>CAMTDV010000002.1:58775358-59387878 GCA_947069175.1 Scalesia atractyloides | reverse complement strand
ACTAATCGTCGTACTAAACCAAGATAGGAGGATATTTGATTTGGTCGACATGACCAAACTATACAGACACAATAAATAAAGACCATACAATTAAGACGTAACTAAGAACAAGGACAGACACAAAAGTGTATCAACACTTATAAATAAGGTTTTATGATTGTAGCAACAACCTCACTAAATATGTTTAAAGATCGTAGGACATGGGTCACAATTTTATAATAAAAATTATATAAATAAATATTAAAATTGTAAAGATACTGTCTTTACATAATCTTGGGAAATTGTAGTACCCATACGATGTACAAATCCATAAAAATTAAATATGAAATACAACATATTTAAATAAATCGATTCAAATCGTTGTCCTCAACAAGAGCCTTAACCGCGTCTTCTTGTATGGTCCGTTGTGTAGTCTTCAACGAACTCTTGAATTGTGTCTCCTTGTATGATAATTTATGTGGGCTTCAACAAGAATATTAACCACATCTTGTTATACAATAATTTCTACAAAATAAACAAACAAGTGTTGACGATTGTGACCGACGCACGTGTTCAACACGTTTCCCTTAAAACAGATTTCGCGCCTCTACTAAAGATGACGCGTCTGTCTCCCAGGGTACAACAGTCGGAGCAGTCTGTACTGACTGAAATGGCCACGCGCCCGAGGTTACACCGGATAAAATTATAGTGTTAACTTGTAGAAAAAATAAGGATACGAAAGAGATGAAATTGAGTAGAAAAAACTTATCTCTTAAAGTACCAAACACATGGGTATTCAAGTATCTCTTCTTTTCATGAAGTCTTCATAAATTCATGTATTTTCTTGTATTATTTCTAGCCTCTTTTTTTCTCTATCTCAAAATAAGACACACAGCCTACTATTTTTACAAGAGTTGCGAATAAATGAAAAGTCTCACTTAATTAGTTATTTTATTAGAGACATAAACTCTAATAATAACAAATAAATTAACATAAAACTCTACTTAAGAGTTTATCATCCATATGAAGAGTCTAATAAATAATTATAGTTTTACTAAATTATAATTTCACTAAATTAATATCCTTTTACACTACATAATTTCCAACAAAATCCGGCACATACCAACTTTTGCATAATCTGCAAAGTGATTGCCAATTAGGCCATTACTTTATAGTAACCATCCTATATGTACTACATGCATATTGCATAACCGATTAAGTGTTATAAAAACACTTGTATGTTACTATCCTATATGTCATTTATGGGTGGGGTTAGTGTAAAAATAGGTGGTTTTGTTAGAAGTGTAAGAAGTGTCTTAAGCCCTAAGATCTTGTATTAATGGTTGAGATAAAAAGTGCTTAAAATGTAAATTATGTTTTAATTTTTTGACTAATTTGGCTAAATTAGGGTAATAGTGTCTTTTTATATTGTATTTTTAAATAAAGAAACTGACATCAACTATAATGACATGTAAGTTTCACCTATCTTTTTTGAAGGTCAATAACTTTTTATACGTAACATTTTTTAAAAATAAATACAACCCATAATAACTAGCTTTTTATCTTTAATATGAGTACCATATTGTTATATTTATATAGATAAAAAAATACGTATGGCATAATATAAAGCCTACTGGAATGCGGGTTTAAAACAACATACAAATAATATATACTAGAATGCAGGTGCAAAACACCATGAATGTAGGTGTAAATGAGATTTAAAACACCATGCGAAGGACATACAAAGAACACATACTGACTACAGGTTTAAAACACCAGAAATGAAGGTTTAAAACACCATACCAAGAACAAATACTGGACTCAGGTTTAAAACACCATGAATGCAGGTTTAAAACACCATATAATAGATTTTCACACAAATAAAAAAGAAATTGTGTTACAATGATGATGATTACTTCTTGTGATCTTGAAGATTTATAGGAGATGACAAATAAATCACGGATTCTTAAAGGATCTTTAAAAGAAAAAAATCGGAATCCTAAAAGGTTATGGGAATATTTATCATTTAATTGAATTATTGAGTAAATTACTTTTTTACCCTTTTGAATTAATATAACTAAAGGACACAAGCTAGACTAGTCAGCCCACAATATTTTTACATTTCTTACACTCAAACTTCATTTTACAGAATCCTCGGTTGTCATTCATTGTTTTTTTTCAAATACCATTCAGGTTCAATAAGAGTTCTTAAGAATTATGTAAGATCATTATAGACAATTATGACATGCAAGACATGGAAAGCCAAGGTGATAGCCTTATATATAGATGACGATGAGTAATAGGATAGGGACATACCAGACCGCATAAGACTAATGGAATAGAAAAAAAGAATGGGATTCAAGGGCAATGATAGTGAAGAAAGGCTCTAGCCCTCTATTTACATAGTGAAGAAAGGCAAAGTCTCTTGCTCAAATGTGTCACTTGTGTCTCTTTTAATGAATCTAAGCTACTCAGCCTATAATATGGAGGGAAAAAAAGAACATATGACCATCTAGAAAGAATTGAAAGTAATACGTATGCCAACAAATTATATCAAATGTAACAGAACACCTACTACTAATAATAGTTGAATAAAAAATGAACCAGCAAATGCATTATACAAATCAAATAATATAAAAATAGCATTATTTTGACTTTGAAGATTAAATAGACGAGTCTGCAATCGGTTACAAGTTTTTTTCCTTGTCAGAATGGATATAAATAAAAACAAACTAATACGTAATTAAACTATAAAGTTATTTTTAATACTTTATTGACTTCATGAAAGCTTATAAACCTTAGGTATGATAATCAATTAATATAGCTCTAGAGTTATACTGGAGTGTTTAAAAAACTCGTAACTCATTACTCGTTTGAAAAAAGTTTAAAGAAAGCTTGGCTTTAAAAAAGTTCGGTTGTAAACGAGTAGATTCGTGTAAGACCCTATCTTAAAATATTTAAATTTCTATTAAAAATTTCGTATTTAAATATATAAATGCAAATATACGTCACTACATATTTTTGAATTTATTAAAACAAAGAGCGGAAGTTTGAGCTTTGATCGTGTTCGGTTTTTCATTGAGCTTGATCGTGATGCACAGGTGTTCGCGATTACCTTAAACTGGAAATTTGCAAAATATTAGTATTATAGCAAATAACCGAAAAGCACAACATAACGACTTGTTAACATAATTAAAATAAAACTTTAAATTCTGAGTTGGCGTCGGCAACGACTGTAAGCCGCGTCGGCGACGCTTCCTCTAAAACACCGTCGGAACTGGACTACCGTAGGCAGTCATTTAACGCGTTGGATAAATGTGTAGCGTCGGCGACCGCCAGTTATGGCGTCGGCGACGGCACTTGCTGCAGCAGTTTTGCTATGTATGTTTCTTATTTGTCCGTTCAGCCAGTTTCGAGTTCCGTACATCAAATCATGACTCGGGACTTACCGAAACGCATCCACAAAATATCACTTCCTGTTTTCATTACTATAATACCTTTAATCTGAGTGTTTACACCACTCGATTATAATTTCGTAAGTTTTAGTTTTGACCCGTTTGCTCATTTAAGCAAACAAACTTGATATACTTTATAAGTCTTTACAAAATTATTAGTTTTATGAGTCTATCCCATTCTTCGGGATAACTACCTTAAGGTTTACGCATCCGTTGCTCGGTTTTAGGCATATTTTTCCAATTTTACCCTTTAACCGCATTTAAACCAAAATAAGTATTTACGCATCCATTTTGGTATGCATTAAAACTCCATTTTTACCCGTTTGGTTGTCTTAGCGAAAACCATCGCTCTATTCAAACAAACCTTTATTTATTTTATCATTTTCACACAAGATATCCAATTATTTTCCACCACAACTATACTTTTGGTGGATTTGTTATCGTTAATTCATTTAATCTAATTTCTACCCTCGGTTCGACAATTTACGGAAAAATACCCGTTAAAAGGTATTAAACCAAAAAAGTTTATGCTTTTCGCTTTTACACTACCGAAAGGGTGTACTTATTTTTAAAACTCATTTTTGAACTACCCTCAATGGTCGTTTAATTGATTTATCATCCGAGGGCATTTTGGTCCATATGAGTCTTTTTTATGACGAAAGACTTTTAAAAGCATACTTTGACCAAGTGGGCACTTTTGACCCGTATTCCATTTAAAATTTATTATGTTATTAAAAACATAAAAGTTTTCCATTGTTTAGTGTTATAATCTCACTCAAATGCACTTTTCGCCATAAACACGTCTTCGACTCCTATAGCCGTATTACCGACACGCTAGATATACTTCACTTGAGGTGATCTAGTGTCCACCCCTAACTCGACTAACTTTAGTCGTACCAAAACCCTCATCGAGAGCATGACCACTACACGTACCTGGCGCGAGTCTAAGTATCGACCCGTTAGCGATGATTTGCGATTCTATATACTAATATATGGCCATACATGCTCACAAATCATGCTTACCTGTAAGCACGACACTTAACAAATGAAATATTAATTAACATTTTCAAATGGGGATAACATCCCCATTAGACCCGTTTGTCCGTTTGACTTATTTCTTGGCTCGACCTTTTTACATATCGACATAACCAAACATTGTTTATAGTAAAAATGATATTTACCTACCATTTATTTCATTCGACCCGTTACCATTTACACCATGTATTACTTAAAAATCGTTTTCTTTATTCATTTGACCCATTATGGCTTACACCATAAAATGTCTTTTCAAAACTCTTTGTTAACTTGATCAATACTTAACAAAATTCAGTTTTTACCCTTTTTACCATCAAATATGGTTTCTTACCATTTTCACTTGTTCCGATTCGTATCGACTTGTGTCGAAACGTCGTATTCCATAGACTCATTTCAAATACTAGATAACCTTATTCAAATCAATACATAAGTAAATGTTCTACTTAAAAGATGTAAGCTTTACTTACCTTGCATCCGATTATGCTTTTTCCCTCGTGCTTGATCCGTTTGACCCGCTTCTTCTTAAGCTTCCACCTAGCTTGTCAAGCGTCAAACTATCATTAATCATTTGCAAGATGGTTAGATTAGTCATCGTTCATCAAGACTATCCCAACTTACGGACTTTACATCAATTCACCATTTGATCATGCTATAATTAAGGGTTTTTATCTCTATGTAAAACCCATTTCATCATATTATTAGACATTCATCCGAATACCTAATATAATCAAGTTCTCATGCAAACTAGTAAACAACATGATCTTACATACTTATTAACATTAACTTAACATCTATTTCATCATTTCATACAAAACCATTCCATTGCAAGTATGAATATGTACTCAAACTCATAAATTGTTCAAGTATCTTCCTACTATTATCATGCATGATGATTCTAAACATAGATATATCATCAACTTCATCATATTATTAACACCCACTTCAATATCTACTTGTTAATCACCTACAAGTAATCATACCTCAAATATTTCTTAATTTCAGTATATCAAATGAAATTATGCATACATATACACTCAATTTCATCTTTGAATCATAATTCAACAACTTAATTGCAAGTATTCTACTTGTCTCTAGTTACAACTTTCACCAATCTAGGTTTTTAAACATACCTTATGATCCCCTAGTCTAGGTGATCTATAATTCATGTTCCTGCACAAGTTTAAGCTCTAATTTCCCTTCCAATTTTGATGATCTTGGATATTAGGTCAAGATGGGGCTTCCCCCTTCCTTCTCTACTCCTGGTCGACACACACACACACACACTAAGTGTGTGTTGTGTTTAAACTTCCTTTTTAAATCACTATTTTCCTTTTTACCAACTTTGGTCCCTTTAGTTTGTTCCCTTTTTTTAAAGGGCTACAACTCACTGTCTTATTACCATATCCATGTTACTAACTAGCTTAACTTTGTTCCTAGTTATTTTGTTTACAGGTTGATTTTTACCGCTAACGGTACTTTAGTGTGGTTTGATTATTAAAACCGTTTTTGGGTGTTACAAATCTTCCCCCCTCAAAGAGGTTTGGTCCCCGAAACATTTCTTACATAGTTCATTGGGTTAACCCTAATGAACTTAGTCTCGATAATTACTTGAGCATTGTTCACATTTCAATAATTCAATAATCTTACCAGGAAGGTATGGCAGTGCCTTTTAGGCTCCAAGGTGCATGCGCCTTTCATGTGTAAGGCCTCATGTGTTGTTACTTTCATCTTGTTTCCCTTTTTCTATACTCAATCGAGTCGCCGTTTGCTGACTCGGTCATATGTATCTGCCAACATGCTTAATTCCACGCAAATTTTATACTGATAAGCGCATTCTACAAGTTTTAAATTTAATTTTGATCTTGACCGATCTTGTCGGTTAGACTTATCAGTCACCGGCTACTTTATACCTCGTAGTTTAGGTACACTCATATTGCCTTCGTAAGGCTTTTACGATTTATTCATGACCCAATCCTATAGCTTGTTTTACAAAGAAATCGTATACGATGTTACTTTCTTTCTCGAGATTACATCCCGTCACGTTTAAGTTTATATCAACCTTTTGTTTTCATAAATTTTCTTTTCGAATTTATCGTCTTGCACTTATTGGAGTCAAGACCTGTTTCTTTTAATATTAATCATTTTCCAATTTATCTCATACTATTTATGTTTGTTAAAACGTTGTTTTTAACTAAAAACCGAATTTTAGTTTTAACGTTTTCCTTTTAATTTATGTCAATTACTCGCATCGAGAAATTGAAAATCTAGCATTTCTTCTTTTACTGTTTTTATTTCACGCAGGGAATCGGAACCGGTTCCCTCGCTTGGTTTAAATAACCCATAAGCCTCTTTCACCTAGCCTTGTAGGCTATTTCTTTAGGCTTTCACCCTCTTCTTTTTCTTTTACTTAGCCTCCTAAGGTGAGGCCTTTAATGCATCATTCCTCTTTATTCGTGACTCCAAGGTCATTTTGACCCCGTAGACCTTTACACTATTTATAATCCGAAGGTCGTGGTGATCCTTTAGATCTGCCCTTTACCCGTGTCGTTCTTTAAATGTATTTGGTGTCAATGCACCTCTTTTATATATGTATGTAGTATATATATATATACATATATATAATATATATTCTTTTTTTAAGGAAAATTATTTACATTATCTTTTCTTTATCCGCCATTCATGGCTCTTTTACCATGAACGATAAGTTATTTTACTTTAATTATGGCCTCAGACCATGTTTGATCCGAGTTGGTAACATTTCGTTTTCTATGACTCCTCGAGTCATTTATGCGTCACATTCACTTGTCGGATTATTAGTCGTTTCACCTCTATTGGGTGATGATCACTTACGTCTAAGCCTGGCGCATGGTCAAATGGCACTGACCACTCGTCATCACCGAGTCACAACTACCATCTTTAGTGGAACCACAGCATTTTGTGTAAGTTGCCAAAAATACTTATTCTAATTTGCAGATTCAGACACTGTATGTTGGTATCCGCGCGCCCGTGCGATCGTAGTCCATGACTAGATCATTTTCCGTTCGAACAATTCTTCCGACTCTATGACTTCATATGACATTTATGTGTCGGTTTGTCTTATGCTTATGTTATCCGGTTTATGCCTATATTTCTTTACAACGCGTTACCTGGGTTCTTTATCCAATTTTTTTTAACGTTCTCGTTACCTGGTCTGCGTTTTCGTTTATATTCTTTCACGACTCATTTCACGGGTTCATTAATATTTCACGCTCCTATTATTCGGTTTGTGTCTACAAGTATATTAATCAAGTCCTATTATCCGGGCTCATTATTTTTTGTTTTAACCCTCCCGCCACTCGGTTTGTGTTTACATTTAAATTCAATCACTATACTTCATATGACTCATTTGACTTGTCCGTGTGAAATTTATCACTTATGAACGATCAAACCTTATTCTTTATTCAACTCGTTTGACTTGTTCGTGTGAAGTCTATCACTTATGAACAGTTAAACTTTATTCTTTATCTGACCCGTTTGACTTATTCGCGTGAAATTTATCAATTATGAACGATCAAACCTTATTCTTTATTCAACTCGTTTAACTTGTTCGTGTGAAGTCCATCACCTATGAACAGTCAAACTTTATTCTTTATCTGACCCGTTTGACTTGTTCGCGTGAAATCCATCACTTATGAACAGTCAAACTTTATTCTTTATCTGACCCGTTTGACTTGTTCTCGTGAAATCCATTACTTATGAACAGTCAAACTTTATTCTTTATTTATCGTGAATGATTTATTTTAACTCACCCCATTAGCCTCGTCTTTACTATATTGGATGTATATATGTTCATTATAAGAAGTTCATGGTATCATGTGTTTATTACTTACTTAGCCAGAGTAAGCGATCAACACATGGTACGCATGACCTTATTATAACTATCACATTACTTCCCATGTAAGTAAATCCTCGGTTCATTTCAATATTTCAGATTTTATTTGCTAAAACCTTGTTTAATTGTTATTTAACAATTATTAGCTTCTACCCTTTTCATCTCAAAACATATAGAATGTATTTCCTTTTTATAAGACTTTTATGTAACCACATTTATCCATGTGATCGTTATTTTTTCCTCAATAGAATCTTATTGAAAATTTATACTTGTATGGTCACCCCATCCAAGATTTTAGATAAGAACTCTTTTATTATTTTTTTTATTATTCGCGATTGTGAATGATGTGTATTACCCGCCCAATTTCTCTTGGAACATCCTCATGGATGGGTATCCCATCTGGTTTTCCCATGCTTTAATCCCGTATATAACCGTCATTCATTACGTATTTGTTGCATACTACTAGTTACACAATAATTTAAAGTGTGCACCTGGGTGACATTTGCCCTCATGGGCTTTCATTGTCGTTCCATCTTTATTCCGTATCATTTCTTAATTTAAGTCCTTAGTGAGCATGTTCTACTTGTCATACTCCGGGCCATTCCATCACCATATTAGTAGACCGTTAAACTCTCGCCATCTTCAGATGCGCGCATCCTTCGATTAGAACGTTTACAAAATGTTAGTAACATTGATATTAATAAGCGCCCGTGTTGTAGTACAAGGCTTTCTACAATACTTGGTAACACAAGTAATTCACTAGCTATACCAGTCTTTTATCATTTTATGTGGGGTAACGTGCGTTCGCACGATAACCCTATGTGTTATTTACAACACTTTAACCATGCTAGACCGCTTAAATTTATAATAACTTACCGGATCGTGCAACCAAGCCTCGAACCGAACACATTTGATCATTAACCTTGAGCTCTGATTACCAATTTGTAAGACCCTATCTTAAAATATTTAAATTTCTATTAAAAATTTCGTAAGTTTTGATAGTTTTGACCCGTTTGCTCATTTGAGTAAACAAACTTGATATACTTTATCTGTCTTTACAAAATTATTAGTTTTATGAGTCTCCCATTCTTCGGGATAACTACCTTAAGGTTTACGCATCCGTTGCTCGGTTTTAGGCATATTTTTCCAATTTTACCCTTTAACCGCATTTAAACCAAAATAAGTATTTACGCATCCATTTCGGTATGCATTAAAACTCCATTTTTACCCGTTTGGCTGCCTTAGCGAAAACCATCGCTCTATTCAAATAAACCTTTATTTATTTTATCATTTCACACAAGATATCCAATTATTTTCCACCACAACTATACTTGTGGTGGATTTGTTATCATTAATTCATTTAATCTAATTTCTACCCTCTGTTCGACAATTTACGGAAAAAGACCCGTTAAAAGGTATTAAACCAAAAAGGTTTATGCTTTTCGCTTTTATACTACCGAAATGGTGTACTTATTTTTAAAACTCATTTTTGAACTACCCTCAAGGGTCGTTTAATTGATTTATCATCCGAGGGCATTTTGGTCAATATGAGTCTTTTTTATGACGAAAGACTTTTAAAAGCATACTTTGACCAAGTGGGCACTTTTGACACGTATTCCATTTAAAATTTATTATGTTATTAAAAACATAAAAGTTTTCCATTGTTTAGTGTTATAATCTCACTCAAATGCACTTTCGCCATAAACACGTCTTCGACTCCTATAGTCGTATTACCAACACGCTAGATATACCTCACTTGAGGTGATCTAGTGTCCACCCCTAGCTCGACTAACTTTAGTCGTACCATAAACCCTCATCGAGAGCACGACCACTATACGTACCTGACGCGAGTCTAAGTATCGACCCGTTAGCGATGATTTGCGATTCTATATACTAATTTATGGCCATACATGCTCACAAATCATGCTTACCTGTAAGCATGACACTTAACAAACGAAATATTAATTATCATTTTCAAATGGGGATAACATCCCCATTTGACCCGTTTGTCTGTTTGACTTATTTTTTGGCACGACCTTTTTACATATCGATATAACCAAACATTGTTTATGGTAAAAATGATATTTACTTACCATTTATTTCGTTGCGACCCGTTACCATTTACACCATAGGGTCGTATTACTTAAAATCGTTTTCTTTATTCATTTGACCCATTATGGCTTACACCATAAAATGTCTTTTCAAAACTCTTTGTTAACTTGGTCAATACTTAACAAAATTAGTTTTTACCTTTTTACCGTCAAATATGGTTTCTTACCATTTTCACTTGTTCCGATTCGTATCGACTTGTGCCGGAACGTCGTATTCCAAAGACTCATTTCAAATTCTACATAACCTTATTCTAATCAATACATAAGTAAATGTTCTACTTAAAAGATGTAAGCTTTACTTACCTTGCATCCGATTATGCTTTTTCCCCCGTGCTTGATCCGTTTGACCCGCTTCTTCCCAAGCTTCCACCTAGCTTGTCAAGCGTCAAACTATTATTAATCCTTCGCAAGATGGTTAGATTAGTCATCGTTCATCAAGACTATCCCACCTTACGGACTTTACATTAATTCACCATTTGATCATGCTATAATTAAGGGTTTTCATCTCCATGTAAAACCCATTTCATCATATTATTAGACATTCATCCGAATACTTAATATAATCAAGTTCTACATGCAAATTAGTAAACAACATGATCTTACATACTTATTAACATTAACTTAACATCTATTTCATCATTTCATACAAAACCATTCCATAGCTAGTATGAATATGTACTCAAACTCATAATTGTTCAAGTATCTTCCTACTATTATCATGCATGGTGATTCTAAACATAGATATATCATCAACTTCATCATATTATTAAAACCTACTTTAATATCTACTTGTTAATCACCTACAAGTAATCATACCTCAAATATTTTATAATTTCACTATATCAAACGAAATAATACACACATATACACTCAATTTCATCTTTGGATCATAATTAAACCATTTAATTGCAAGTATTCTACTTGTCTCTAGTTACAACTTTCACCAATCTAGATTTTTAAACATACCTTATGATCCCCTAGTCTAGGTGATCTATAATTCATGTTCCTGCACAAGTTTAAGCTCCAATTTCCCTTCCAATTTTGATGATCTTGGAGATTAGGTTAAGATGAGGCTTCCCCCCTTCCTTCTCTACTCCTGGTCGACACACACACACACACACACTTAGTGTGTGTTGTGTTTTAAACATCCTTTTTAAATCACAATTTTCCTTTTTACCAACTTTGGTCTCTTTAGTTTGTTCCCTTTTTATTTAAAGGGCTACAACTCATTGTCTTATTACCATATCTATGTTACTAACTAGGTTAACTTTGTTCCTAGTTATTTTTGTTTACAGGTTAATTTTTACCGCTAACAGTACTTTACCCGCTATTTAATATTAGCATGGTTTTATTATTAAAAACTCGTTTTTGGTGTTTACAGCTCGGCTCGATTTGTAAACGAACCGAGCTCGAGCTAGGCTAGGCTTGGTTCGCGAGCCAGCTCGATTTATTATATTTTATATAGATTAATTATACTTTTAAATGTATTAAATTAAGAAAATATATCAGAGAGGTTTGAGGTGTTAACATCTTAAGTATAATTAATCAATACATATAAAATATAGGAAAATAAACAAAAATTATACAATACCTTAAATATGCCACTCGATATTTAAAATATTAGAAAAATACAAATAAATTATAAATTAAAAAAATAATGAGTTGACTCGATTTGGCTCGAACATTTTACGAGTCAAGCTCAACTTTTCAGCTCGATCAAATAAACAAGCAGAATCGAGCAGGCTCGTTTAAGTTCGAGCTTAAGCTCAACCTAGCCGACTTGTTTACAACCCTAGTTATATGCAGAAATGTTTAATTGTAGCTTTTTTTTATTTGTGACATATTTGCTCAAATAATATAGTGACATATTAAACTAGTGAAACTATCCCGCGCTCGCGGCAAGAATTCGGTCGATATCTATTTTTTCCGTTATTGTGTTGACATTTGCGATGGTAATCGAAAGGAAAACTTTACATCAATCAAAAACACTAAAAACAAATATTGACATCGGTACCGATGTTGTTCAGTTTATATTGGTTTGGTTGGTTTGCATTACATATTTATTTTTACTCAACATTAAGATATAAATCTTATTGAAAACAAATACTATGTCCCTATCGTACCAAACAAAGCCGAAACCAACTGAACAACATCTATATCGGTACCAATGTTTATTTTTATGTCTATTGGTGACCCAACTCAACCCGTCATTTATTAAAAAAAACTAATATCTTTTTCTTTAACCTACACAACAATTCTACTCAATTTTTAACATACATTCACAACCCATTCAACCTAAAATTATATGTTTTAAACGAACTCTGTTTTTAATAAAATTTATATCGGAATGTTAACAAATAAAATTAAGAAATATCGTGAGTTTAGTTTTTTTGACATTTGAATATTGTAAGTTATTTGAGTAATTAAATTATTGTGAGGATTAGTTTGGGTTGCAACTAATTATATTATGACACATGGCATGAATAATACACAAGTTTAGGTGCGAACGGAGGTTGCTCCATCAACCTAGTTGCCAAAACTTAGGTTGGTGTTAATTTCTTTTTTAATTTTTTTAATTATTCAAACTTTTGTCTTATAGGTGACCAGTCTAACTCTATGTCACCAATGGATATGGCTTTAGGATAGGGGTGTGGTATACAGCTCCTAGCCAAATCAGCCAAAATAGCACCCTTTTGCGCCCCACTCCCACTTCTCTGCCATTTAGGGGAGGTTTCAATGGAGAACACTAAAAAAGTTAAGAATTGGGAAACCATGCATTTAACATGTTAAAAATCAATTTTTTAGAAAAAAGAATTGGAGCGTTTACATATAAATACATGTAGAAGCCTTTTTAATAAAAAAGTTCAAAAACTAAAAAAATAAAAATAAAAGCTTTTAAAAACTATAAAAAAAGGTTTTTTTACAAAAAAGATTTTTTTTTATTTTAATAGCTTCTACACATCTTTATATGTAAAAAACTTCAAACAAAATGTTGAGTTTTATTAGCATTTTCAGTTGAATTTTTTAGATATATTTAACATGTTAAATACATTGTTCTTTAATTCTTCATTTTTGTATGTTCCCTATGAGACCCCTCTCTCTCTCTCTCTCTCTCTCTATATATATATATATATATATATATATGCCTGAATTTAGAATACAAAATTTTAATATTAAGCATATAAATGATTTTGGATGAACATCACTTTAAGTCTTTGAAATAAATAGGTAATTATTATAATATGTACTTGTTGAATGCATTTTTTCGAGTTATCGAACTTATCACCAACATTCATGGAGTTAACTTGTGTGAGTTTGCTAGACATATGAGGACCAATATAATTAAAATCAAGTCTTATGGTTAAGATCACAATGTATGTAACATTCGGGTTTATACGTATGATAGTCTGGATTTACCGATTGTCACAAAATGAGACCCATCCGACAAATATTATAAATAAAAATAAGATGTTACATGTTTAAAGGGGCATACTCCCAAAGAACCTAACACTCAGTCACCCAAATCAAGCTTTAGGGACGGACTAAAGAAACAAAAATCATACCAGGCCTTCTAAAAATGAAAATCATACTAGGCCTACTAAAATATTGAAATCTAGTAGGAATGGTATCATTTTCTAACAAAACAAACAACGCATCCGAACACTAGAATTACTACGATAAATATCAATATAGAAAACCCATTGACCAAAGGCCTTCCGTCAAAAATAAAGCAGATTTAAACCCCACCATGGGCCTTCACAGCAAGCAGAAAGTAAAGCCCAAGAATGGTAGAAATATACCTCTCCACGTAACATGGTATCAGGTTCATTTGTTGGGCTTTTACCACCCATAATGGGGCTTAAATATAAGTACCAAAATAAGACTAGATTGGGCCAAAGTAACGAACCAGCATCCATGTA
Source organism: Scalesia atractyloides (assembly GCA_947069175.1). Lineage (NCBI taxonomy): Eukaryota > Viridiplantae > Streptophyta > Magnoliopsida > Asterales > Asteraceae > Scalesia > Scalesia atractyloides. The sequence goes on along the minus strand of CAMTDV010000002.1, from coordinate 59,373,507 downwards.
ACGAGACAAAGCAGCCAGCCATCCTATACAACACTTAAAATACATGCGCCTTCTAACCCAAAATCTCCAAATTTGATTCGACAAAATCAACCCAACTAGAAAAAGATTAAAACCCACAAAAATACCTCTGTTACCCAACGATAGTATTAAATGTCCCAGAAATCAACAACTTGTGACCATTATAACACCAACCCATCTTGAAATAACAGAAATAAAAACGGAAAGCCAAGCCCTTAAAAAGAAATTTAAAGGGAACATGAAATTATTTTTTGTTTTTATGGGCTTTGTGTACCACGGTGTCAAACTATTTTCCCGATTTGTTGAGACTTTAGAGAAATATTGAGCCCGTTCCAATTTCATCCACCCCAACATCCTCTACACGAAAATCTGGGCTTAGGCCGAGCTCTGAGCATTTCGGAAGTTTGTCGTGCAAGTGAAAACATCATCATTGAACGGGTCACGCGGGTACAAATCCGGATGGTCACCAACTAAACATCAAAAATAGAAAAACGGTTTGTAGTGCTCACCATGGATTGGTCACGGTTCACAGAGGAGCTGGCTTTTGTGGGGACATTTTGGGTTTTGTTGGGCTTTTGAGGGATAGCTTTGGGGGGATCGGTTTGGGCTGTGGGTTGGACATAATTCAAAGGGTCAAAGATGGCGGTTGGGCTTGTGCTCCATGTAAGGCTCGAGCAAAGTTAAAACTATATGGTTTCTTGGCATCATTGGCCCCTTTGTTTCCAGCATTCGAATCCTTGTTTGTTTGAGGCCTACAGACAGCCTTAGGCACTTGGTGAATGGTGTTGTCTTGGGCTTTTTTGTGAGGCATTTGGGACTTTCTCACCACTTTTTCATACCCATCGTCTTCACTACCAATAGGCAATACCAATACCATCTTTAGTCAAGTTGAAAGGGGAGGTTATGGGATTTTAACCCTGGATTTTACCACTCACAATGCTGACTTCTTGATCTCGCATAGGAACATCAACAACCACTTGGGGCTTGTTATGACATGGGACACATTGTGACCAAAAACAATACAATAAGAATAAATAGGGGGTTTTAGCTTGGCAAGCGGTAGATTTTTAGGGGCGGCGTAGTGGTATGCGTGAGAGGTGTGGCCGTACAGGGCCCACTATCTCGTGGTCCCAAAATTTTATTTTTAATATATTTTTATACAGTTATTTTTAAACAAAAACCTATAAATTTAAAACCGAATAAAATTTTTAAATCCATTAACCTTTTAAAAAACCAATACAATTAAAAGAAGCTCGAAAACCTTTTTAGTTTTAGCCCATCTAAACTCAACCATTAAACCCATCTAAACCCATTAACCCAATTATAAAATTGTACATTTAAACCTAATTAAAATATTAATTAGCGACAAAAAAAATTAGAAAATGTGGAGAGCCTAGCGATTTGTCATATCATAATTATCGTCATATTATTGTATTATATATAGGGAAAGGAACGTAAATTTTTTTTTAAAAGAAACTACAAAACTTTAAAAAAAACCACTCTTAAACAAGTTTTATATAATTTAATATATTTTTTATTCATTCTTTTTATATGTCACTGCATAAATATACTTCATATGTTTACCTTCGCGAGCTATGTATGTGTAGCTCGTCAATCTACATATATTATTTTATTTTTACAATGTTTAGATTAACTAAAAGAAATGAAAAGTAAAGTAAAAAATGCATTTGTTTGATAGTAGTTTTCTTAATTTTCAAATTTTGAGTAGTTTTCTTATGAACTTAACCCTTTTCATGTTGAATAGTGCCTGAATTCTCAAATGCCTATCTCCAATACGTGATTGAATTATCATAAGTGATGAGGAGGCCCATACCTCATTAACTTGTAAACATCATAGTCCAATGGGTCATAAATATAAGGAAGAAGTTATGCAATCCGGTACAATTAAGGTCGGTTGATATGTAGCGATCCATAGTGTTGGAATATATCAATCACTTTTGCCCTATACATCCAAAAGAGAAAGATTCGCACCATAAAGACCTAAAAGCACCCATATAGGCAATCACAAGAATGTAGGGCTTTAGACGTACCCATGTCATCATATTTCACAACTCTTGCAATAATGAAGTTTGTATATTATATGTTATTTACGTTTTATCAGCCATAAATATAAATATCTACAAACAATGTTATCACAGCCGGACAGCTACACATGTTGTTCCTGTTGAGGACTCATAGACCGCCTTATGAGTCCGGCAGGTTATGACAGCTGACAGTTAAACAATCGGGATTAGAGGTTGGGCCGAAAATGTTGAATCAGAAGATATGACAACTTTTGATCCACATGAGCGGGCTTTGATCTCCACCACGGACTTTAATCTACGCCACCAGCAACTACGATCTACGCCATGTTGACATAGAATTACTGGGTTCCAATTGAGTGAAATAAGGAAAAGTGATTTTTTATAGGGATAAAATTTCATACCACTAATACCTGTACCGACCAAACATATGCAACACAACATTAATTTTGAATTTAGCTCAATTTTAACATCAGTACTGTATGATAAGTACTAGTTTGAGACTGTGTTGATACCATGCCGTAGCGGTACTAACTGAAAATATGTGTTAAGATATTTGGTTGTGGTTTTAGATAAATTTTGGTATTGATGCTATGTGGTACAGTAGCGATTTGGTCTTTGGTCTGGTACCAGTGATATGGCTTATCGAAAGTAATAGTAAAACCACACGGTGTGGTAACGTGGAGGGCTCAACCATGCCGCCACACCGCCCGAGCATGGGTGGAGACTGGCGTAGGGATGAGGGTGGCAAAATCTTGCCCGGCGAGGAGGCAATGTGGGTGGTAACGTGGCGGTTGGTGGTTGGTTGTGGAGTTTTGGGATGATTTGATTGGTTAATTTTTTTTTTAAAAAAAGTCTCATTTCAAACGCCTTCCCATCCCATGCTTTTTTTACCACGCTCATTACTGATGTGGCTTTCACATACCGTTTCGTGCCCTCTACATCGTGTAGTCCAAGGGTTAATAATTAATTTGAAGATAATTGGCCCTTAAAAGCCTAACAAATGGGGCAACTAATTGGGCTCCATTTGCTTCGCCACCGCCGGCCACATGGCCCACATATTGCATTTGCTTCACGACACTATTATTAAAAAGTTAGTCAATAGGACCTTGTTACATCCGTCCTAAACCTTTGGCTCCAATAACAGATGTCTGTTCAGAAAATCATCACTACTAGTTTGTGCATATGTAAAGCATGATTGTATTTATATGCTACCAACAAGATAACTATTGTAGAAGTCTATTTTGAACATTTTTAATATATAAAGTAATCTTAGTTTCATCCAAGTTTTAATTTCGGTCGACAAATATACCGATAAAAATGCTGGTTTAACTATCATCTCAATTTTAAAAAGTATTGTAGCAAACTTTTAAACTTAAAAAGTAAACATCCAAAAAATGAATCATTTTTTCCTAATAATTATAACAATACTCAATGTGATTTATAAAAAGTAATATTTATGTGTTCTAAATTTACAAAGTTGCATGTTTGAGTCTATAGTTTTGTTATTTATTAATATATTTGGGTCTAAAATTAACTTTTATCAAATCAAACAACGTATCCACACTAATATCTAACTCGTAGAGTAGAGTCTTTAAGTCCCTAACTTTTATCCTAACTTCCAATAACTCTTATCACTGATCATATCCTTGGATATATGCAAGTCTAACATAATATCAATTAATCTGCTTATCGAAATCGGTTTTACCCCCTTGCATGCCACAAGGACGATTTGTGTAATTTAACTAACATGTAAATATGCTAGAAAAAAAACCCAACCCTCACCTTTCCTATGTTCAACTAGCTACGACCCACCTCGAAACAATTTTCTTTCTTTTTGATCCCTCCAATCAGTGAATAAGTTACTTCTTTGTCCAATTTAGAGTCAACCCAAGTAAGGGATGGTACCTTCCGGGCTCTGCGATTTTCACTATCGTTTAACAATCCGAATTGGATGTTATCGCTCAGACGTTCACTTGTCATGTTGGAACTCTTAATCTTGCAGCTTTCCATTGTAAACATAGTTATTGCCGAATTTAACATAATAGAATTGATTGGAGACCAAATTGGTAAATAACAAAGCTTAACCCAATTGGTGATAGAATAGAAAGGTGGCAATTTGGAAAACTAAACATCGAAGAAGTATTTGTGTCGAACAAAAAATGTTGATATTTGTCCAAGAAATCCTATAACTTCAATTTCTAAAGTACGAGGTATTATTGATTTGAATGATCTTTCTTCGGATCTTATGATAGGCCACCTATTGCTAGTTTTCATCCTAATCAAATAGATGACATAAGAAGCACATATTTTGTTAAAGGGGCTTTTCAACTGCATAGTCATGAATTTCCTTTCAGGGACTATTATGGAAAAAAGAAACTTTTGATAAATTAAAAGACGACGATTTGATGGAACGTTTTCAAGCTATGAAAAACAGAAGAGAACAAATCTAGTAGGTATTTGTTTTATTTTATTTATTATCGTTTTTTATTATTGTATGATTGCACAGTTAAAAAAATTTGGGATACTACTAAATTAATGGAGCTAGCTCCGACAATGCATATAAAGTTACTATTTTGTTAGGAACTTGTAACCTAATTTGATTCATATGCATGATGATTTTATGAGGAAATAGGCACCTAAAATCTAATTATTCCCTAATTAATCGATCGTTTGGGTGACTCTTACTAATCTTGGTAAGGATACTGTATATTAACATAATTATGTATCATGTATGAAACTCGAAATTTTGTCATGATATTTGCAAATTAGAATTACTTCACGTCAAAAATCGCCCAAAGTATGAAACCAATAGGATTGAATGCAGTGCCGGACTTATAGGCTTTCAAGTAGAGGTGTAAAAAAAACTGTATCTGGAACCGGACCTGGTAAAAAAACCCGGAATTGGTTTTTTCAACACCCGGGTACTCTATGCCCGAAACCAGAACCAACTCTACCCGTAGGGTATAGATAGGTATGCATTTTGATCTCAATACCCGGAACTGGAACCAGAACCAAAACGCATAAAACGATATACCCGAAACTGGACAAGAACCAGAACCTAAACTGATTATACCCGATACATGATTTAGTGCATTTATTTTAACTTTCTTACATTATACAATGCATATTTAATAATAATAAACAAAAAATACGAGAAATAGGGTACAAACGCAATAGAGTATCAAAAAAATACGAAAATATAGAACTAAAAACTCGAAAATAGGGTATAAAAACCCGAAAATAGGGTATTTTAATACCCGGTTTCTTAAGAACCGGAACCGGGCACATAAGGTATGAATCTTTGGTCAAATAACCGGAACCGAACCGGTTATAGCAATAACCGGTTCCAACCCTTAAAATGAGAAACCGAGCCCGGTTCCGTAACTGGAACCGGTTATTAAAAATATCCGGTTTGTGCACCTTTACTTTCAAGGTTAGGCAAGCGTCTAGGGCCACAAATTTTTTAAAAACCTTGTATATAGAATATGTGTGTTAGTGTATCAAACCCAAATAAGCTAAACAAAACCTATATTTATTGCAAGACCCAATTAAAGAACCATTTTAGAATAAAAAAGGCTCAATTCCAACTCCAAACAATATGTTGTTCTTTTTAGTTTAGGTCGTCATCATCATTCTCGCTAACTATAACGCCAGGTGTGCTCATTTCACTCAATGGCGTCGCAAATTGGGGAGAAATAGAGGCGAAATTAGGAGAAACTAATGGTGTTTCAAGGATACTCCAGGTTAGTTAATGGCTATTTTCTTAGTAATCTTGATATATTGTGTATACTACATCGTTGTTTTCCCTAAATCCCTAATTGATACTTCGAATATTTAAATTTTGATCTTGTGCTTGAATTAAGGTGTGCTTGTGAATTTCCGATTGAGACTTGGAAGTAAAAATGAACTGATCTTTCTTTATAACAATTCAATCAAAAGAACCCCCGACTTGTAGTTCGGTTAGGCCTTAAAAAACGTTGGACCGGCCCTGATTGAACGGGGAGATGGGGTAGATTTATGAATACATTATGTGGAAAAGCATATGGAGCAGGCAAATAGATATGCTTTTTGCAAAGGTGATGTTCTCCTAATCTTCGCAAAGCCATTAAACCTTTTAATCAAACAACCAAAGCAACACCACACATGGTAGACAAGATTGGTGTTGTGGACAGTGATCGGGAACGTAGACGGTGAAGGTGGGTGGCTAAAAGGGGTTGGGTTTGCTTTTTTTTCCTTTGCCAAATATTAATTAATATTGTTAAAATACAAAATAAACATGTATCTTCTTAAAAGTTAAACCTCAAATACATCGTTTCTATCGAACATATATCAATCTCTTGTTAGTTATATTATTCGTTAGATCTAATTGAAGCACTGGCACAATCAATAAAATGAAACTCTCAAAATAAATATTTGTAAGTGAATTTAAAAGTATATATACTCTAATAATAATCAAATTAATAAAAGAATTGTATCTAGCATGTCTCACTATTAACGCATAACAAATGACCAAGATGCCACAAAGACTGCCACCGTGCTTGCAACAAAATCCATATCAAGCCGTCTTTCTCTCCTCTCCATCTTCGCGTTCCTCTCTCTCCTCCTTTAAATATACACACCATTTCTCTCTCATCCCCCACCCCACCCCTCTGCCGCCTCTCCCCCACGTACCCTTACCATTCAATGAACATTAACGAATGTTTGACGAACCGTGTGTGAACTGTTCCGCGTTTGTTTAATAAATGTACGAGTAAGAATATGGAATTTCATTCAATTAATTAAATGAACTAACATCACCAAAGGTCGCATTCGTGAACATTCGGTAATGTGTTTGTTTATTTACAGTCGTTCATGGTAGTTTGTTTATGTTTAATGAATGGTTTGTTTGTGTTAATTCACTAAGATTTATTTATACTTTTAATTTTTAATATTTTGTTTATTACGCTAGAATTTAAACTGAAAACCTTAGTGAAGCATCTATCTTGTTAGAAACTTAGTCGTTTAATACTTGGATCTTTAAGGAATTATATTGGGATAATAACGTTTATGATTATTTGTCTAACTTGTTTCATTGTTTTCTTATTATTATGTCTATTTTTTTGGATATGTTGTTTTTTGTTCAAAATAATATATGTCCATTTGTGTTCATTTAAAATAATGTATAAACACAAACAAGTTAGATTCTTTAATGAACGAAAAAAATGATAAATTTCGTCCAGTTATGTGTCCGTGAACACATTCAATGGTAAACGAACAAGCATGAACAAAGTTAAGTTCCTTTAAAGAATTACAACCCTACACACACCTCATCAACCTGTAAGCATCATAGTCCGGCGGTTTAGGTTCCGGGTAATAAATATAAGGAACAAGTCATGGGATCTGGTACAACTAAGGTCGGTTGACATGGAGTGATCCATTGTGTTGGAATATATTATGGGAGTTAATTATGGAGAGAGATATAGTTAAAAATAATGTGAAAATAAGATTTAGGGGTGTGAGAATAGTGAAAGACCCGTTATATTAATCACTCTTGCCCTTATCGGTACAATGAGTGCATGTACACCATGGCAATCATCCGAAGGAGAAAGATCCGCATTATAAAGATCCAAAAGCACCCATACAAGCAATCACAAGAGTGTAGGGCTTAGGCGTACACATGTCATCATATTGCATAACTCTTGCAATAATGAAATTTGTATAATATACGTTAGTTACTCTTATATCACCCATAAATATAAATATACCCATAAATATAAATATACACAAAGTGAACTTAATATGTAGTTGTACTTGTAGGCAATGCTCTCATAAATGGAGAATGCATGATGCCTCCGGTCCCATTAAGCACTCCAAGACCGTCCCGTCTTGATTTGAGTCCTCAGGTTACGACAACCCGATGGTTGAACAACCGGGATCGGAGGTTGGACCAATAATGTTGAATCAAACTTCAAGAGACGATAAAGATCCAACAACCATCATTGATCTACACGAGCGCCCTTTGATCTCGACCACAAGCTTCGATCTACACCAACAACCATCATTGATCTACACGAGCGCCCTTTGATCTCGACCACAAGCTTCGATCTACACCAACAACATCTTCGATCTACACCTTGTTGAGAGAGAAATCAAGGGTTCCAGTTGAGTGAAATAGGGATTGGTGAATTTGTAATTGAGTTTCCGGTAGTAATAAGCGTAATTAACTAAAAAAGTACAAAATCTAACGAATGGGACAGCAAATTGGGCTCTATTTCTTCACCATATGTTTGCTTAAGCTTTATTAACTAAAAAAATACAAAATTCTACTTTAATTAAAAGTTGGTCAAGGGGACCTCGTGTTTTTACATATTTTTCCTAATTCTCTGGCTTCAATAACATATATGTTCAGAAAAAAAAAAAAAAAAAAAAACCACTACTAGTGTGCGACTTAAAACATTATGCATATATGCTAACAATAAGATAGCTAGTATACAAGTCTATTTTTGAAGATTTTAATTATATTTTTAATATTAATCAAAATTCAACTTCATCCGGTTTTTAAATTCAGTCCGACTAGTAAACATAAATTTAAAAGAGATATTGGATTTAAATAACTTCAACTTTTACCAATTGGCCGATAACACTCTCAACTTTCGATTTGTACACCAACACTCCCAACTTTCAACTTATTGGCCGATAAAACTCTCTAACTAACTAAACCCTAACCCAGTTAGTTTTTGCCGATGTGGTATCTGATGTGGCCCCTTTTGCTGACGTGGCAGTTGTTGTGGCATTTTGATGACGTGGCAATTGATGTGGTAGCTAATGTGGCATTTTTATAATGTGTCAGGTGATGTGGCAGCTAACATGGCATTTTTGATGACGTGGCATTTGACATCAGTTAACTGGCTTAGGGTTCAGTTAGTTAGGAAGTGTTATCAGACAATAAATTGAAAGTTTAGAGTGCTGTACAAATCAAAAGTTAGAAATGTTATCGACTTGAGGTTTTTTAAATTAAATATCCCAATTTAAAAACACACATTTTTTTGAACCACTTAATTTTCATCAACAATGAGATTTGAAACACATAAAAAGGTTAAACCTTATCAATACCTCAATACCATTAGGCAAAAACCCTTTGATTAAAAAAAACATTTGTATGCATTTGTTGTAGAGACGGTATCATGATCCAGTGAAGTTAACTGATTTTACTTGATATAATATTTTTATTACAATATTTGTAGAAAATTTCAAAAAACTTAAAAACTAACTTCCAAAAAAAATTTCATTTGTGCTCAATTAAGTTCTTTTTAAGCGTAATTATATAGATAGTCGAAGTTTTTTTTTTATCAAAAGTAACATTCTTGTGGTCTAAATTTAGAAAGTTGCATGTTTAGGATCTATAGTTGTTATTTTATAACGTCTGGGTTTAACAATAATTTTATTAAAACAAAAACAAACATATTTCATAATTTTTCATTCGTTTAGTAAAGTCTGAGACGGTGAGATGAGCGGAAACCTACCTCTATTTTATGAGATAGAGAAGTTACTAAGACCACGACTCAATAAAGCTTCCCTTCTTTTTACAATACAAATAACACATAAAGTATTATGAAAGAGAGGAGAAGAGGATGACATGCAAAGGGATCACAAAGCACCTAGAAAATTATGTAAATGTTAGTGGGAAGAAATCTAATCGTTATCGGTTTATGTTACTTAGACACGTTACAACAATCCAAATAAAAAAACTCAAAAATCAAAATCATATCATATAAAAAAAGGATATATACAGGTGTTCCTTTCTTTAGGAGAAAAATTAGCCACTAAAAATCCGTATATGAACGCATATTCGGTTTCTTATTTCTTTTTTTTTTAATTGAGTTATAACTTATCCACTTAACACATAAGCTAAAACAATAAATTCAAAAGATCAATCAAGTTAAATAACAAAGATTAGTCTTTGGTTTTGTTTAAAGCTTATTGTGAAACAAATGAATTAACAACCAAACTATTAGGCTTAACAAATAACCATTAGTAAATGTGGTTCCTAAAAAAATGCAATAACAAATAACCATTAGTAAATGTGGTTCCTAAAAAAATGTAATCCACAGAAATCGAACAAGCGTAAATCAGATCCCATACATGCGCCTCAACCATTGCACCAGGTGCACGCTTGTATTATGTTTCAGTTTGCATGTGTATATATGTTGGTCAACCATCCATATCAACAAATCAAAGCAAATCACTATTCATTTCATTTGCTTATTATTGATATACGAATTTTTGCCCCGCTCACGTTCTGGGGGCACTAAGACGAATATTTCTCTCTCATAATATGTAAATATTTATTTCGGTTACTTGTACATACTACTCATAACATGATCTAAAAATAAATCACATCGAGTCAACCAATTAAAAAAACACTAGCATACTTTTGCTAAAAAAACTAAAACGATGGAAAAACTACTTCTTGACATGAATAAAAATTACACTGATTCAACCAATTAAAACAAAACACTATAATAGTTTTATAAAAAAAACTAAAATGATGGCATGTCTGTAATTTTACACTGAGGCAAAATCGTAACTTGAAAGAACAAAAAAAAAAACAAAAACAATGGCAAAATATAAATTTGAGTTGAGTGCAAAAAAGTAATTTGGGTAGGAGAAGAAAAAAAACAAAACCAATGGGAAACTGTAAATTTAAGCGGGACAAAATCGTAATTTGCTTGGACCAATGAGAAAGTGTCAGGTAGCTATCTGGCACAATTCCCCAACTTCTCTTTACATATGTAGTATATAACTAGTTCTTGCCCCGCCGCATTGCGGGGGCACTAAGCCGAATATTTCTCTCTCATAACATGTACGCCTGTGTTTAGGTTACTTTTACATACTACTCATAACACAATCTCAAAAAAATTACATCGAGTCAATCAATTAAACAAAACACTACCATACTTTTACTAAAAAAACTAAAACGATTGAAAGACTATAATTTTAAGCTGTGGGCAAAATTGTAATTTTTCAGGACAAATGAGTGGTTGTCAATGTAATGCCTCGCTTTTTCATACTTTCCTTATTTAGAAAGTATTGCTGTATTTCTGTTTTTGGAAACTTGTATTCGTACTTCCTTTCCCAATCTTGTAATCCAAGACTTAAATCGTAATAAAGGTCATACTTGATACATGCTTGTTTATACATTCAATCGTTTAATTCATGCTTACTACTTATATACGTGCAAGATTCATGCGTTCAAAAATTATATTCATTATATGCTTAAAAACATGCAAGAACCGTTATAAAACTAAGTTTAAGGGCTAAAGTGATAAAAACCAAAGAACATTCTGGAATACCCTCCCTCGCGCCCCGCAACCGACCCAATCCTCCACTCTCGCGGCCCGCCAGACATCTCGCGGCCCGCGACCGAGATCCTTCTACTTTTTCGCGGCCCGCGAGAGAGGCGCGATTCGGGAAAACTCGTTTAAAGCTTGTTGATTGGTCAAGTTTGTGTTTCTTACATTAAGTACCCTCAACTACCATCCTCCCAAACTTTACCTATAAATACCCCCATGCCATTTCACTTCAACTCACACCTCATTTCTCTCGTCTCTCCTTTAAAGGCTCAAAGAGCTCTTCTCTCTAAATCAAGTGGGTTCTAACTCACCTCTCCCTCTCTTTTCTCTCTTTCTTTCTTATTACTTGGAGTACCTTGGAATGTCTCCATAAGTCTTCCATGGAAGACTAACTTGGAACATCACCATATTTGGGAACCCAAGTGTAAGAACCTTTTTGGTTTTATTAGGATTTTACCCACAAGTGTTGTATCCTTCCAAGCTCGACTTGAGTTGGTAGTGTGTGATCTCTTGGAAGCCTTGCCTATCCTACTTTCGATCCACCACCTCACTTGATGTTTTCGTTTACTTTTGTCTTTTACTTTTATGTTACTCATGACCATCCTTGTCATCCTTGTGACGACTTGTGCATTGGTATACTATACGAGAGGTTTTAAAAGGAAGGTTATCCTCCTACCTCCATGCATGACTTCTATGATTCTACATGTCATTTATTATTTATTTATTACGTATATATGTATACACTTATACTAACCGAACTCTTGATGGTAATCACATGGTTATCCGTCATGGCACTAGGTTACATCACCTACGTACTTAATCTCTCGTTACGATTCTAATGGGTAGACCACCCATGAAGACACATCAACCCGAATGGGTATTAAAGTGTTAAAAACGAGTATTAAGTCTAGATGATCACTTTCCCATATAAACTACTTTATCCTCCTTCCATTCCAAATTCTCCATTACCCTTCAAAAACTTACCAAACCATTCTTTCTCTTGTAGGATAACTTGCTGATCATTCCATCCTCCAACCTCTTCAAGGGACTAACAAGTGGAAGTTTGCAAAACTGTGAGTACACTTGACCCATTCTCCTTTTACACATTTTGGGTTGCAACATGTTATCATACAAAAACACACAAATACACACTACATGCTTTATACACTCAATCTTTTATACATGCTTGTTGTTATGCTTTGGTTCATGCTAAATTCATACATGCTTATAGTCATTAACTTAGCTAGCCCCAACTTAACATATATAGCGCTATAGGAGTAGCACACCGCACGTCGAGGTATTGTTAAGTCTTAAAGCTGATTCATTCTTGTTACATTCATACTTTAGTCTCATTACTTCGTGTGACGAGGGACACATACATTCTTATGGACACTTGGGTTTGACAATTAAGTATTCCATGCTAGCTTACCTTATGTAACATCCGTCAAAAACCGGATTAACCAAACCCGCTTCGTTTATTAACCGAACAACCAGTCAAAAATTTCGTTGCATATTTAATGCCCAAATTAATTTTAAACGATACATAATTAATAAGTATATTAGAATATAAAATTTATTTTTGAAAATGTATTAAAAATAGTGAATTAAAAATAATATGCTGAAGCCGCGATTCGAACCCGGGTCAACCGGGTCAGCACAGCTTTACACACACGCACATTCAACCGCTCCGCCACTTGTGTTTCTTGTTGATTATTTGAAACAAATAATACATAAAATAAAGTTGGAAATCAAACCCAGTCACTCTCGCCGGAAATCCCGACGAAATCGTCAATCATTGATGTTATATTTTGGCGTAACGGATACAATTAAACTAGCGTCGGTTATAACTGAAAACTTTAAAGTCTTTTATTCAAAACATCAAATCGTAACCGAAGAACTTGAATTCGAAACCGGAAATACACTTAAACCTGAGTTATACCTTATTCATTCAGTGAGCTCGCGAGTTTTATCAAAATCACACTCTTCATTTCGCTCAGAAAACTTCGCCGGAAGTCGCCGGAATTCTCTGTATATTAACCGGAAATTTTCGCCGGAAAACCGAGTTCAATCCATCTTTTCTTCTTACCCAAAAATAAGATCATAGAACTCATACTGACATCACTCCCACTCACATTAAACCTCTGAAGAATCTCTGTCGCAAGAAATTTCACTCGCCGGAATTCTCTGCAAGTCGCCGGAAAACCGAGACTTTCATCTACACGGTAATTACTTCGATTTTTCTGTTTCATTCCATTATTGGACAAATTCTAATATCAATCCCTCACCCAGAATCTTTTCCAGACGACGTTGCCGGATTATCCGTTTTCGCCGGAAAATTTCTGAAATTTCAGAAACCTGCTGATAACCGGTATGATCATTTAAACCTACTGATAATCGTTATTCAGTAGTTCACTTTCACATCTAATCCCTCCAAATTGTTAACTAATCCTATCAGCCGAAGGTCACCAAAACAGAGCCGACGATCTTGCCGGACTTCTGAAGAAAGACGAACAGTTCGGTTCAATCAATCCTCAAACCTTTTTCTGTTCATTACATTACGATTGCTCATAATGTTCGTTAAATTAATTTAACCAATAACAGTCAGTTAATCGATGTCTGTGTTTTGAACGAAGAAGACGAAGTTGTGTATGTTATAAGATTAATTAAAATCGATATTATGAACGGGTTAGACACACAGTCCAGCGGTGGACTGTGTACAAACAATATGCATAACGTCTCGAGTTCGATCCTTGTCACACACACATTCGCTGTAATAAAATGCCTTTTTTTTTTAAACCGAACCGGGTTAACTCAGTAAGATATTAAGTATAATAATAACCAGAATATTTACCAAGTTAGACACACAGTCCAGCGGTGGGCTGTGTGCCAAACTAAACCACAGGTCCCGGGTTCGAGACCTGTGGAGAGCACCGAGCGATACATTAAAACCTTTTTAAAAATAAATGAATTTCGGATTAATCTAATTAGTATATAAATATAATTAAAAACAGAAATATTTCAGGTTAGACACGTAGCTCAGTTGGTAGAGCTACGTGCACGCGTACGGGAGGTCTCGGGTTCGAGTCTCACCCAGCGCACACATATAACTGACCGAACCGGTCAACGGTCAACAAGTCAACAAGTCAACGGTCAAAAAGTCAACATTGTTTTACTATTTTTATTTATTTATTTTATTTAAAAATCAATTAAAAATACTTAAAAATAACATTTTTAAAGTTAGAAAATAGCCTAAAACCCACAAAAATATATCCAAAAATCCTATTAAAGTTGTTAATAAAATCCATTTATTTACCTTATTTTCGTTATTAATTAGGTTAGTTTTTCCTCGTCGATCAATCCTCTAAACTCGTGCGCATTCAACATCATCAACCGAACGCACCCACTATGAGTGAATCTCTACAAATTCCCCGTTTAAATCACGTTTTTGGGGTGTATCATGTGTCTTACTATTTACTATATTTAAATCATTGTGCATACATCATATCATGAATAAATGTGTATTCAGTTTGTATAAACTGTTTGTGTGGTTATTGTTTAGATTTAATTTATTATTTCAGTACATGCAATTTCATAGGCCGCCGCTCCTCATTACATTATGAGCGTTGAGCAGTTCCCCATTACATTATGAGCGTGAACCTGGCGTTGCCAACATACGATCGGCTCCGTTTGATTGAGCCTTGATCGCACAGACATTTATCATTTTCAGTACATGCAATACGATCGGCTCCGTTTGATTGGGCCTTGATCGCACAGTTTCATTCATGTTATATATTTATGCAAGTTGATATGTTATTGTATGCTGTTGGTTTGTTAATGTATGTTATTGTTTGTTGTTGTTTGATATCGTATGCTAATGGTTTGTTATTGTATGCTAATTGTTGTTATTGTATGTTTATTTACGTTTGTTCATATATGAATATTGCACAATTTTTCCATATTAAATACAACAAGAAATAAATAATAAATGTTTTCTAACAAGGTTCACTCGCCAACTTTTTGTTGATACAAAAACCATTTTTACACATGATACAGGTGAACAGGATGAAGCAAGGAAAACATAGGAAATGCCTTAGAAGAAAATAATGAAGTCTAGAATGATGTGTAGAACATGATGTAATTATGATTGTATGCTTCCCTTTAAATTGTAATAATAAATATGAAACGTTATAATAAATGTCATGAGCTTTGATGATAACCCAATCATGCCCCGATCACCTTTTCCGCTGCGGGTCGGGGTGTGACAGATTGGTATCAGAGCTTTTGACTATAGGGATATAGGATAGGTTATTAGACCCTTAGAGCCTATACTATAGTTGACTAGATTTTAATTGTTTATGTGGTTACATGCAAACTTATGATATTTATTTGTTTCATATTTATTACATACACAAATGCATGCAAATATTTCCAATATTACATTTTATGATATCTAGTGAATTATACTTACAGTCAAACATACATACTTACATACATATTCATCATACATGTTACAATATTCACATATTCAAATCATCTTCATACTTCCGTTATTCAAGATTTTGTCGCATTTTTCATTTTTCAAATCTCATCAAAGTGAGTTCTGCGACGGGCATGTAGTAACTGTAAGGGTACAAGTACCGGTAGTCGGAACGTACTGTCTAGGTTGGCATTCGTATAAATCCAATATAACGGACCAGTTTGCCTACCTGGGGACTAACGATGAGAGTACGAAGGACCTATTAGGCCAAAGCATGCCACACCAAACGTCGTTCGAACTAACCCCACTTTGAGGTGTCACCGTGTCCACACTTGGATACATTCCGAATATCATACGTTACATACATATTTCTCGATTTTCTCCGGGTTTTAGTGTACGTAACCAGGCTAACACATGCGAACCATATGAAAAACCCGGTAATCATGGGGGCCCACGTGATTACGAAGGTGAAGTATGGCGGCATGCAAGGCCCAATTACGAGCAAAGCCCAAGACATCCTATGGATGTAGTAGATTTATTATGCTATGTTTATTTTATTAATGTTCATTCCTAAATACGACACATGATCCCAAAAGCATCCAACTCATACTCTTGATATGTATTCCTTGTAGATGTCTTCTAGTCTCGCTCGTAGGAAGATGATAGCAGGAAAAGCCCGCGAGCGCATGGCTGCCCAAATCGCTCAACAAATGGCTGCCGTAATACCCAACATTGTAATTCAAGTCCAACAAGCCCTTACCGATAATCCCGTCAATCAAGAAGTTCAAAATATTGTCAACCCTCCCCCAAATACCACTAAATGCACCTACAAGCATTTCAAATCCTGCGACCCTACAAAATACGAAGGGACTGAAGGTGTCACCGCTCTTCTCTATTGGTTTGAAGAAATGGAAAACATTTTCCTAAATTGCGATTGCCCCGATGATCGCAAAGTGCGATATGCTACTGGTCGTTTATTTGGAATAGCACTTACTTGGTGGAATACAGAGAAGGCTAAACGAGTGTTGAAGATGCTATGACTTTGACTTGGGAAGAGTTGAAAGAAATCATGACAAGACGGTTTTGCCCAAGGAGCGAAATCAAGAAATTAGAGGATGAGTTCTATTCGTTGAAACAAAAGGAAGGCGACCACACTACATACAACAAGAGATTCCTCGAGTTAAATCAAATGGTTCCCAACTTGTTCATTCCCCACTACCGTTTGATCGAGCACTACATTCGAGGTCTTCCTTCAAAAATTCAAGACTCTGTAATAAGTACCACACCTGCAACCTTGGAAGCAGCAATGGAGTTAGCTACAGAGCTCACCGAGAACCGTATACGGAATAAAGACTTCAAGGAGGAGAAGAAGAAAGATAAAGCATCAACTGAAATTTCAAACTCCACCCAAACCGAATCCCCTTCTCAACCCATTTCCAAGAGGAAACGAGATGAGCAACTTTTCGCTGTCACCCAACGCAATCAACTAGCCTTACAAGCCGTACCCCTCCAAGTTATCCCAATCACTCAAGTAGCACCCAACCCAACCTACCCAAATAAGAAACCTTACCATGGACCTCACCCTCAATGTAACACCTGTTTTTATCACCATCCATCTACCTTACTTTGTCGACTATGTGCGAATTGTGGACGCTATGGTCATTTGAGCAAGGTTTGCCGCACCCCTCAAAACCAAACCTCACCCCCTACTCAAAACATGGTCCAAACATATCAACAACCCCAATACCCCATGTTCCTAATAGGTTCTATATAAAAGTTCACATGATTAAAGATGAACATAAAAAGTGATTTTTTTAAATGTATATGCATATATAGGTGTGTTGTGTATATGTATATATGAATGCATGCACATAAGTTTTGTTCACAAGTTCATAAATAGTACATGCATACCATATGTTCGAGCTTGTTTCAATTGTGGCGACCTACCCACTTTAGAAACACGTGCCCTCAATTGTTTAACATCATAAACGCCCAAGCTCAAGCAAACCCAGTTAACCAAGCAAATCAAGAAAACCCAACCACTAGGCCACCAGCAAGAGGAAGAGTTTTCAACATCAACGCCAATCCTGTTGAAGATAATGACGGCCCAAACGAAAACACCCAACTAGTCCCTTTCACTGAAAATCAAGATTCAACTCCAACCGCTTAGTTTTATGTTTTTCTTTATGATTATCTCAATTTTCACGTGTCTCAATTTTAAACTGGAAATTTATCCAAGGATCTTAATGCGAATTACTATTTCAGTTTTGTTTTTATACTCATTGATTTAACATTCATATCATCATACCTCACGACATATCACAGTGTCATCATTTAAAGAAGTTGAGCTGTGTCTCACTTCTACATGGACTAACCTCTCCATCATAACAAACGAGAGAGGTACTGTCATCATTCAAAGACTCAAGCTTTGGTTGTTGTGTTTGTTTATATTTAGAGTCACATAGAACTAGTCATAACTAACGCATAAAGCCAATGAAAATTTGACGAGAATATGGTGGATACGCCGCTGGTACTTCCTATATATAAGTATTCTTGCCAAAGGATTAGAGGCATTATCAGGCGGTTATGAGAAGTTCCATGTAGGATTTAGTAATGTCTTGGTTGAAATTTGTTTTACACTCACTGATTTAACATTCATATTAACTCATCATTTAAAGAAATTGGATTGTGTTCCATTTTCTACATAGACTAACCTCTCCATCATAACAAACGAGAGAGGTACTGTCATCATTCAAAGACTCAAGCTTTGGTTGTTGTGTTTGTTTATGATTAGAGTCACATAGGACTAATCATAACTTACTGATAAATCAATGAAAATTTGACGAGAATATGGTGGATACGCCGCTGGTACTTCCTATATATAAGTATTCTTGTCAAAGGATCAGAGGCATTGTCACACGGTTATGAGAAGTTCCATGTAGGATTTAGTAATGTCTTGGTTGAAGTTTGTTTTATACTCACTGATTTAGCATTCATGTCATCTCATCATTTAAAGAAATTGGATTGAGTCACCATTCAAACATGTATACTATCAGAATTAGGACTCAGACATTGGTTGTTGTGTTTATTTATGTTCAAGAGTCTCATCATAGAACCAATCATAACTTACTGATAAAACCAATGAAAATTTGACAAGAATATGGTGGATACGCCGCTGGTACTTCCTATATATAAGTATTCTTGCCAAAGGATCAGAGGCATTGTCAGGCGGTTATGAGAAGTTCCATGTAGGTTTTAGTAGTAGAAGTTTTGTTTTAGGATATAACCTTATCTTTCCAAACATATCAAAACTCTTGCGCATGAAATCATATTTAGTCAATCAACTCTGCTTATCAATATTTTTACCGTAGGCAACAAAAAGCGATTCCTGTAGCAGGGTACTCAACCCTTACAAGGAACGTTACCGCCTCAAACAAAATTTAAACTCTTACTCCTTTCTAAGTATGTAACTGTCAAACTAAACACCATCCTTTTTAGACAAATATGTCACTACTTAAATTTCGGGACGAAATTTCTAAAAAGTAGGGGATACTGTAACATCCGTCAAAAACCGGATTAACCAAACCCGCGTCGTTTATTAACCGAACAACCAGTCAAAAATTTCGTTGCATATTTAGTGCCCAAATTAATTTTAAACGATACATAATTAATAAGTATATTAGAATATAAAATTTATTTTTGAAAATGTATTAAAAATAGTGAATTAAAAATAATATGCTGAAGCCGGGATTCGAACCCGGGTCAACCGGGTCAGCACAGCTTTAACACACGCACATTCAACCGCTCCGCCACTTGTGTTTCTTGTTGATTATTTGAAACAAATAATACATAAATAAAGTTGGAAATCAAACCCAGTCACTCTCGCCGGAAATCCCGACGAAATCGTCAATCATTGATGTTATATTTTGGCGTAACGGATACAATTAAACTACTGAAAACTTTAAAGTCTTTTATTCAAAACATCAAATCGTAACCGAAGAACTTGAATTCGAAACCGGAAATACACTTAAACCTGAGTTATACTTTATTCATTCAGTGAGCTCGCGAGTTTTATCAAAATCACACTCTTCATTTCGCTCAGAAAACTTCGCCGGAAGTCGCCGGAATTCTCTGTAAATTAATCGGAAATTTTCGCCGGAAAACCGAGTTCAATCCATCTTTTCTTCTTACCCAAAAATAAGATCATAGAACTCATACTGACATCACTCCCACTCACCTTAAACCTCTGAAGAATCTCTGTCGCAAGAAATTTCACTCGCCGGAATTCTCTGCAAGTCGCCGGAAAACCGAGACTTTCATCTACACGGTAATTACTTCGATTTTTCTGTTTCATTCCATTATTGGACAAATTCTAATATCAATCCCTCACCCAGAATCTTTTCCAGACGACGTTGCCGGATTATCTGTTTTCGCCGGAAAATTTCCGAAATTTCAGAAACCTGCTGATAACCGGTATGATCATTTACACCTACTAATAATCGTTATTCAGTAGTTCAATTTCACATCTAATCCCTCCAAATTGTTAACTAATCCTATCAGCCGAAGGTCACCAAAACAGAGCCGACGATCTTGCCGGACTTCTGAAGAAAGACGAACATTCGGTACAATCAATCCTCAAACATTTTTCTGTTCATTACATTACGATTGCTCATAATGTTCGTTAAATTAATTTAACCAATAACAGTCAGTTAATCGATGTCTGTGTTTTGAACGAAGAAGACGAAGTTGTGTATGTTATAAGATTAATTAAAATCGATATTATGAACGGGTTAGACACACAGTCCAGCGGTGGACTGTGTGCAAACAATATGCATAACGTCTCGAGTTCGATCCTTGTCACACACACATTCGCTATAATAAAATGCCTTTTTTTAAACCGAACCGGGTTAACTCAGTAAGATGTTAAGTATAATAATAACCAGAATGTTTACCAAGTCAGACACACAGTCCAGTGGTGGACTGTGTGCCAAACTAAACCACAGGTCCCGGGTTCGAGACCTGCGAAGAGCACCGAGCGATACATTAAAACCTTTTTAAAAATAAATGAATTTCGGATTAATCTAATTAGTATATAAATATAATTAAAAACAGAAATATTTCGGGTTAGACACGTAGCTCAGTTGGTAGAGCTGCGTGCACGCGTACGGGAGGTCTCGGGTTGGAGTCTCACCCAGCGCACACATATAACCGACCGAACCGGTCAACGGTCAACAAGTCAACGGTCAAAAGTCAACATTGTTTTACTATTTTTATTTATTTATTTTATTTAAAAATCAATTAAAATACTTAAAATAACATTTTTAAAGTTAGAAAATAGCCTAAAACCCACAAAAATATATCCAAAAATCCTATTAAAGTTGTTAATAAAATCCATTTATTTACCTTACTTTTCGTTATTAGTTAGGTTAGTTTTTCCTCGTCGGTCAATCCTCTAAACTCGTGCGCATTCAACATCATCAACCGAACGCACCCACTATGAGTGAATCTCTACAAATTCCCCGTTTAAATCACGTTTTTGGGGTGTATCATGTGTCTTACTATTTACTATATTTAAATCATTGTGCATACATCATATCATGAATAAATGTGTATTCAGTTTGGATAAACTGTTTGTGTGGTTATTGTTTAGATTTAATTTATTATTTTCAGTACATGCAATTTCATAGGCCGCCGCTCCCCATTACATTATGAGCGTTGAGCAGTTCCCCATTACATTATGAGCGTGAACCTGGCGTTGCCAACATACGATCGACTCCGTTTGATTGGGCCTTGATCGCACAGACATTTATCATTTTCAGTACATGCAATACGATTGGCTCCGTTTGATTGAGCCTTGATCGCACAGTTTCATTTATGTTATATATTTATGCAAGTTGATATGTTATTGTATGCTGTTGGTTTGTTAATGTATGTTATTGTTTGTTGTTGTTTGATATCGTATGCTAATGGTTTGTTATTGTATGCTAATTGTTGTTATTGTATGTTTATTTACGTTTGTTCATATATGAATATTGCACAATTTTTCCATATTAAATACAACAAGAAATAAATAATAAATGTTTTCTAACAAGGTTCACTCGCCAACTTTTTGTTGATCCAAAAACCATTTTTACACATGATACAGGTGAACAGGATGAAGCAAGGAAAACATAGGAAATGCCTTAGAAGAAAATAATGAAGTCTAGAATGATGTGTAGAACATGATGTAATTATGATTGTATGTTTCCTTTAAATTGTAATAATAAATATGAAACGTTATAATAAATGTCATGAGCATTGATGATAACCCAATCATGCCCCGATCACCTTTTCCGCTGCGGGTCGGGGTGTGACACCTTACATACAATTGCCATGTGGATTTGAGTAAATTCTTTTACACATATGCTATGTATTACGAACTTGTGTACTCACCAATACTTGTTGTATTGAACTTTATTTTTAACATGTTGCAGGTTAGAGATGTTGATCATGATGGAACTTGGTAGGAATGGTTTAGAAACTCACTTAAGAATATTAAGAAATGTTGTTGTCATATTTTCTTCTTGTTGTATTTGAAAATTTGTTTTGGAAATGAAATTTGGTTTATTTAAATTATTGTCGCAAATAGTGTTATGAGTGATGAGCAATCTATTTCGTCCAACTCCGATGTTTCCGTCATCGGTTGGGGTGTGACAGTCAAGCAGCTACCTGGCACAAATAAAAATCACACCTAGTCAACAAATTAAAACAAAACACTACCGTAGTTTTGATAAAAAAAACGGGTGCATGATTGCAATTTTACACTGTGGGCAAAATCGTAATTTGACAGTAAAAAACGATGGCCACACTATAAACTAGAATTGATGGTAAAATCGTAATTTGGGTAGGAGAAAAAGAAAACAAAACCAATGGGCAGAACAATAAATTTAAATGGGGCAAAATCGTAAATTGGTTGGACCAATGGAGAAGTGTCAAGCTGTCGCCTGACACTATTCCTCTCCATGTTGCTTAAACACGCATATAAACAAAGTTAAAAATCAAAAAGAAATTTCTTTCAAAAAAGAGAGGGGCTAAACACCTATATTAGCGAGGTTGAAGGTTTAAAAGAAAAATACAATAAACGACAATTAATCACTAAAAAAAAAAATGTAGAGGAACTAAACATGTACACTACTAAAGTTAAAGTAAATGGACTAAAACACATATTAACAAAGCTAACCAATAAAAAACTTTATTTAAAACAAAGGGGCTAAACGCGTATTAGCGAAACTTAAGGTTTAAAAGTTAAATAGAAAAAGTAACGACAAAATGAAGGGGTGCCACGCAGCTGTCTGGCGCGATTCCCCCTCATTGTATGCCTGCCTGCGTTGCGGGGCGGTGGCTGAATACTTCTCAATTAAGTAATAAAAACACTATCATAATTTTTCTAGAAAAAAAACTAAACGATGGGAAGATAGTAAGTTTGAGCTCGGGGCAAAAATCTAATTGTTAGGACTAATGAGGGAGTGTTAGGTAGCTCTTTAATGAGTCAATAAACTAAAACGAAACACTTCTATAGTTTTACCAAAAAAACTAAAACGATGGTAATACTGTAATTTTGAACTGAAGGCAAAATTGTGAAACCCGCACCTTGTCACTAGTCCCACTCCTCGATTTTCGATCTCGCCAAAGTTCAATTTTTCGATCAATTAGATACGTGTAGTAACTGGAAGGGTAAAATGCCGTTAATCGCTCCTCGACGAGAGCATTTTACCTATCGGCCAAAGCACGTTCCTATAATTTGAAAGGATCTTCGATTTACTTTGGAATAGTCGACGCCTCTCAACCCAAGGCACTCTAATGTTTTTACTAAACCTATCTTTTATGTTATCTCAATTTTTATGTGATTTTTTATAATTGTTACCTCAATCTTTTCAATTCCGATGAATTCGCACGGTTATCGCAATCAAAAACAATAATAATCCTCGCAAACCAACAAAATTTATACTCTTTATGCAATCCTATGTGTTAAAAATTTTGTGATACTTATGTGAAATTATATGTGTTATTTGCATGACCGATGTGATATTTTACCTTACCCCACGATCAAGTCTCATCCTTTCCTATCCCTTAGATGTCTTCGCAAAACTCTGGCGCAAGATTGAAGTCAAGGGCTAACTCCAACTCAATGTCAAAGAAAGATTGTATGAGATTTATGGCAAAACAAATGGCTAAGATCATACAAACATTGTTAGCAAGGTTCAACCCCCGCCCAATGCTGAATCGCCCCATACCTCCGTCGATTCGAAGGTGGAGTCACCTAAGACAACGTTTACCCATAAGCAATTTTGCTCGTGTAACCCTTTACCATTCACCGGCGAAGGGGACACCACTCAGTTGCTTCAATGGTTTGACGCCATTGAGGTGGCATTCCTTCAAAATGGATGTCCTGACCACTTGCGAACGCTAAATGCCACGGCCGTTTTCCGATCGAGGGCTCTCGATTGGTGGACCTCCGAACGCAACGTTCGTGGGAACGACGCTGCGCACGCCCTCCCTTGGGCTGATCTCAAAAAGCTGATGAGGGACGAGTTTTGTCCTCCACACGAGCTTCAAAAACTAGAGAATGAATTCTGGAATTTGAAGCAAGTGGGGAACGACAAGGCCGGCTTCACTACCCGCTTCAAACAGCTAAGTGCACTTTGCCCTGGTCAAGTCGACACACTCGACAAGGCTATCGCAAAGTACATTGAATGCCTACCTCCAACCATCGCCGACCTAGTTGAAGCCGCCACACCCAAAACCCTAGAGGATACCTATCGCCTCGCCGCCAAGTTCAATAATAACCGCATTATTCGTGAAGCCTCCAACAAACCCCCACCGAAGAACGTACACCAAGCTACCACCGAAACCACCGAAGAACCTACCCCATCCAAGCCACCTAGAAGCCACAACAAGGGTAAGAAGCGGAAGGCTTCTAACCAAAATTATGCGGTCGTCACCCCGCAAAACCCAAAACCTTTACAATCCGCCTCAACCCTAGAACCATCAAGAAAGGGCTATACCGGATCATGGCCCAAGTGTAACCAATGCTTCTACCACCATCCCGCCAACACCCCGTGTCGCAAGTGCGCAACCTGTAATAGGTTTGGGCATTTTGCTGACCGTTGTCGCCAAAACCTAAAGCCTACCCAAGACCAACCTACCAATACAAACCTTGCCCTAAACCTACCTCAACCTCCAGCCACTATCAATCGTGCATGCTTCAAATGTGGTGATCCAAACCATTTTGCCAACACCTGTCCCCAATCCATCAATCAGCAACAACAACAGCCGCGTCAGCCTCAACAAGCTCGAGGCAGAGCATTCGTGATCACCGCCGCTCAAGCACAAAACGCTAATGACGTCATAACCGGTACGTTTCTCGTTAACAACGTCTATGCTTCTTGTCTTTTTGATACTGGTGCGGATAAGTGTTTTGTATCCACTGAATTCGAACCCATGCTTAAGTGAAAATGCTCTAAACTGCCAAAATCGTTCGAAGTCGAAGTCGCTAACGGAAAATCTATCACCGTCGATTCCATTCTTTCCGACTGTTCTTTGAATCTTAGCGATCATGCATTCCCAATTGATCTCATACCCATGCAAATAGGGAGTTTCGATATCATAGTAGGCATGAACTGGCTCAGTCGAGTTTGTGCTGAAGTCGTTTGTTCGGAAAAATTCATTCGTCTTCCTCTTCCAAATAAAGATTTCTTACACGTCTATGGCGAGAAACCTTCTAAAGGTCTCAAACTTATGTCGTGTATCCAAGCGAACAAATACTTGCGTAAAGACTACTTTGCATTTCTTGCTCACATTGTAGAAAAGAAGGACAAGGGTCCAAGCGTAAGTGATGTTCCTGTTGCTTGCGAATTTCCTGACGTTTTTCCAGAGGATCTTCCTGGTCCGCCTCCTCCTCGTTCTGTTGACTTCCGAATCGATCTCATTCCTGGCGCAACTCCTATTGCAAAATCCCCTTATCGTTTAGCACCTTCGGAGATGCAAGAACTATCTAGCCAACTTCAAGAACTTCTTGATAAAGGCTTTATACGTCCTAGTACTTCTCCTTGGGGCGCTCCCGTCCTATTCGTCAAGAAGAAAGATGGATCATTTCGGATGTGTATCGACTAGCGTGAGCTCAATAAGCTTACGGTCAAAAACCGATATCCTCTTCCTCGCATTGACGATCTCTTCTATCAATTGCAAGGCGCAACTTGCTTCTCAAAGATCGATCTCCGTTCGGGCTACCATCAACTTCGAGTCCTCGAAGAAGATGTACCCAAAACCGCTTTCTGTACACGCTATGGGCACTACGAGTTCGTGGTCATGCCCTTTGGCTTGATCAACGCGCCCGCCGTGTTCATGGATTTAATGAATCGCGTGTGCAAGCCGTATCTTGATCGTTTCGTGATTGTCTTCATCGACGATATCGTCATCTATTCTAAGACACAAGAAGAGCACGAGCGACACCTGCGTCTTATCCTTCAGCTATTGCGTACCGAACGACTTTACGCCAAATTCTCGAAGTGTGAATTTTGGTTAAAGGAAGTTCAATTTCTTGGTCACGTTGTCAATAAACTTGGTATCCATGTTGACCCTGCGAAAATCGAAGCCGTAAAGAATTCGATAGCTCCTAAGTCTCCATCCGAAATCCGTTCGTTTCTTGGTCTAGCTGGTTACTATCGTCGCTTCATCTCGAATTTCTCCAAGATCGTCGTCCGTCTCACTTCTTTGACCCAAAAAGAAAACCTTTTGTTTGGGGTCCCGAACAAGAGGAATCCTTCCAAACCCTCAAAGGCATGCTTTGTAATTCCCCCATTCTAGCTCTTCCCGATGGTAACGACGACTTCATCGTGTATTGCGATGCTTCGAAACAAGGTCTTGGTTGCGTTCTCACACAACGAGATAAAGTTATCGCTTACGCTTCGAGACAATTCAAAATACATGAGAAAAACTACACTACCCGCGACCTTGAACTTGGTGCAGTGGTTATTGCATTGAAGATATGACGACACTACCTTTATGGTACAAAGTGTACGGTCTTCACCGACCATAAGAGCCTACAACACATCCTCAATCAAAAAGAACTCAACATGCGTCAACGTCGTTGGGTGGAGTTATTAAACGACTACGATTGTGATATTCGCTACCACCCTGGTAAGGCGAATGTTGTAGCCGATGCGTTAAGTCGAAAAACTCATGTTAAAAGTATCCGTTGCTACCAAACCATTGGAAAGCTTCAAGAGCTAATTCGTGAGGCACAATACTCAACCATTAATGAGAATAATCTCGATAATGAGTTGAAGTGTGGTGTCGAAACCCAACTCGTATCCAAACCTGATGGCATTATGTACTTCCTTGACCGTATCTGGATCCCGAGCCGTGGAAACCTTCGCACCCTTTTAATGAGTGAAGCTCATAAATCTCGATATTCCATTCACCTAGGCGCTGATAAGATGTATCATGGCCTTCGTACGTCCTATTGGTGGCCTGGTATGAATAAAGATATCGCCTTCTACGTCTCAAAATGCCTTACTTGTTCTAAGGTAAAAGCCGAGTATCAACGTCCCTCTGGCTTACTCGAACAACCCGAAATTCCTGTTTGGAAATGGGAGAGCATTACCATGGACTTCATTACCAAGCTTCTCCATACATCGTCTGGTCACGATAGCATTTGGGTCATTATTGACCGTTTGACCAAATCCGCTCACTTCCTCCCTATACGTGAAGATTTCAAAGTCGAGAAATTGGCTCGTATCTATACAGGATGAAATCATTTGTCGTCATGGTATCCCCATTGACATCATCTCAGACTGTGATGGTCGTTTCACCTCCCGTCTTCGGCAAGCTTTTCAAAAAGCTCTTGGTACTCATCTCAATCTTAGTACTGCTTTCCATCCTCAATCTGATGGACAAACCGAGCGTACTATCCAAACCTTAGAGGATATGCTTCGTTCTTGCGTAATCGATTTTGGTGGCAACTGGGATATGCACTTGCCTTTGATCAAATTCTCGTACAATAACAGTTATCACACGAGTATTCAAATGGCACCCTTCGAAGCATTGTATGGTCGTAAGTGCTGATTGCCTATTTGTTGGCACGAGATCGGGGAAGCTCAAATCACCGGTCCCGAGCTTATACAAGAAACGACGGACAAGATCTTACAAATTCGAGACAATTTGCTCAAAGCCCGAAGTCGACAAAAGAGTTACGCGGATAAACGACGCAAACCTCTGGAATTCAGCGTGGGTGATTATGTACTTCTCAAGGTATCCCCTTGGAAGGGTGTAGTTCGATTTGGTAAGAAAGGCAAACTTGCTCCTCGCTATGTAGGTCCTTTCAAAATTCTAGAAAGGATTGGCAAGGTAGCATATCGACTGGATCTACCTCAAGAACTCAACAACATTCATCCTACGTTTCATGTTTCAAACTTGAAGAAGTGCCTAGCTGACGAAGGACTTCAGGTTCCACTTGAAGATCTTCAAATCAACAAAACTCTTCACTTCGTGGAAAAACCAGTCGAAATCATGGACCGAGGAATCAAGAAATTGAGGCGCAGTTGAATTCCCATACTCGAAAATGATATGAAGACTAAGTACCCGCATCTGTTCGTTACACCTTCCTCTGAATAAATTTCGAGACAAAATTTCCTAAAGGAGGGGAGACTGTAACGCCTCGATTTTTCATAATTTCCTTATTTAGAAAGTACTGATGTATTTCTGTTTTTGGAAACTTGTATTCGTACTTCCTTTCCCAATCTTGTAATCCGAGACTTGAATCGTAATAAAGGTCATACTTGATACATGCTTGTTTATACATTCAAGCGTTTAATTCATGCTTACTACTAATATACGTGCAAGATTCATGCGTTCGAAAATTATATTCTTATATGCTTAAAAACATGCAAAAACCGTTATAAAACTAAGTTTAAGGGCTAAAAGTGATAAAAACCAAAGAACATTCTGGAATACCCTCCCTCGCACCCCGCGACCGACCCAATCCTCCACTCTCGCGGCCCGCCAGATATCTCGCGGCCCGCGACCGAGATCCTTCTACTCTCTCGCGGACCGCGAGAGAGGCGCGATCCGGGAAAACTCGTTTAAAGCTTGTTGATTGGTCAAATTTGTGTTTCTTACATTAATTACCCTCAACTACCATCCTCCCAAACTTTACCTATAAGTACCCCATCCCATTTCACTTCAACTCACACCTCATTTCTCTCTTCTCTCCTCTAAAGGCTCAAAGAGCTCTTCTCTCTAAATCAAGTGAGTTCTAACTCACCTCTCCCTCTCTTTTCTCTCTTTCTTTCTTATTACTTGGAATACCTTAGAATGTCTCCATAAGTCTTCCATGGAAGACTAACTTGGAACATCACCATATTTGGGAACCCAAGTGTAAGAACCTTTTTGGTTTTGTTAGGGTTTTACCCACAAGTGTTGTATCCTTCCAAGCTCGACTTGAGTTGGTAGTGTGTGATCTCTTGGAAGCCTTGGCTATCCTACTTTCGATCCACCACCTCACTTGATGTTTTCGTTTACTTTTGTCTTTTACTTTTATGTTACTCATGACCATCCTTGTCGTCTTGTGACGACTTGTGCATTGGTATACTATACGAGAGGTTTTAAAAGGAAGGTTATCCTCCTACCCCATGCATGACTTCTATGATTCTACATGTCATTTATTATTTATTTATTACGTATATATGTATACACTTATACTAACCGAACTCTTGATGGTAATCACATGGTTATCCGTCATGGTACTAGGTTACATCACCTACGTACTTAATCTCTCATTACGATTCTAATGGGTAGACCACCCATGAAGCCACATCAACCCGAATGGGTATTAAAGTGTCAAAACGAGTATTAAGTCTAGATGATCACTTTCCCATATAAACTACTTTATCGTCCTTCCATTCCAAATTCTCCATTACCCTTCGAAAACTTACCAAACCATTCTTCCTCTTGTAGGATAACTTGGTGATCATTCCATCCTCCAACCTCTTCACGGGACTAACAAGTGGAAGCTTGCAAAACTGTGAGTACACTTGACCCATTCTCCTTTTACACATTTGGGTTGCAACATGTTATCATACAAAAACACACACCACTACATGCTTTATACACTCAATCCTTTATACATGCTTGTTGTTATGCTTTGGTTCATGCTAAATTCATACATGCTTATTGTCATTAACTTAGCTAGCCCAACTTAACATATATAGCGCTATAGGAGTAGCAAACCGCCCGTCGGGGTATTGTTAAGTCTTAAAGCTGATTCATTCTTGTTACATTCATACTTTAGTCTCGTTACTTCGTGTGACGAGGGACACATACATTCTTATGGACACTTGGGTTTGACAATTAAGTATGCATGCTAGCTTACCTTACATACAATTGTCATGTGGATTTGAGTAAATTCTTTTACACATATGCTATGTATTACAAACTTGTGTACTCGCCAACACTTGTTGTATTGAACTTTATTTTTAACATGTTGCAGGTTAGAGATGTTGATCATGATGGAACTTGGTAGGAATGGCTTAGAAACTCACTTAAGAATATTAAGAAATGTTGTTGTCATATTTGCTTCTTGTTGTATTTGACAATTTGTTTTGGAAATAAAATTTGGTTTATTTAAATTATTGTCGCAAATAGTGTTATGAGTGAATGAGCAATCTATTTCGTCTCACTCTGTGTTTTCCGTCATCGGTTGGGGTGTGACAGTCAATCAGCTGCCTGACACAAATAAAAATCACACCATAGTCAACTAATTAAAGCAAAACACTACCATAGTTTTGATAAAAAAAAACGGGTGCATTGCGCGGCAAAAATCGTAATTTGACAGTAAAAAACGATGGCCAAACTATAAACTAAATTGATGGCAAAATCATAATTTGGGTATGAGAAAAAAGAAAACAAAACCAATGGGCAGAACAATAAATTTAAATGGGGCAAAATCGTAAATTGGTTGGACCAATGGAGAAGTGTCAAGCTGTCGCATGACACTTTCCTCTCCATGTAGCTTAAACAAGCATATAAACAAAGTTAAACATCAAAAAAAATTTCTTTCAAAAAAGAGAGGGCTAAACACCTGTATTAGCGAGTTGAAGGTTTAAAAGAAAAATACAAAAACGACAATTAATCACTAAAAATAATAAAAGTAGAGGTACTAAACATGTTAACTACTAAAGTTAAAGTAAATGGACTAAAACACATATTAACGAAGCTAACCAATAAAAAAACTTTATTTAAAACAAAGGGGCTAAACGCGTATTAGCGAAACTTAAGGTTTAAAGTTAAATAGAAAAAGTAACGACAAAATGAAGGGGTGCCACGCAGCTGTCTAGCACTATTCCCCTCATTGTATGCCCAGCCTGCGTTGCGGGGCGGTGGCTGAATACTTCTCAATTAATTAATAAAAACACTATCATAATTTTGCTAGAAAAAAAACTAAACGATGGGAAGATAGTAATTTTGAGCTAGCGAAAAAATCTAATTGTTAGGACTAATGAGGGAGTGTTAGGTTGCTCTTTGAAAAAAAAATAATAAATCGAGTCAATAAACTAAAACGAAACACTTCTATAGTTTTACCAAAAAAAAACTAAAACGATGGTAATACTGTAATTTTGAACTGAAGACAAAATTGTAAATTTGGGGTAGGCATTGTAATTTGCCAAAAGCTAAAGTGATGGTAAAACTATAATTTTGAATCAGGGGCAAAGTCACAGGATGATTATGATGTTCCTCTAATCTTCGCAATGCCATTACTACTTTTTTTGAATGAAAAGAATCTCACTGTAAATCCACCTTACTCGGAGCTATGTCGAATGTCAACTTCTCGACCGCTATAAGACCGTACCCCCATAATGTGCAGGAACCAGATGGAAACCGTAAAGCCTCCCCCTGGTTAGGTTCGAACCCGGGATTAAAGTCCATATTCGTCTCTTCACCCAGATGTATATCGAAAATGACCATTACTACTTTTAATTATACAAGAGACGACCAAAGCAATACTACACACACATGGGCAAAGGTTAATGGTTACCTGGGGATGCCACGACCACCCACCGATTTTTTGATGGTAGTGTTAATTCTACTGAAAATTCCTGAAATCTTTTTAGTGTAAAATATTAGATTTTTAAGAGTTCTTCTAAAATTCGGCACCCACCGAGTTTTTGTTCACGCCCTGCCATTGTACACATGGTAGGGTAGATTCGTGTTGTTGAAAGTGATCGGGAACACAAATGGTGAAAGTGTTTGGCGAAAGGGAGTTGTGTTTGTTTTTTCTTTCAAAAATTGATATAATCATGTATTTTTTTTTTATAAATTAAACTTCAAACAAATACGCTTTCTTTTACTGAACATGTAACTCGTTATATGTTCTTTTATATTCATTAGATCTAATCTAATTAGAAGTATCAATGGCATTGACATGATTAATAAAATGAAACTCTCACAAAAAATAATTCATTAACTTAATTTAAAAAGTATATATATCCTCTAATAATCAAATCAATAAAAGAATTGACGTGTCTCACTATTCATCCTTATCAATTGGCCCCCCGTTTGATTCGCATCGTACTTTCTCCTCCAATGGGTGAGATATTAACACATAACAAACGACCAAAATGCCACGAAGATTGCCACCCCACTTGCAACGCAAGCCATATCAAGCCGCCTCTCTCTCCTCTCCATCCTCTCGTTCCTCTCCCTTCTCATTCGCATATACTCACGGTATCTCTCTCTCTCCTCCTCCACTCCACCCCTCCTCCGCCTCTCCCCTGCCATAATACCTTGCAAAATTACCATACTATCCTTCCCACTCAAACACTTACCATACACATCTAACACCGTTAAACTCACCCCACTCACCGTTAACTCTCCACGCCCTTCGTTAACCCTGCACGAGACTTGCACATTGCACGTGACACAATCATCATCCTTAACAAACACAACAACTGCAAACGGCAACTCTATGCCATTAGTCAACCAATTCCGTTGAACCAAAACTGGTTTTTGACTAGATAAATTAACCGCCCGGTTCCGGGCCGGGTCAATAACAATCCAACTCAACATCATATTATTCTCAAGCTCTGATAACATCACGTGATCATCTCCGGTACCGGAAAACTTCACCCCGGACAACACCACTTCTTTCGGCTCAAGTAGATCAACCCGAAACGGCGACGTTTGGAACCAGTCACTCGGTACGGTCTTCGTTGACTCAACTTTAGAAAATATAAGTTCTCCGGCATACCGGAGATCAACGGCTGAGATTATTTCATTTGTAATGCGGCGCGTGGCGGTAGCGAGGCGGCGCGTGGGGGAAGTGAAGGCGTCGGAGAAGAATGAGTGGTGGCCGGAGGAGAAGGCGGAGATGGTGGTGGTGAGTAGAGGGTCGGCGGTGGAGGGCCACGTGGCGTGGCAGATATCAGACCATAGGTGTTGGTCGGAGCAGAGGGATTGGAGTTTGGAAGATGTGCAGCCGGCGGCGGCGAGGGTTTGACCGTCGAGTTTGGTCAAAATGTGGGTTTGGAAGATGTCGTCGTGGATGTTGTCGGCGATTGTCATGGATTCC
Source organism: Scalesia atractyloides (assembly GCA_947069175.1). Classification (NCBI taxonomy): domain Eukaryota; kingdom Viridiplantae; phylum Streptophyta; class Magnoliopsida; order Asterales; family Asteraceae; genus Scalesia; species Scalesia atractyloides. The sequence continues at coordinate 59,340,030 of CAMTDV010000002.1, read as the reverse complement.
GGTGATGGGGAAGGAAGGTTGAATGGGTTTGTGAGTAGAGTTAAATGTGGGTGGGTTTATATATGTTTTTTCAAGTTGGTGGTTTTTATAAATACCCCTTATGGTTTTGAAAAGTTTGTTTTAGCCCCTTGAAGTTTTATTAGAGGATCACAGGGTTGGTTTTTTTTCTCTTTCTGAACGGCAAATTTGGATCACTAATAGGCCACTGGAGTATTATCGTGTCACCAACAGAATTACCGGATCTTATCTATATCCACTAGATTATAATGCCTATACATCAATTTAGGAGAAAACACAATAAATTTAAAAGAACACTCTTGTGAGACTTGAACTTAGGACCTAATAATCTATAAGTCTTATCTCACCTCTAAAATACCACTAGACTATAATGCTACAAACAGAGAATCACTACTTTTAATTTGTTAGTTAATCATAGATTCCCTTTGTTCCTATAAAAGCACAAGATAAATGTAACACGACTCAAGCTTATCCTATTGTGATTTATTTTCTTTTAATATAGTTTTATAGATTTGTTATTCTACAATAAGATATATGAACCCACATCACATTTGATTTGCCACATGTTTCTATGGAAGATATTTATGCAAAATCAAGAAACTAATGTAGTGATATATCTAAAAGGTGGGGCAAATTAAAAATTAAAAACTTAAGATGTTTGTATGGATTAATTAAGAACGGAAGCTCGTTGCTTTTTCTTTCCCTATAATTAAAATGAAATGAATTGAAGCCATGGGGCCTATCCATTTATTAATTCGACCCAACTTGAAATTGACTTCGATTTGCTCACTTTAAATAATTTAAATTTTAAATGAAGGCTTTGTATCGAGCCGGAAAGAATAAATATTCTCAGAACTCTTAATTGATTCGACATGCTATTTTTTCCATTCATTCCCTTTCAGGATCAGTCGTGGTCTTCCAAACTTTACCGATGGTATGGACGAATCCCTCGCTTCATCTAAATGTGTAAAAGATCCTAGCCGCACTTAAAAGCCGAGTACTCTAACCGTTGATTTAGCAACCCAAATAGAAAAAGGTATGTAGATACAATCAGAATAAAACAAAATGATTAAATCAAAGCATTAATCTACATCTACGAAATAAAAAAAGATATAAAAAAATTTTCTAATATATTTGGAACATAAAAATGACTAAATCAGATGAAAAAAGAAGCAAGTCAGAAAGTAGAACCATCTGATTTGATTCGTTCTCAATAGCCATGAGATGATCATCTTAGGGTGATCCTTTTGTCGACGGATGCTCCTATTACACTCGTAGCCTCTGAAGGATGAGAACCAACTATGTAGCATCTACACCGAGAATTCAAGTATTGTATACGTCATTAGTCTGATCCTTTGTAGGAACTTCCCGTAATAACGAACTTGCAAAACGGATCTGTTTATCATAAAGAGATTCGTCGTTCCTGACCCTGCTTCACCTTAATTGTTATTTGAACAAATAAAAGTTCTGTCTTGGTCCGAGTGGGGATAGCATTTCTCTCCTGCATGTCCATGGAGTTTTGAAAAATCCAAACATCTCAGAGATAGATAGAGAGGTAGGAATTTATCGAACGAACCGCACTCCTTCGTATACATCAGGAGTCCATTGATGAGAAGGGGCTGGGGAAAGCTTGAACCCAATTCCTACAGTGATGAATATGAGCGCAATTGAAATTCCTGGGGAGTTATACATTTGTGTATTGATAAGACCATTCACTATTTCTTGTTTGATCGTTAAAATGATAATTGATACAACAGAAGTACAAGCTATCAATTCTTTTTCTAGATTGGAATCCTTAAAAGAGGTCTATGGGATCATATGGGCGCTTATCCCTATTTTTACTCCTATATTAGGAATTACAATAGCTTAACTATTATGGGGGTTCTTAGAACGAATCACACTTTTACCACTAAACTATACCCGCTACAATGCAATTATTATATATAAATGGACCTTTTGTCGAGGCGCTTCTGTATATGTGTAGCTGGGCTTCTTATATAAGAAGATCTATTTTACTTACCTAGTACAGCGACCCGTTCAGGAATTCAATGAACCAAGCCCTTTTGTTAACTCATTGGTAGAGTAATCCCATGGTAACGTGTAAGCCCTCGGTTCAAACCCGACAAGGGGCTTTGTTTGGTTTTTTTCAGTCGTAGTATTTTCATATTAAGAATAACGATATTCTTAATAGGGATAAAAAAGTAACCAACTGTATAATATTATAATCTAATGAGTTCTATTATATTAGTTATCACGAATCATGATAAGTCATCTGTTGAATCACCAAATCTTCCTATTTTCAATTAGTGTGAAATGTGACAACTTTATAAAAATGATTAATGTTATATTACCACTTTCTCTGTGGTTTTAGAAACATTTGAAAAAAGTTTATTTCGTTTGAGTTTAGTGGAATTGGAATATATTTCTATGTATTACACGTTTTATTGAAATTTTTGTTGAAACTAAAATCTTCATTCAAGTGATAACACGTTTGGTTACCATAGCATCCCATGGTACCATTACTTACCCCGCCACCATCCCCGGCCATACCCATCATTGGCGTCCTTGACATGACCACTGTTACACCTTCTACGCATCATTGGATTTGTCACCACCGATAAAACTACCTCCGACACCAAGGGGACCCATCATCCTCTTGGTAGCTGCCACTACCATCAAGTTCTACTTTCTTTAACAAACAAACAAACAAGACATAATTACTTGCAAACCATATGTATCAAAATTTTGAATATCTATTAAAGAAACCCAAAATTTTCAAATTCTAATGTATTTAACAAAATTAGTCATAAAAAATGTAACGAGCCCCTTGTTAGATAAGTCTTGAATATTTTTCTTTATCCTCCATATATTAAATAGAAATCTATAAACAGCCTGCAACTTTATATGGGTAGAAGCATTTGGGTGACCTTAGATTATAATTTAAAATATAGAAAAAATAAATATAAGCGTCAAACACCTGCAGCTGTATACAGGATTTATAGTTAAATAAAACAGTTTTCCACAATGTTACAACGTCATATTTGACTGTATATGGATAATTACGCATAATTTCAATTTCCAATATAATATTATAAACGTTTATTGATTAGTTATAAACTAGATATTATATTAAAATCAATATTTAATAAGCATTGCATTTTATTAAACGCGGAGCCAGAAGAATGAATTTTGTAATATTGAAAGCCTAGAAAATTGTTTGTTTGCCTTCGGATATGACAAAATATGACATACGGAAAAGGTTGACTAAATTTCGGCATACTTGTACTATATGCATTAAGATATGTACTGTTTTAAGGTGTCAACATCATAGCGGCCGAGCCGGTCTGCCTATGGCACCTCTATCGGCTAATAAAAGTGGTAGGACGGTCTAATCGGGTTTTTTTTTTTATTTTATAAAGCAACTAAACAAGTTACAAAATTGATTGTTAGTTTCTTTGAAACTTTTAATATTAATTTTTTAATTAAATTAATTGTTAGACCGTATGCAACCCTTCGACTTATGTAAAGAAGAGAGATGAGAGACGACGAAAAGTTCCTTCTCGAAGGCGTCACCCGCAAAATATTGTTTTTTCTGACAATTTTTTATTTGAATGACTATAGAATAAAAATCCGGTTACTTGAGTCACCCATCAACAAAAGACGACCCCATAAATCCGTGTTAGTAGACAGTGTCGAGTAGCCCAAGACCACCACCTTCAGTTTCATGAAAAACTCAACGTCCGAAGGCAACTGCGGTAAAACCCAGTTGATAGAATGCCTGTGAGGCTACATTGCCCGTGAGGCTAGATTGATGATGGCCTTGTAACTTAAAGTATTAAAAGAGTATGGCGCACTTACTGTTTTTGCTTCTCGCTTGAATCGAGAAAACCCGACACTTATTAAAGATCAATCAAATCATTGATAATGTGATATGTAACAACGTTGGTTTATGGGCAACTTCGTATCATGTATCTTAAGATCATTCGAATGTAAGTTACGTACGCAATAACCAGATGACGACGCGTGTCATTCTTTTATTTTCACACCCAAAGGCAAATCAGACAATTACCTTCAACACTAGAGGATTACGAGTTCGTTCCACCACTATCTCGGTAATTATGAATCGAATCAGTTTCAAACTGTAACGCCTCGTATTCCGTATTCCTATTTTTATAAAGTTCATATTCGCATTCTATTTTTAGAAACCTTACAATCATATTCCATCACCGCTATCACAATTCGAGGTGTTAATCATAATGAAATTCATATTTTATACATATTTGTTATTCGCACAACCGATCGTTTAGATACATGTTTATACGCAAAAAAAAGACACTTGAAATACTTGAAATTATCAATTATACGTACTTTATACTCATACGTTACTTTGATACACTTGGAAATAACTAAAAACATGCTTAAATATGAGTTTCTAGCATAAAATAATGGAATTATCAAACTCTAGGGGTCAAACTGCAAATTTGGGAAAATTCTGTAGGGAAGCATGACCATACTCACGACTCGCACGGTCGTGCACGGTCATGCTCATGACCCGCACGACCATGCTCATGACTGCACGATAGTGCTCATACCACTCAGTGAAGATTCATGACCCGCATGACCATGCTCATGACTCGCACGGTCATGCTCATGGTTCGCACGACCATGCTTATGACTGGTACGACCATGCCAAAACGTCCGAGCTGGCAGAATTGCCTTAGAAACACGCGAATTTCAGCAGTTACTCCTACTTTTCAACTATCAACTCCTTACCAACACCATTAATAACCAAACCCTAATAACCCACTATAAATAGGTCTTCTCCACACCATCTAAACAATTTACACTCTCTCTAAACATTTCTAATTCTCCGAATTCTCCAAGAACACTCCAAAAGTGGGCAGAAAATTTCAAGTGTTTTAAGTGAGTTTTAGCTCAGTTTCCTTTTATTTTCTTATGTTTCCTCCTTTCTTTCTACTTGAATAACCTCTAGGAAGGTTTTCACAAGCTTGCCTTGGCAAACTAAGGTGAAATCTCACTACATTTGAGGTCCAAAGTAGGATTAAAATTCTGCTTTCATTTATATTTTGTATCTTGATTTTTCTTGATTAAAACTTGGTCAAATCTTATGCCTACATGTTGTTGAGCTTTTCTAAGGTTGAGAGACTTGTTAGGATTAGATCCTTATGGGTTTAAGAGGTACAAACACCTCTAAACTTTCTGTTTTTGCAAGGGTTTATGCAACCCACAAGTGATGAAACCATCCAAGCTTGCCATGAAGTTGATGGCAAGACTTGTCTTTTGATATAGGTGTGAATACTTGGAAGCCTTGGCTATCCTAACTTCATTCCACCACCTCACTTGATGTTTTTATCTTACTATCTCAAGTAGTTTGCTAGACTTAAAGTAACTTAACCCCGTCTAGCCTGTGACACTTAGTTAACTCTTTCAATGTCGGGAATGACTCACCCGGGTTAAAGCTTACTTGGCTATTTGATATAGTAAGAAGTTGTACATTTCCTTTTCATTCATGACCATCCGAATCATCCTTGTGATGATTTGTGTATTGGTCAATCATACAACGAGATTAATCCTCTATGCTTGACTTACATAACAATCTATGATACTCTTGATGGACTTAGCTTAGAATTATTATATAAACTATAATATATAATATATATTATTATATTTATATAATAATTCTAAGCTAAGTCATCAATATCATGATTGTTATAAGTCAGCATAGAGATAATACTAAACCTGATGATAATCGACATGGTTACTTGTCACGATAATAGGTTATATTATCTAAGACTTGAACCTTTGTTATGATTCTAATAGGCACTTAACCCATGAAATCACAACACCCATACGGATATATAGTGTTAAAAATGAGTGTTTTAAGAATAGATAATTACTTTATGTATACATACTTTTTGTACTTAAATTCTATATTCCAAATTCAACCACTCTATAAACCCCAAATGACCTTATACCCTCGATTCCCCATTCTCAAACAACTTGTCACTCACGAATAATCGGAATTTGAATACAATGGCAAAGTTGTAAATATAGTTAAAATTAAGGTTTTATTTGTTAAAATTAAGATGGAAATAAATAAATAACAAAGTGTAAATATAGTTAAAATGAAGGCTTTATTTATTACTGTAATACGAATACTTGCATTCTACGAACTGTAAATCAACAAAAATATAGATACGAATACCTTTGCATTCTGACGGAACTGTTAAATCAAACAAAAAAATAAAAACGTTAAGTGCAAAATTTATACCAAAACATAAAACAAAAAAAGAATTTCCACACGTTATAGTAAAAACGTTGAAAATATCCGAAATCTTCTGTAAAAAAAGTGAAGCATATTGTGGTGATACCGTTAAATTGAACAAAAATTAGACGTAAACACGTTTAACCACGTATGCACGTTGTGATGTGTTAACTCGCTGATCAATCGAGTTTAAATTTATAATAATATTTAAATAAATTTATAAAGTATATGGTTTTTTAAAACTATAAGTAAATCATAGGGGTTATTTGGTACTTATACTCTATGGGAAGTTATTCACTTTTAATAATAGTCTAATGGGAAGGAAACATAAATATTTATATGTAATAGAGACTTGTATACATACTTTAAGACTTGTACATATTGATAAAAATTAAATAAAAAATAGGAATCCATCGATAGGTCTATAAAATTCTTTAACCAATCCAAACACTAAAAAATGTATAGTAAAACCTCCTCTCATAGCTTATTTGATAAATTATAGATGGGTAGTAATAATAATAATAACAACACCACCAGTAGCAACAACAACAAAGAATCTATTTTTTAACAAAATATATGTAAATTGTAAGATTAAAGGAGGAAATGTCACATGGTTTTAACTAGAATTATTTATTAGATTTATGTTAACAAACGCAAGTTATCAATAAAAATCAAATCAAATATATATATATATATACACACACTCAATGAAAGTTATTTTCTATGGGAGTTGCTTTTTAATATTCATGTAATAACTTTTAGCTTTTTATAACGGTGTGTCTAAATACATCTTCACATTTACTTGAAACACCTATTTTTGTGAGAGAAAAAATTATGTATCTCACACGTAAGTATATGAAAGAAGAGGATCTAGCTAGTAAAAAAGGGTGTATTTAGTAGCTCTTTTTTATAAAATTTACATCACTTTTAAGTTTTTCCAAACATATAAACTTTCAATTTGTTGTCAAATGAAAAAAATATAGATGGTATTGTCAACTAGGTGGAGTCCATTACATATTAAGGATTGACAGTTTGACATGTAAAGTGGGGGCTATAAAACCACCACAAACAAACTTGGATATTTTTTCCTTATGTAGACTTAGTTACGTTAAGTTCATTCATAAGAACTTGATAGAATAGTTTGACAATGCGTATGTGTTTATGTGTTCTTATCACGTGTGGTTGAATATAAGATATTTTGTATCTTAGATATAACTACAAATAATTCATATTATTGGTCTAGCAAAAATAAAGCAAAAGTAAAATATTTTAAGAAAGACAGTCAGAAGAAAGGAGTTTGTTATAGGGTAACTATGAGATTCAATAGGGCAATATATCATTTTTTACCAAAAATATAACAAGTTTATATATGATATAAAAATCTCAAAATGGAGGATTTTATTGATGGTATTGTCACGTAGGTGGAGTCCATTACATCTAAGGGTTGACATGTGCCTATCGCTTTATAGCCTAGTGTATTTTATAGGTGAGATAAGGCTTTGTGACTAATAAGTCTTCGGTTCGATTCCTACAAGGGGTTTTTTTCATATTTATTGGGTTTCCTTTTGAATTGGTGTATAGGTATTATGCCTAGTGGAGACGGATATGATCGAATGGTTTCATTGATGACACGAGGATACTTCAATGATTTATCAGTTATCTAAATTTACCGTTAAAAAAAGGGTTAGACATGTCAAGTGGATTCTATAAAATCACGGCAAAGGAGCTTGGATATTTTTTTTCTTAGGTTGAATTAGTCACTTTGTATTGATAGGATAGTTTGATTACGTGTATATGTTTATCTGTCTTTACTATTATCACGTGTCGGTGAATATAAGATATTTGTATATTCTAAGGAACTTATATGCATTTTAACAAGTAGAAGTTAAACTTTTACAAATTCAAGTTAACTAAATTAAAGTTAAGAAAATATTGTAAAATGAAGATTCTAAAAAACTCGGCCTCATGCTATTTTGCTACAACATATAGAAGACTAAGGATAGTGACTGGACGGGTTAGGCAACCTAACACAGGTCGTAGGTCCTTCCATGTTTGCAACATGTGGAGAGAAATCACCGTTGTTAGTAGTTCGCTTGTGGATTCTGGATTGAGAAGTGTTCAACCCAGAATGTTAATATCGAAAGCGATGATGTAATGTCAAGTGAAGAATAGAACAAGCATAAAAGCAAGTTCTAGAGAAGAAATAAGATCAGAGATCAAGTGTGACTTGAACTGATCTGGTGTCCCTTCTGAATGAGAAAGGGTTGTGCTTTATAGGGAAGGGATTCCCTATAAGAAGAAACCCTTGACTGATGATCCCTGGTTGCAGTGGCGAGCTTGCCCTTTTTGGTAGGTTGAAGGGTTTAAACCTGCGGGTAAAAGAGTGTATCCTTGCACATGCGCTGTTGTGGCTTGTGCAGGAGAGTATACACGTAAAGTGTTGATGTGACAAGGCACTGTTCTCATTCTTTTTGCTGTTCACGACAACTGGTTGATTCTGAACCCTTTTGCCTATCAACCCATTAAGCTATGTTGTGCTTAAGTCATTTTATTAAGCTTGAGCTACCCACGTCATCACATCCGAAGTCAGAGGTGTTTGGGGTGTAAGCTCAAAAGGCTTCTGACTTTTGCACAACGTTTGGTTTGGTAAAAGGCTTCGAGGCTTGAAGGGTTCTGAGTTTTGCCTTTTGGGCGGCGAAAAAGCCGGATTTTGAATTTTGAAAAGACAGTTGATGGGACTGATTGGACAGTTTTTCTGCATGCTGCAGTTTCCTTAGCCCAATAGGTAATTATAACCCTCCTTTTATATTATAACTCCTTTCTCTTAATTATTTTTTTTACATTTTCTTCCATTAACCGCAAGATTGTCGCCATACTCCTTTCTCCCATGTTAGTCTCTTATTGCCCTATTCTTGTTTTTTCTTGATCATCGCTCATGGGTGCTCGAAAGGATTTAGCCATTACTTTTTCTCGTCTTACACAAGAGGAAGTTGAGGCGTTTTGCGTTCAATGGGTATTGATATGCGGTGTAATCCGATTGCTCCGAGTTTGGATAAATCCATAGATCAGTATCCTGCCGGTTCTATTGCCCTGTACTGTCGCCATTTTGAGTTTTCCAACCTTCGTCATCCTTTTTCCACTTTTGTGCTAAATGTTTTAGAGTATTACCATGTCTCTTTTGGGCAATTACTTCCCCAAGGGCTCGCTAGGGTTTTACACTTTGAAATCCAATGTCAAGCGTCAGGGTTTGACCCGTCTTTGCTATCCTTTCGCCGTTTTTTCCGCTTGGCCAAAAACGGTGATTGGTTTACGTTTGAGACGTCTCAAATCGATACTTGTTTAGTTTCATCCATGGTGACTACGCTTGGTTCTTGGAAAGATCGGTTTTTTTGGGTTTCTGAATCGATTGTTTCGTTTAGAATGGTTTGGAGACATCTGGATGCAGTTCTTAATGAGTTGGAACCGGCGGAATCTAAACTGAATAGTTGTTTTTAAAGTCTATCAGGGCATGCCTTCACGGCTTCGTCCCTTTCCTGAATACTTGTTGGTGCTTCTGGGTATTAGCAAGTTGTGGGATAAAGTGGATCGAGACCCTGTATTCATGAGGGATGGTCGAGGTATGCGTTTTTACTTTGTGCATCTATTTGCTTTTTTCTTGTATTGTTACTTATACCCTTCTTTGTTTTGATTGACAGTTATGTCTGCATTGGACATTATCAAGAGTGACGATACATCCGACGTTTTTACGGATGCTGAGGCCACTGAGGATGATGATGCTGTTGTTAGAGGTGCTGAGCACCGATTTGAGGGTTCAGCCTACGTGAATGTTCCCAATGTGAAAGGGTTTCCAAAGTTGCTGCTGCGAAGGTTTCCACCCACCGCTCAAGTCTTCGCTTGATAAAGGGCGCTGAACAACCATCTGGTTCTGAACCTGTGGAGTTGAGCGACAACATAGAGGTTTCGGATGATTTGGAAGCTGTGGTTGATGGTGAGAAGGAGTTGTCATTGGTTGTTGGCAAGGATAGCAAAGCTGCAGGAAAGAAGGTTGTGGGGTTAAAGGGTTCCCGGAAGGTTGCTGAAGGTTCTAGTGATGCCGGCTCTGAGGAGGTTTATGTGCCGGGTTGGAAGGTTAAGGTTGATGATAGTTTTGCCTCTTCATCCGTTTGTGAGGATGTGTTGTTGAATTTTGCTCCTCCTGGAGTCCGAGACTCCTGCTCGTCAATGGAGGATGATCGGATGATTTCCAAGAGGATGTTGGCTGACTGCAATCTTTCAGCCCTAATTCATGAAGGTGTGGGTCGGTTTCGTAAGAGGATGCAAGAATTTGAAGCTTTTTCAAAGAAGAGGAGGAGATGAAAGCTTCTATGGCTGCCTTGAAGAAGGAAAGTATGGCCTTTGTTGAGAAGGAGAGGGCATGGGTGTCAAAGGTTGGTGAACTTACTCAAAGGCATGAGGAGGAGGTGAACGATTTGAAGAAGGAAGTGGAGGCTTTGCATGCCTTGGAGGAAACCTCTTTAGAGGAGAAAAAGCGGCTCGAGGCTTCGCTGGTTCAAGTGACCAACGACAACAAGTGGCTTATTGAGCATGGCTTCCAACAGGTAGTTCCTTATCTTCTTCATTCCTCTGAATTTAACAGGGCCCTGGGTGGTGTTTATATCAAGCTCCTTGTGCATGGGAGGCATCAAGGCTTTGTTGCTGGTTACTAAGCCTGTGGATCTGGGGAGCCTGTAGATAAATCCTCCTTTTATCAGCCGCAAGCTTTTTAGGTTTTTCAAGATGCCGTCTTGGAGATGGAGCATTCATCTCCCCTATGTGGGTGAAGTCTCTGAATGCTTTAGCAAGCCTCTCTCCGTCCTGCAAGGGCTGAAACCTCGTGGTCTAAACGAGGTTGTTTGTGACAAAGTGTTTGAATCTCTTTCTAAGAAGCGCTCATGCCCTGGAGGTAGTGAAGAGACCTTCGTTGAAGGCGGTGAAGGCTTGAAGGAGGCAAGCCTTCAAGCTTCTGAGACGGCGGCAGATGGTGACCAGAAGGATAAGAAGGGGAAGAAAGTGACAAAGGCTAAAGTTGACAATGCTGGTGTTTTGAAGCCTTCTACTGATGTTTGAGTGTTTCATAGCTTTCTTAGCATCCAAACAATTTGTTGTGTACTGTTTAAACACGCTTCTTTTAAAGGGAACCGTTTAGGTCCCTATGGTGGTTGGAGCCTTTAAGGCTATTTGAACAATTTGTAGGTTGACTGGCCTTTAGGACTGTTATGATGGTTGCCTGTTTATGTTACATTGTTATATTATTCCTTGTGTTGTTTCATGGTTTGCTATGTTGTCTTTGTTTGTTAGTTGTGCATCCTTTGCTACTTATACCTTGAAGGGTTCAGTGCTGTAGTCACTTAGCTTTAAGAGTATTGTTAACAAGAAGGCACATTGCCTATCCTATTTGTAACACTCACTTGGTGTTTTTGGTTCGTAAGCCATTGTTAAAGCTTAAGGAACATTTGATGTAGGATGCTCAAACCTGTCTATGAGACATGTTTTTGAAAAATTTGCTAAGTCTTATGGAGTTGTATTGATTTAGGAACTCACCCCTTATATAGGTCCATTTAACCCTCGAACCTATTGAGCGATGTGGCATGGGAACTCATCTCCTTTCATGGCCCTTGCCATGAAGTTTTTTGCTAGGTTCTCAACCTGATTATAGGATAGGAAGACAAATTTGGTAAAAACTTCATCATTCATTCAATCAAGAGAACTTTTGTTACATAGGGGGATTAGAACAACTCTTGCAATACTTAGAAATTTTGACTAAACATGGAACCTTTTAAGGTTTTTGCCATTCCAGTGACGGGGAAGCCTTTTACCTTGTGTGTCTGCCAGTTTGTACGACCCACCCTTGTGAGCTTCAAGGATGGTGTATGGCCGCCCTTCCCATATTGGGCCAAGTTTTCCTTGACTTTCTTTCTTACTGGCTTCATTGTTAAGGAGCACAAGGTCTCCAGGTTTGAATCGTTCATGCTTCACCCGCGTGTTGTAATAAGATTCCATCTTTTGGTTATACTTGGCTTCTTGTATAACGGTTTGATCACGAATTTCTTAGAGGAGTTCCAAGTTCAACATGGTCTCTGTTCTGTTTGATTCGAGGTCTATGTTGAGCATTCGTTGTGTTGGAACTCCGATCTCCGCTAGGATCACTGCTTCTGATCTGAACACTAGACTGTAGGGTGTTTTCTTATGACTTCTTTTCTTGGTTGTTCGGATTGCCCATAAGACATTAGGCAATTCTTCGAGCCAGTTGTTGTCGTATCTTTCTAATCGGGTTTGATGCCTTCAACAATGCTTCGATTTGTTCTCTCTACCTGGCCGTTTGATTGTGGATAAGCAACCGAGGTACTTGAGTTATCCTGAACTCTTTGCACCAAGAGCTAAAAGGCTTCTCGGCAAACTGTTTTCCATTATCCGTTACTAGTACCCCTGGAAGCCCAAATCGCAGATTATGTTTTCCCAGACAAAATCAATGACCTGTTTTCCCGAAATTTTGGCCAATGGTTTTACTTCTAGCCATTTGGTGAAGTAGTCAATGGCTACCAACAAGAATTTGACTCCTCCTTTGGCTGGTGGGAATGGACCAACAATATCCATGCCCCATTTGTGGAATGGCCAAGCTGAGGAGATAAGGACAAGGTCGTGCTTGGGGCTTTTCGGTACTGGAGCATATGTAAACTCTAAGTTTTCGGGGTTGATTAACACTAGGCCGGCCCCCGACCCTTCAAGGCTGGAAGCTCCATCGGTAAAAAGCTTCCAGGCATCTAGGTCAGATGGTGCAGCTATAGTTGTGTTAACTTCCGTTGATGTTTCTTTTGGAATTTCCACAATGAAATCTGCCAAGATTGGCCTTGACAACCTTTCTTGGGGTATAGGTGATGTTGTGTTCACCTAATTCCACGACCCACTTGGCTAATCATCCAGAAGTTTCACGTTTTTCAAGCACATATTTTATGGGTTGGTCAGTGACCACTTGTATTAGTGTGCTTGAAAGTACCTTCGAAGCCTTCTGGCTGTTTTTACTAGGGTTAGAGGAAGTTTTTCCAATGGTGGGTACTTGGTATCTGCTAGTTTTAAAGTTTTGCTGAAGAAGTAAACGGGTACCTGAGCTTTGTTTCATTCAATGATCAGGACCGTGCTGATAGCTTCCTCAGCAACTGAAATATAAACAGAGAGCTTTGTTTCATCCCTGTTTCCGGAGCGGCAATGTCTGGGAGTGAAGCCAGGTATTTCTTCATTTGGTTGAAAGCTTCTTTCGCCTCTTCTGTCCACCGGAAGTCTTTCTTATTTGTGCACCCTTGAAGGGTTTTGAAGAAAGGCAGGGATTTTTCTGCTAGCTTGGATGTGAAACGCTTCAGGGCTGCAAGCTTTCCGTTTAGGCTTTCCACCTCTTCCTTGGTTTGTGGGGACTTTGTGTTGAGGATGGCCTTAACCTTGTTAGGGTTAGGCTTTATGCTTTGTTTTCCCACTATGTGTCCCAAGAACTTTCCTTCTTCGAATCCAAATGAGCATTTTATAGGATTAAGCTTCATGTTGATCTTTCTTAGGTTCCGGAAAGTTTCTTGTATATCGCCAAGCATTTGATCCTCACTTTTACTTTTGATCACCAATTCATCAATGTAGGCTTCCATGTTTCTACCTATTTGTTCGGCAAATGCTTTGTCTACTAGATGTTGATAAGTTGCCCCTGCATTTTTCAAACCAAAAGGCATTTTTTGGTAGCAAAAGATACCTTTGTTGGTGTGGAATGCCATTTTCTCTTCATCTTCTTGCTTCATTTGTCTTTGATGGTAGCCTTTGTAGGAATCAAGGAAGCATTTGAGAGGGAAGCCTGTGATCGAATCAACCACCAGGTCGATTTCTGGTAAGGGATAGCGATCTTTCGGGCATGCTTTATTTAGGTGTTTGAAGTCAATGCACATTCTCCTAGATTCATCCGGTTTACGGACCATTACCGGGTTGGCTATCCAAGAATGATACTTAACTTCTCGGAGGATTCTGGCTTGAACAAGCCATTCAACCTCCTGGCAAGCTGCAAGGCTTCTATCTGGGGTTAGGCTTCTCTTTGGCTGTACCACGCGCTTTATATCAGATAGAATTTTGAGCTCGTGCTTGGCGATATTTCGAGGGATTCCGGTCATGTCTTCAGGACACAATGCAAAGATGTCCATATTGTGCAAGAGTAGTTTCTTGAGATGAGAGAGGGTTTCTTCGGTAAGGTTGGTATTTACCCTTATCCTTTGTTGAGGATATTTCACGTTAATGATCCACCTTGTTCGTCATGCTTGTTTTCCTTCGCATTCTCTCCTTCAACCAGGAAAGCTTCTTGTGTTGGTTGAAGGGTGCTATCCCCCGTTAGGTGGGGAATTTTACGGTGCCTTGGCCAACCGAAACCACCATTCCAAACGCACTTTGCCCTGGCCTTCCTATGATAACATCATAGTTGGAGGGAATATTGATCATCACAAAGGTGAGTGGTTTGGTTCTTTCCATCTTTTCTTCACTGAAACATACATTAAGGGTTAGTTGGCCAAAAGGCTTGATGGGTATGTCAGCTATACCTTTAATGGAGGATTCAGATGGTTGAAGCTTTGAACGTTCATCATTGTTGAGGCGATTGAAGCATTTTTTCAAACATAATTTCTGTTGCTGCTGCAGTGTCAATGTAAGCTTTGTGCATCTTGAGAGTTCCTAACATAGCTTCCACCACTAGGGGTTTAGACAATAAGTCCCCTTCAGGTGGTGGGAAGCAGACGCATTGTCGTCCCAAGCTTCCAAGTGTGGTCGTTTGTGGGTGGCTTTTCCATCGACATCTACCATGTTTACTTCTTTGCTTTTTCCTTCAGCCATCTTATCCCTTACCCATTTCACCAAGTGGGCTAGTTCTCCGGACTTGACAGCCTCGTCAATTCTTTTCTTGAGTTGAAAGAAATCGTTCGTATGGTGGCCTTTTTCTTCATGAAATTCACAGTATTGGGTGGAGTTCTCGTTCCTCTTGCTTTTGGGCAGAGGCCGAGGAGGTCGGAAGCTGTGTTTTACTTCTTCAGTGGCCAAGATTTCTTGTGGGGTTTTGGTCAGAGCTGTGAAGTTTATGGTCTTTTCTCGGCTTGGAGGGTTCCGACCTTCAGGCCTTCTGGTGTCTGAACCCTTGAAGCGTTTGTCATAAGGACCAAAGTTTCTCTTTTTCTGTTGGGGCTGTTGCTTCGCCAACTAGGAGCTCTTTTCCTTTGTTCTTTAATGTTAACAGCTTCCCCTCCGTGAATGTGAGCTTCAGCCCTTTCTAGGGCCTCTTCAAGGGTTTTGGGTATGCATTTGTTGAAATCACTTATGAGATATTTGGAGGTGATGGCATTCATGAATCCTGCCACCCTCATCTTCTCATCAGCACCTACCTAGGTTAACCCTTCTTTCTTGTATCTTTCGATGAATTCTCTGAGACTTTCATCATCTCGTTGCTTTATTTGGAAAATAATTGTAGCATCATTGACGTACCTTCGTTGCTGCTAAAAGTTGGCTAAAAAAACCTTTGCTTAGATCATCGAAGGTTCGAATGCTTTTGTCAGCTAGGTCATTGAACCATATCCTGACGGACCCTACAAGGGTTTGCATGAACATGAGGCAACATTCAGCCTGAATTGCTTAGATGTTTCCATATGATTTCTTGTCTTCAAATTAATTTAACCCAAGTGTAATCTGTTTTATGTCAATGTTGACCACGGTGAGGTGATTCAAATGGTGGATATGTTGCATGTAAGGCGGGTAAGCTTCCATTCTCCTATCTCAGCTTAACGGTAGGTGCGAAGATGAAAAATATAAAAGATTGGAAGCCGGTTTTGGATGTTTTCGAATCACAGTTATCATCCTAGAAACCATCTAATCTCTCTATGTGTTGTGTGGGGGGGGGGGGACTTACATTGATTAAAGCAATCAAAGATAGATAGCTTGCACAATTATTATTTTTCATTATATAAGGCTCTCACGCAAGTAATCAAAGCACTAAAGAAAATCAGGTAAAATTTCTTTAGGGGTGGTTAAATCGGCAAGTCTAAATTCATAGGGTAAAATGGGAAGCAGTCAGGGCTTATAAATGCCTTGGAGGCTTGAGTATTGAGAGGCTAAAAGACTTTAATGTTAGTCTCCTATAAAAGTGGCCTTGGCGGTACAAGAACAAACCGCAAAACCTCTGGAGAAAGTCATCATATGTATACATGCATCCGTCAAATGTCTTCGACCACTTTTTTGGCAAACCACTAAAATACAAAAGATGTTTTGTTTGGATTCAATACCAAGCTCAAGGAAACAATATAGTTTGGAATTGGCCATGTGTAAAAGAACCTTTTTTCTTGCTAGTGTACATAATGAACTCCAATAATGCTTGGATTTTCAAAAGCAAGGTGACACTTTCAAATAACAATATATATGGAGATGGATTGGTGGTGTGAATGGGGTATACTTGGTTAAATCATTTGGGGGCCTATGCATAACCAAGGTGGACCAACAACAATGAATTACTCATTGAATGGGAGTAGATAACTACTTGTCAAAGTGAACATATTTGCTTGGAGAGCGATAATAGGTCAAATCGTGACGACGGATGCTCTTTCTGAACACCGTTATTAACCCAAATTCATATATGTTTTTGTGGAGAAATTCCTGAATGGGCATATTATATTCACACTGAATGTTCAATGGTTAATATCATTCGGCATTGGATGGGTATGTGGTGTAATATTTCTCTTATATTCTCTTTCACTATTTTGGACTTTGTGTCTTTGGTGGGCTAAAAACGGCTCCATCTTCAACAACCAAAGATGGTCCATAAAAATTGAAAGATGTATTAAAAAGTACTAGTTTCTCGCAGATTAAATATACGAGGAAGCTAACATCTCTCGCGTGGGAAGATTGGCGTAATTTTGATTTTTGAACCCTTGTTGATGTATTGTTGTGTTGGCATGGTCTTGCTTCTAGTTAGTTATGTCCGTTTTTTTAAATAAAATTCCATTTTCTGTAAAAAAAGAAGATAAAATTGATCTATGATTGTATGCTATTAAAGACGCATATTAATGCCTATATTTATAGCAGTTCAAAATATGTCAAAAGTTAGTGAAATAACACCAAATGTGACTTTTATTTCAAAGTATGTACATACTTTTGAATGCATGTACATTTTCAGGTCCCGTTCATCATTAACCAAGATGTCTTAGGTTGAACACATAGTCTTAAAGTTTAATGCCTTAAAATTTAACCTTGTGAAGAATATCTTAGCTTACAAAGAAGAGTTGGTACAAATGAGATAAACATGTTAGGTGACAATTAAATGTATACAACTTTTAATAAAAACAACACACACAAAAAGTGTCCCCAAGGCATGATGAAACCCCCCAAAAAGATGAAATCACCACACATGGGGTAATAGGGCAAAAGGGTTGACGACCAACCATTATCTTACGACGATTCTCACATACAAGGATAATAAGATATCAAAGGAATACATGAGAAACCAGAAACTGATATCATATGTATAATGAAAACTATAAGGTATCCTGTAGTAATAATAACTTATTTAATGTAGCGTATTCATGTGTATTACAAAGAAAACCCGATTAAAACTATAGCCAATAATTATGATGAAGTTAGTTAAAGTAAATATAATTTATATATAAATGTCTATAATATATGATATATAATAAATATGTTAGAAACTCGTGTGTTATACAAGTTAAATAATATAATATTAAATGGTTAGTAATAATGATTTAAGAAAAATAAAACGATATTTTGAGATAAGATATGAGTGAAATAATTTTTTTTAAATTACAAAATGAAATAACAATGGATGCTGAAATAAAAGAAACAAAAAAAAAAAATAAAAAAATCTTGGGCTAATAAAACTATGACACATGACATAACCATTTATTTATTTATTAGATATATGTTATAGCTATATTATATCTTTTTTTTATGGACGGCAAACAAATTTCGTTCATCACCAAATATTACATACATGCAAGTCATTAGCAAGATGCTAATCACAAAAGCCCAACCTCGTTACCATCATCACCCCAGGTTCGGTATTGAACTAAAGTCTAATATCGAGTTTTAACCATTCTCCCAGTCTACGCCTTGACCCTTTGCCCAATGTTTAAACCACATGAAAGCCATCGCCTGTGTTTCCTCGAAGATCCATTTAATATCTATTCGCTTCCCTGAGAAAATTAGTCGTTTCGTGCTTTCCATATTGCCCAAATTGAGACAATAGTAATCAACTGAACCACTTTTTTCATGTGTGCCGGTATGCCTTCATCTTTATGTATTTTAAATAGGTCCCTCACAGTTGTTATTTGAGCCGAGGGAATGTCACACCAAAGGCTCACTTTGTGTTGAATCACCGTCGTCATGTAGCATGTTGTAAGGAGATGATCCATGTCTTCCTTCGCATCACCACAAAGCTTACAAACTGTCGACCCACACTGGATATTTCTCTTGTGCAACCCTTTAAGGGTCGGTAAACGGTTTTGTTCGACACGCCATCCGAAAATATTCACTTTCTTTGGAATCCATTTGACCCAATCAAAAGGGGCAAAAGGAATTGCAAAGCTGGTCAATAATTCATGACATGACGATACCGAAAAAATTTCTTCTGAACTTCGTTTCCAGATCCATTTATCACAGTTTGAAGCTAGAACAATATTGTTGATTAAGGGACTCACCTGTGCAAACTGTTGTTGTTCTACCATTGATGCTTGGCAGCCTTTTCGAATCCCAAAAATAAACTCTCATTGCCACAGAAGCTTTCTTGTTATTTTCATGAGTAAATAAATTAGGAAACAAGTCTTTCAAAGGCCTTTCACCTTACCATTTATCCAACCAAAATCGAACCAGCAATCTGTTCCCCACCTCCCCTCTAATCTATTGACTTTCTTGGATATTTAAAGCAGTGAGCTCATTACTCGCCTTACAAATACCGTCCATCCGCCCGACACCCCGTTTTAACCGGCATATATAACCAAGAATTGGGTTGTTCGTGAATAGTTGAAATCACCTTATTCCACAAGAACCTTCTTCATTCTTATACCTCCACTACCATTTCAACAAGAGACTAACATTCATATCTTTCAACGAACCCAATCCTAGTCAACCTTTTTCTAATGGACCAATAAACCTATTCCAACACACGTATGCCGTTTTTTATTTTTCATCATTACCACCCTAAAAAAACCCGCCTCCTAAGATTTTCCAAAGTATCCAAAATACATTTTGGTGCTTCAAAATAGGAAAATAATATAACGAGAGGCTATGGAGTACTGATTTCAACAACCCACTCTTCCCCCAATTGATAAGCATTTGGATTTCCATTTAGACAATCTCATTTTAAAGCAATCAACAACGGTCTTCCAATGTTTAGCTTGGCTTATGTCGCCCCAATCAACAACCCAAGGTACTTGCAAGGAAACTTCCCAACATTGCAATTGATTGCACTTGCTACACTACTAACTGTCACCTCACTCACTCCTATCCTAAAGAGATTAGACCTTTTCTGACTCAACTTGAAACCCGAAATAAGATAAAAGCATCTTATTAATTGGATTATATTTCGTTCGTTACCTTCTCCCCATTCACCCATGAAAAACATCATGCGCATACATTAGATGAGTTATTTTCGTACCGTTATTTGGTAATTGTATCCCTTTGATTGCTCCCAATTCAGATGCTTCAATAAGAAACCATTAAGTGCCTCCATAGAAATAATAAAAATAAATGGTGATAAAGGGTCGCCTCGTTTCACCCTGCGATAACATTGAAATTCTAGCAGTGGATCTAGAAAATCTTCGTAGGGTAACTTTTTATTAGAAAGGGGCAACGAAATCGAAAAAACGCCAAAAAAATGTCAATTTTTTCCAAAATTTACACTACCGTACCCCTTCCCAAGGGGTAGGTCCGCCCCTGAATTCTAGTGTAGGTGACCCGTTAATTAGAACCAAGGCTCTCGACGACTCCAAGATTCCCCTAACCGATTTCCTCCACAAAGATGGAAATTCCATTTGTTGTAAAACGGAGTCTATGAAATCCCAACTAATAGTCATAAGCCTTTTCAATATATTTTTTTTAACACAAAAGCTTGCAACTTTATCTTTTTCACTTAGAAGATTACTTCGTTTAAAATCAAAAGGCCAACCAAAATATTTCTTTTAGCCAAAAAACCGGATTGAAACTCTGAGACCACCGAGCCAACCACCTTTTTAATTCTATCTGCCAATGTTTTTGAAATGATTTTTGAGATACATCTGATCAGACTTATTGGGCGAAAGTCATTAAAAGTGAGTGGGTCGGTTACTTTTGGAATCAAGGCTAAGAAAGATGATCCTCATCCTCTACTAATCTCCCTATCAGTGTAGAATTTCTGCATAACTTTTAGTATGCCATCCTTTAGCAACTCCCAAAAGTGCTTGAGAAATCCAAAATTGAAACCGCCTGACCCGGCGCCCAATTACTCCCGCTCCTATATTGTGTCCTTAATCTCTTGTAGAGAAAACGGAACTACCAGCTCCTCCGCCTCCAAGGCCGATAATTTTTTAAGAGTTGTGCCGACATAACTCGGCCTATGACGCATCGGATTCCGGAATTTAGAAGCAAAGAACTTCCTTGCTTCATGTTTAATACTCGTCGGATTCGTAACCCAAACCTCATTTAACCGTAATCCCATTTAGTCTCTTGCTCAGATTATTTTAGTTTATGTTGGAATTGAATCCTACAAAAGAACAGATGATAGAAAGCCAAAATATACTACAACCCTCTGATCCTGATAATAATAATATAACATCTACCTGAGTTAAGCTCTGACTGAAGACTAAATATCAACGGTCTGCTATAGCAAAACGCTGTCGAAGACAAAAGCTCTGCTGAAGTCTAAAGCTAAAGGTCAGCCAAGGCAAAGCTCTGTTGAAGTCTAAAGCTAAAGGTCTGCCAAGGCAAAGCTCTGCTGAAGATTAAAGCTAAAGGTTTGTCAAGGCAAAGATCTGCTGAAGACCAACAGAGGATGTCTCATCAGTGTTTTACTATCAGTCTTTGTAATGTTTAGTTATAGCAGTGGTTAGCTTAGTAGATGTTGTTAGTTTGTTAATTTTGTTAAGTGTCGCTTTCATGCTGATATCATCATAAGATGCTCAGTGGTTAGGATTGTAGTATAAATAGAACAGTGTTTGTACTGTTCTATTTGATCACTTTCATCAATTATCAATCTATCTTTCTTCCTTACATTTTGTACGAACAAATCAGTGATCTTAGGCTGAGGGGGAGATTGTGAGTTATATGCAAGTAATTATAATTACAAAAGCATGACGATGACAAACAATCTCTCAATTATTATGAATTAAAGTTCATCATTCTGCTGCATGTTCATCTGAATTATTTTCTTTCATATTTCATCTTTTGAACTTTAATAATAGTTTCAAACTCAGATCCTAACAATTGGTATCAGAGCTTGGTCCATCGAATTTGATTTAACAATCAATTTGATTTGAATAGATCAGCTCTCACTGCTAATTCAGTTTTTTCATTTTTATGAAAAACAGAGTTTAATTACATTCACAAAGTTTTTAAACAAAAACTGTTTGTAAACAATCAGAATGTCACACACTTTGCAAGATCCTCATAACACCGACAACATGTTTAAACCACCAATACTTGTCAGATCTGAGTATAAATTCTGGCAAAGACGGACATGTCCTTGCTCAACAAAACACTGGTTGCTGGAAGTCGGTCATCTTTGAGCCTCATGTTCCAATGATATGATTACAGAGGACCCTAAAGTCTAAATACCAAAGAATCCTGAAAATTATTCCGAGCAAGATTTCCAAAAAATCGAGCTAGATTCAAAATCATTAGCATCGTGGCCTATGTATTGCCAAACGATATCTATGCTGGCCTGTTGCATTGCAATAGTGCGAAGGAATTATGGGATGCTTTGAAAGAGCAATTTGGTGGGACTCAGGAAGTGATAGAAAACAATCAGAGAGGTTCTGAATCAACAATATGAAACGTTTTGTCATGTAAAGGAGAGTCACTAACCCAACAGTTCGAAAGATTTAGCTGTCTCATTAGTGAGCTTAACTGGTAAATGTTACACTTGCAAATTCGACTCTAAATAGTCGTTTTCTTAGATCATTACCAAACAAGTGGGACACTATAGCTTTTGTAACTAGAAATTCAGTTGGGTTCAAATAAATGAGTCTTGCTCAGCTTCAGGGTAGGTTCCTCACTTATGAGAGAGAGCTGAACCAGAAAAAGAAGCTACAAGAGTCTTGCAAGGTGGTTGATGACTATGCATTTGGTAGTACAACACTGTTTGGCCAAGAAGAAGTCACTGGCAGTAGTAAGGATCAAAGTTATGATCATTCATTGTTATAACTTCTGGTTTCAACTCTGACCCTTATACACCTAATTATGCATTTGCTGCTAATGGGGAAAGCCAAACTTCTGACAACTTATGCTTTGAGCTGAGTGACCTTCAACATTTTGATCCTTCAGATTTGGAAGAGATGGACATTTTGCATCAGTTGGCTCTGTTAAGTGTCAGGGCTAACAAATATTACAAAAGAACTGGTAGAAAGTTTCCAGGGTTGCATGTGGGGACAAAAGTTGGGCTGGATAAGTAAAAAATTAAGTGTTATAAATGTAATAGGCTAGGACACTTTGCTAGAAAATATAGGTCTCAATCAACTGGACCAATTTTCACATCCTAGTCCTAGACCTCAAAACACTGTCCATTATTCCCAGTATACCATTGCTCCTCATTTGCAAAACACTGCTCATTTTGCACACCTTGCTACCACTATTCCTTTGCAATATGTTCAAACCACTGTTCCTCAAATTCAATATGTTCAAGCACCAGCTCCTCAGGTTCAAATGCAACCTGCACAACAAGTTACTCAAACCACGCTTAGGTAGAGGTTAATCAACAGAGTTTCTTTACTCAAGGCTTTGTTGATTGGAGTAGCTTGCCCGAGGATCTGACTGATGAAAACTTTGCTCTAATTGCTGACATTGAAAAGAAACAACATGAATTTTGCTTTATGTCATTAGCGTCTAAAGTTGAGGGTATTGAATTTGAGGAAGTGGAACCTAAATCTGTTGGGTCTAATGTTCATGATGAAACAATGGTTACAAAAGAAAGTGTTGATGAAGATGTGAAACCTCTGTCTGACCCATGGGATGCTAGTGTTTGTGAAGGTGAATGTGATTGTGCCATGATGGCTCCTACTAAGGTATCTCCTCAGGTCTTAAAAGATCTATGTTCAGATAAATGCATCATAGCTTTTGCTAACATAAAAGAGGTGAATGAAAACCTTAGGAACAAGATTTTAGATGATGAATTATAGTTTGAAAAGCTTTCAAAAGAGCTAAAAACTAAACTGTTTGATAAAGAACATGAAATCAACAACTTAATACATGAAGCCAGCATAACCCAAGGATCAACTCCAAACTATGATAGAAAAATATCAGGTTTGCAAAAAGGAGTTGGAATCCACCCAAATCACTTGTGAAAAATTGGTGGAATCCTGTAAAGGTTATCAGATTTTGCTAGAAAACCACGTCAAAAGTAACATAAAATTTAGCATAGGATTCAAGAAAAATGGCCAAGTTTCTGAAAATGTTACTGAAAATGATTCTAGTGTGGTTGAAATTGTTCCAACAAACTTGGCTGGTCAAGAAATTAAAGTCACTGATAAAAACAGAAATAAAGTTACTTTAGAAAGAGATGAGGGATCCTCAACTTTTGAGGAGATTGAGAAATATCAAGTTAAACCCACATGGTCTGATGAATGTGACATTTTTGAAAATTTCAAGCCAATGGATTTTTAAACCATTGAAGGTGTCAAAGAACCAAATGCAAGAATCATTCCCATAACAGACTTACCAGCAGATGTTACAACATCTGCTGACAAAAAGTCTGAAAAAGGGAAAAAGAAAGAAAAGATCAAAAACTTGTTTTGTGATTTTTGTGAAAAGAATAATCATGTTACCAAAAAATTTTTTCTTCTAAAAGCTTATGACATTAACAAAATAAGTGAGATGACTGATTCTCCAAACTGCAAAATTTGTAATAAAACAAATCATAAAACTCAAGAGTGTGTTTATCTCAAAAACTTTGATGTGAAAACGAATGAGCATAAATCCAAAACACTGGAGAGTTCAAAGACAAGTACTGCAAAAGGAAAGTATAAACAGACCTTTGTGCCTTTTAAAACATGTATTACCAATAGACTGCACAAAACCTCTGCTCCCAGAGAACTGCAGGTAATAGATGCACCACCTGCCAACCAGTACCCAAGAGGATATGGCCAATCAATTTACCAAAAGGTACCTTTTAGTTATGAGGGTTACAAAAAGCCCTCAAAACCAAGAGTGAATAGGTATCCTCATGGTTACGATCATCTAGTAGGAGATGAGCCTCAACAGATATTACAAAGACCTGTTCAAACCTCTGCTCATTCTTCCAAATTTGAGATTGGCATGTTTGTGACCCCTTCCAAAGCCATTTTGGCTTTGGAAACCCACTTACACTAATTATTTACCACTGTGCAGGGAGCTTCTACTTGTCTTGATAGTTGATAGTATGTAGATAGTGGAGGCTCCAGGCATATGATAGGATGTAGAGCCCTTCTCAAAGATATCATGGCTCATAGATGGGGTGATATATCTTTTGGTAATAATTCAAAAGGTAAGGTGCTTAGGTCAGGAACAATTCAGGCTAGGAAACTCAAATTTAAAATGTCACTTGTGAACGGGGATCGGCTCCTCGATGAGCAACCGGTCTGATCTAACTCAGCTAGCAGAGGCGGAATTCATTACTAGAGATGATGACAAATGAACAAGTGAGATCTCACTGTTTAACGCTATGCGAGCTCGCTCCGCTATTCTGGCTTCCTTCTCTTCCTTCTTCTTTTCCTCGGTTTCCTCCAGCTTCCTCCAAGATGTGTTCCATGCCGATCCAGAATGTATGTCATTGGCGAAACTGACATTAACAATCTCTTGAAACTTGAGTGCTTGTTCTTTATCTTTCTCTTCGTAACTGATCTTGCTGTAGAACAAGCAATCTATATCCTTCTTCGTACAATTGACTAGCCACATCGGGTCTAGTACTCAAATGCCATCCACAACCCATGACGGCTTCGGATAGCTCCTCTGTAATCTTCCATGAGTTATCATCAGGGTGCACGCAAATTACAGCCTCTCCTGTATTAGAATCATAGTGCCACCACTTAAAGATTTTGTGGAAATCCTGCTCCATTTGTATCATAGGCATGTTCTTCATTACTTTGGCCTCTTTACAATACGGTAACATCCTTCTCCTTAGTCACTGGATCTATCTTCGTAATGCTTCTTGAAAAGTGAGGTTTCCAGTGTGTAAAACCATGTAAACTTCAAGCTTAATCAACTTCCAAAGCCTCTGGTCGTGAAATTTCATCTTGAGATTGATCGTCTTTGTTTGCACCAACTCTTTGATATCCCAGTAAGGCAAGGACTTGATGTCGCTTAAGCATTGGAAGTACTGAATACCAAACTCACTTTTGATGCCTAAACGTTAAGCTCTTCAATCTAACCCTAGCTTATAATGTCCCCTAGAGAAATATCAGCGTCACGAGTAAGCAACGCTAAGGGACGTTTGAATTTACGCTCTGCTGGTGAACTCTTGAACCACTTTTTCCTCATCTCGGCAATTTCAGCTCTGTTTAACTGTTGAGGAATAGTTCCCTGCTTAGCATCTTCTACAACTTTACGTTTCAGCACATCTGCATTCTCTGCTGCAAATAGTTCAGAAAAAAGTTGGGGAGTCATCTGTACTCTGATCAGCAAGATTAGAAACATCGTCATCAGAATCATCCTCCACGACAACTCGATCATAATCGTTAGCTTCTTCAATATGTTCAAATACATAACCGTTTGGCTCGAAAGCGCTAATCTTGTTTAACTCATCTTCGAAATCAAACTAAAGCTTTTCTTCATCCACGCCTAACATTTCGGCAATCTCTTCCTTAGAATAGTTTTGGATAAATTCTCCTCCTCTACATCATGCTCAGGATAAAAGATCTTTGGTTTCGGCACAACAGGAACGGTAGATGTATCAATTACTGAGAAGATTCCTGCTTGCTGAGCATCAGAAGGACGTTCAGTTCTATCCTTATCACCTTCCTCAATCGTTTGATTTGCAGAGTCATCAAGATA
Organism: Scalesia atractyloides; assembly: GCA_947069175.1. NCBI lineage: Eukaryota > Viridiplantae > Streptophyta > Magnoliopsida > Asterales > Asteraceae > Scalesia > Scalesia atractyloides. The sequence goes on along the minus strand of CAMTDV010000002.1, from coordinate 59,313,464 downwards.
TACAGAATAATCAATCTCTTCATTTAGACCAGATTCTGTTACACGAATACCAACACCTCCTACATTATCATCATCATCACCACCACTATCCGAATCAGAATCACCAGATAAGATATCATCTAAATCTTCATCCTCTTTCTCAGCATCTTCATCAAATTCTTCAACCGCTTTCTCAATCTCTTTTTCTAACTTTTTATTCAGTAACCATTCGCGGTGTCTCACAGAAAGATCTGACATGTCAATATCCACATCCTTTGACTTTCCTATTAGCACAAACTTGTTCGACACTTGATACAACATGATATCTGTGATAACTGGCGCAGACTAACTTCTAGCGCAGTTTCGACATTCAAGGGATCCTCTGCCACTTTCTCTTTACCTTTTCCTTTCGCGTCTGATAGCTCTTTAGCAAGACGTTCTCTTTCAGCAACACGCTCTCGGGCCTCTGCATGTTCAATTTCATCAATCTCTATAGCTATGTTAACTCCCAGCTTTTTCGTCAGAATTTTCTTAAACATATTCATTCTTCTACCACTTTGGAGCCTTTCCTCTTCGTATTAAGCCATTCGATCGTAACCACTCATTCTCTGACACTATGCTGGCAAGCATGGCTTCTAGTTGCTGTTTATCTTCATTAAGCACATTAAGCTGCTCCTGTAACTCCGCAATTTTGACCGTGTTCAACAAGACTTGTTTCTGTAGTTCGTCAACACGCGGGTCGTTGAACATGTCTGTAGTAAAGTCTTCACCCCTGGAATGTCTCCAAAATCAAAGTTGAAATCAAATTGAGACTAGGGTTGTGAAGTATGCGGTGGCGGCTGCAGTGTAGCCTGTTGTGGTGTTGGTTGTGGAGGCGGTTGAGGTGCTTGCTGTTGTGGTGGAGTAGATTGAAGTGGTGGTGATTGAGGTGCAGATTGTCTTGGTGGCGATGGCGAAATTTGCGGAGTCGGTTCAACAACAACCTCTTCTTCAATCGACTGCTCTTGCACTGTCTTTTTGGATTTAACAGTAGGAAACTCAGAGCTTCTAGCTGCTTGGCGCTTGAAACGGTGTGTCTTTTTCTTTGTGGTGTGCGTACAGGAGTATCATTATCTGAACCCGAAGGTATATACGTAGTATCATCCTCACCTGCCGCTTTGCGCTTTTTCTCTTCAGCTTTCCTCTTTTTCTCTGCCAAACGCTTTGCTTCTATCTTTTTGGCTCTCTTTCTTTCTCCTGCTCTTCTATCTTCTAAATTAGTGCTAGATTTTCTCCACCAAAAGCTTGTCTTTCAATGTCTGCAGCAATATCTTCAATATTTTCTTCAATTTCTGGTTCATCTCTTAACCTAGAACTTTATGCTGCTTGCCTTTCTTTTGAGGTGTAGAAGTAGAAGATGAAGCTGACGTCTTTTTCTTTGTACCCTTTTCTTCGTCTTTCACAAACCACAAACTACGCTTAGCAATAAAACGTCTAGTGCATTCAACTCCTCACTCTCATCCCCACTCTCTTCTTTCCTCCATTTTTGCCGAGCCGGAGCAATGTAATCTTTATCAAAAATAGCACCAAAAACTGGCTTGGCATTTGGGAATGTCTTTATATGCAAATTCATCTTCTTAAAGGTAGAAACATCCATGTGCTCAAGCTTTAACACGTCTCCTTTTTCTTCTTCAAATTCAGGTGCAGGTGATCTAAAAGCATCTGTATAAACCCTGGATACTGCAGGAACTTTTCCCTCTGTATATTCTGCACCATCTGTGTAATATAACCTTTGAAAAGTTATATGGCAGATTAAGAACCAATGCAGTAATCATACACATTTGATAATCGACCAAATCATCAAAACCTCCTTTGAGATGACTTAACGCATGAACAACAACGTGAGTATATACGAAATGGTGCCCTAAGGTTTCCCTTCTTGAAAGGCGCGGCGTTTACAAATCCAGCATATCCCATTCGGTAAAAACAACCCTTCACCATATACTCGGAAAATCCTGTAGGATCGTCTGCATTATCCTTAAAATCCAAACCGTCCGAATCAAATCTTCCGTGATCTTAACCTGTATATCCTCATCGTTTATCTTCACAGCTGAAACTATCGCATTCTCTTCAGCATTAAACTCTGCCGCGTTCCAAAATATTCGACATGAGATCTGTATGCTGTATGACGATCAGTAAGCGCTTTGGTAATCGGGATTCTGCTCAGAAAATCTAATACATCATGATAAGCAGCAATCTCCGGAATACATTCCTCCAGCAAACAACAGATATTGTGGAACGGAGAGAAGGACATTTTCTTGACCTGTACACAAAGAAAATTCAAACCGTTAGAAAAATTTTCAACTAATAAGATCATTCGTACGAACCATACATCCGTAAGAGTCAATAGATAGACAATTTTTACAAGTTTGGATCAAGACATCACTCGTACAAATCACTACTTCGTACGGGTGACTGAAGACTTAGTCATTTTTCCAAAAATTTTACCAAAGTTGCTTCGTACGAACAATGCTTCGTACAAATCAACAATACTCAATAAATTTCAAAACACAGTTTGTACGAATGGTCCTTCGTACGAATCCTAAACCGTACCAAATAACACCAAGTTTAAACCGAACTCAAAACATGTTGTTTTTGACAAATTGATAGTTGATTCATAGGCTACTGGGGCTGATATTAATGTTTTTAAGATCAATTTTAAGTTTTACCGGTCCAATCTCCCTAAATCTGGTTTTTAAGTCGTTTGGTCTAAATCTGACATTATAACCGCTAAGAACAGGCAATAGTACTTTTCCCATCGAAAGAGGTGTGCGTATCAACCTCCCCAATGTAATGATACACGGTATATGTTAAGAAAATCGAAGATTAGAACTGATTCGCACAAAAAGCTCTCTCAGACGCACAGTAGTATAAAGTTGGTTTGTGCGAAGAAGATAGCCTTTTATACTAGTTCAGTGTCATTCGTACGAACCAATGGTTCATGCGAATGAACACCAAATGTTATTCGTACGAGTTAGTGAGACTCGTACGAATTAGTTCTGAAACTTAGTAAACTTTTTGGTTTTTTTTGAGTTTTTTACAAAATTTTATCTGTTTATACCCACTCAGTTAACCAAGTCCAAGTTAATGACTCTGGTTACCAGATTTGCCTACCAAGTCCAAGTTAATGACATTGGTTGACCATGTTTGACCAAAACAAATTTATTTTTAATTGTAAAGATTCAAATTAATGAACTTTATTGACGTTCAGGTAATTTTTCATTTAAGATTAGCTCCCAACCCATGGTTTTCAGATTTCCTTCAGCAAGATGTCGCCATGACTTCAACTATCCGTGTTTACATCATCGGTAGACTAAAACAAAACTAAAAGGTTTAGGAAACTGAAAATCTTTTTTGGGTTTTAGGATTTTTCTGAAAAGAAATAACAAGTAAAGATAATATTTTTGTGAGTTTTGTGTTAAGAGGATCATATCAAGTGTTTAATAAATCACCAGTACGTTGATCTTGGTATACTCATTAAGCTTTTAACCAGATTTACCTAGAATTCCAATATGCTTATCCACTTAAAATCTTTCTCGTTTATCAACTGTTTCAAGATATGTTAGGTAATATTAACAACATGAAGTAACTGTGTGTCCCATATCAGAATATACTCCCGTATCGAGATTCCCAGAATTTTATTTCACAGGTGAATATATCCAATTGATATCTGTAAAGGGGTGAATTGCGTGACCTTGAGAGCTCAAGTTAGTACTACCATACAGACAAAGAGATGAAGGCTCGTCTTTAGGTGGTGTTCCATGAAGGAATCTTTTGAACTGCAGATGTCACAAAGTTTGTGACATAATCATTTTTTATGCAGCTTTTGTAGGCGAAGAATGCGTAAAGTATAATACAAGTTCTAGGCCATTGCTGACGCAAAATCAGAAGAACTCGAATAATACCTCAGATATCGCTTAAATATAAAGACCTAGTATCGCAGAATCTGGCATTCTCTCAAACGAAATTTCGGAGTACTAAGTCCATATATTCAAGAGATGTTAACCCACAAGTTATTCAGTTTTTCTTTTAGGTTTATATCTTGAAAACAATTTACTGAACGAGTGAAGCCTATTGGTACATCCTCAGTAAGACCTGTTTAATTACTTGTTTAATCATTCCTTATCTATAGCATACTGTGACTGTCATATTGATATTATATGATCTCTTTTTTTCACAAAAACTGTTTTTGACTTTTTAAAATGTTTTTGTATTTTCCCAAAATTTTTCTTCCTAAAATCAAAAACTATTTTTGGATTTTTAGAGTTTTTAAGAAAAAAATGTACAGAAAATTCGTCAAACGATGTGAATCACGTCAAGTCGTCGTCATTCTCAAACTGAACTTCATGTATATCCCCTGATGTCAGATTTTGTAAACCATTTAATTTTAAATGATTTTTAAATCTTGTACGATGAAAGACTTTGGTATAAAAATATGCTTGTTGGTCATCATTGTGGATTTTTTCAATTCTAACCAACTTTTTCTTGTAGTAATCACGGATAAAGTGGTGTCGAATCTCAATATGTTTAGTTCAAGAGTGTTGACATGAGTTTTTAGTGATATCGATGGTAGCCTGGTTATCTACATATATAGGCGTATCAAGAAATTGCAGTCCGAAGTCTCATCTGCTGTTGAATCAAGAGAATCTGGGAACAACAGCTGGATGCTGAAACGTATTCAGCTTCACAGGTAGAGAGAGCAACCGCGGTCTATTTCTTGCATTGCCACTTTACCAAACGAGTTCCGAAGAACTGGCAACCAGCCGTCGTAGATTTGGTGCTAAGTTTGAGCAACCGAAATCAGATGCCGAGTAACCCGCAAGATTGAAGTCGTTGTGTCTAGGGTACCAAAAGCCGGTGCTTGGAAATCCCTTCAAATATCTCATGATACGTTTGACGGCGAGCAAGTGCGACTCTCTTGGATTGGACTGATAACGGGCGCACAGGCACGTTGGATACATGATATCTGGTCGAGAAGCAGTGAGATATATCAAGGATCCGATCATGGAGCGGTATAATGTCTCGTCAACTTTGACTCCATTAAGATTTGGACAAATGCCGTGATTAGGAGCTAATGGGGTTGATGCTGGTTTAGCTCCTGCCATATCTAATTTCTCCAATATGTCATGAACATACTTCGTCTGATGGATGAAGATACCATCAGGCAACTGATCGACCTGAAGTCCTACAAAGAACTTAATCTCCCCATCGCGCTCATTTCAAATTTGCACTTCATGACTTCTTCAAAGTCTTTACACAACTTCTCATTAGTCGATCCGAAGATGATATCATCCACATATATCTGTATAATAATCAAATGCCCATCCTCTTCCTTCGTAAATAGGGTAGAATCTACGGTTCCTCTGATAAAGCTGTTGTCTATAAGATGTCGTGGCAGTGTTTCATACCAAGCTCTCGGGGCTTGGTGGAGACCATATAAGGCTTTGTTCAGAAGGTAGACTTTGTCTTTATGCATTGGATCGACGAACCCGGTGGTTGACCGACATATACCTCCTCTTTTACTTTTCCGTATTGGAAAGAAGATTTGATATCCAATTGGTACACCTTGAAACCTTTCAAGAAGCAAAGGCCAAGAATATGCGGATTGCTTCAAGACGGGCGACCGGGGCATAGACTTCTGTGTAATCTATCCCTTCTTGCTGATGAAAACCTTGAATCACAAGTAGAGCTTTGTTACGCACTACAATCCCTCTATCATCACGCTTGCACTTGAAGACCCATCTAGTGTTTATCTTTTTGTGATGATCTGGTAGGTCAACAAGCTTCCAGACTCCTAGTTTCTAGAATTGAAGCAATTCCTTTTGCATTGCGTCCACCCAGCTTTCTTCTTTCAACGCGTCTTTCCAGTTCCCCGGTTCTACCTAAGAAACAAAACAACTATTAGAAAGTCTGGTTTGAAGTGGAGCAATACGAGTATAAAAACAGCTTAGATCCTTAATGATCTGATTGCGAGTTTGGACTCTTGTGTGTAAGCTGCCTATAATATTCTCCGAAGGATGATATGAAAGCGTCCTCGGCATCACTTCATTTGGAACATCTACTTGTGTATGCAAATTTGTGATGACTTCATCCACAACTGATACAGATGATGAGCTTCATTCCTAACGTGTGATTGTTCAGCTTGAGTATTCAGGAAGCTTTCAATCTCCTCAGATCCTTCATCAGAACTGGATCCTCCATCATTGAAAGTCGGTTCCCGATCAGAGTCGGCATTTGGCTGTTGCTGGGCAGATGATTCGGCAGTGTGGACAATTGGTACAGGAACAGAGTCTTGAAGAGTAGAGCTCGAACCTACATCAGACATGTTAGACACAGGAAGTGACAGGGAAATCACTAACGGTCTTGTAACTTGTTCTTGTTTAGATATTTGATGCTGTTGAAAAAGCATAACAAGTTTTTCTTCTGATGGCACGTCTGGCAGGTCGAAAGAATTCCACAAACCATCATAGTTAAACAGCCATGGATCCCCAGGTTTCTGCGTTGCGTAGTATATCTTTGACAATCAACATTTGCGCAAGAATAACCTGGTTCAAGCTCAGCAAGAAGACATGTTTTTGAGGAGTAGCATAACCTACGAAGAATCCTTACAAGGATTTGGCACCAAATTTACTAGCTGGGTCCAATACAGTACACGGTGATCCAAAAGGTTCCAGAATTGCAAGGTTGGGCTTTCGCTGATTTAATAACTCGAAACACGTCTTATTGTGAGGCTTAACTGTTAACACACGATTCAAGGTGTAACATGCTGACACGACTGCTTCACTTTAGAAACTGATTGGCAATTTTAAATCGGCTAGCATAGTTCTGGCAGTCTCAATCAGTGTGCGATTCTTACGTTCAGCCATTCCGTTTTGCTGTGGAGTATAAGGAGCACTGAATTCATGAAGAATCCCATTCTCATTGTAGAATTTGAGCATCCTCTTGTTCTTGAACTCTGTACCATTGTCACTGCAGATTCTCTTGATTGGCAAGTGATATAGGTTTTCGAGTTTTCTGAAGAGAATCATTAGAGTTTCAAATGTTTCATCTTTGCTCTCCAGAAAGAAAACCCATGAGAATCTTGAATAATCATCTGTAACGACTAGGCAATATAGATCACCAGATATGCTTTTGACGTTTACTGGTCCGAAAAGATCCATATGTAGCCTCTCTAGTGGTAGCTTGATAGAATCAACAGCTTTCGTGGGTGTGATTTCTTGTGCTGTTTCCCCTTTTTACAGCTCAGATAATCATCGGATAATTGAAATTCTTCAAATTAACACCCTCCACTAGGTCTTTATGCACAAGATAATTCATTTTTCGCAAATGAATATGCCCCATCTTTCTATGCCATAGAATAGACTCTTTCTCGGTAGCTTAGGAAACAAAGCATTGAACTTTATTTGATGTTATAGAAGTGATACTCATATCAAGAACATACACATAATTTCTCTCGGAGCTCACATGAGAATCCATTCCTCCGGACACTTGAAACCGGTTTTATGATCAAGCATTCTTTATCATTGAAGTGTGTTGTAAATTTCTTGTCACAAATCTGCGAAATGCTGAGTGATTGTTCTCAAGTTCTGTGATGTAGTTCACTTTATCAAACGGTACAACTCCATTCGTGGGAATTCCTTCACCGACAATCCTTCCTCCTTGCGTTCCGGCAAAACCTACATACCCTCCGCGGATAGCTTTAGCGTCGTGTAACAACGCAAGCATCCCTGTCATGTGCCTGGAATCTCCACTATCCATTATCCATTTAGACATTATCGATTGTGGGAGTCCCTGCACACATGCGGAAGAAACTATTTAAACAAAGAAACCCAAGCCTGTTTTGTCTTGGGTGGGTTCGGAATGTCAAATTTCTGACCTACTTTGTTTTTAACGTTCTTTTTAGGCTCGGTTTTGTTTGGAACAGAAGGTTTCGGTTCTACCTTGGACGGTTTTACTTTTTGTAATCCATTTTTGCGTTTTTAGATTTGCCTTTTTAGCATAAAATGTAGAATCTATTTGATGATATTTAGTTGATGTTTCACCAATTTCAAATTTAGAATAACGTTGAATAGTTGGTTTAACATTTTTGTAGGATTCATTAGTTCTTTTCAAGATTTGCTTTGGCGCAATCATAGGTGCTTTCTGTTTCTCGTCCTTGGTAAACTTTTTAGAATGAGAAACAGGTTTTGGAGATTTTTGTGAGCAATATCTTGCAAAATGCCCAACATTTTGACATTTGTAACACGTCCTACTGTCCTTTCGAACATAAGATTCAAAGACTTGTTTCCTTTTCTCTTTCTCTTTCTTGAAATCATCACTCGATGTGTTCCGATGATTTCTTTCTCCTTTTCTGTTGTCCCAAAAACAAAATTGATTTTCTTTGTAAAGTTTAGTTTTTGGAACTTATTGTTCATTCTTCGCTTTTGGAAACCCAACCCTGCCCTCTTATTCTTAGGATAATCTCTATTTTTATAATAGTAGGGTCAGTTATCACTATTTGATTTAGAGTAGAATGATACATCCTGTTTGTCTAAATCAGCATGACTTACCTCCACAAGCTTGACCAATTTATCAACATGATCCAGATTCACGTTCTGGATGGGAAAGTCCTCATCAGAAAATAAATTATCAGATCCAAGCATTTTATAAACTATGACGTTTGGATCATTGTTTAAACTATCTTTCGATGTTTCAACATCAGATTCAGACTTATCATATTAACTTTTTAAAACATTTTCGACCACTATTTTAACCACCTCAGAGTCACATTCAGATTCAGATGTTATGTAAGTTACATTGATGTTTGTAGGAACTCGTTTGATTGTTCAGTTTTTAGCTTTAGATTGAGTGCCTTTTCCACCCCTGATGGCTTTTTACAAGCATAACTATTCCCCATAGGGGGTGGACACGATCGTAACTCGCACTCTTGTTTTCAACCTTTTATGATTTTCTTTATTTATGATTTTTGGTAAAATGTGATCAATGACGTAAGAGCTTCTTGAATAACTGATTTACAGTTTGTTAACCCGTTCCGTTTCAATTCTTACCTTCTCAAGCTCACTCTTTAGCTCAGCAATAGTATTTAAATGAATATTAATGGCCATTTGCTTAGAAAGAGTTCCATCATTTTCTCTGAGTGCTTTTTCGTATTGTTTAACAGTTATGCTCAATTTGTCGTACGCTTCTTTAGTTTATTATAATCACTTGACAAATTGTCTGTTAAACTTTTGAGCTCAGTATATCGTGTGTCTTTTACAACACATTCATTGCATGGCTCAGCACATTTTAAACATAGTTTTTCTACTACAGACTCACATTTTGACTTATTAACCTCGTTAATGTTTTTCGTGCATGCTTTGACAGTTTCATCAGCCAACTTCTCCATTTGTTCATCAACTTTTTGTTCAACATTAGGCGTCTTCTGTTCTTCAGCAAGATAATTGATGACTTGTTTCGAAGTAACCTGCAAAAGTTTGAACATGTCGTTAGGCAGGAGGTGTTTAAACGTAGTATTTAAAAGTTCCTCCTCTTTTGATGATGTGTGATAGTAATAATCATCTTCTGGTGCCTCATCAAAAGATGCCTCCGATTCTTCTTCAGGTTCTTTGATTATCTCAGCAACCAATGCCAAAGTTTTATTCTTGGAAATATATTTGTTCCAGGTAAAGCCCTCATCTTCTTGAGTTACCACTAGCGCTTTGTCTTTGGTCACTGGCTATCTATCTTTGATCTGCACCATGCGAGTTCTTGGTTGAGGACGGTGGTAGATAGCCTTCTTGTAGTAGTCCTCGGCAAACGGGTTCTGGTTACCCTGAGGTTCTCTATTTGGGCATTCATGTTTAAAATGACCCTTTTTCCGACACATGAAACAAGTAACTTTAGATTTATCAAATCCAAGTTTTCCATCCAAACCTCCCAAGTTCTCTTTCCCAATAATTTCCATAAATCGTTGTGCGCGTCGAACAGTACATGCCATACACCACTTTATGTCGATCAACTCCATCTCTACTAGATCAATCTGATCATAGTCCTCTCTGGTCATTTCAGAGTTTCCAATCCTTCCTGCTACAAGATTGTCATAAGATTCAGAACCGATGCTAATAGTGATATATGCTGCTTAGCGGTTTTCTCATGTTATCTGTGAAATCGACAGCTATATTTCACTGTAGTACCCTCTGAGTAGGATTTGATTGAATGATCTGGTTGAGTTGGGGATTGCTCGATCCATATGATGACTATGGGCTTTGAGACGTGTTTGGATTGACCGTTGCAAATGATTGAAAACTACTATTTTGATTTGACGGTGGACTCAGTGTGCCGTAAGCATTGAAGGTAGTCTGGATCTTCGGAGATTGTATTTGAGCAACAGAACTATTCTTGAAGTAAAGATTAACATCTTGTTGCACTTGAACGTTCTTGTTCTTCATCATCTTTTGCATTTCAAGTTCATGTCCCTCCAATCTCTAATAAAACATGGTAATGAGAGATTACCATATTCAGATCCATTCTTCAAAATGGTCAAATAAGTAGACATTCGCCTTGTGGCAAGGAATCAACAAGTTTATCAGCAAGTTCTTCGTTCGTCTTGACGATTGCCATTCGCTTTAGTTCCACCACCAGATGACGGTATCTTTCAATCAGCTGTTTAACCGTCTCTCTTTATCAAAGTAAAGATGTCAAATTCTTTACTCAACAGCGACCTCTTCCCTTTACGCAATTGGGCACTTCCCTGGAATTTCAATCTATGAGCGTTCCATAATGATTGTGCGTCATCGTCATGTTGTAACAACACTAGAATGTCTTCCTTGATGGATTGTTGAAGAATATTCATCATTTTCTTCTCATCGATAAACTTTTCTCTTTCATACTCTTAAAGTTGAGCCAATGTCTTCTCGAGACCGTTCTCTCCAACAGGTGATTTGTATTTTTCTTCGATAGCAACCAACAGGTAAAATGATTTGCCTGAACCAATTCATGAAACGTTGCTCCAACTATCGAAGTCTTTGAGGTTCATTAACTTTGGCGGTTTCGTCATAGTACCCATCTCGTTTTCAAGGTTCATATTTTGTGCTGCAGTAGCCGTGACTACTGATGTAGCGAATGCGTTATAAAATTCTTCTGACATTTTTCTGTAAAAAGTTTAGACACACACTATCGAAAAACTGATTAGAACAGTAAAATGTTTTCCATGCGGATGACAAAAACAGTTCGTGCGACCAAGATCCGTTCATACGACTCAGATACTGTGCGGACAAGATGATTCAAACAAGCTACTCGTGCGAGTCAAAGAAATAACTTGTACGAATAAACAGTTCCCTCGTACGAGTGTATAATTCGTATGAATCACTGATTCAAATTTTCAACTTGTAAATTTTATGAACTTTTCATTACTTGTTCGTACGAATGAATTATCTTGTTCAGATAGTCGTTCGTGCGAGTGGTTTCTCTACCCGTACGAAACAACTTAGGTCACAAAATGGATGAATTTTACCAATTTTGACATGATTAAGCTCGATTTTAGATCTGAAATTGTTAAGGATTGTTTACAATTGATTTTAACGTGATATCCTAGAATCCTAGTCCAATTTGTCCATAATTTCGTCCAAATCCGAGATCAGTTAGGGAGAAATGTAGAAGTAGAAAGCTGCAACAGTGAATCTGATCTGAAACAGTTGGTAGCCTGCAGAAACTTGACGTTTGTCAGCAGATCAGGCCTCAAGTCTCTGATACCACTTGTGAACGGGGGATCGGCTCCTCCGATGAGCAACCGGTCTGATCTAACTCAACTAGCAGAGGCGGTATTCATTGCTAGAGAGGATGACAAACGAACAAGTGAGATCTTACTATTTAACTACTCTGAATGTATTGATTGGCGTGCAAAGTACAAGGCAAGTTAACAAATCAGCAGGGCTTCGCCGTACCAACTGAACTAACACTATAGCTCTGACACAACACTCTCTATATATAGGTCGACATGACTCGCACTGGAGTGTGTGAAACAGAGACTGTGACTCGTGCGAGTAGCTGCCTCGTACGAGTCAAGTAACTCACTCGTACGAGTCTCTATAAAACATATAAAATAAACAATAACATTTATACATTTGACGTTTAAGCCCTATATACAATGTCGACATTTCCTAAACGTAGGCAATAGACATAATGCACCAACAATGTCAATCTTATTGACAATTTGAAATTTAATCTTCTTAGTGTTTCACAAATGAGTGACAAGGGCTATGGGTCATTCTTCACAAAGAAAACTTGTCAGATTGTTGGGCCAGAAGTGGTTAAAAAAATTGATCAAATCATAGTTGAGAGCAAAGCACAACTTGTTACACATAGGACTGGCAATGTGTATATGGTTGATATGTTGAAGGATAATCCAATGATTGATGCTTGTCTATTCTCAGCTGCCTCTAACAAAGAGATAGAACTATGGCACAGGAAACTTGGACACACAAATCTGAAAACTATCACCACACTCTCTAAACAAGGCCTTGTAAGAGGCTTACAACAAACATTTTTCACAAAGGAGAACATTATGTTTCGTATTTAAAAGGAAAACAACAAAAAAGTTCTTACAAACCCATTGGTAAGTCCAAAACAAGTGCGTGTTTACAGTTGTGAAACATGGACTTGTTTGGCCCTGTAAAAATCACGAGTCTAAGTAAAAAGAAATATTGTCTTGTCATAGTTGATGATTTTTCAAGGTTTACATAGACTTACTTTTTTCACTCCAAGGATGAGACTGCAGGTATCTTGCAAGGATTTGTGAAACAAGTTTAAAAGCAATTTGACCTGCCAGTAAAGTCTTCAGGAGTGAAAATGGCGCAGAGTTTAAAAATAAGGAGTTAGATGGGTTTTGTGTATCAATAGGAATTGTAAGGCTATACAGCGTTCCAAGAATACCTGAACAAAATGGGGTGGTTAAAAGGAAAAACAGAACTTTAATTGAAGCTGCTAGAAACATGCTTGCAGATTCTGGTTTACCCTTGTCCTTTTGGGCAGAGGTGTAAACATTGCTTGTTATGTTCAAAACAGAGTTTTGATCAACCCCAACATCATTCCACTACTTATGAAACTCTGTTCAAGATCAAACCACTGATCTCATATTTTAAAATTTTTGGCTGCCATGCTTCATTTTAAATCTAAAAGATTCTATTTCAAAATTTGCAACCAAAGTAGACTGTGGTTATTTTTGGGATACCCAACCACAGCTAAAGCCTACAGAGTCTTTAATTCAAGGACTAGGTATGTGGAAGAGACTTTGAATGTTAAGTTCAATGAACTTTCTTCATTAAAAATCCCAGCAAATCCTGCTAAACTTTTTGATTTAAACAAATTCACATTTAAAGTTGTGTCTGCTAAGACTAACCCTGCAGGTACACCACAGTATCCACAACAAGACTATGGATATGGCATTGTGATTCCACAATATAAAGCCACATCCATCATTAGAGGAACAGATGTTATTAACAACTGTGAAAACTCTGCCACTATTGGATCAACCACTGCTGATCCTCACTCCACTGCCATCTCATCAACTATAACATTTGTTGATAAAAGTCCAATAACTGTGGATAAAAGTCATCATGTTTCCACACCTCTCTCACCAATACCTCCACCTTCATTTCAAACAGATGTTGGCTCTTCAAAATTTCCAACAGATGTTAGCTCAGATGATTCCCATTTGCAGCCTTCACCTCTAAATGCCATTATTCCATTTAAGGGAGATCCAATCTACCTTAAAAACCATCCACCTGATCTTATCATTGGTAACATCAATGAAGGGGTACTTATTAGAAGTCAATCCCAAAACATTTATCTTTTTGATGGTTTCCTATCTCTCACACAACTTGTCAAGTACCAAGAGGCACTAAAAGACAACAGTTGGGTAGAAGCCATGCATGAAGAGCTCCTTCAGTTTAAAAGACAACAAGTATGGGAACTTGTACCATTGCCAAAGTATGTATGTCCAATTGGCACAAAATGGGTCTTCAAAAACAAAACTGATGAAAGGGGTATTGTTGTCAAGAATAAAGCTAGGCTTGTAGTTCAAGGTTACAAACAAGAAGAAGGCATTGATTATGATGAAACCTTTGCTCCTGTAGTAAGATTAGAAGCCATCATTGTTCTTAGCCTTTGCTGCCAACCACAACAACAAGGTGTTTCAAATGGATATCAAAAGTGCATTCTTGTATGGTAAGATCAAAGAAGAGGTATATGTTTGTCAACCCCTGGCTTTGAAGATGCATTTTTTACCGATCATGTCTACAAGCTTAATAAAGCTTTGTATGGCTTGAAACAAGCACCAAGAGCCTGGTATGAAACTCTTTCCACCTTTCTTTTATCCATTGGTTTACAAGGGTTAAAATTGACAAAACCTTAATTTTGAAATAGAGAGGAAAGGATTTGATGCTTGTCCAAATCTATGTGGATGACATCATTTTTGGATCCACATCCACATGCACTGCCATGTGTGAAGAATTCAGATAAATCATGGCAGCAGAGTTTGAAATGAGTGCAAAAGATGAGCTCCAATGTTTTCTTGGTCTCCAAGTAAAACAATTGCAAAATGGCCAGACATCATGTTAGCAACATATGTTTGTGCCAGATCACAGTCAGCACCTAGGAAGTCATATCTCATTGCTGTAAAAAGGATATTCGGATACAGAAAAGGTGCTCCCACACTTGGTATTTGGTATCCAGCTAATGAAAATATTGAGCTTTCAGGTTATTCAGACAGTGATTTTGCAGGATGTCACCCCACAAGGAAGTCAACCTTTGGAGGATGTCAATTCCTAGGCAATTGCTTAGTGTCTTGGCAAAGCAAAAAGCAAGCTGCATTATCAACATCCACAGCAGACGCTGAGGATATTGCTGCTGCAAGCTGCACTGCTTAACTCCTATGGCTTCAAAATCAACTATTGGATTTTGGTGTAACTGCTTTAAAGACCTCTCTCATGTTAGATAGTCAAGTAGCTGAAAACATCATTAAAAATCCAGTATCTCATTCTACCACAAGCACATTGACATTAGACATCACTTTGTGAGGGATTGCTATGAAAAAAGTTTGATTTCTCTGCATCACGTTCCAACTAAAGGTCAACTGGCAGATGTTCTAACAAAAGCATTAGATACATACCTTTGAAAAGTCTGCTCTCTAGAATTGGTATGCTTAACATGGAATAAAAACAAGCATTTGTGTTCCATGCATAAATAGCATTAAAATGTTTTCAGAAAGTCAAAAATCCATCCTTAAAAATAGCTAAAATTGAAACTTTTCAATAAATCTCTAAAGTCTGCTCATAACCACTGTTTCTCCAAACTCTGCTTGGCATGAAAATCTATCCGTTGTTCAAAGTGTATCCTCTGTTCTACTTCCACTGTTGGTGAAACCACTATTTTCCCAATCCACTGATAATCTATCCTCTGGTAGTGTAAAATCACCACTAATCAGTCCTCTATTCAGAACCACTGCTGGTCTCCAGCAGAGGTTTCCAAACAACTATCATCCATTATCCAACAGAGTTTACACGTGCATAGATGTTAGCCATCAGATCTTTTGGAAACTGCTGCCACTTCAGCATTCACTTTTCCCTTTATAAAACCATGTTTCATCCAAACAGAGTTCCACTTGCCGTTTCGATTTTAACAAAACTTCTCCATCAAAATCTCCATTACTCTCATCTTCTTCCAAACCCTCAATAGTCACTCTTTCACCATAGATGTCATCATAAAAACTCCCCACAACTACCTTCTGATATTTGAAAAAACCAACAATAACACTGTGTTTCGCTCCATGATTGATGTTCTGCAAACATAATCATACCAAGATGTGTTACTAGCCAAGGCTCCGGTCTATATAGACACTCTTCGCCAATTCTGGCCAAATGCTGAACTCTAGGTTCAAAACAAAAAGCCCTTTGCCATCACTTCAAAAATTGGACTATCACTTGTTTAGATCTCTCCATCTACTATCTCCACCACCTTCGGTCTTAATGACCTTTATGACCCCACTTCTTTCTCAAAGAAAGATTTACACCCAGAATTCATCGAGCAAGGATATGAAGATCAGTTATTAGGTATTACCATTTTCAAATCTGAATTTCCCACATACATGAAATTCTTTTTCCACCCTTTTATTATGTTTGTCAGCCAAAACAACTGCTTTTAACGAAATACGTTAAATATACAATATCTGGGTTATGCTATTTTAAACAAATCAAAATTTAATTTTTCCCAGGTTTTGTTTTTTGATATGGTTGCAAATTTTAATAATCTTAAAAAGGGTAAAGCTTTTTTGATACACCGTAAGTTATTGAGTTTTTATTTTCAAAAACAAGTTTCTGAATATGATTTTCAACAAGGTATCATCTGTGAAGTTGGCAGCCTTAAACATGAAACTTTTACTAGACTCTCAACACAATAACCTAAGGTGTTGAAAACTAAAGCAACAGAGACTGAGTAAATTTTGACTACTTCTACAACCACTGCTCCTTCCTCTATTGTTGAGCCCACTGCTCTTGGTGAACATGGCACTACAACCAGTGTTGTGCAACCCCTACCAGAAAAACCCAAAAAGAGACCCACCAAATCCAAGCAGCTCAGCAAACACCCTAAAAACTCTGAAGATGAGATCCCAGATGTTTTACCTGTGACAACATCAAAGTCACTTACAACCACTGCTGTTACTTCCTCACAGCAGTTGGTTCAAAGATCTCTACCATCACAAGCGCCTCTTGTTTCCTCACAAAGGAACAACTCGTAAGTACAGGGACACCACAATACGAGGCAGATGATTCAATTGAACATTTGTTCTCAAGCCCCTCTCCTAGGGCTATGTCTCTTTCTACTCCATTACCCACCTCCCAATTCCTGCCACTTTTTACCTCTGTTTCAAGCATTTTAGAAAACTCAGATTACAAGCAGTCCTTCTCAATCACCCGTCACTGAGAGTTTAGCTCCAACATTGACTGAATATGAGAAAACTCAAATAGCTAACCCAGATTCAGTTGAGGAGGTTACATCCCATGAGTTACTTGTAACTCTTGGTGGTAGTTCAAGTGAAGCAACTACTACAACTGCTGCTACAATAGTGGCTCAGTTGGACAGTGGTTACGTACATAAGACTTCATTGAAGGCAACAACTGCTGAGGCTACAATTGTATCCTCTGACCAGTTGGAAGTCACAAAAACCAAGATAATGGGGCATTTGGTTCTGATACTTTGGAGTTTACTCCTGTAGATGATCCAAATACAACTACCACTGATAGGAATTTAGATGATCCTATTAACTTAGGTGATGAATTAAGATACAAAGAATTGACGAAGAGGATGTCTTCCATGTGTGACAAATGGCAAATAACCGGTAATTCCGTACAATTTAATCACTAATTTGATACTATAATCTCATGCATATTATCGTAATTTAATTGTGTAACTGAGTCATACGTCATTAGGACAAGTAAACCTGATTATAACATATACTGGTTTCTGTTACTACGCGAAACAAACCAAAACAATGCCCTAAAAGTGTTGGTAGAAAATGTTGGACGCACTAATTGCGGTGACACTAACTGTGTCGGTAAACCCGCTAAAATGAATCAGGACAATAAATAACGGCATGTTAATGCCATACCTGAGTCTATATACAAATGAAATCACATATTTGAGATCAACCATTACAATAATACATAACTTTCCGGTATAACGCCTAAATTGCAAAATTGTCCGTTTCGATCAAAAAGGCGACAAATGTCGATTTGTCTGCAAGACTAATTCGGAGGATTCCGGATGTAAGGATAAGAATAAAACAAGGTTAAACATCCCAAAACATTGTAAGAATAATATGAATGCACAAAAGACATCGTTTCCAGTCATTCGTCAAGCAATGCACAATTCGACCGAAAAGCGGCCGATTGTAGTAACGACGAATATTTTAGTGGCCGATAGCCTCATCCGGGCATCTAGTGAACTAGTTAATCCTCATTTGGAACTCGGAATCCATTCAACTAACATGAGGTCATGAAAATACAACTTTCGGAAAAGTTCGACGGCGGAACATAAAAGTGCCGATATCGATCGAACGATCGAACGAAAGACATATCGGCCATCCTAACTCATCATATATTCGTCTAGCAAACTAGTCATGCATATTTTTGGATCGAAAATGCACTAAGTAGACGACATATTAATTATGGTGGTCGAAAATAAAAGCTTCCGGTACTAAATAAATAGTTTCGTTTATTAGTGATTATTACGACGATGAGCGATCTAGCGACGTATCCGTCATCCAAAACTTATATTGGAGGATTATGTGAATTAAATAACATGTAAATACACCCTAAACTCTAATCTTATGCTTAAGATGCTAGATCATTAACCCTAATCACTATACTAAAGTAAATGACCAAAATATCTATAATTATAACATGTGTAAAAAAAAGTTTCACTTTACCCCTTGCAATTGCCGTTTCAAGTGGGCCCATGCCCACTTGATTTTGTTGAAAATTAAGAGATTGGAAGTATGGTGTTTAGGTATTTGATGGACATGAAAAGAAGAAAATCTAATCGCGATTAAGACATGATTAGTGGGGTGATTTGATGGACTTGAAATATGATGAAATATATATCATGTCTACAACAAAAAAAATTGCAAACATTTTCTTCTTTTCCCCCTTGTTCACGGCTCCACCATCATCACCATACACCACCATTTTGCCCCCCTAAAACACCACAATCTCTACACTTTAAAGCCTAATCAAGTTCATTAAGGAAGCTAGCAAGGATGGAGAGCATTAGGGCTTCTTAAAGAGCTTCATTTTCTTCCATAATCATCAAGAAACTTGTGCACCCTTTGTAAGCTAAACTCATCCATAATCTAGCTTATTTTTGTGCTTAGATTATTAATGTACAAGTTGATCATCTTGAAAATCAAGAAAAGACAAACCAAAAACCTTAACTCACAACATAATAATAACATTAAATGTTGTTTGTTTTGTGTTGATTATATGTTTATATGATAGTTAGTTAGCATGTTTAAGTTGTTTGGGTTAAAAGTATGATATAAAAGTGGGATGATCTTGTGTGATTTAGTATAAAATGATGATTTAAACATGACAAGGTTTAAATCTAAACAAGATCATCAACTACATCATCCATGAAAAATACTACAATTTAAAGATAATTTTTATGCATATGAATGATTTTATAAGAAGTAAACACTTGTATTTAAGTTGTAATCACCTCAAAAATGTGTAGTAATCAAGAGGTTAAATGCTTGAACTTGATTAAACAACATGCTAAGTAGTGATTTGAAACGGTTAATAAATATTGAAAACCCTCTTGATTTACAAGGATTTTTAACAATAAAAAGTCATGGATGATGATAGATTTATAATGTAAAATAAATATTAGATGGATTGTTGATGATGATTATGAGCTTAAACAGGTTTTAAATACGTTTTTGAAATTGTGGAAAACGCCATAGTTTAGGGGAAACTATGGTGAAATATTCTAAGAACCTAATCGCGATTAAGACATGATTAGTGGGTGATTAGTGGGACTACACGCGATTAGTATCTTAAATCGTCATTAAGTAAACTCTAATGACAAGGGTTATGCCTAAATGGCCAAGTGTTTAACAAAGTTACAAATATATATTTATAGTGGAGAGTTCAAATGAGAAGAAAAATTTTGTAAGAATAAAAAGAATAATTTTTAAACCAATAGAAATTCTCCATTTACTTCATTTAATGTGTGTATTTAATATTATGAAAAAGGGCATATAGGTAAATCTATAATTGTTATTAATTAGCTAATTAATTAAACTTGTGACTCATTTTTTTCATATACTCTTTCAAGATAAAATAATTTATGGTGTACGACAATTTTCGACATGTGTAGGATAAATTTTGAAATGTGTAGGAGAAATTTCGAAATGGTAAGCTAAACTTACATGTGTGTAGGGTAAACTCCGGTAAATGTAAGACATATGTAGGATAAATTTTGAAATGTGTAGGAATAAAATGTTTTTGCTTTATTAATGAGAAATGACATAATTAATGAGAGGAGTTATAAGCTATTTAATGATTTACTACTATGCCCTTTCTTTTTTTCTTCTCATATTAAATTTCTTCTCAAATGAACATTCCCCTATATTTATAAGTAAAAATAAATGCTTTTTTACAAATATATATTTCTACTTGGAAAATAATACAAGTATATATTTATACATTTGTTACCAATAAATTTGTATGTATACATGTGTGTATTGTATGTGTATGTATTAGAAACTTAGGGTATTCACAATAAAATTACCCAATCATACAAAATACAAACACTTGATCAATACACTAAGTGTTGGTGACATAACAAATATATCCTTGAAATGCGTCGAAACAATAATCGGACAAACGAAACGATGCGAACATAGGCGAACATTCAAGATTACACCGTCGCGTCGACGACCAACGGGTGACTCGCCGGCACAAAAGGTCATTATAACAACGGGCAACTCTCGACGAAAATGAACATGCAATGAACGGCACCGACGACGAGTCTAAATATATATTTAGACGTTCAACATATATATATGTTATCAAAATCAAAATCCGGAAAGTTAAAAATATAAAAAACTAGAAAATTATAAGTAAATACTTATAAGAAAATGGGCTTTTCTAAATAAATGTGGGCTAGGCCTGAATCGTTAAAGTCTTGGACAAGGCCCAATTCCATAATATTTATGGACAAGGTCCACAACGAATAAAAGTCCAAAAATATATAGAACCATGGACTAAGCTCAAAAATATAAATTACATGGGCTAGGCCCAAAAGACATAAATTACATGGGCCAGGCCCAAAGACATAAAAACATGGGCTAGGCCCAAAAACATAAATTACAAGGGCTAGGCCCAATGACATAAAAACATGGGCTAGGCCCAAAGATAAATTACATGGGCTAGGCATAGTGACAAGAAAACATGGGTTAGGCCCAAAGACATAAATTACATGGGCTAGGCCCAAAGACATAAACTACATGGGCTAGGCCCAATGACAAGAAAACGTGGGCTAGGCCCAAAGACATAGATGACATGGGCTAGGCCCAATGACAAGAAACATGGGCTAGGCTCAATGACATGGATAACATGGGCAAGGCCCAATGACACGCGTGCAAGGCACGAGGACATGTGAAGGGCGAGGCCCGGTTCACACACGATCTGAAAACAATAATATATATATTAATATATATATATATATATATATATATATTTTGAGAAATATATATAACAATATTAATCGAACAAACAAACTACCAACACTATGATAACGCAAAAACTGTGAGTTCAATTATTTCAAGTTTTGTTTAAACTATTGAGGGGAAATACATGTCATGTCAAAACAGTATGTTAGCTATGAGTTAGTAGATAACAGATCACTGTGCGTAAGTAGGATGATAACAATAGTAACCATTAATCACTTAGTGACCAAGGTGCAAAAGAAGTAGATCTATTGAGTTTGAGACCCGTTCCACTCCTGGTTGGTATACCCTTCGGAGTGCTTTTGTGATCCCAATGATGTCAAAGTAGTCTCGATTTGGTTACTTACTTATGGAACAAGTATGTCAGGGTGCTCGTGACACACTGATAGATCCTTAAATAAATCATTGATGCTAATAACATACTTGGATTTCAATACAGGATTTCAAAGATGACATTTTGATACGAAAACATTAAACTACATGAGCTCGCCAACTTTATGTTGACTTTTTAAAATTACATGTATTTCAGGACGCAAGACTTGAGCTGGTGATGGGATCCGGGTATGGGATTTGTCAAGACAATGATGCACCACTTTTTGGAGGGTTTGCCTTTTATATCCCAACTTCGTATGGGTATATAGGGTCAAAGCCTCATTATGAAATTGTGTTGAAAACAATATCTTATTTTGGAACAATGTGTTTTAAACTATGTTTGTAAGTGGTAATCTGAAACAGATAAAAATGTGATTTCACTTTTGTAAGCTGTAACTGTGTAATGAAACTTAGTAATGGCATGACATCGTTGTTATTTAATATTGTTTACTAAATTGGATGCAATGATGACCTAATAGTCACACACTTGCACTTCTGCTACGACCGGGGTGTGACAGGTTGGTATCAGAGCTCCGATTTTAGTGAACCGGGGAAAAACTTTTTATTAAAAGTTTGGTCTACAATCACCAGGGGCTCACACATGAAAACAAAGTTTAAAACATGATAGAAATGTTTTTGGATTGTAACAAGATAACAAAAAGGTTTTCATTGTGTCACGATAACACAAGGATCTATCACATGAACTCAACTATAAGTGATGGGCAGAGTCAATACATGATTAGTCAATAATGGATAGACACAAAACAGTAAGATTACATGGAAAATAGAAGAGAACAAGTCGTGCATGAGAATTGGTGATTAATATAAAATATATCAAAGTTACTAACATGTATATACATGCATTGTACGGATTATTTGCCAGGACTATGTCTTCCTCATCGAGCTATGAAGAAGACCCTGGGGAGTACGTATCCAACGATGGATATGACCCCGATGCTGAGGCCCTACCCCTAGGGGATGGAGCCGAACACAGAGTCTTTGAGGACCTTCAACCGCTTGCCCTGATCGGCCCTATGGAGGAGGATGCACCACCGGCAGACGATGTACTGGCCCCCCGCAGCCCCCGCATGATGTTATCTGTATGGCCATCCAGAGGGCGAGCATGCTATCGTACATTTGGCTGTACCTCTTGCTATAGTCCCTCCAGTGATTGAGCTCATGGAGGACGACGATATACCCGTGTTCCACGTTGAGCACATGGAGGACGACCTTGGCGACGGCGAGGTCTTTGATGATATAGCTATACTCAGATTCCACCCCCTGATATCCCAGTTGTTGACATCTCGTCATCCACCGATGCTGCTCCGAGTTAGCATGAGGTAGACGATGCCTCCTCTGCCGCCCCAGACACACCTGTATCTATGTATTCACCCCCTGAAGCCTCACCGGCTCGCGCTAGTTCTTCCCAGTCAGTGCCCCGACCCGTGGACCACTCACTACACTGGACCTGCACTGAGCGGCACTCCACGTGCCCCAGAGCAGCCACCACCATATTTCTATGATAGGTCCACGTACCACCCTATTTACAACCCATCTGCAGCTGGACCCTCCCATATGGCAGGACCTTCTTTCTCTGATAAAGCACCCCCCATGTATGCCCCACGTCCCACACCACCTCCAACAGGCATGTTTACCCCGACACCGCCATTGGGCATGAGCCCTTCTGACCCTTATCATCCCTCACACTTCCCTTCGATTCCTGTGGAGGGAGAGTGGCTTCACATGACCTACAGCTCTCTCTGATCTTCTGAAGGATCTGGGAGTTAGAGACGCAGCGTACTTCTCACGCCACTGCCAGAGCCACACCCCCACCATCGTCATCACTGATACCCACCCACCATCATACCTACCACCATCACCACCACCACTACCCCTGTCACCACCACCAACCCACCTTTTTACTGCCCATTCCACCACTCGTCATGCCCGTCGGAGGCACGAGTGCAGGAGTTAGAGCAGTTTCAGACGGATGCTACTAGGCACATTTCTAGCCTTGAGGAGGAGATGGCCTACCATCATAGTTTGTTTCTCCGATCACCATTTCCACCACCCCCTCCACCCCATTAGCATGTTTGTGAATATCTTTTGGGGATCAGATATACTTTTGATGACTTGGGTCATGAAGACTCAGCTTGAAGATCCCAACTTTTGGAAGACAACTTATTGACGTGAAGAAGCAATGTAGAAGAAAATTGTACTTTTGTAATGTAAAAACTTGTATTGACTTGGGTTGTGTACCCCTAAGTCCTTTTTGGCTCTTCGCGCACAAACTGTAACAAGTTGTCGTTGTATAAAAGTGTATTTTCTTTATGTTACATTGTATTTCTTTTATGTTATGGTTGATTATGTCGTGATGTGGTGATATTATGATTCATGGATTGCGTCGTGGTGATATTATGATTTATACCTTATGATGTGGCGACTATTTATGTGGTGAGCTATGTGTATGATAACGATGGGTGTGCGTATGGCGTATACATATTCATTTATTTATTTATCATGTACCGATGTGCTATTGCGTATATTTAAAAAAATAAATAATAAATAAATAAATAGTAATAGTAACAAGAAGTTATTATTCGACTAATTGTGAGCGACATATTGTATTAGAAGACGATGCCGCCCCGTAGAAGAAGTTCAAACAATAACACCCTACCAACAACACATGAGGAGCTGAATGAACGCATATCCCAAGCCATTGCACAGTATGAGGCTAACCGCTCTGGCATAGCGGCGGTACCGGAGGTTTAACAGGAGTGAATCCTCCCACTGGTAATATACGGTTTCTCATAAAACCACGATACATTCTCATCCATCTTATTCATGCTATTTGGTTACTCATGCTTAAATGGTGTATCTAATGATTTCAGGTTGCACTTATAAGCAGTTTCTTGACTGCAAAGCTCTGAACTTCAATGGTATCGGAGGCGTTGTAGCCTTCATACGTTGGACTGAAAAGACAGATTCAGTCATCTGAATGAGTAAGTGCCTAGCTGAACTAAGAGTCACCTATGTTGCTGGACTCTTTGTGGATGGAGCTCTATCATGGTGGAGCCTTCAGGTCCAAACCAAGGGCAATGATGCTGCATACGCCCTGATCTGGGAGGAACTTAAGGAGATGATGAAGAAAAAGTATTGCTCAACATCGGAAATTCAAAAGTTGGAGACAAAATTTTGGAATCTAAAAATGATGGGTTCAGACATTGCTGGGTATACGCAGCGATTCCATGACTTGTCCCGAGTGGTGCCATATCTAGTGGAGCCTGAATTTAAGCGTATTGAGAGGTACATTTAGGGGACTTGCCCCCCCGAGATTCTGAGTCTGGTTACCTCTTCAAAACCCACTGAGATTGGTGAAGCAATTGAACTAGCTGTCAGCCTTACTGAGGAGGCTGTACGTCAGGGGAGGTTGCCTAAGTGTTGTGGGAACAAGAAAGAATCTACTGAGGAGACCACTGATTCCAACAAATGGAAATTTTCTCATTTCAAGAAAGGCTCTCGTGGTAACCACAACAGTGACAAGAGACAAGCCGCGAGAGAAGTCAAGGAAACCAAAGCATATGTTACCACAACCACAAACACTGCGGTTAAGAAGTCTTACACTGGGGAAGAACCAAAATGCCCCAAGTGTCCTTTCCACCATTATGGGAATGTCGTGGCCCCAAGTGTGGAAAATGTGGCAAATTTGGACATTGCACCGATGTGTGCCGGGGAACCAATACTGGAGATCAAGGTTGCTTTGGATGTGGAGAAAAAGGGCACTTCAAGAAACATTGCCCTAAAGAAACCAAGCGCGTGGGAGAGCGTTTGTATTGGAGCTAAGGAGGCTCGCCGGGATCCAAACGTGTCACCGGTACGTTCCCTATCAATGATCACTTTGCCTCTATACTTTTTGATACCGGGGCAGATTTCAGTTTTATTTATAAAGAGTTTAGAGATATACTTGGGGTAACGTGGAGTAAATTATATGTTCCCTACTCGATTGAGCTAGCCAACGGGATATTAGTAGAGTCGAAAGAAATAATAAAGAAATGTATGTTAGAATTAGGTGAACGAAAGTTTAATATAGATCTATTACCAGTTCAACTGGGTAGTTTTGATGTCGTTATTGGGATGGATTGGCTATCCAATAATCAAGCCGAAGTTATATGTCATGAGAAAATCATTCGCATCCCCTTGTCCAACGGAGAACACTTGATAATTCACGGTGAGAAGCATGACACACCTCTATGAATTATAAACTGCATGAAGGCTCAGAAATGTTTAAGGAAAGGGTGCATCGCTTTTCTTACCCACGTGGTGGATAAGAAGGACGAGGAGCGCAGGATTGAAGACATACCAGTAGTCAGGGAATATCCCGAGGTCTTTCCAGAAGACTTTCCAGGACTACCTCCACAGCGACAAGTCGAATTCCGTATTGATTTAGTGCCAGGAGTTGCACCTGTGGCAAAAGCTCCATATCAACTAGCGCCCTCAGAGATGCAGGAATTATCTACGCAGTTGCAAGAGCTGTTCGACAAAGGTTTCATAAGACCGAGTTTCTCGCCTTGGGGAGCTCGGTGCTATTTGTGAAAAAGAAGGACGGAACCTTTCGCATGTGCATCGACTACCAGGAACCAACAAGTTAACTATCAAGAATAGGTACCCATTACTAAGAATCGATGATCTATTCGATCAGTTGCAAGGGTCGAGTTTTTACTCGGATATTGATTTAAGATCCGGGTATCATCAGTTGAGAATCAAGAGGAAAGCATTCCTAAGACAGTGTTTCGGACTCGCTACGGTCTCTACGAGTTCCTTGTTATCCCCTTTGGCCTAACGACGCCCCTGCAGTATTCATGGATTTGATGAACTGGATATGTAAGCCATACCTTGAAAAGTTCATGATCGTTTTTATAGATGACATATTGATATACTCACGCACCGAGAAAGAGCACGAACAACACCTGAGAACCATTTTGGAATTGCTGAAGAAGGAGCAGTTATATGCCAAGTTCTCAAAATGCGAATTTTGGATTCGCGAGGTACAATTACTCGGCCATGTGGTGAATGAAAACGGAATCCATGTTGACCCTTCAAAGATCGAGGCTATAAAGAACTGGACCACACCAAGAACCCCCACGGAAATACGACAATTCCTAGGATTAGCAGGATATTACAGGAGATTTATTGAGAACTTCTCCAAGGTTGCTCAGCCGCTAACCTCGCTTACCCAGAAGGATAGAAAGTTTGATCGGGGAGAAAAGCAAGAATCGGCGTTCCAAGTATTGAAAGAGAAACTATGTAAAGCACCGATACTATCACTCTCGGACGGTACCAATGACTTTGTGGTGTACTGTGATGCATCACATAAAGGCTTGGGTTGCGTGTCAATGTAACATGAAAAAGTCATCGTGCACGCATCACGACAGTTAAAAGTTCATGAAAGTAATTATACCACGCATGACCTAGAATTAGGCGCAGTGATATTTGCCTTGAAAATCTGGCGTCATTATTTATATGGCGCTAAATGTACCATATTTATGGATCATAAAAGTCTTCAACACATATTCAACCAAAAAGAACTGAATATGCGCCAATGACGTTGGGTGGAACTATTGAATGATTATGACTGTGAGATCAAGTATCACCCGAGCAAAGCAAATGTTGTAGCATATGCTTTGAGCAGAAAAGAACGAGTCAAAACATTACGGGTGTGAGCTTTAGAAATGACGATCCAGACGAACTTCACAACTCGAGTGCGCGAAGCACAACAAGAAGCATTGAAACCGGAAAACATCCCAGCGGAATTCCTAAAGGGAATGGAAAAACAATTGGAACCCAACAAGGATGGAACTTTATATTTCATGGGAAGGATCTGGATTCCCTATTATGGTGAGTTGCGAGACTTGGTGCTGGATGAAGCGCACAAGTCCAAGTACTAGATACACCCAGGATCGGATAAAATGTACCAGGATCTGAAGGAATATTATTGGTGGCCGAATCTCAAGGGAGATATTGCGACTTATGTTGGGAAATGCCTAACTTGTGCAGAGGTCAAGGCCGAATACCAAAAACCATCTGGGTTATTACAACAACCTGAGATCCCAGTTTGGAAGCGGGAACAGATATCAATGGATTTCATTACAAAATTACCACGGACCCCTCGAGGTCATGACATGATCTGGGTTATCATTGATCGGCTAACAAAATAAGCTCACTTCTTACCCATCCGCGAGAAAGACAGTACGGAGAAACTAGCTGAACTGTACCTGAAGGAAATTGTGGCACAGCATGGTGTGCCAATCTCGATAATCTCTGATAGAGATGGTCGCTTGGTGTCACGGATCTGGCAATCAATTTGAAAATTTATTTGGTTCTCTCTTGGATTTATGCACAACCTATCACCCACATACCGATGGTCAGAGCAAGCGAACCATTCAAACATTAGAAGACATGCTTCGGGCCTGCGTGATGGATTTAGGCGGAAACTAAGATACACATTTATCATTGGTAGAGTTTTCCTACAATAACAGTTGTCACACCAGTATCAAGGCCGCTCCATTCGAAGCACTATATGGACGAAAGTGCCGATCGCCATTATGTTGGGCGGAAGTCGGTGACAGACAACTCATTGGTCCCTAACTAGTACAAGAGACACAGACAAGGTATTCAAGATCCGTGAGTGTATCTAAAACAGCCCGAGATAGACAAAGAGCTATACAGATCGAAGACGCAATCCATTATCCTTCGAGGTGGGAGACAAAGTATTGTTAAAGGTTTCACCTTGGAAAGGCGTAGCTAGATTCGGGAAGCGCGGAAAGCTCAACCGAGATATCGGACTTTTCAAAATTCTGGCAAAGGTTGGTACAGTGGCTTACAAGTTAAAACTGTCAGAGGAACTCAATAATGTGCGTGACACATATCATGTGTGCAATCTAAAGAAAAGTCAGATAAATGACACAGTTATCATCCCAGCAGATGAGATTCATGTTAATGATAAGTTACAATTCACCAAAGAACCAGTTGAAGTCATGGACTGGAAGGTCCAAAAGA
Organism: Scalesia atractyloides; assembly: GCA_947069175.1. Lineage (NCBI taxonomy): Eukaryota > Viridiplantae > Streptophyta > Magnoliopsida > Asterales > Asteraceae > Scalesia > Scalesia atractyloides. The sequence goes on along the minus strand of CAMTDV010000002.1, from coordinate 59,284,756 downwards.
CAAGGCGAAGCCAAGTCAAACTGGTGAAGGTTCGCTGGAATTCACGTCACGCCCCGAGTATACGTGGGAGCGTGAATATCAAATCAAGTCAAAATACCCCCACCTGTTCGAGAAGTCTCCTTCGGTGGATGCCTCAAGCTGAATTTCGGGACGAAATTCTTTTTAACAGGGGGAGTATGTGACAAATGGCAAATAACCGGTAATTCCGTACAATTTAATCACTAATTTGATAATATAATCTCATGTATATTATCGTAATTTAATTGCATAACTGAGTCGTATGTCATTAGGACAAGTAAACCTGATTATAACATATACTGGTTTCCGTTACTACGCGAAACAAACCAAAAAAATACCCTAAAAGTGTTGGTAGAAAGTGTTGGGCGCACTAATTGCGGTGATACTAATTGTGTCGGTAAACCCGCTAAAACGACTCAGGACAATAAATAACAGCATGTTAATGCCATACTTGAGTCTATATACAAATGAAACCACATATACAATAATACATAACTTTCCGGTATAACGCCTAAATTGCAAAATTGTCCGTTTCGACCAAAAAGGCGACAAATGTCGATTTGTCCGCAAGACTAATTCGCAGGATTCCGGATGTAAGGGTAAGAATAAAACTAGGTTAAACATCCCAAAACAATGTAAGAATAATAAGAATGCACAAAAGACATCGTTTCCAGTCATTCGTCAAGTAATGCACAATTCGACTGGAAAGCGGCCGATTGTCGAAACGACAAATATTTTCGTGGTCAATAGCCTCATCCGGGCATCTAGTGAACTAGTTATGCCTCATTTGGAACTCGGAATCCATTCAACTAACATGAGGTCACGAAAACACAACTTTCGTAAAAGTTCGACGGCGGAACATAAAAGTGCCGATATCGATCGAACGATCGAACGAAAGACATATCGGTCATCCTAACTCATCGTATATTCGTCTAGCGAACTAGTCATGCATATTTTTGGATCATAAATGCACTAAGTAGATGCCATATTAATGGTGGTGGTCAAAAACAAAACCTTCGTTTATTAGTGATTATTATGACGATGAGCGATCTAGCAACGTATCCGTCATCCGAAACTTATATTGGAGGATCACCATCATCACCATACACCACCATTTTGCCATCCTAAAACACCATAATCTCTACACTTTAAAGCCTAATCAAGCTCATTAAGGAAGCTAGAAAGGATGGAGAGCATTAGGGCTTCTTAAAGAGCTTCATTTTCTTCCATAATCATCAAGAAACTTGTGCACGCTTTGTAAGCTAAACTCATCCATAATATAGCTTATTTTTGTGCTTAGATTATTAATGTACAAGTTGATCATCTTGAAAATCAAGAAAAGATAAACCAAAAACCCTAATTCACAACATAATAATAACACTAAATGTTGTTTATTTTGTGTTGATTATATGTTTATATGATAGTTAGTTAGCATGTTGAAGTTGTTTGTGTTAAAAGTATGATATAAAAGCGGAATGATCTTGTGTGATTTAGTATAAAAATGAAGATTTAAACACGATAAGGTTTAAATCTAAACAAGATCATCAACTACATCATCCATGAAAAATACTACAATTTAAAGATAATTTTTATGCATATGAATGATTTTATAAGAAGTAAACACTTGTATTTAAGTTGTAATCACCTAAAAAATGTGTAGTAATCAAGAGGTTAAATGCATGAACTTGATTAAACAACATGCTAAGTAGTGATTTGAAATGATTAATAAATATTGAAAACCCTCTTGATTTACTAGGATTTTTAACAATAAAAAGTCATGGATGATGATAGATTTATAATGTAAAATAAATATTAGATGGATTGTTGATGATGATTATGAGCTTAAACAGGTTTATACGTTTTTGAAACGTGGAAAACGCCATAGTTTAGGGGAAACTATGGCGAAATTTTCTAAAAATCTAATTGCGATTAAGACATGATTAGTGGGGTGATTAGTGGGACGAAACGCGATTAGTAACTTAAATCGTCATTAAGTAAACTCTAATGACAAGGGTTATGCCTAAATGGCCAAGTGTTTAACAAAGTTACAAATATATATTTATAAGTAAAAATAAATGTTTTTTTACAAAGATATATTTCTACTTGGAAAATAATACAAGTATATATTTATACATTTGTTACCAATAAATTTGTATGTATACATGTGTGTATTGTATGTGTATGTATTAGAAACTTAGGGCATTCACAATAAAAATACCCAATCATATACAAAATACAAACACTTGATCAATACACTAAGTGTTGGTGACACAACAAATATATCCTTGAAATGCGTCGAAACAATAATCGGACAAACGAAACGATGCGAACATAGGCGAACATTCAAGATTACACCGTCGCGTCGACGACCAACGGGTGACTCGCCGGCACAAAAGGTCACTATAACAACGGGCAACTCTCGACGAAAATGAACATGTAATGAACGGCACCGTCGACGAGTCTAAATATATATTTAGACGTTCAACATATATATGTTATCGAAATCAAAATCCGGAAAGTTAAAAATATAAAACGCTAGAAAATTATAAGTAAATACTTATAAGAAAATGGGCTTTTATAAATAAATGTGGGCTAGACCAAATCGTAAAAGTCTTGGACAAGGCCAATTCCATAATATTTATGGACAAGGCCCACAACGAATAAAAGGCCAAAAATATATAGAACCATGGGCTAAGCCCAAAAACATAAATTACATGGGCTAGAATCAAAAATATAAATTACATGGGCCAGGTCCAAAGACATAAAAACATGGGCTAGGCCCAAAAACATAACTTAAATGGGCTGGCCAATGACATAAAAAATGGCTAGCCCAAGACATAAATTACATGGGCTAGGCCCAATTACAAGAAAACATGGGCTAGGCCTAAACACATAAATTACATGGGCTAGGCCCAATAACATGGATAACATGGGCAAGGCCCAATGACACGCGTGCAAGGCACGAGGACATGTGAAGGGCGAGACCCAGTTCACACACGATCTGAAGACAATAATTAATATATATATATATATATATATATATATATATATTTGAGAAATATATATAACAATATTAATCGAACAAACACACTAACAACACTATGATAACATTTCAAGTTGTTCTATCATAACAGCAAGAAACATAACAGAAATTCAAGATGAACAACGAGTACAAGGTCCATTGAGACCTAGGTGTCTAATGAACCCAATACGCATGTAGGTTACATACGTTGCGGACACCGGTCGATAAATAGTACGACTTAACGGAACGCAAAAACTGTGAGTTCATGTCCCTCCTTTCAATTATTTCAAGTTTTGTTTTAAACTATCGAGGGGAAATACATGCCATGTCAAAACAGTATGTGAGCTATGGGTTAGTAGATAACAGATCACTATGTGTAAGTAGGATGATAACAATAGTAAGCATTAATCACTTAGTGACCAAGGTGCAAAAGAAGTAGATCTATTGAGTTTGAGACCCGTTCCACTCCTGGTTGGTATACCCTTCGGAGTGCTTTTATGATCCCAATGATGTCAAAGTAGTTTCGGTTTGGTTACTTACTTATGGCACAAGTATGTCAGGGTGCTCGCAACACACTGATAGATCCTTAAATAACTCATTGATGCTAATAACATACTTGGATTTCAATACAGGATTTCAAGGATGACATTTTGATATGAAAACGTTAAACTACATGAACTCGCCAACTTTATGTTGACTTTTTAAAATTACATGTATTTCAGGGCGCAAGACTTGAGCTGGTGATGGGATCCGGGTATGGGATTTGTCAAGACAACGATGCACCACTTTTTGGAGGGTTTGGCTTTTACATCCCAACTTCGTATGGGTATATAGGGGTCAAAGCCTCATTATGAAATTGTGATGAAAACAATATCTTACTTTGGAACAATGTGTTTTAAACTATGTTTGTAAGTGGTAATCTGAAACAGATAACAATGTAATTTCACTTTTGTAAGCTGTAAATGTGTAATGAAACTTAGTAATGTCATGATATCATTGTTATTTGATATTGTTTACTAAATTGGATGCAATGATTACCTAATAGTCACACACTTGCTCTTCCGCTACGACTGGGGTGTGACACCATGGAATCATCAATTGATAACCTTAAAACCATGATGAAGCAAGTCCTACAAAACTCCCAAAGTCAACCATCTCCAACACAAAATGCTGAAGAGCTATGGAAGGTTGTTCAACCATCATCCCAGCTCAGAGAAACTTGGCAGATATTCAGCATGAAACCCATATGAAGTTGATCCGCAATATGGTCGTGGCTCGATATAAAGATACACAAACTGACATTAAAGACATCAAAGACCACTTGCTAAAAACTACTGGCTCTACCCCGGTTATCATTCTTCAAGATGACCAGAAGATGATGCTAAAAAGGGGGAGAAAGATCAAATGAGAAAGTTGCAGCCTGACTCAAAAGTTAAACTTAAGGTGCAACAACAGCCAGCAACCACTACAACCACTGCTGAAGCATCCGAAGCTACTTTGGGAAAAGGAATTGATGAGACTCTAAACAAAGAAGCTGAAAGGATTGCTAATGAAAAACAGAAAATACTAGATACACTCGAAGAAAAGGCTTTGAGGCTCATTAAAGAAGAAAAAGCTAAGCAATTGGAAAAAGAAGATGTTGGTATTTCAAGACCAAGAAAGTCTACTAGAATAGCAAGACAACCAACTCCTATCTCTTCTACAACCACTGTTGCAGCTACTGTTATTGTATCCTCTGTCACCATAACCCCAATTGATGTTAGGACAGATGTTGTGACAGCAGAGTTCCAACAGATGTTGCTCAAACCACTGCCCTAATCACATTTCCAACATTAACCGAACCATTATCCACACCACCTCGAATATCTACACATCCACCATCTCAAATACTTAAATTCCAACGCATAAGAAAAACTTTTGTTGTTGATGATGATGATGAAGAGAGCCAATCACCAGTCCCTGCATCATCACAATCCATTTCACGACCATCCTCGTCACTGCCATATCCTGAAACCCCATTTCCTCCATTTCCAACCATGCACTTATCATCCTCATTCCTTCCTATGGGTGCACTATACCCTTTGGAACGTTTTGTCATTAAAGAAGAGAATAGAATGTAACATCCGTCGAAAAACGGGTTTCCAAAACCCGCTTCGTTTATTAATCGAATATCAAGTTATAAAATTTCGTTGCGTATTTATGATTAATTTTAATTTTAAACAATACATAATTAATAAACATTTTAGAATTTAAAAACTATAATTATTAAAATGTAAAATAAAGTAAATAAAAAAGAAAAGAGGCTGCCGGGTTTCGAACCCGGGTCAGCCGGAAGAAACAAGCCACACTCAACCACTCCGCCACTTGACTCGTTTGTGATATATGTTGAAACAATTAATACTTATAATAAAACTCAAAACTCAAATTCGGTAATCAGCGCGCCCAATTCGCAGTCGCCGGAAATACCGACGATTTCGCCAATTGTCGACGGTTTCCTTTGACTGAACGCGTATATTAACTTCAACATCAGTTATAACCGATGTCTAAACCCGCGATCTCAGTCATAACCGCCGGAGAAAACCTTGACCATGAATCAAGACCAAATTCGGACTCAATTCATCCTGATTCTTCCCTATAAATACACACCCAAGTCTCTGGTAAACTTTTCGCTCAAAATCGCACAATTTCTCGAAGCAATTACACTCGCCGGAGATATTCTGTATTGCCGGACATTCGCCGGAAAACCGAGACTTACATCAATTCGGTAAATTTCTCGACTCTTTCGTTTTCAATCCATTGTTAGGCTTATACTAACTTCAATCCATCAACCAGAATCAATCACAGACGACGTTGCAGGACATTCTGCACTCGCCGGAAAATCTGTGGAAATTTCCGAAATCACACTGTAAATCGGTACAATCATCTAAACCTCCTGGTATCCTTTGTTTAATCATTTAATTTCACAACTCATCGATCAAAACTGTTAATTGATTCAATCAGACGGAATTCACAAATCAGAGCCGACGACCATTGCCGGAATTCTGAGAAAAACATTCGATTCGGTACATTCGATTCCGTAACTCTCTTTATCCATTACATTTCAATCACTTATATGATCGACGAACGATATAAACCAGAACAGTTGGATATCGATGTTCTGTGTCTTTGAATGAAGAAGACGAAGTCGACGTTGTGTATAAGTATAATATAAACTGAATATTAAACCGGGTTAGACACACAGTCCAGCGGTGGACTGTGTGCAAACACACAGCGCACGTCGCGAGTTCGAACCTTACAAACGCACCGACTTTCCGAATTAAAACCAATTTTTTTTAAAACTGAATCAGAACAGGTTCCAGTATGTTTATGAGATTAATATAAACCGTAAGTTAAACAGATAAGACACACAGCCCAACTGGTTGGGCTGTGCGCTTACGAACCAAAGGACCCGGGTTCGATTCGGCTTCCCTGCAACCGGTTCAACCATTTAAATTCTTTTAATATAAACCAAATAAATTAAACATTTAATTAGTATATATATATAATTAAAACATAGAATATTTCGGGTTAGACACGTAGCTCAGTTGGTAGAGCTGCGTGCACGCGTACGAGAGGTCCCGGGTTCGAACCTCACTCAGCGCACCAATTACCACTGTCCGACCGGTCAACGGTCTGGTCAACGGACCGGTCAACGGTCAACAAAAAAAAGTCAAATTTTATTTTTTTTTTATTTATTTAATTTAAAAATCAAATAAAAATACTTAAAAATAATATTTTTAAAGTTAGAAAATGACCTTAAACTCACAAAAATAAATCTAAAAATCCTATTAAAATTTCTAATAAAATCCACTTATTTACCGAACCATTTCGTTATTATTTTAGGTTAGTTTTTCCTCGTCGATCAAATCCCAAAACTCGTGCGCATTCAACATCATCAAAAGAACGCACCCAATGTGAGTGAATCTCTACCAATTCCCCGTTTTAATCACATTTTGGGGTGTATCATGTGTCGCTTATTATTTATTTCATTTAAACACTTGTGCAGCCATCATATCCATGATCAAATGTGTATCCAATGTGTATCAATTGTTTGTGTGGTTAATGTTTAGATTAAATTTATCATTTTCAGTACATACATCATCATAGGCTCGTCTTTTCCCCATTACCTATTTTCCCATTAATTATGAGCGGAGCGTGACGTTGCCAACATACGATCGGCTCCGTTTGATTGAGCCTTGATCTCACATACATCATCATAGGCTCGTATGTTCCCCATTACATATGAGCGGAACGTGACGTTGCCAACATACGATCGGCTCCGTTTGATTGAGCCTTGATCTCACAATACATTATCAATCATGTCATTTACTCATGCAAGGTGGTTTGTGATTGTTTGTTTATTTACGTTTGCTCTCATATGATTATTGCACAATTTTTCCATATTAAATACAACAAGAAATCAATAACAAATGTTTTTTTTACAAGGTTCACTCGCCAACTTTTGTTGACCCAAAATCCCCATTTTTACACATGATACATGTGATCCAGTTGAAGCAAGAAACATATAGGACGGCCTAGAAGAATAAATCGGTTTAGGCTTTGGATTGTTTTACTTAGTTTCTTTTTCCTTGTAATTGTATGAACTTGTTTTGAACATTGAAGAGGTAATTCGAATTTAATAAATATGAAACATTTTAGTAAACATCATGAGCTTTGGTGATAACCCAATTATGCCCCGACTCTTATTCTGCTGCGGGTCGGGGTGTGACAGATTGGTATCAAAGCCATGACTATAGGGATATATGATAGGTTATTAGACCCTTAGAGCCTATACTATAGTTGATTAGAATTTTTAAATTGTTTATGCGTTACATACAAAATTCATGATGTTTATATGCTTTGTGTTTATTGTTACATTCAATGTTATGCAAGCATGTTCATAAGTACAAATTATTATACAATGCTTATCATAAATCATATCCTCATAACATACCATATCCATGAGAGCACACACCTCACAATTCCTATGATTTTTGCAACGATTTTTGTATTTTCAAATCACATCAAAGTGAGTTCTCATGACGGGCATGTAGTAACTGGAAGGGTACGAGTACCGGTAGTCGGAACGTCCTGTCTAGGCTTGGCATTCGTATAAATCCAAAATAAAGGACCAGTTTGCCTACCTGGGGACTAACGATGAGAGTACGAAGGACGTATTAGGCCAAAGCATGCTATACCAAACGTCGTGTGAGCTAACCCCACTTTGAGTTGTCATTGTGTCTATACCTGGACATCCTCCTACCATACATCTCGCAAACATATTTCATGGTTTTCATTCGGGTGATGCGAGTGTTAAACCGCCAACACCAATGTGAATCCTACTAAGCCAATAGTCATGGGGGTCCATATGACTATACAGGCGATGGTATGGGGGACATTGGAGGCCCAAACATGAGAAATCCCAAGACATCCTATGGATGTAGTTGCATTATTTATGATTATGTTATTTTATTACTTTTAACGACACATGACACCTAAAAACTTCTTAAACTCCCAATCTTCCTATGTATGTTCCTGTAGATATCGGCTAGGCAACTACGTGGAGGTAGAAAGTCAGGAAGGTCAAACGAACGCTTGGCCACCCAAATTGCAAAACAAATGGCCGCGGTGCTTCCTGACATCGTAATTCAAGTCCAACAAGCTCTCACCGCAAATCCCATCAACCCTCCCAACCAAGAAGACCAGAACGTCGACAACCCTCCCTCCAAAAAGTGCTCCTACAAACATTTTGCGATCCCCCAAAGTATGAAGGGACCGAAGGTGTCACTGCTCTCCTCCACTGGTTTGAGGAAATGGAGAACACTTTCCTCAATTGCGATTGTCCTGAGGATCACAAGGTATGTTACGCAACCGGGAGACTGTTTGGGGTAGCCCTGACCTGGTGGAACACAGAAAAGGGTAAGAGAGGAGTCGAAGATGCTATGGCCTTAACATGGGAAGAGTTAAGGGAAATAATGACAAGACGCTTCTGTCCAAGAAGCGAAATCAAGAAGTTGGAAGATGAATTCCACTCGTTAAAACAAAAGGAAGGAGATCATACTTCCTACAACAAAAGATTTCTCGAGCTAAACCAAATGATTCCCAACTTGTTCACCCTAGTGTACCGCTTGGTTGAACACTACATTTGAGGCCTCCCCTCGAAAATTCAAGACTCGGTTCTAAGCACTTCACCAGCAACACTTGAAGTCGCAATGGAACTAGCTACCGAACTTACCGAGAATCGCATCCGAAACGGTAAATTCAAGGAGGAGAAAAAGAAAGCCCCCATTGAGGCTCAAACTTCAAACCATTCTGGCTCCTCTTCGAAGTTTACTGGTAAAAGGAAGCGAAACAACAAAAACTTTGCTGTCACACAAACAAACCCCCTTATCACTGCTGCACCCATCACCCAAATTGCCCCCTCATCTGCACCATATAAAAAGCCATACTCCGGCCCATACCCAAAATGCAACTGTTGCCAATACCATCACATTCCCGAACACCCTGCCAACATTGCACCAGCTGTGGCCGTGCAGGTCACACCATCCAAACCTGTCGCACACTTCAGCGAATGAACCGCAACCAACCCTCAACCCAGACCCACCATCAGATAGTGGGTCAAGCCCAACAACCTTTACTCCTACCACCTGCACAACATACGGCCCAACCCTACTACCAATCCCACTACCCCATGATGCAACCCATGCGGGCTTGTTACAACTGTGGAGACCCAAACCACTTTAGAAACACTTGTCCACGCTTGGTGAACATCATTCATGCCCAAGCACAATCAAATCCGGTGAACCAAGCTAAACAAGCTCCTTCACCTGCTAGAGGAAGAGCTTTCAACATCAACGCCAATCAAGCTAGGGCTGATAACAACGTGGTTAACGGTACGTTTCTCATCAATGGTAGTTATGCATCCATGTTATTTGATACTGGCGCGGATAAGAGTTTTGTGTCCTTAGAATTTGAACCATCCTCAACCAAACTCGTGATAATCTCATGGAATCCATAACGGTGGAAGTTGCTGACGGAAAACCGGTCTCATTAAACTCTATATACGAAATTGTACCCTCACTTTAAACGATCACGATTTTCCAGTTGACCTCATTCCTATGAAGTTGGGAAGTTTCGACATTATAATTGGTATGGACTGGCTCAACCAACACATGCTGAAGTAGTATGCCGCGAAAAGTTCATTCGCATTCCTCTTGCAGACGGTCAAACCCTACGAATCTTTGGAGAAACCCCTTCGAAAGGACTCAAATTGATGTCCTGCCTTCAAGCCCGAAAATATCTCCGCAAGAATTATGTCGCATTTCTAACTCACGTCGTCAAGAAGGGAAACAAGGAGAAGAAACTGGAGGATATACCTATAGTGAAAGAATTCCCACAAGTCTTTCCCGACGACATCTCAGGACTTCCTCCCATGAGAGAAGTCGAATTCCGCATTGATCTTATACCTGGCGCTACACCAGTCGCAAAATCTCCTTACAGGTTAGCCCCATCAGAAATGCAAGAGCTGGCCAGTCAACTGCAAGAGCTGACTGACAAAGGATTCATACGTCCTAGCTCATCGCCTTGGGGTGCACCTGTTCTGTTTGTGAAGAAGAAAGATGGAACGTTTCGCATGTGTATCGACTACACAGAACTCAACAAGTTAACGGTCAAGAACCGCTACCCTTTACCCCGCATCGATGACCTCTTAGACCAACTTCAAGGCGCCACCTGCTTTTCAAAAATCGACCTTCATTCTGGATATCATCAACTCAGAGTACATGAAGAAGACGTCCCAAAGACCGCCTTTCTGAATCGTTATGGTCATTACGAATTCATGGTCATGCCATTTGGATTAACCAACGCCCCAGCTATATTCATGGATCTAATGAATAGGATATGCAAACCCTATCTCGACCGCTTTGTCATAGTCTTCATCGACGACATCCTCATCTACTCAAAGTCTAAATCTTATCATGAACGACACCTTCGACTCATCCTTACACTCTTAAGAACCGAAAAGCTCTACGCTAAATTCTCCAAATGTGAATTCTGGTTAAGAGAAGTACAATTCCTTGGACATGTCGTCAATGACAAGGGAATACATGTCGACCCCTCAAAGATCAAAGCAGTACAGGAATGGCAAGCGCCACGTACCCCTACCGAAGTAAGATCATTTCTTGGTTTGGCTGGTTACTATCGCCATTTCATTGCAAATTTCTCCCGTATTACTGTACCACTCACGGCTTTGATCATAAAGGAAAACCCTTCATATGGGGACCTAAACAAGAAGAAGCCTTCCAAACCCTTAAGCAAAAGCTTTGTGACGCACCTATCCTCACACTCCCCGAAGGTTGCGATGACTTTGTAGTATATTGCGATACATCAGGGCAAGGGCTAGGCTGCGTATCAATGCAAAGAGGGAAAGTGATAGCCTATGCTTCTAGACAACTCAAAGTTCATGAGAAGAACTACACCACCCACGACCTGGAACTTGGAGCCGTTGTGTTCGCTCTTAAGATATGGAGACATTACCTCTACGGTACCAAGTGTGAAATATACACTGACCACAAGAGCCTCCAACATATCTTTAACCAAAAGGAGTTGAATATGAGGCAACGAAGATGGGTCGAACTTCTTAATGACTACGACTGTGAACTTCGGTATCATCCTTGCAAGGCAAACGTGGTGGCCGATGCGCTCAGTCGAAAGGGTTATGCGAACTCCATTCATCTTCTATGTTCGCAAATCATCACCGACATCAAAGATCGATTCCGAGAAGCTCAACATGTTTCCGTAACAGAAAACGACGTACGCAATGAGCTGTCTTGTGGAGCAGAACTTAAAATCGAAACCAAATCCGACGGTATTCTGTACTATCTAGATCGCATATGGATTCCCGATCACAATAACCTTCGTGATTTCCTTATGAATGAGGCACACAAAACACGGTACTCTGTACACCCAGGAGCCGACAAGATGTATCAAGACCTTCGATAACCTACTGGTGGCCTGGCATGAAAAAGGATATTGCCGTTTTCGTTTCCAAGTGCCTTACCTGTTCCAAAGTAAAGCTGAACATCAAAGACCTTCAGGACTTATCGTCCAACCCGAAATACTTGTATGGAAGTGGGAAAACATAACCATGGACTTCATTACCGGTTACCTCGCACCTCCAGTTGGTATGACACAATATGGGTAATCATTGATCGTCTTACAAAATCAGCTCACTTCATTCCGATTCGCGAGGACTTCAAGAACGAGAAGTTAGCTCGTATCTACATCAGCGAGATCGTAAGCCGTCATGGTGTACCTTTAAGCATCATTTCAGACCGTGATGGTCGTTTTACTTCACGAACATGGCAAGCCGTACAAGCCGCTTTGGGTACACGATTAGACCTCAGTACCGCTTTTCATCCTCAAACTGATGGACAATCTGAACGCACCATCCAAACTCTTGAAGACATGCTTCGAGCATGTGTCATAGACTTCAAAGGGAATTGGGACGCTCATCTACCATTAGTTGAATTTTCGTACAACAACAGCTATCATTCAAGTATCGGCATGGCACCCTTCGAAGCTTTATATGGTCGTAAGTGCCGATCACCAATATGTTGGCACGAAATCGGAGAAGCACAAATCACCGGTCCAGAATTAATTCAAGAAACAACAGACAAGATCCATCAAATTCGAAACAATCTTCTAGCGGCACAAAGTCGTCAAAAGAGTTATGCAGACAAACGACGAAAGCCATTGGAGTTTAACATTGGTGACCAAGTACTTTTAAAAGTATCACCGTGGAAGGGAGTGGTTCATTTTGGCCAAAAGGGCAAGCTAGCACCACGCTACGTAGGACCTTTCAGGATACTCGAAAGAGTAGGACCTGTAGCATACAAGCTTGACTTACCAGAAGAGCTCAACAAAATTCATCCCACATTCCACGTATCAAACTTGAAGAAGTGCCTCGCAGATGAAAACCTCCATATTCCTCTAGAAGACATTCAAGTCGATGAATCTATGCATTTCATTGAAAGACCAGTATAAATTACGGACTTCGGAGAGAAGCGTTTAAGACGGAGTCGTATACCAATTGTCAGGGTACGCTGGGAGTCGAAACGAGGACCTGAGTTTACTTGGGAACGTGAAGACTCAATGCGCGAGAAATACCCGCATCTTTTTCCTGTTACCACTACTACTTAAATTTCGGGACGAAATTTCTAAAAGTAGGGGATACTGTAACATCCGTCGAAAAACGGGTTTCCAAAACCCGCTTCGTTTATTAATCGAATATCAAGTTATAAAATTCGTTGCGTATTTATGATTATTTTTAATTTTAAACAATACATAATTAATAAACATTTTAGAATTTAAAAACTATAATTATTAAAAAGTAAAAAAAAAGTAAATAAAAAAGAAAAGAGGCTGCCGGGTTTCGAACCCGGGTCAGCCGGAAGAAACAAGCCACACTCAACCACTCCGCCACTTGACTCGTTTGTGATATATGTTGAAACAATTAATACTTATAATAAAACTCAAAACTCAAATTCGGTAATCAGCGCGCCCAATTCGCAGTCGCCGGAAATACCGACGATTTCGCCAATTGTCGACGGTTTCCTTTGATGAACGCGTATATTAACTTAAACATCGGTTATAACTGATGTCTAAACCCGCGATCTCAGTCATAATCGCCGGAGAAAACCTTGACCATGAATCAAGACCAAATTCGGACTCAATTCATCCTGATTCTTCCCTATAAATACACACCCAAGTCTCTGGTAAACTTTTCGCTCAAAATCGCACAATTTCTCGAAGCAATTACACTCGCCGGAGATATTCTGTATTGCCGGACATTCGCCGGAAAACCGAGACTTACATCAATTCGGTAAATTTCTCGACTCTTTCGTTTTCAATCCATTGTTAGGCTTATACTAACTTCAATCCATCAACCAGAATCAATCACAGACGACGTTGCTGGACATTCTGCACTCGCCAGAAAATCTCTAGAAATTTCCGAAATCACACTTTAATCGGTACAATCATCTAAACCTCCTGGTATCCTTTGTTTAATCATTTAATTTCACAACTCATCGATCAAAACTGTTAATTGATTCAATCAGACGGAATTCACAAATCAGAGCCGACGACCATTGCCGGAATTCTGAGAAAAACATTCGATTCGGTACATTTGATTCCGTAACTCTCTTTATCCATTACATTTCAATCACTTATATGATCGACGAACGATTTAAACCAGAACAGTTGGATATCGATGTTCTGTGTCTTTGAATGAAGAAGACGAAGTCGACGTTGTGTATAAGTATAATATAAACTGAATATTAAACCGGGTTAGACACACAGTCCAGCGGTGGACTGTGTGCAAACACACAGCGCACGTCGCGAGTTCGAACCTTACAAACGCACCGACTTTCTGAATTAAAACCAATTTTTTTTAAAACTGAATCAGAACAGGTTCCAGTATGTTTATAAGATTAATATAAACCGTAAGTTAAACAGATAAGACACACAGCCCAATTGGTTGGGCTGTGCGGTTACGAACCAAAGGACCCGGGTTCGATCCGGCTTCCCTGCAACCGGTTCAACCATTTAAATTCTTTTAATATAAACCAAATAAATTAAACATTTAATTAGTATATATATATAATTAAAACATAGAATATTTCGGGTTAGTCACGTAGCTCAGTTGTTAGAGCTGCGTGCACGCGTACGAGAGGTCCCGGGTTCGAACCTCACTCAGCGCACCAATTACCACTGTCTGACCGGTCAACGGTCAACGGTCAACAAAAAAAAGTTAAATTTTTATTTTTTTATTTATTTATTTAATTTAAAAATCAATTAAAAATACTTAAAAATAATATTTTTAAAGTTAGAAAATGACCTTAAACTCACAAAAATAAATCTAAAAATCCTATTAAAATTTCTAATAAAATCCACTTATTTACCGAACCATTTCGTTATTATTTTAGGTTACTTTTTCCTCGTCGATCAAATCCCAAAACTCGTGCGCATTCAACATCATCAAAAGAACGCACCCAATGTGAGTGAATCTCTACCAATTCCCCGTTTTAATCACATTTTGGGGTGTATCATGTGTCGCTTATTATTTATTTCATTTAAACACTTGTGCAGCCATAATATCCATGATCAAATGTGTATCCAATGTGTATCAATTGTTTGTGTGGTTAATGTTTAGATTAAATTTATCATTTTCAGTACATACATCATCATAGGCTCGTCTTTTCCCCATTACCTATGAGCGGAACGTGACGTTGCCAACATACGATCGGCTCCGTTTGATTGAGCCTTGATCTCACATACATCATCATAGGCTCGTATGTTCCCCATTACCTATGAGCGGAACATGACGTTGCCAACATACGATCGGCTCCGTTTGATTGAGCCTTGATCTCACAATACATTATCAATCATGTCATTTACTCATGCAAGGTGGTTTGTGATTGTTTGTTTATTTACGTTTGCTCTCATATGATTATTGCACAATTTTTCCATATTAAATACAACAAGAAATCAATAACAAATGTTTTTTTAACAAGGTTCACTCGCCAACTTTTGTTGACCCAAAATCCCCCATTTTTACACATGATACAGGTGATCCAGTTGAAGCAAGAAACATATAGGACGGCCTAGAAGAATAAATCAGTTTAGGCTTTGGATTGTTTTACTTAGTTTCTTTTTCCTTGTAATTGTATGAACTTGTTTTGAATATTGAAGAGGTAATTCGAATTTAATAAATATGAAACATTTTAGTAAACATCATGAGCTTTGGTGATAACCCAATTATGCCCCGACTCTTATTCCGCTGCGGGTCGGGGTGTGACATAGAAGCTTTCTACAAGATAGAGGATCCAAAACAGAGA
Organism: Scalesia atractyloides; assembly: GCA_947069175.1. NCBI lineage: Eukaryota > Viridiplantae > Streptophyta > Magnoliopsida > Asterales > Asteraceae > Scalesia > Scalesia atractyloides. The sequence goes on along the minus strand of CAMTDV010000002.1, from coordinate 59,268,781 downwards.
GAATTTCCATCTTTGCTGGGGTATCGAAAGCCTAAGAATCTTGATGAATATCTTAAGATAAAGGCTAGACAAGCTGAGTACATTGTGAAAGACAAATCAAAAGATAAGTATGACAGGGCTTTACAAATCTCCTTGTAATTCCAACTGAGCAAAGTAAGAAATATTGAAGAATTTGCTAAGGAGTTGAGTAAGTCTATGTCTGAACAGCCTCAACCACTAATGATCTAGAATTGAAAGAAGACTATCTTGATCATGTCATGAAGCACAAACTTTACAAAGCAACAAGGGCTCAATTTAAAGACTGGTCGGAAAATGAGCTAAAGGAAGAAATTGAAAGAATTCATACAATGCTCAAGGATCCTTCAAAGAAGCCTACTCCTCCTACTTGGAAAAAGGCCAAACTTGAAAACCAAGAGCATGCTCTTAAAATTAAAAGAACGAAAGCCGAACTTGTTGAGGCTCTATATGGAACAACAAGGCAAATTGCTAGATTGCCAGAATCAAAATGGTAGATACCTACATAAGACTGGAAGAGCTAAGAAAGAAAGATCATTCTGTCCCAAGAAAGCCATCTATGCTCAATCAACCACTGCTCCTCAACAAACCCATGCTTCTAAAAGATCAACTTCAACCTCTGGCTTACCCACCATTGCCTCAAATCAAACTAAGAGGTAAAAGCAGATGGAAGAAGGGAATCAAAGGATGCATGAAGAACTAAGAAAAGAGGGGATAAAAAAAATCATATTTTGTACCACACAAATGCTGCAAATGACATGCTTAGAACCTCACTTTCTACACTTATACGCAGACCTATATCTCCTAACTCATCACGAATAACCCTACTCCAAGGTTAACCATTTGACTCAAAAATTCTAAATTGGATGTCTAACATAGACACCCATGAATTGACACTGCTCAGGTTAGATGGTAGGGTTCAAAAGATAAAGATGGAGGATGCATATGGTCTGGATGCAGCTGACCTCCAAGACATGCTGAATCTTGAACTTGAAAGGGATGAGATGATATAATTGGCCTGGACTTTGAAATTCAGTTCAAAGGACAAATAAGGGAATCGTTGATGAGAAATAAAGATTAGTAATAAAGTTTTTGTTTTGGTATCATCTGTTCTAGGGGAGATTGTTGGAATTGAACCCTACAAAAGAACATATGATAGAAAACCAAAATATACTACAACCTCTGATCCTGATAATAATATAACATCTTCCTGAGTCAAGCTCTGCTGAAGACTAAATGTCAAAGGTCTGCCATAGCAAAACTCTGTTGAAGTCAAAAGCTCAGCTGAAGTATATAGCTAAAGGTCTGCTAAGGCAAAGCTCTGCTGAAGTCTAAAGCTAAAGGTTTGCCAAGGCAAAGCTCTGCTGAAGTCTAAAGCTAAAGGTCTGCCAAGGCAAAGTTCTGCTAAAGATTAAAGCTAAAGGTCTGCCAAGGCAAGATCTGCTGAAGACCAACAGAAGATGTCTCATCAGCGTTTGACTATCAGTCTTTGTAATGTTTAGTTATAGCGGTGATTAGCTTAGCAGATGTTGTTAGTTTGTTAATTTTGTTAAGTGTCGCTTTCATGCTGACGTCATCATAAGATGCTTAGTGGTTAGGATTGTAGTATAAATAGAATAGTGCTTGTACTGTTCAATTTGATCACTTTCATCAATTATCAATCTATCTTTCTTCCTTACATTCTGTACGAACAAATCAGTGATCTTAGGCTGAGGGGGAGATTATGAGTTATATGCAAGTTATTATAATTACAAAGCATGACAATGAAAACAATCTCTCAATTATTATGAATTAAAGTTCATCATTCCACTGCATGTGCATCTGATTTATTTTCTTTCATATTTCATCTTTTGAACTTTCATAATAGTTTCAAACTCAGATTCTAATAGTTTATAACTTTGTGAAAAAAAACATGGTGTTTTCATCCCCCTCCTCTAACCATTTAACTCGGGCATTGTCTCTTAAATCACTAGCCGATTCACTTTTACCTCCTCCACTAAACGCCTATTGTCCATCCAATCTGTTTTTTCGGTTTTAGATAGAGGCCTATCCTCCATTATTTTTTCAAGGTTGTTAGTTTTACCTTCTAATTAATTTATAAGATTGTTTTCTCTCTCCTTTTCCAAACGCACCCAAGCTTTGATAACTTTTTTAATCTCTTTTAATTTAGATGCTAAAATCTGATTTGGAATTATGACGAAGACTTGAGCATCCATAGCGTTCCAAACTAATGTTTCAAACTCTGGTTTCCCGAGCCATGAATTAAAGAAACGGAAAGGTGTGGCCGAAATTACAAACCTGTGTAGAGAGAACAACTAGGCTATGGTCTGACTCACGTCAGGGGAGAGCCCTGACCGATGCATATGGCCAACGGCTCTAGAAGTTGTGGCAAACTAAGACACGATCAGTTTTGCAAAACTTATCGCCACATCCGATACCCTTATGAACTTTCGCCCACCCATAGGGTACTACACTAGGACACTGTGCTCAATAAATGAGTTAAAAGCATCCGCGCAACTTGGGCTATATTTTGTATTTAATCTCTCCACAAGGGATCTCACCGCGTTGAAATCCCCCATTAGTAACCGTATACCTCCCATTGATACAATTATTGTAGATAATTCATTCCATACTTCCTTTTTATCTGGCACACCCTGTGGAGCATATACATTTGCTATATGCACCAGATCCTCCACTTGATTCAAAAAAACTATACAAATCAGAAATTTTGATTCCTCGTTGTGTTGGTGTTCCTGAAGAAACCGAGGACCCAAACACTAATTAAACCCCTAGACCTTCCATCAGCATTGACCCACTGATGGTCCACCACCCTTCTCCCACAAATTTGTCTTACCTGTATCGTTGAGCCGTCTCAGTGCATAGTTTCTTGAATTGCGATGAATTTTGTCTTATGCACTCGAATGAAGTCACCCACAAAGAGAAAATTTTTGATCCTCTCTGATATCCGTATGTTATATGTCATGAAATTCATTGATTCACAACAAGAACTCCTTTCTCCAATATCAAGGTTTCCAAGGTGTTTTCAAAGTCGATAAGCCTAATGCCCACAAATTCACCCATACTCATCGTATCGTGGACCTCATGCTCCACCAAAGGTTCTGGTTGACTTGCCTCAGCATTTGATTCTTTGTTGGCAATAACACAACCTGTGTTGGGATATGATCATTAGTATTGGATTGGTGAAAAGGACACGACATCGCCGATTTGTCCTTTTATCAGCCAGACGCCCTTGGTTCACCCTTGTTGTTGAAGTATCACTATCCACGAATAGTGAATGGAAATCTAAACTCTGACATGTGGGTATTTTATTTAGATCTAAATCACCAGGGGTCCATTCTTCACGACGAGCCCTTTTCCTTGAGACATGCCTGTCTTGGGGTAGAGATGGGCATAATCGGGTTTTATTATTACCCGGAACCGGTTCCAACCCGGACCCGGTTCTGTTTGGATGTCATTGGAACCGGGTATGGTGTGGAACCGGGTCCAGTTCCTACCCGGGTTCACACCCAAGAATATGGAACCGTGTAAACCGAGTACGGGTATTATGGAACCGGGTATGGTGCGGAACCGGTTTTTGACAGTATTGGGAACCAGTTCCTGACAGTCAAACCTGCCATTTTACTATTCAGAACCGGTTCCACATAAATGTTACCGTTGGAAACCGGTTCCTTATTAAAAAAATAGGTTTTTTATTGTATATAAACCCCTTCCTACTTACCATTTCTAAACTTAACACTCACCATCATCAACTTACAAATCAATCAACTTACAAAATCAATCAACTTCTAAGTTCTTGCAAATACCTATGGCATGCAACGATAAAGTTGTTACGGTCTTAGAGACGAAAAGAAACCCTGCTATATGGAAGAATTTTGATCTCTGTTTAATGTCGACAGCCACGAGATGGCTAGATGCAAAGTTTGTGGAAAATTTATGAAGGCCGCCGCCAACTCAACCCTTAAAAAACACCATCAACTATTGGTTTGTACTTCAACTTTAATTTTTCAATCGCCGTTGTGTTGTTTGAAGCGTTATCAAAGGATATTGAAATTTTATTTTCTTCTAAACCATATTTAATTATTGTGCCATTTATAATTTTATAAGTATTTTCTCCCGTATGAGGAGAAGGAAACTCGTCAAACGCAATCGCACGCTTCATCATTTCTCATGTATCGGGATCAACCCAATGAGCGGTGACACATATGTACGATTCCGGTAAACCATGTGGAGCCAACCACACATCACTAGTTAGGTTTACACTAGTTTTTAAATTATTAAAAAAAACAATTAAATCTTTTTTTGCATTTTCCCATAAACTTAAACAATGACGTTTTAAAGTGCGATGACTTAAATGTTTATAGCGAGGTTGTAGCGTCTCCCGAATAAGCTTAGTAAGATCGGGGTCGTCGAAGTGTCCAAACGGCAACGCTTTTTGTATCACCAACTTCGCCATCCGATCGCGAGCTAATTTTTGTTCATAATGAAAAATGGTACCATCTTTGGATAGTGGAACTTGACCGGTTGTCATTTCGTTTAAAGCTTTGCAATACTTATTAATATGCTTCGTTAACGTTGAGTTTGATTCCTTGGCTAATAACGATCCACAATGTTTACATTGAGCTTTTTGCGAGCCGTCACTCATCTCGACCAACTCCAATTGCTCCAAACTTCCTTATTGCGATTATGAGACAATGTTCCAACCACATATGGAACCGATTGATCTTGAGAAACATTGTTAACGGATTGGGAATTTGCGTTTTTGGAACTCTTTGAGGCCATTTGTTGATTAGTATGTGAAAAAGAACAAGAAAGAAATGTAACAAGAAGAATAGATATGAGAAATTGTGTGCTAAACAATAGATTTCTAAACACTATATATAGAATCGGTTCCAACGGTCAGCAACCGGTTCCAACGGTTAGATTTTCATTAAATGTTTCTGGGAACCGGTTCCAACGGTAACATTATAACGGCTATAATCGGTTCCTACTGGAACTGCATTACCGGGTACTGGTGGAACCGGGTACTAGTGAAACCGGGTACGGGTAGTAACCGGGTACGGGTAGGAACCGGGTACGACCCGATTCAAATGGTAAAATTGTGGAACCGGGTTGGAACAAACGGGTATTTTGAACCCGGAACCGGTTCTACTTAATGTCGGATAGAAACTGAAACCGGGTCTAGTTTCGGTTCTACCGGTTCGGGTTCGGAACCAGTTTTTATGCCCATCTCTATCTTGGGGTTCATTAGCGTCCACCCTAGGTGATCCATTATTAAGGCTATCAGGCCCATTACAGTTTCATTCAATACAGACCCAGAGTCAGGTAAAGTCCCGTTACTAATCTCATCCACCTCATTAGTCCCTGATTTAGTCTGGGAACTTGTGCCTACTGCCTCATCACCCATGCATAGTGTGTTTCCTATGTGTGACGTTTCCAGTACCTCATATCCCTTAAACTTTCCATGCTCATCCATTTGAGTTCCGTTAGCTGTAGTCTTTTCATATTCCCAACGAATCCCCCGATATCCGATCTAACCTTCCTTTAGATCATCATTACTCTCCTCCATGTGCACCTGCGGTTAAGTCATCACAGGCGATGAAATAAGACCTATCTGTCCTACCGATTGATACCCAGGAGTTGTATCTATGTTTATCGTTTTCTCCCGTTTATCCAGAACAAAGTCTGGACACTAGTTATTGTTTGTTTCTGTTTACCCATCGTTACCATCTCCGACTTCCATTGCAGGTTCACCACCCCTTCAATCTGTTTCCACTCACTAACCAGGATACCAACACATTCTTGGTCCAGACTAAAATCTTTGGTAGTTGCCATAGAGCCATGCACAATTATTCAAAACTTACCAGCGACAACATCAAACACCAATGATTTTCAACCAGGCTATCCGTTTGAATGCGATATTATGGCCTTCCCACAGTTCGTCAAATGAAACCATTCCTAACAAATCTCTACGTTATCTTCCAGAAACAAGTTTGCGATGGCGTGCAATGGGAAGGTGAGTAAGACATTGAGACCTCCGATGTACCGAATTTTGAGATGATCAACCTTCATGAATTTCAAAAGATCATCAATCTGGCACAGTCTACTGACATCCAGTACCGAACCCAACATTGAATACCTCCCCCATGGTTTCTAAGCAGGAAAACTTTATCTAGTAGCCTCACCACCAAACCCGAATCCACCACATTGTCGCTCCCACCTGTCACGATCTTATTGTAAGATTGTGTACCCTTTTGTCGCCATACTCTTCTACTATCCACAGGTCTAATCTTCGGTTGTTAGTTCGTCTTAGGCACATATGCAACATTCTGTGTACCATAGTTCAACCTCTCACCCTTCCCAAACTTAGCAATATTAGCCTTTACCTTATCATCACTAATCTGGATATTGCGCAGAGCCCTCACCATTGCCTCCTTATCCCTAACATCTTCAAATCGGATAAAAGCGAAGTATTAACCGGCCTTATCCTTTCGCCTTGGTAGATATGCATCCTTCATTTTCCCACACACCCGGAACTCCATCCAAAGTGTTCCTAATGAGCATTGGCTAGGGAGGTTTGAGATGGAGAAAGCCGTTGAATCACCTGTTGCATTTGATCTCCCTGTTGTTGTCCCATCGTCTTCTCTGGCGGGGGTACTCCAAATCTTCTTCTCTCTCCATCGTCTTCTCTGAAGGAGATATTATCGTCAATTTGACATAATACGGGTTTGGCAATATTATATCTAATAGCTCTCAGTTAAAGCGTAAGAAACCACACTCTAAGAGAGAGAAAAAAAACATAAGGAAGACATCAACAAAACTTATCTATTTTAATAAAAAGGTTAATATATTAAAAAAGAAAAATACACTATATATTCTTACTTTTAAGAATTTTTCTTCAAATTTTGATAGATAGTTAAAAAAATGTCGCTAAACTAATTTTTGTTTGATTTAATAAAAAGGTTAATATCTTAAAAAAGAAAAAAAAAACATTTTCTTACTTTTATGAATTTTTCTTCCAATTTTGATAGATATTAAAAAAATGTCGCTAAACTAATTTTTTTTAATAAAGTTCCTAAACTTATCTAACATACAGAAGATTAAAAAATCTTAAAACAAGGATTTGTTAACTTTCAAATGATATAAGTTTTTGTTATAAAAAACATTCAAGTCACTTTACCAAATAGTTATTAAGCTATTAGTAAAAAATATTTATTTAGACATATTATTTACGTGTACTTAGACATATTATTTAGTGATATTACTGTATATTTACAATTTGAAAGAGTTTTATCATAAAAAAATTTAGAACGTACATCTTTTTGTGATAATTAACTAAACGTAATTCATAATTTAGAAAATAATATTAATAACTTAATATAGCAACAAATCTTATATTTATATGCATCTTAGATCTTGATTTTTTAGAAATGTTCTGGACCCTAATGACTAGGATTTATTTAATATTTGTTTAGTAGTAACTACTTATTTAATAATAAAAACTTCATTATAAATTAATTGTTAACGTTTTTTTGATAAGCCTAGATTTTATTGATATTTTTAGCAACAAGGGATCGTCATGGTTTGTGGCTGTTCCGTCCTAGGGGTTCGAATTTAGTAGCCATATTTGGTAAAGTCAAATGTTGACTATTCACTTTTCTTTTGAAACGGCAAAACAAATTATACAAAATATGAAGAGAATATAGCACACAGCAGCGTATATACGAGGAAAGAAAAGCTTGAACACTAAAAAATACGTCAGCTTTAAAACTCCCCGTCTAGTTGAACATCTTCTCCTATTTTTTATCTAAAGAAAAGAGAAAGCATAATTCTCCACACATATTTTACTTTATTATTAATAACATATAAATATAAGAGTTAAATGTGATTTTAGTCGATATGATTGGCTATTTTAATAGTTTTGTTCAAATGTTTTATTTTTTGCTTGTAGGTTCAAAAGGTTTCAACGTTGCCATCTTAATCTACTGTGTTAACTTCATCCATTTTTTCTGTTAACAAGAAGGGCAATTCGGTCAAGGTTGAATTGCTCTTCTAGTTAACAAAATTACATATAAACTAACCGAAGTGCCCTACTCGTTAACAGAAAAAATGGATGAAGTTAATCCAGTGGACTAAAATGGCAACGGTGAAACCTTTTTGAGCCCACAGGCGAAAAATGAAACATTTGGACTAAACTGACAAAATGATCCAAACCACAAGGACTAAAATGACGTTTAACTCTAGATATAACTTTACAATAACAACAACTGTACCCAGTAAATCCCGCAAACAACAAAAGCTATTGGTAGGGTTCGAGGAGGGTGGGATGTAGGCAAACCTTATCTCTATCCTTGTGGATAGAGAGATTGCTTCTAGAGAGACCCCAAGCTGCAAAACAAACGATATGCAAACACATAGAACTGTCAAGGTAGAGTAAAAAGTTACCAAATACAAAGTTAACGAAAGAAAAATTTACAAAAGAAGTGGTAAGTAACACAGCTAAGACCTCCTAAAGTGCCTCACCCTTGATACCGAAGTAAGATACTATTCTACCCCTCTCTAAAAGATCTAGTCTAGAATGGAAAGAAATGAGAAGATTTAGAATAGAGGAGTAGTAGTATTTTGTAATTTTCTTTATGTTGTATTTTATGATCTGTATGTCTATCTTACTCTATCCGTAGTTGGGCTTAATGTAGCACCCCACCACAAAACGCCCTATGGTGCCTTCGTACACGCCCTAGGGGTGCTACCTCCCACCATGAGCTCCGGCGAAAATTATAACGGGAGGAAATTTCAATTTTCAAAAATTTGACCGTTGAACGGTCATAAATAATATATTTTTTTCAATATATATATATATATTGTAAAAGTGTAATGTACAATTTGGCTTAACGTACGCTGATGGAATTATAACATGCGCGATTTCTAATTTTGTACATGCGTGATTATATTAATGCGTGATTATTTTTTTCAACATGCGTGATTAGGGTTTTTGAGTTTTATAACGTGCGTAATTTTATCTTGTACATATTGTACATTAAGGAACATTGTACGTTAACCAACCCCTATATATACATACTCCTTCTCAACTTAAACAAACGTACCATACACATAATCCATCCTACATCCTACAATCTAACAAAAAAAATACTCTTTTACAATGTCTTCGCTTTCATTAGAAGATTCGTTTGTCGATCTCTACCAAATATTTTTTTCCTACGACGAAACCGCAGAGGAAGAGGAAGCGGTTACGAGTGTGTGTGCCCTCGCGATTCAGGCCATGCAACATGTTAAGCTTTCTCCTCTGCGCCCGATCTTGTGGAGGGAATAAGTTGTGGTAACCCTGAAGTCGCACACGAACATTTAATGAAAGACTACTTCGATCATAAACCGGTTCACGACCACAATGTTTTTAGGCGCCGATTTCAGATGAGTAAAAAGTTATTTTTGCGCATTAACGATATTTGGAAGGTAAGTATGACTACTTTAAGTAAAAAACACGCTAGAGGATGTCTAGGATTCAGCTTAATTCAAAAGGTAACATCTGTGTTACGTGTACTTGCCTACGAAAACACGTACGATATCAACGACGAGTATTTGAAGATGGCGGAGAAAACCACACACGATATCTTGGAATATTTCTGCTACAGTATTTTTTTACTTACTCGTATATAACTAATATAATTTTATAGTACAATAAAGTTAAATTAAATAACGATTATATATAATTTTATATTTTTAGCTATATGCCAATCACATGGAAAACGTTACTTAAGAAACCCAACTTGGAATGACCTTCAACAAATATACGGAGTGCATTTAGAAAAACATGGAATACCTGGCAAGATTAGTAGTTTAGACTGTCGGCATTAGCGTGGTATAATTGTCCAACCGCATGGCAAGGTCAACACAACGCGGTGACTAGAGAGGACTGACATTGGTTTTACAAGCGGTTACGCCATACGACCTTTGGGTTTGGTCGATCTTCTTTGGTATTTCCAGGTGTATGAACGACATAAGTACTTTTGATTTTTCACCATTGCTAGAGGGTTACATTTCGGGTACAATACCCAAAGCTGGGTTCCATGCAAATGGGAATGACTACACGCATGGATACTATTTGGCCGATGGTATATACCCGGAGTATTTAAATATTGTGAAAACATTTTCTAAAATTGTTTATATAAAACCACAACATTTTAAGAAACTGCAAGAGTTTTCACGAAAGGACATCGAGAGGTGTTTTGGGATCCTTAAACAACGATGACATTTTATTAGAAATCCTTGTCGTATATGGGATAATGATAAAAATAGAAAGGTGATGTATGCTTATATCATAATGCATAATATGATTTTAGAAGACGAGGGGAAAGCTATATGCCAAACTATTTTCTGGAAGATGTTCAATGAACGAAAGCAACAATGGAGGAGAGAATCTTAAACGGTCAACTATTGCGTTCTAGGAATTACATAATGTGTTTAAGGTGGATTTGTCAGCATGCTTGGGCGATTTGCCACATTCCACAAGATGGCGACGAAGAAGAAGAATCCAAAGAAGAAGAAGAGGATTTCTAAGTTGGAGGCTTTGAAGACGAAGGTTTGGATGACGGATATCACGAAGAAGAAGAGAAGACAACGGCGATGTTAAATATATTTTATTGTAATGTTTTTTAAATACTGTAACGTTTTTTAATTTAGTGAAATGTTATTAGTTTTTAAATTTAGAGATTAAATGAAAAATTAAAAAAAAATTGTTGATCTCAGATAAACAATGTTCTTTTAACTTAATATGGCAAGTGATTTCAACAAATATGAAATAATGTGCGGAATTAGAAATCAAACTTTCAAAAAACACAATTATAGAATTTTCAAGTTTATATCACTTTGAAACAAAATGGTTTACAAGGTGATTGTGAGGTTATTGACTATTACAAACGAATACTTTGAGAATTCTATGGTGAAAGGGTAATGGAGTTTTTGTTGTAGGTATTAAATGCTTGGCTTAACTCAATATCCTACGATGATTTACTTCTTTATTTATAGAGAGTCTTTGGGATGAATTTGTTTATTCATGCACTTGCCCTGCATAAAGTAGCTTTTTGGCATATTCATTGAATCTACTAAGGTCAACTTGCTACTTTACAAATATGGCAGAGCCTTATCCTTCAGACAAGTTGGCTCATCAGGATTCTTGATAGCCAGCTAATCAAAAAATCTGTTGAACCGATCACCAGATTTTCTGATGATCAGAGTTCACCAAAATCTTGTGATAATCATTAGGATTATCATCAGATCCATCATATTGGTCTTTTCTGATCATCTTTATTTACTTGTGATCTTTTTCTAATGAATGTTGAAGATGTGTTCTTTCTTCGGTCCAGATTGTCTTGTTTCTTCTTCTTGTTAGACCTTCATGACTTTATCTTTAGCAGTTGATCAAATAGATCAATTTTTCTTGAATACTTACACAAAAGTTTTCTAACAATTTCCCCCCTAAGTACTCTAAGAAAAATAACATCTCATGACAAAGAACAGACTTAAAAACTTCAAAACATCAAAATTCACATTGCAGACAAACATCGTTTCAAACAAATTAGAATAACAGAAATAAAATTGTTTTAGGCAATCTTTAAGCTACTTTTGTAAAGATCCCCTCCCTTCAGCCTTTTCTTGTGGCCGATCATCTTGTGCCATACTCTGAACATGTCTTTATACCAACCTCTTGCTGTTATCCATTCATTGATGATATCTTCAATTTCTTTCCTCACCTTCTCCTTGTTTCGTCCTTTTGCCTTGAGTTGCTCTTGTTCTTGTTCATGTAGTCTTTGATATAGTTGAGGGCCTGATTTGAGTATCTGCATATATATCGTCAACTCTGAACAGAGCCTTTTTCTCTTCATGATCCCTGAAAACAATAGATAATTCAGGTTTCTCAAAGATGACCCCTGTTTTGGCTTGTTGTTCAAGTTCAGCTGGAATGGATCTATTAGGAGGAGGTTATTGCACTTTCTTGCTCAACATATAATCAAAGGTAATGCAAAGGTCAAATCAGCTAGGGTTGCCCTTTGAACATTTTCTTTCTTGCTTCTATCAAGCTATGAAGGGCCCTTCTGATGATCTTTGTATTTCCTGTTTCTTGGTCATAAATATGTTTCAGTTTCATGAAGTCCACCGGATGAAGTTCATCAGCAAGATCAACATCCACCACAGTTGTTTCCATGCCATCTAATCTGATCAAAGTGTACTTGTTTTGCTCATGAACACCACTAATTTGTCTGCAGTGGTCTGGGTTTCTGTCTTGAGCAATCTTACTACTGGATTGGGTTGAGGTTTGTGAAGGCTGGCTTCTCCTCTCTTTACTTTTTCTTCTTTCATCTTTTTGCTCATGAGACTTAAAGTTTTATCCAACTTGTCTCTCTCATCATTCCGGTAGAAATCTTTCAGATGGAATTCAGGAAACATCATGTTGTCTTGATCAATCTCTTGAACTAGATACTCCTTCTCCTTTCCTTGAGAATCCAATGCCTTTGGTCTCTTTGATGAAGTGGCAGAGTCTTGACATTTTCTCTTTTCTGATAGGTTTAATTGTTCACTAAAGGCTGTTTCTCCAAATGAGGTTCTTTTAGGTTGTTCCTGTTATGTGCCTCTTGAAGACATATTGGAGATTGTAGTAGGAGTTGCTTCAAGTCTCTTATCATTTCAGTTCTTGATACTGGTGGTGGGGGCCCATAGGTGTAGGTCCTGACTGGGTGAGAGGGGTAACTGATCTTGCTTGTGTTTGCTGGGTGACTTCTGGTTCTTTCTGTTGTGAGGTTTGAATGGGGGTTCTAAGTTCATGAACATCAATGTTTGCTAGTTTGACAACATTGAACTGAAGCCTCTTCACAAGTGATTGTACATCACTCATGAGTTGAGCATTCCTCTTTTCTTCTTCATGCTCTCTTTTTAACGCTTCTGCATTCTATTTTTGATGTGCAGCCCATTCTCTTACCAGTTTTTCAAGAGCATCTGTTAGGCTGTTTTGCTAGCTCTTAGACTGTGAATTTCCTCCAGTAGTTTACTAGAATTTGTGGAACCTTTTGTTTCCACAATTTCCTTCACCTTTGTCTTGACATCTTTTATTTCTTCAAATATTTTCTTGAAATATGTTGCAAGTCTACTGTTGTCTGGTGCCTTTTCTAATTGTTGCATTTTCTTCAGGATTTCAGTATTCTTTTCTGTCTGGTTTCTGATGGCTTCACCTGAATCTAGCAGATTCTTCACATCAGACTTCTGGTTTCAGATTTCTTCTATTAGCCCATCTAGCTTTGCTTCACCAGGAGACTTATCTGCACAGACTTTGATAACATTGTTTAGCATGTGGTCAATCTGTTTTGTTAAGACGATTGGTGGTTTAGTGGGTAATGGTGGAACAACAAATGTTCCCTATTTCAAATCAGCAGAAGACACACTTGCTGTTGTTGTTAAAGGGTAAGGTTGGTCAAAAGCCAATCTTGCACACCTTTACCAGAATTGTGAAACCTATTCACATCCTGGATTTCTTCACTTTCTTGAACCATTCTTGAGAATGATCCTCTATGAATTGTTGAGAAAAGCTCATTTTTTCTCACCGAGGTTTCATTGATCAATAGACTAATCTCCACCTATTGCCGTCTGAATCTCCTCCTCCTTAAATGATTCAGTGACAAGACCTATGGACTAATAGCCTCTATATTTACCGTTTTCTATTTTCTATGCAACATTATGTAATCCCCTCTAACTAGTAAATAAATCAGGATTAGTTTGAGCACCTGATTTTGCCATGTGTGATGCTTCAACATGATGTTGTTCTGCTTCTAGATTCTGCTGCATCTGTTGATCAACCTCCAGTGGTTCTAGTGAAGATCCTGACGTTCTGATGCTGAATATCCTCTGCTTCATCAGCTCGTTGAGCCACAAATCCTTGGTCATCATATTCTGGTAAAGAGCTGCTGTCATAAACCTTAGTGTGCTCTATTCTTCTGTTCAGAATTGCCATATGTTGTATCATGTAGGGTGAGTCTTCTTCTATCAAGCACATCATGCTTTCTGGCAGGTTGGGTACATCTCTATTGGACTTCCAGGCTAATGTTGTACACCAGGGTTTCATGATAGATGATTTCCACATGTTTTTTGATGTAGGAAGTTCAACATTCCTTTCTACAAATATCTCAGCAATTATGATTGACTAGAATCTAGGAAAGGGCAGATGAGAGCCAATTCTACCAAATTTGGTCAGTACAATTCTCTTCATCAGATTGAAGATTTCTGTTCCATAATCAATGTTGGACCCAGTAATCAGTCCGTACATGATTGTTAGAACAATTGAGTTGATCTGATCAGTGCCCCCAATCTTTGAAGTTAGGCACTTGATTAAGGTTTCCATCATCACTTGCTAGAAGGCAGGTAACTCGTTCCTTTTAAATTCACCAATCTTCGATATCCACTTAGCACCATCAAATCAATCAGCTAGTCCATTAGAACCGCCTTCTTAGGCGATTCGATGTAGTCCCCATAAATTGGAAGTTCCAAGCACTCCCTGATTTTTCGTGGAGTAATGGTGACAGAGATCTTTCCCCATAGGTGAGCTGTGACTGCATTCTCACCGGTTTCTTCAAGTGTATTAACAAGCTGTAGGCAAAATACTTTCTGTACCTCTTTGGTTTTGGTAAAGGCTTGGGCAATAGAGCACTTCAGCAGGAATTCAACTAGAATTTGACATTTTTCGTCGTATTCTTCGTGTTCATTGGAAGGAAACCATCATCCTTGATGAATGGAACAGAGTGTTCAATAGCTGGGATATTGTGGTTGACGAGGTTGGTGCGGCCATGGTGAGTTTGAATTTTGCTCTTCAAAAATCTAAAAGGGTTTTTAGGGTTTTGTGGATTTGGAGGTTGTAGGTGAGTTTCTCGTCCTCTTTGAGTTGGGTATATATAGGATTTGTGGGACAGAGATCGTGGGTGGTTAGTATTTAAGCTGGTTAATGACAAGTTAATGATGCTTTAACTTTATCCGAACAGTTTTAAAGAAACTTTTCATATATCCCCAACTTTTGATGTATCTCCAATTTCTTCTAATATATCTATTTTGAAGATAAATTTTCTATTGGTGAGTACGAACGGCCAAGTTGTAACTTTTACCTCTTGTTGGACCCTTTTACAGAGAGAAGGTCAAGTGATATTCTCTTTTGGAAACTGACAATTCTTCACCCTTTTTGAAAGCAAAAATTCAATCTGATGACATCCTTAGAAACTTGCTCATTTTCTGATGAGAAAATTATCGATTTTCTGATCATTGTTTTATCATAAAATCATCAGAAATGAAAGTTCCCCCTAGATAGATTGAAATTTTTTTTGAGATGAGAGGGAATGAGTAGGGTACTAGAAAATACTTACAGTGTGTGATCTTTTAGAGTTCGTTGCCTTTTCTTCAGAATTTTGATTTGCTTAGAAAATAAGGTTTTGACTCTTTTAATGTTATCAGAAAAGTTCATGGGTTTTGACTTTTGGAAATAAGGATTTATCATAATTTTGTGTTAAAATCTTATTAGATCTGAAGTATGCCTTATAAATTTTCATTAATTTCCAAGCTTCAGCCAAGATGTCTTTATCAGATTTTTAAACATTTTACCAGATCTACATCATAATTGACTTATTTGTATCAGATTTTATCACGAGGGTCCTTAGTTCCAACGTGTCTTATAGTGTTCCTTTCTCTTTTGATTTCTCTTATTCCCTTCTTCCCTATTTTAATAGTTTAATAGAATATATAAATATATATATATATTATATTAATTTAAATTTACCGCTACATAACTAAAAAGAAAGGAAACTTACGGAAAATAAAAAAACTAATCTACATTAAAATAAGTTCAGCAAAAATCCATAGAAAGGTCATATGCCCGGAATGGTTGGCAGTTGGCATCAGGTTGGCATTGTGAATGTTTTCTTGAAGAACCACCTGAGCTCTATGGTACCATTTGGGGACTCCTCCGAAGTCAAGTTGATGAGTGATTATCCTTATTAAGAAATGAGGATAGATGAGGAATGGTCTGGGAGAGTGCAAATTGGTCACAAAATCTTTCATTAGATACTGAGAGGAGTTGTATCGGACCTTTGCACCACTGCATGTACAACCTCCATCAACCTGTATGAGACTTCATGAAAGTTGGCATACTTTCTTTAGAAAAAGTTGGGTGACCAAGAACTGCCATGGTTGGATGAATCCGGATTTGCAGATCCCTCTTGCATGGTTCTCTGTGTAGTATCTCATCTCGCTTAGGGTGGTGTCCAGTACCTCGAGAGTGAAGGTCTTGATGTCGTTGTCATCATTGAGGTGTAGAACTTCTCTGACGATTTCCTCGAATAGGACAATGTCCCTTCCCATTACTTGACTCTTAATGCTAGTACCTCTTTCATCGAATGTGGTGTAGGCACACACCCAGAATTCTTGCAATAAATCTGGGTGGATCCAAATATATGCTGACAACGCATATGCAAGGCGGATTTGCATCATCATGGAAAGTATGATGCCACACCCTTCTCATGTTGGTCCGTCGAGGTTCCTCGGAACCCTCATGTTATGAGTTTGATGAAGTGGAAGTGGAAAAGGTGAGAAGTCAAGTTGAGCCATTGTTAGGGTTTGAAAAACAAGAAGGTTTTTAGGGTTTCTAAACTGAGGGGAAAAAGATGAAAAAGACAAATGAGATGAAGTTAATCTCCAAGAGGTAGATATATATAAGTGAAAGCGATAGTTCTACCATAAATGACATTTACCACCTTAGATTTTCCATCCCCATTATCCTTTATTGCCTAAGATCTTTTGTTAGAAGCAAAAAAGAATAATGTGAGATAAAAATTTTCTCTTCATTCAATATCTAGGCGGCTAATATCTTAGAAATTACAATCATTATTTGTCTAGGTGTCCCCTCTGTTCTCTCTAAATGTGGATGAGTAAGCATTGAAGGTCAAGAAGAGAGTGTGTGTGTGTGTGCGCATTGAATTTTTGTTCAGAAAGCTTACTTTGTGACGTAATCACCCCTAAGTCTACGAGATTGTATTGGATTTTTTATAGAAAAAGAAACAACAAGAACAAATGAAAATATCTTATATGACGAACATATGTACTAATGTTGTGTTGTTAGTGTGTATGTATAGAGCAATTTATAAAGAGAAAGTGTAAATAATGAATCACATCATATTTTCTGATGAATCTGACAAATCTGAATTCTGATGAACTTATAGTTTCTGATGGATCATTAGAATTTTTGGCAAAATTCTGATCATCTTCTGATGATTCACAATTTTCTTTTTGTGACAAAACTTTTTCTGAATTTTTTTCATATCCTATGTTGACCATACCTAGTTTGCTGACTAGAAAGTTGTGTCTCTTTTCATCAAGAGGTTTTGTAAAAATATCAACAATTTGGTTTTCTGTTGGAACAAAATAAATTTCAATGTTACCTTTTTTCACATAGTCTTTTATGAACTGATATCTGACATCAATGTGTTTGGTTATGGAGTGATGCACTAGATTTTCTGTTATGGCAATTGCACTGTTTGAATCACACAATATAGGAATTTTGGTCAGATTTACTCCATAGTCTCTTAGCTGAGTTTGCATCCACAACACTTGTGAACAACAGCTTGCTGCTGCCACATATTCTGATTCCGCTGTTGAAGTGGAAACACAATTTTGTTTCTTGCTTGCCCAACAGACTAGTTTTTCCCCCAACATTAGCAAGCACCAGATGTGCTTTTTCTGTCAATCTTGCATCCTACATGATCTGCATCTGTGTATGCTATTAATTCCAATCTGGTCTCTTTAGGATACAATAAACCAATATCTAATGTACCTTTCAGATATTTAAAAACCCTTTTTACAGCTTAAGTAGGACTCTTTAGGGTTACATTGGTATCTAGCTAGAAAATATGTGGAGAACATTATATCTAGTCTACTGGCTGTTAGATACAACAAGGATCCTATCATTCCACTATAGGTTTTAATATCAACATTTTTGCCATCAGGATTAGAATCAAGTTTATTTCCAGTTGCCATGGGAGTTTTTGAGGTAGAACAGTTTTCAAGTGAATATTTTTTCAGAATTTTTCTAACATACTTTGATTGACTCAAGAATATGCCATCACTTCTTTGTTTTACTTGTAAGCCTAAGAAAAAGTTTAATCTATCATGCTCATCTCAAAATGGCTGGTCCTCAATTTTTCAAACTTTTTGCAAAATGTTTTATTGGTTGATCCAAAAATAATGTCATCAACATAAACTTGAACCAACAAAGTGTCTCCCTTGTGAGTTTTGAGAAATAGAGTTGTGTCAATTGTACCTTTTATGAAGCCTTATTTGATTAAGAAGTTTAAAAGAGTTTCATACCATGCTCTAGGAGCTTGCTTCAATCCATGCAAGGCTTTGTTTAATTTGTAAACGTGGTTTGGAAATTTAGGGTCAACAAAGCCTTCTGGTTGATGCACATATAATTCTTCCTCAATTTTACCATTCAGAAATGTCGATTTCACATCCATCTGATAAACTTTAAAATTATTTGATGCAGCATAAGCAAGGAATATTCTAACTGCTTCTAACCTAGCCACGGGTGCAAATGTTTCATCATAATCTATACCTTCTTATTGACAATACCCTTTTACCACAAGCCTTGCTTTGTTCCTTATTATGACACCTTATTCATCATATTTGTTTCTAAATACCCATTTTGAACTAATAACAGATTTGTTAGTTGGTCTGGGTACCAAATCCCATACTTGACTCTTTTCAAATTGGTCAAGCTCTCCTTGCATTGCTTGGACCCAATCTGAGTCATTAAGTGCCTCTTTGACAGTTTTTGGTTCTATCATGCTTAGAAAACCAGCATATAGATATTAAGAGCTGTGGCAGATCTTGTTCTGACAATTTCTTCCGATTCCCAATTATGTTTGATTGAGAGTGTCCTTTGATCCATCTACAATTATTATGAGAGCTTGATGGTTCTGGTGATTCTGAATCTTCCCCTGGATTAGTTGCTTCTGTTGCAATGAGAGAATGAGAATTCTGATTTTCTGTTTGACTTTCTGATGAATTTTTAGAATTCTGATCATCTTATGAGTTTTCTGGTGAGTGCACTAGATTTTTTACAGGGTTAGAATGTGACTGATTTTTGGATAAATCTTTGTATGTATAGTCACATTTAAGAAGTTCATCAGTTAGGATATTAAGCAGATGGTTAGGATTTTTTTGTTGATCAGGATAATTTATTTCTTTCAAAATTTCACCAGAAATATTTGTTTCTGATGAGTCATCAAATGATACATATAAACTTTCCCTTATTGTCCTAATAGTTAAATTGAAGACTCTATAAGCTTTTGAAGACAATGAATAACCAAGAAAAATGCCTTTTTCAGCCTTTCTATCAAAATTTTCAAGACTTTCAAAATCATTAAATACAAAACATCTACAACCAAATGCTTGCAAAAATTTTATGTTTGGTATTCTTCCATTTTTTATGTTGTAAGGTGTTTTATGGTGTCTTTTGTTTATAATGGATATGTTCTGTGTAAAACCGGCATTTGCTATTGCTTCTACCCAAAAGTAAGTGGGCAGTTTGGCATAAGCAAGCATGGTTCTTGCAGCTTCAACTAGTGTTCTATTTCTACTTTCCACAACTCCATTTTATTGTGGATTTCTTGGAGCAGAAAAATCATGAGAGATTTCTTTACTTATAAGGAAGGTCTCAAGTTTTGAGTTTTTGAATTCTGTTCTATTTTCAAATCTGATTCTTCTGATAGGTAATTTCAACAAATTTTCTATTTTTCTGATGAAGTTAATGATTAGATCTGGGGTCTCACTTTTCTTTCTTAAAAATCCAACCCAAGTGTACCTAGAGTAGTCATCTACACTGACTAAAATGTATTTCTTACAAGAAAAACTTGTTGTGCTTACAGGTCCATAAAGGTCCATATGAAACAGTTCTAAGTTTTGTGACATTGAGGATTCAGAAATGGTTTATGTGAGCCTCTCTTTGACTTTCCCAATTCACATGCTTCACATATTTATCCTTTTTGGAGGATATAAAAGGTATACCTTTTACAAAACCCTTACTTGCTAATTGGTTTAGATTTTTGAAATTTAAGTGGGCTAATCTTTTGTGCCACAACCAGCTATTACCTATATTATTTTTTAAAAATAAGCATACTTGAGGATGCTCAATTTCTTCTTTGAAATCAAAGTAATAAATGTATTTTCTTATTCTTTTTCCACTTTGATATATTTTGTTGACATCTAAACCAATTAATAAGCATTTTCTAGTAAAAAGGTTACATAAACACCTTTGTCGCAAAATTGACCACAACTTAGTAGATTGTATGTTAGACCTTCTACCTAAGCTACTTTCTCAATGGTTAAAGATCCATACTTAATGCAACAATATCCCAACGTTCTCCCCTTTACTCCATTTCCAAAGTTTACTAACTTACCCAGCTTGGAAACACAATTATTGAGTAAGCTCATGTCCCCAATCATATGCTTGGAGCTTCCTGAATCGCAATACCAGATCTACGACACATGATGGTACTAAAATGGTTGAGTTAGGAAATTTTTGGTACCCACACTTGCTTGGGTACTTTTTTTGATGAAAATCTATTTGAAATTTCTTCTTCTGATGATGAATTTTCACTAGAATTTTTGTTAAATGCTAAGCCATTAACAGATAGTTTGGTTTTGGTTTGGAGATGTTGAATTAGCTTCAGTATGTCAACACATGTAATCTTCTTTGTCATAATTTTTTGACTCAGTTGATTGTGATGAAAGGTTAGCAGATTTTTGAAATTTTGGATGAATTCTTCTTAAATTTTCTAAAAATGTTTGCTTTAGTTCAGGCCTCTTTCCTTTTGTGTTACATTTTGTAGGTAGAAAAACATTGTCAGAACTCATTGATCTACAAGACTCAGCATGAGATTCTGATGTCAATCTATAGAATTCTGGTTACTGGCTTTGAAAAAGGTGGTGGGATTCATGATTTCCACATATCCCAAACCTTCACCTTTGTTTTTGGGCGTTGTTTAAATAAACTTCACGAAATCTTTTGCTTGTTGAAAACCTTTTACATTTATTTCTTTGACATGATTTCTTTTGTGCAAATTTTTTCTCTCATTTTCATAGAATTCAACTTTAGCTTGCTTGTTCAAAGCTTCCTTAATGAGTAATTTATTTTCAAGTTTCACTTTATTCAACAACTTTTGTAAATCATTAGAATGTTTGCTTTCTAAATTTTGTTTTTCTTGTAGATTCACAAAATCTGACATAAGCTTGTTTAATTGTTGTTCAAGATCAAAGTTGTTTGAGCTTATCTTGTGTTCTGATATTTCAGATTCAGCATCAGAAAGTTTTGCCATGAGACAAAAATTGGCCATCTCTTCTTCTTCATCGTCAGAGGAGTCATCAGTTAGCCAAGTATCAATCCCTGTACTTAGACTGACCTGTTGCTGCTTCTTAGCTTCTTCAAGCTTTTTCTCATATACACAATATCTTTCAGTTTCTTGTTTTTACATTCAGATGCATAATGTCCTTTTTGCTTACACTTGTAACATACAACTTCTGCTTTTGCTTTGTCCTTGGATTTCCCTTCCATCCTCCCCTTGTCACCTTTCTAGTACTATGGCTTCCACCTTTTAATCTATGCGCAAATGTTTTGGTGAGCAATAAAATTGCCTGAGCAAATGCAGAAAAATCTGATGAGGTATCAGAGTTTTCCATAATTTGTCAATAGAAGGTTTGTCGATCAGAATTGATTACTCGTTGTGAGTTTTAAAATTAGAGCAACGGGTCCACCTCTTTGGTTTGATTTTTCATATATTTCTTCTTCTCTACAGACAGGAATGCTTTAAAGGTCATGTAGAATCATGTTTCCCAGTTCTAGGGTGGAGGCTAAGGTCATTGTTAGACTTCTCCATTCTCTTTGTAGAGCATCTAGGAATTTCACATTCCTTTCATCGTTTGATTTCTTAATACCAAATTTTTTAGATCATTAAAAATTTTAGCAAATCTATTATATGTTTCACAAAGATTTTCATTTGGTAGACTTTTAAATCTCTCATAAGAGGAAACACAATTTGTACGTTTGTTTTTTTTCATCCTTTCTCCTCCTTCAAAGATTTTCCAACTGATCCCATATCTATTTAGTAGAGCCAGATGCATCTACTTGATATAATCTGTCATTTGGAAGTGCCATAATCAAAAGTGATTTGGCCCTTTCATCAGCTTCCACCTTGCCTTTATCTTCATTGCTCCAAAAATTTTCTGCTTTTGGATCCCAAGATACGAGCAACTTTGGTGTTTGCTCAGTTGCTGGAACACCTGGTATTTCAACCATGGGAATATGTGGGCCACTCTCAATGGATTGAAACAGAGCTCGATCATGTCCATTTAGGAAATTGATCATCGTGATTTTCCATTGGGGGTACTCCTCTTTGACCATGGTCGGAGGCTTTGACATAGACCCAATATTGAAAGCATTGTTCCATGTTTGAAAGTTTGTCATATTTGGCTAAAAGAAAGTTTAAAGTAAATGAGTAATTGATTGTTTGAAAATAGTTTATTCAATCTGCTCCGATACCAATTGTTGATCCCAGATAAACAATGCTCTTTTCACTTAATATGGCAAGTGATTTCAACAAGTATGAAAATAATGTGCGGAATTAGAAATCAAACTTTCAAGAAACACAACTACAGAATTTTCAAGCTTATATCACTTTGAAACAAAATGGTTTACAAGGTAATTGTGAGGTTATTGACTATTACAAAAGAATAATTTGATAATTCTGGGGTGAAAGGGTAATGGAGTTTTTGTTGTAGGTATTAAATGCTTGGCTTAACTAAATATCCTTCGATGATTTACTTCTCTATTTATAGAAAGTCTTTAGCATGAATTTGTTTATTAATGCACTTGCCCTACATAAAGTAGCTTTTTGGCGTATTCATTGAATCTACTAAGGTCAGCTTACTGCTTTACAAATATGGCAGAGCCTTATCTTTCAGACAAGTTGGCTCATCAGAATTCTTGATAGCAAGCTCATCAGAAAATCTGTTAAACAGACACTAGATTTTCTAGATGATCGGAGTTCACCAAAATCTGATGATAATCATCAGAAAAATCATCAGATCAATCAGATTGGTCTTTTTTGATCGTCTTTATTTTCAGTAGTTTATCAGATAGATCACATTTCTCTTCATTACTTACCTAAAAGTTTCCTAATAAAATTAAAACTGAGTAATGATGGGTATATGGTGTTACCACTACACGCCCTTGTGATATAACCCCCCATACCCCCCACCTCTTGCACTTTTGTGCCATTTATCACGTATCCTCCACCAAAGGGGGTTATGTGGTGTGCTGACTACACATGGCCTTAGCATCTTGCTATGATAGTTGTTTGTTTGTTTAATGAGATGCTTTCGTTGCCATTCAACAAAATAGCTTACAATTTTCATATAAGTTGATTAAAACATGATTAATATTTATTTTGTTTATAAAGCCTAAGCAAGAATTTAAACTTATAAATTCTTTGTGGATTTTAGCCTAAATTTGAACCTTATGTTAATGTGAAATTCCATGCCTCATGTAGAGGGCAACAATGGAATAAATAGGAAAGGAATTAATAGTTACATCAAAAGACATATATTTACAACTAATATATATATATATATAAAGTGCTTGGATTTAACATCCTCTCTCAAGTAGAACGGTAGTGGACCAATGCGCCACATGAAATGAAAGACTTCAAATTGTGGTCGAGGAAGAATTTTGGTAAATATGTTCGCAACCTGAAGCTTGCTTGGCGCGAACTTGGTGTGAAGCTTGCCAGATAACGAATTCCATAATGAAATGATAATTAAGATCCAAATGTTTTAGCTCTTTTATGAAAGGTCGGATTCTATGATAGAAAAGTAGCCCTCCGATTATTGCAGAGCAGAGTTGATCGACTAGGAGGTAAGGCATATAGTTCATGAAGTAAGTTGGTAATCCAAATAATTTCAACAGTAGTGTTGGCCATAGCACGGAACTCAGACTCACAGTTGGAGCGAGCAACAATAAGTTATTTCTTAGCACTATAGGATACAAGGTTTCCTCCCAAATAGATAGCTTAACCATAAGTGGAGCAACGTGTTTCTAGACACTAAGCCCAATTAGCATCTGAATACCCCATGAAACAAGTGTGAGTTGCACGGGAAAAAGAAGAGGCCAAAGATAAGCATGCCTTTAACAATTGATGAATCCTTTTAACATGCTGGAAGTGAGTAGTAGTTAGGTACTACAAGGCACCTACAAATGACGTATAGGGAGTTGAATCCTTATAAGGCTCACCATGCAGACTGAAAACCTCATATGTAGCCAAAAGTGTGTGAACATGCTTTTAGTCAAGCAAGCCAACTCGGTCAAGGACGTCGCCGACATACTTTGACGGCTAAGGAACACTCCATCGGTAGTTGTGATTCAAGACCAAAAAAAATAGTTGAGGGCACCACGATCTTTATAGGGAACTCATTGTTTAAGCAAGTAATTAATGAACTGACAACTTTGTCTTGATTTGCATTGAGAATTAAAGCTTCAACGTAAACGAGAAGATACATGACACATGAGTCCTTTTCGAAAATGGATAGAGATATGTCAGCATGACTGTGACTTAATGAGAACTCATTTTGTAGAAGAAATGAGCCAAGTCGTTAAAACTAAGCTCGAGGTGCCTGGTTGAGACTATAGATAGCTTTGTTGAGGCAAACATGATTTGGATATTGCGCGCTAATAAACCCTCGTGGTTGTTTCATAAGACCTGTTCATTAAATTTTTCATAGACAAAAACATTATTAACATCCAGTTGGTAAAGCATCCAATTGTTGATTACAACTAAAGAGGGACCTCCCATATTGTGGAGGCTTTCACCGCCACTGACTAAATGTGTGATTATAGTCATGACCAGATATTTGTCTAAACCCCTGGGCCATAAGACAACTTTAAAACGATCAATGGGCATATCTGAAAGGTACTTGGTCTGAAACAACCATTTGAAGCAGGCCATAATATGATTAGTGGGTCTAGGTACTAATGACCATGTGTTATTAGATTTAAGAGCATTTGGTTCTTTGAGCATGACCTCCATCCATTCGGATTTCTTGGCAGCAGATTTGTATCCATGAGGTTCAGTGGAGCAAAGTAAGACAAAGTAAATATCATGTTGTGTAGTATGAGAAAAATTAGCTCGGTATTTAGGTTTAAAGACCCCATCTTTCGCTCGAGTGATTATTGGATGAATTGAATGAGATAGGTAAGTGGAAGGGACTGGAGTAGGGGACAGTGGCCCAGTGGGATGACAGGTTCCGAAGCTTTGGTGATCTGTGGGACATATGGGTTGTTGGGCTCGTAACACTCTTACCCATTTATACCAAATATCTTACATATTCGGACGATTAGGTCCCCATTTTTTTAACAAATAACTTACAAGTATGGGTTAGCTAATAACCCAGACTATACAACATAACAAATTATTACACTTGATTTACATTTTTCAGTATTAAAGTTTTAAACTTGATAGCTTTGCCATACATGATCATGCTTCAACCTTCTCATTAACGTCTTCCAAGAGATAGTGGTTTAATAGTGTTCGGTCCTTCGCGTGCTTGGTCGTCCGCCCGTTTCCCGCCTTTGCAAAAGCCTATTATAAAGACCAAAAACAATTAGTGTTTAAGTTAAATGGTCAAACACGTTTAAAAATTATAAAGAAAACAATTTTTCTGAAATAGGGTGCCCCACGCATCGCGGAGGGGCAATCCATATCCAATTCGGTCCAAACTCAATTTTAATTCTTTAGAGGATTATTCCTCTACAATCCAATTCACATCCAATTCGGTCCATTTTACTTTTAATTCTTTAGAGGATTATTGCTCTACAATCTAGTTCACATCCAATTCAAGCCATGTTACTTTAAATTATTTAGAGGATTATTCCTCTACTTTTAAACTGTAACCTACTACCCAAGCCCATATTGCTTGAGTTTTTGGGCTCCTATTATTTAGTTTGGGTTTATTAATTGTTTAGCTCGTTATGACACTTTAAGTCTTTTTAGTTTAAGTCTTTCATATCTAGTTACTAGAACGATCATTCGAACATTTGGAGGTAGTTTACCCAAACCCATTATCCGATGGATGTTTTAGCTATTTTAAGCTTTTTTCAAGCCGAAGAACTTTTAAAGGCTTAGATGAAAACTAGCGGCACTTTTAACTCTTTATCCTATTAAACTTAATTATGTCCCTAAGAACATAAAGGTTTTTAATGTCCTCTTACCTCAAACTCATTTTAGCCATGTCTTATATCATAGGCGTGTTTTAACCTTAAGGACCATTTGACCTAAATACTATACATATCTCACTTGAGGTAGTCTATTATCCACCTTTGACTCAACCATCACTAGTCGAACCATAAGCCCTCACTGTGAGTATGACCCATTATACATACATGGCAGGGTCAAAACAATGGCCCGTGTTTTTGACACCGAGAATTATTTTCGCTAATCAAGGCAATGCATGCCCGTTCATTAATCTTACTTGTAAGTATGACACTTAACAAGACAAGGCATTAAATACCAAGTTCAAATGGTGATATCATCATCATTTGACCCATATGACCTGTTTATTCTTTTAACCATTCTTGGTTTTCCTTTTTGGCATCTAAACCAGTCCATATATTGTTTATCACCATAATGTGTTTCAACACAAATTTAACGTATTTGACCCATTATGACCTACGCCATAGGGTCTCATATTCATAATTCTTTGTTTATTCACCAACGTGTAATATACTTGTCATTTTACTTATCTGACCCGTTCTTACTCTACAGGGTCTCATTTTCAAAATTTTTGGTTTAATCACCAACGTGTAATTACTTGTCTTTTTGCTTATTTGACCCATTATGGCTTACGCCATAGGATCTCTATAACACCCCAAATATTTACAATGATTTCACGTCATCCTTTAATTCGGAAAATAAGTCCTAGAAAATTTATTTTGATTACATCACATCACAAATAGGGTTTTACCCACTAGAAAAAAAGAGTGATATTTGTTTTAATTCGAGCATTTGATCATCAATTTCATTCATCTAGTGATAAAAATCCCTAATTCTCGATAACTTTGCAGCATAATTTAAATGAGTTACCAAATTTATTATTGTTATTTATTTTGACCTTCCAAAGTAACTATGTATTGGATCCGTAACCTTAAAAATTCTTGGCCACCAGAATTCCATTGTCTTAAATTACACATGATAATCATCAGGTTTTCCTTCTGTCTCCTTATCCATGAGTTTATTTAATCATGAATCTGTTAATACTCTATTTCTAATCCTGCAAATATATAATATAAAGCATTTATAATTAGTATAACTTGGTGAGTGTATGTCACAAGCTCTTTAATCATGAATTTCGTAATCCTCCATCTCCAATCCATAATTTGGGTTGGCCTATGGTATGTCACTACTTTTATTTTAATATTTAGCTCACATTCTAGCATAAAACAAGTTGTATTAGGTGATCGGCATGTGAGCAGAGTATAGGAAGACAATCAAAACTTGCTGAAAATCACCATAAATGCTGGAAATCACCAAAAACTCAGAAATCTTACCTCAAATCATGGAAATCTCTTGAATCCAAACTTCAAATAGAAAACCTACAGCTGTATGAGCACTATCTATATAGAGCCTACTCTGATACCACTATAAGGTCACCTAATCTCTGATACGCAAGATCTAACACGAATAACAAACAACACGTAGTATGCGGAATCTACTAACTGATCATACTACGCAGATTTAACAATCAGAAATAGTAGAAACAGAATTCTCAATGAACACTGCAATTTGTATTGAATAAATAGAGGAAAAAGATAGTTTTCTCTTAATTACAAATCACAGAATGCCCAAAAGTCTAATATTCACTATAAAGGCCTCGTATATATAGGGAAACTTGAATACCACAGGCAGACGTAATGTCCATGGTGTCAACCCTATAATAGGGACACACATACATAATACTGACCACAAAATACTACTGACTAATAAGATAAACTCGGACCACACATGGTTCCGAGTTACTATATCATTAATACGGACAACTATAATAGTTCGGACACAATAAAAAATAACTTTAAACAAAATTTAAAGTCCTTCATCTCTGTAGACTTTACTAATCCAGCACTTCATCATTTAGTGCATTTACAGGACTAATGAATGGGAAGATGACTACCTAGTGGAAACCATACTAACATAAGAGACTCTTAGGTTTATGGAAGAATTATGTAGGGCCCAATGTTCAAACACAGTCATATTCTGGTGGTTATTTCACTAGAAGAAATGTTTAGATGGAGGCTTGATACACTGCAAGACTCAAACGCCATTCAGATCGAAGATGAGGATGAAGTTTTAGAAGAAGAATCAGAAGAAGAAGATGAGGGGAGTGATGGGTATTTCTCAGACGTACTCCCATGGATGATGAATTTTTAGTCAATATTTTCTTTATTTTATGAATGAAAAGTTTCTTGTTTTTGAATACACCATGGTTTATGTACTAAACTGTTTGAGAATGACAACATACAAATGATGAAAAAAATGTTAACACCCCATTATAAAATAAATGCCACAAATTTTTTTATAGTTGAAAGACGAGTTAAAGTACGAATGACAAAATAACACGACAATATATTACCACCATTATAAAAAAAAAATGCCAAAATGGTTCTTTAATACAATTTGTTGCAACAAAAATTAAAAACACATCTTAAAAAAACAACAAAGCTATTCCTTATTCGTATCTGCTCTCGAAGACCATGTAGTTCTTCTTTAGTCACAGGCTGTATGCATGTGGAAGCATACATGTCCATTTTTTTACATTTCTAACACTACCTATCTTTCGTCCCAGCTTTCCTTTTTGTCTTTTCAGCAGACTCCTCGTGTTTGGATTTCAATCACTTGCGAGATCCAAATCCTTTCGACTTGTAACCAACGAGAACTCTTACAGGATTCTTTTTTTTTTGGTAATGACTAGTTATCTCAGTTTATTTGTCCACCGTGCTGTGACCTAGGCCAACTACATGCATATCCTGAATCTTCCTAATGTACGATTGAACATGCTCCTTCTACAACAAAAGTGCTGCCTTGTTGTTCAACGAGCGATTCAAAGTATACTCGTTCACAAAAGTAATTTCTCGTAACATACCTTGAACATCAGGATCAAGCTCAGATATAAAATCACGGCTCATTGGGTAATTGGTAGAATAGTTTGGGGCAACATCTTTATGCCATCTATTAAGAATATATGGTTCATTAATTTCCCTAATGTCCATGTTCTCAAAACATAAAAAGACGTGTCTGCATAACAACCCAAACTACTCAAAACGTCTACATGAACAACGACCGGTGCAATCAGATTTTCGGAACAAAGCCTGAAAATACATATAACATATAGTAAGTATTCAAACAAAAAACAAAATTATTTGAAAAGTATCTAAAAAGGCCACGATCTACATAGAATAACACCATTAAGCAAAAAAATGCACACACATAACTTTTGGTGTAAATGAGAAAAACGCCATGAGGAGTAGAACCGCCATTTAACTCGAATAACGATGAAACATGGTTGCTGAAAATCATTTATGAAAAACTTTACAAGCCCATCGGGATGATCTTCGTAACAAACATTTATGCAATATCCAATCCTGATTAGCTCAACTTATATATAAAAATTCTTTTGGTGTATAACTCTTAAGTTTGATTCTTTATAATTACTTTTCAGTTTGGGTCGTTTACAAGGCGTCTCATGGTCATTTTTTCGATATATATGATGTTGTGCTTCTATCGTTGTTTCAGAGTGATAAACTCCAGTAGAGTATATTTGAAATTAAATACTTGACCAAAGAAATGATTTTCACTCTTGGACCTCGATGTCGTACGCCTAAGACTCGACAAAAACTCCATCCTATAATATGCAGGGATCCATGATTCCCTAATAGCAAAAATATCAGATAACCAATTGTTATCAACTAGATTGAACCTCTTGATAACCTCTTTCCATCTAGATTCAAACACTTCGGGTGTAAGTGCATCATTCCAGACAACAGCGAATATACGTTTCTTCAAATTGGTAGAGTTGCAGAGCCTTACACCCACCTACATCATATGAAAATGCCTCATAAACAAATATAAGAATACTGATAATTCCTAAACATTTATATTGTAAAAACACCAAATGGTTTAAAACGCAAAAACATGAGATTACAAACATTATTATCTTGAGTGAAAGTTTGTGTACCACATACTAACCTATGTCTAGTATTAACAGAACAATAGCAATAGATTTTTTTAATTGTTGGATCTTGATTGGTGACAATGTAACATCCGTCAAAAATGGATTTTACCAAACCCGCTCCGTTTATTAACCGAACAGTCAGTTAAAATTTTCGTTACGAATTAAATGCCCAAAATAATTTTAAACGATACATAATCAATTATTATACCGGAATATATAATTAGTTTTTGAAAAACTGTTAAAAATCGCAAAATAAAAAAGTTTTGTTCTGCCGGGTTTCGAACCCGGGTGTACCGATCCAACAACAACTTAACACACAACACACAAACCACTGCGCCACTGATGTCTTTTGTTAACCATTAAGATCATTTAATTGATATCATGACTTTACAAATTCAAAACCGGCGCCCAAAAGTTCAGTCGTCGGAAATCCCGACAATCTCGCGAGTTTTAACGACATTTTCCGTTATAACGTAAACCATTACTAAGACATCGGTTATAACCGACGTCTGAGTCCGCGACCAAAGTTATAACCGCCGGAGAAATTCAAACCAATGAATCCAGTTGGAAATCGGACCAAATACATCGACGATTTGTCCTATAAAAACCACCTCGAACTTCTGCAAACCTTTTCGCTCAAAACCACACCCTTTCTCGGCGAAAACTCACTCGCCGGAATATCTCTGCTTATCACCGGAAAACCGGGTTCTCCATTTCCGAGCCTCACTGAACCCCCTAAACTTATACCGAAGTCACCCATACCGTTTTCAAACTTTTTGGAGACTCGCTACTGCAAGACACCTGACGCCGGAGCCTATTGCTGTCGCCGGAGTTCTGCCGGAAAACAGAGGAAGACAGTCGGTATACCTCTTCGCCTAATTTCTTTTTCTTTTCACCTATATCTCACCGTAATGAACCGAAACACGCTAAGAAACCGATTAAAACATTGAACCCGTCAGTTATCGATTCTGGTTAAAACTCAACGAAGAAGATGAAGTTCGGTATCATATAAGTATAATTAAAATCAACTTATTAATCGGGTTAGACACACAGTCCAGCGGTGGACTGTGTGCACATTAAACGCAAAGGTCTCGAGTTCGAATCTTGTTTCCACACACGCTGCCTTAATAAAAATTTCTTTTTTTGTTAACTGAACCGGATTCATTTTATGTATATGTTAAGTATATTAATAACCGGAATAATAACCAAGTTAGACACACAATCCAGTGGTGGACTGTGTGTATGTTTAATCACGGGACGCGAGTTCGAGTCCGGTCTTCTGCACCGACTCGGACAATTATCTATCTTTTTATTTAAGGCAGAAAAAGAAATGTTCAGTTTGTATTTAAGTATAATAAAAATCGGATTATATAACATGTTAAACACACAGTCCAGCGGTGGACTGTGTGTTAGTTTAAGCCACAGGTCCCGGGTTCGAGACCTGTGGAGCGCACCGTCCGAATCAAATTAAATCGTTTTTAAATAAAAGGATTTTCTGTTTAAATTAATTAATATATAAATATAATTAAAAACAGATATATGACGGGTTAGACACGTAGCTCAGTTGGTAGAGCTGCGTGCACGCGTACGGGAGGTCTCGGGTTCGAGCCTCACTCAGCGCACAACAATACGCATACGAACCGGTCAACGGTCAACCGGTCAAAGTCAACGGTCACAGAAAAAGTCAAATTTTTTTTATTATTTTTATTTAATTATTTTAATTAAAATCAATTAAAAATACTTAAAAATAACATTTTTAAGGTTAGAAAATAGCCTTAAACTCACAAAAATACACCCAACAATCCTACTAAAATAGATTAATAAAATCCGTTTACTTACCAAACCATAATGCGATTTATCTAGGTTAATCTCACTCGTGGTTAAAACCACTTCGCGTGCATTCAACATCATCAACCGAACGCACCCACTGTGAGTGAATCTTACAACTCCCCCTTTTAATTACACGTTTTGGGGTGTGTCATGTGTCTCAAATAATTAACTCGTTTATTTAAATTTGTGCCATACCATATCATGACCTAAACTTAGATTGTTTATATTGTTGTGATTACTTAGTTCATTTTGTCAAATTATATGAAATTCATTCATTAAGCCCATCAGTTCCTCGTGGGAGACGAGTTGAACAACGCGTGCCTCAA
Organism: Scalesia atractyloides; assembly: GCA_947069175.1. Taxonomy (NCBI): domain Eukaryota; kingdom Viridiplantae; phylum Streptophyta; class Magnoliopsida; order Asterales; family Asteraceae; genus Scalesia; species Scalesia atractyloides. The sequence continues at coordinate 59,236,220 of CAMTDV010000002.1, read as the reverse complement.
AACCAATCCATTATTGTTCATGTGTGTATCATTGAGTTTATATTGTTTGTAGTTGTGTCATTCATATTATCATGTTTATGCAATTCATTCATTAGGCCCATCAGTTCCTCGTGAGAGACGAGTAGAGCAACGCGTGCCTCTAAATGTTCCATTATTGTTCATGTGTGCTTTATTTAATATCTAATGATTGTTGAATAAGCTTACATCTATTTTTACTCGTGTTTGGTTGTGCACATATTTCATAATCAATTTAATAAACTTGTTCAAATGTTTTTCCATAGGATTCACTCGCCAACTTTATGTTGATCCAAAACCTTTTTACACATGATACAGGTGAACAGGTTGAAGCAAAGAAAACATAGGAAATGCCTTAGAAGAGAACAAAGACGCTTAGATTGATAGTTAGAACATGTTGTAACATTTATTGTAAATTTCCATTAAATTGTAATTAATGAATATGAAACGCATAATAAATGTCATGAGCTTTGATGATAACCCAATCATGCCCGATCACCTTTTCCGCTGCGGGTCGGGGTGTGACAGACAACAACTTTCGGTTTATCGCCAACAAATTTTAGAAAAACTCTCAACAACCATGTATAAGTATTAATCGTTTCTGAGGTCAATAATGCAACACTGAAAGCGACATTGTTGTGGTGGTTATCTATACCAATAAAGGGTACTAACACGATAGAGTATCTTCAGAAAACAACAACACAAAAAGTTGAAAATGCCAAATAGATTGTGATTCAATTCATACTTGTTAGAACGATAAGTGGCGTCAAATGAAACCATATCCTCAAACATATGATAATTATGTTTACATTGATCATCATACCAAAATTTGGCTGAGACTGTTTCTTTTCATGAAGGTGTCTAACAACCATGTATGCATCATATTCACCAACGAAAAAATTAATTTGCCTCCTGCAATTCTTAAAATCAACTCTACTTGCACAAACATCTTCAAAACCACCGAAACATTCTTCATAACATTAAACGCCTTTATAGGACCCAAATTCATCTTAGACATGCTATGTATAACATGATTCTGAAGCTGAGTGAGATGTCTTTCTGATGGTAAGAAATGTGATGTGTATAAAAGACAACATAATATTATAGTATAAAAACATGCATTTTGATAGTTGTTTGTTGTAAATACTGTTTGGAATGGCTTAAATGTTTGTTTATAAGTATTTTACAGATTCCTAAGTGAAATAAAGGATTTACGAGTCAAAACTGAACATTACTGAAGATGTGTAGAATGCAGGCCCAAGTATGTTGTATATGAAATGTTAGCCTTGAAAGTAAGTACGAGCCGTGAGCCCCAAGTCAAGACACTGACATACTAAGTAGAAACCCTAGATCAATAACAACAACTTTCCTTTGTTTACGAGTCATGACCCGGGTTTGGGTATACGGGTTGTAAACGACCCAACTTTCAAATGGGCAGTATATAAAGACAGAGATGTCATAGAAACCCTATGTTTAGACGAAACAAGAGAAGAGAAGCGAAAAAGGGTTGTTGAAGTTCAAAGGATTCAAGATTGGAAATTCGTGAAAGGATTCAAGGAAAAAGAATGTACAGGAGGACAAGAGATTGTTCCTTATTGAGTTAGCACCCTTCGTATTATCATCTCCTGTGATGATCTGTCATGTATTCAATGAATTCTTTAGCTTTCTTTGTTTCTATGAGTAGCTAGCCACGCAATAGCCGGTTAGTGTAGGATGATTCTTGTTACTTTGCATTAACTTGGTTTATTTTGTTATGAAAGTGTGTTTTTAGTAAGGTTTTCTTATGAATTGTGATAGTGCAATCTGTATGTAGAGTATTGGTGTTCAATTGAGTTTGTGTGGATAATATAGGTCTTTCTATAAGGTTATGCATGTTCGATCTGCTTCATTTATCTTTAGGATCTATAGCGATCATTAGTCTAGGGCTGGATGCTCCATAGGCAAAGGACAAACTTGGTTGGGTATTGGTAATGCATACGGGTCACCTTTGGGAAAAATTTGGTTATCAGGGTTTGGCAACTAGATGAGGGTTTTCTTTAATTGTGTAATCTAGATAGTAATTTGCTCGGTTCGTTATCTGGGTTGCTTTAGCAATATAAGAGACTCTTAGATCACAAGGGATGAGTAGATGTCTTACTTACTTAGAACCGAATAATTGGGTGTGTCTATTGCTTGGTTATTTTGGGACATGGGGCTAAGCCGAGGGGGCTCTGTCTTTTAACACTACACCCTCATTACTGGTGTCCACTATGGTGAGATATTCATAAGAACCATAATCAATTGTTTTGCAAAAGTAATAAGATGCTTCTGAACCTAACTGGTTATTCTTTTTATCATTGTTTTCTCAACTTAATCAAATAATTTATTTAGCATTTTCTTTATTCTTAAAAATTACTTAGGTTAAATATTACAAAAGAGATAGTTTAATAGATATTAGTGTCCACAGATAGGTACGCTTGCCTAGAATGTGTGTAATTAGTATTCGTATTTTCATCCTTAAAACTCGGTTGTGTTTTGTGTCAATTTAATTGTTACTATCTAAGCACGTCAAGTTTTTTTCGTTGTTGCCGTGGACACTTAACTTTTTCATAATCTTATTAGTCGTGGTTTAACCATTAGCTAGGTTTAGGTTAGTTTTTTTCTTGTTTGCTTTTTTTGTTTTCTTGCTTTCTTTCGTATGCCTTAGTACTCTTTAGTGTGCTAGACTTCACTTAGGATGGCGGAAGAACAAACTATCGCAGATTATGTACGTCCCTCGGCAGTTGCAATCAGATAGCATCACGCGACTAAGAATTGGAACACCTAACTTCATGATTCATACTTAGATCTTCACTATGGTCTAGCGCTTGTGTCAGTACCACGGACTTTCAGATGAAGATCCGAACGATCACATAAACAAATTTCTTGAACTTAGTGAAACTTTCAAACTTGAAGATGTTTCAAACGATGTAGTGAGACTCTGTCTCTTTCCGTTCTCACTGGTTGCGAAAGCCTGCTCATGGCTTAACTCTTTAGCCCTTGCTTCTGTCACCACTTGGGCAGAAAGACTGAAAACATTTCTAAAAAATTATTTTCTCCCTCTAAAACTAATTGCTTGCGAAGTAAGACATATGGATTCAAGCAAGAAGACGATGAAAGTTTCTCGGACGCCTAAGATAGATTCAAAGAGTTTCAAAGGAATTGCCCTCATCATGGTATGGAGCCATGGATGGTCATGTATACATTTTATAATCGTCTTTGTACTCCTTCTAAGCAACTCCTTGATACATTAGTAGGAAGTGTCTATAATGAATTAACTCCTATTGCTACTCGTGCTCTTATTGAAAAAACCTCAGAAAATGACAACCCATCTAAGAGAGACTCCATATATTCAAGGAAGGTTGATGTTCGGAGTGCAGATTTAAATTCTAAGTTAGTAGCCCAAGTTGAAGCATTGACTACTCAGATTGAAAAATTTGTGACTAAACAAGATATGTGTAGTACGTGTGGAGGATCCTATTCAATGAAGAACTGTCCTATTGCTATACAGGAAGAGGAAGCCGATTTGTAAACAACCAGATTAGGTACCCATTCAATTCTACTAAGGAGAAAACCTAGGGTTAGTTGGAAAGACAACATGAATTCATTAGACGTGACATGCTCACCTTTAGTAAAACAGAAGACACCATGAAAAATAAGGCCAAGGTAAACATTCATAGGTAAGTTAAAAAAAATCAGAAAATGCCAAGAAAAAAAATAATAAACACCATGCCTGGAATAAAATCATATTAGATGGCCAAATAAACATTCGTTAAAAATGGCTTGAAAAATACACAACATGCAATAATACACACCATGGTTGGATTTTATTTATATGTAGACATTCATTAAAAACACCAAAAGAAAAAAAACAACATTACTCATAAGTAAAACGCCATGCATATACAATATTATTAAGAAAACCTAATACCTATTGAAAAAATCATTCATATTATATTAATTGAAGACGCCTTAAAACCATAACAGGTATAGGAAGAACGCCATTAATATAGTGAGAAATCTATAAATAAACAAAAATGCCAAAAAAAGATAAGAATACTAATAACACAGTTGTGTTATGTTAATTAAAAACGCCTTTAACTCGATAATAGTGATAATAAAAACATTGCATATGATAAAAACCAAAATAAACACCAATCTAACCTAGGGAAAAAACGCCACGAAGTTAAACATGATTTACTCTAATGGATATCAAACAGGATAAAAATTTTTTTACATAAAAATATGCAAAATAACGATATTACTTTGTAACTCACAATCCATATCAGGCGCCATGAATCCCGAAAATTTGGAAAAGAAGTAACAACTAACACGAAAAATTTAGAATTTGAAAAAACATAAACGTGCTGGCAAAAGGAATGTTTCAAAACAAACAACAAAAAGTGCAATGAATATCATACCCCCGCATTTAATTTAGCGCCCATGTCACATGTCGTTCCAGGAATCGTTCCTTTGTTTCCTCAGTTTAGGGAGTTTTCTCCAAACTTGTTTCTATATATGTATGTATATGTTATGGGTGAATATTTTAGTTAATATTCTGAACTAAAGCACGCAACCCGGGATAGTGAATACATTTAATATTCTCAACCTATTTCTTATGTTCACTAATTTGTTTCTTGCATGTGTTATTTAATTATTGTAGGGAATAAATACAAACAACTAAGTCAAGTTATATACTCGGACTTACCGTTGAAGACTGACCGTTGGACATAGTTGAAGAAGTCTCCAATGTTCAAGATGAAATATTCAGCGTTTCCCAAAAATTTCGGGATATTTAGTTTGATCTTTAAACTATATAATGAGGCTAATTTGATCAATTAGTCACATTGCACACATCACTACACTCTTGCTTCAACTATTACTAATACTCTGCAGTTCACTCGTGAAATCACATTCACTTGCACCTACACTAGTAATCATTGTATTATCAACCGAAATAGTTCTCGAGTTGTAATCTTTTTTACATATTCAATACTAAAGCCTATGGCAGACAACTTTTTAGTGGTGCCCAAGGTTTTGGGTCGATCTCAATTGATCAAGGGCTTTCCTCATAACATCATGTATTATCTATTACTTTTCTTTATTTTTATCCTGATATCACGAGCAGAATCCTAACTTCCTTAACAATATTCCGATATTTTGATCAATGGCTTTCCTCATAATAATATTCCGAAATTTTGACTTTACATTTCAATCTCTTTGTTTTACATTAAATTATTTCAACTACATTTTTCAAGCTCACAGATTAGCACACTGCCTCGCAAACTAATTTGATAACAAAATTGCTTAGGTAATTTTTGACCAAAACAATACATATAATCTGACAAGCATTTCAAAAGACTAGAAGGATTCCGATCGTAAGTGGTTATCTTTCTCACATTTGATTTCATTAAATGATTTTTTCATTCTTTCATCTTTAATAGTTTTTCTTAAATCACTAATACGACAGTTAGATATTAAATTAATGAGTTAGTAGTGTAAGCTATCGTGTCCTTGGATTGATACTTGCTAACTTAACTAAACTATATTATGCTAATAATAGATACGCTTGGCTGTTACGTGTGTACTTAATATTATTAGGACATTTATCTTCAAACGAGTCAGTGTAGTTGGTAATACCTATTTGTTACTATTTCCGCACGTTAATTTGCATGACAAGTCCCTAGTCAATGATAGGCGAGATGGCATCAGCAATGGAATCGGCTAGATTTTTAGATGGTGGCAAAACATGATGATGGATATGGTACCATTTTTATGTAACATAAGGCATTAAATATTGGTTTTAGGGTAGCAATTACACCCAATTTCGAATTTGGTTGACCAAGAACTCATCTCTACTCATTCTCCATCATCCTAAATGCTTTCTAATCATATCCAAACACCTAATCCAAGAACCAACACCGAAGAATGAAGATTCAAGCATGATTCCAACTCAATGCAAGGCTAGTTTCTCAAAATCACACTCGGATGTAGGATTGTAAGTTCTAGGGCTTTATTTTCATATTTAGTTTGACAGAAACACTTGTTTAGTCTTTTGATTGTGTTGATGCAAATCAGTTGTTAGTTTCATTATGAATTCATACTTGTTAATGGTTTTCTTGAATCATAAATATTGTGTCAAGATAATAACTATGGATTTTGCTTTATATTAGGGTTTTATGTGAGGATTGATCTTGGATCATAAAACATATTTTTGTCCAATTGTTTGATAATTATTGATGTCTAAGATTATTGATTAACTTTTTGACAAACTCAAAAAATCATTAGAGTTCTCAACTTGATTGAACCGTTTATGCGAATTGTCCCTAGTTGCTTCTTAATCTGAACCCGGGTGTGATTGTTTTTATCATATTGTTACAACTCACTACAATTAATCATTTTGTCAAATAACTAGATCGACTTACAATTTTTTTTTTGCTTAATACAACTTCAAATCACGTTGTGATTCATATTTCTAAGTAACTTTAAAAGAAAAAAATGCAATCTTCATAAAAGTAACATTATTCAAGTGACTCGTTAATCAATTATAATTAAACATCGACCACAAACTCTTCGTGGTTTGCCACATTTCTTACCCTAACTATCATGCTAAAGGTACTAAGGAACTCTCTTTTACTTCATCTTTGACCGGACATCGACAGTCCAATCAAGAAACAATAAATATGATCGGGAGCGCAACAAAGAAACCAAAACACGATAATATATATTGTTGTTGGCGGCAGTAGCGTAAACACAATTAAACCTTCTTGTTTTTCTTGATTAAAGAAAGAAGCCAAAAATAATAAGAATAAATTTAGTGCTCCTTTGTTGTTGTTCGTAGTAATCAAAATAAACTCTAACCACTACAGGAAAATATGATTGGATAAAGATATGCAAACAACAACTTAATCATTTTTGTGATCTATGATGATGATGGCGGTAATAGACTACGAGAAGGGTATGATCAAAAAATAAACTAAGGTTTGTTGTCTGATACCATCTTAATATTTGAGGAATCCTTCCTTGATGTCATAAGATTTGCATATCACCTATATATAGTTACAGGGATTAGGGGTACATAATTGCACAAACCACCTTATACTAATAACCATTATCAAATAAACAACAATAAATTGAATCAATCTAACATTATTGATATCATCCTCTTCACTAAACCTTTGGACACAAAATGTTTATATGAGAACCCCCTTTTCTTATAACCAAGAGTGTCCGAGTCTTCTATACCCATTAAGTTTGAAGCTTTTATTCACCAACAAAATGCTCCAGTGTCACTCCCATTTATTAGAATCAAAGCCGTACATGAGGATTTAAGTGTCTCGACCAACCCGAATAAAGGCCCTTTAGCTTAACTAACTATATAAATTATTTTTTTAAACGACGATTAAGTTACAGCAATAAACATAGCAAAAGTAGTATTAGAATAACATAATTACATATCGTAATAGTTAATCGATGATTTGTGAAGCCCTCCTAGCATTTTATAGCAAAATGTTTGATCACCTCCTCGCAATTTAAATTCTTGATGTGCGTAAGAGTGTATATAAATAATGGTAGATTTAGCCGGCTTTTACACTGGTTCAAGTTTAAAATTTAAAAAACACTAAATGATATGATCACTCTATACTTCACGCTGGCAAAAGAACCTATGGATGTAATATAGCGATGGTAAGATACGAGGTCATCTAAGCTTCAAGAGCTTGTAGTACTGAAAAATGTTATCGACATCTAGTCAAGCCAATAGAATAGTGGTTTTTGTAGTTTTTATAAAAGAAAACATAAAATAAATAATTAAAAGATAGTTGGTTTTGAAATAAGTTTTAAGAAAAAGGGTATTTGGGCTTTTGTTACCCTTGATGCTTTGTTAATTAAGTTTTGTCATGGATTACAAGAGCTCACTTTAAATAACTGCCATACGTCTTTGGGGGGTTATTCCGAGTACTCTGCGAGACAACCCACCAAAGTCGTTCTTTTAATACATAGTAAGTAGTTGTGTTATGTTAATGCATAAAGTCATGGGGCTCTATGGTTAGTGGCTTCCCCACATCTCAACCATATTGGATAGAATCAGTAGGGAAACTCTCCGCCAGGTTGGAATCAAACCACAAAGATGCCATAAAATCAGCTGGGAAACTATACACCATTGTGATTAGTATTAAGTAAAAAAATAGTCATAACGGGTTATACCACCAATCACTATTGACCTCTTGGTTTGATCCTATCTTTCCAAGAGCAGTGAAGATAATATAAACCAAGTCCCTGGATTTTAAATCTTATCTCCATGCTTCGGCAAGACTTACCAAATCCGAAGTCCCGAACCAAAACCTCTAACCCCTATTTAAGCAGTTAACATGTTATTACCACACAGACATTGAAAACATGAATGTTTTGACTTAACAAAACACAAAGTTATTAGTTTGTTTTTAAGGATTTAGAAAACTCACTTTCAATATGCTACTTAGTACTTAAAAGTCATTAACACACACACTCCCTTGTTAATCCACGGTTTGTTTACTTAACTTCCCATCAAGGGTTGTTCTCCCCCAAATACTCACAAGAACCTTAGCCACTCATGGCTTCAAAGATAGATCATAACAAACTTGGAAAGATTGTATTAATCATCACAAAATTGATAACTACTTAATGTTTATACGATTCTTAATGATTATGAAAACCAAGAGAAACTGGGTAGAATTAGAGTGTATTATGGAGGAGAAGAGAAGAATTGAGCAATGATGGGAGGAAGAAGCTTCATTATATAGAATCTAGCGGGAGGCATGACCCGTGCTTGGAAGATCTCTATCAAGTTTAATCGAGAGCCAGTTACGGGTCGTGGTACTGAGACAAGGGGCATGGTCAGATCTTGTGGGTCTCACTAGATATTTGAAAATCATCAAAAGATATTTTTTGTCGTTTAGTGGTCGAGGCAACAGGCTTGCCTTTAGGGCACGAGGCTTGGATCGCTTCCTTCTGGCATATGTTTCTTTTCGTCTATTGCTTCCTTTGTCCTTTTGAGCACGATTGGTCCTAAAAATAAAAAATAAACTAGTTTAAGCTTATTTCAAATATATTTCCAAGAAAACCTATTGGTACGAAAAAAAACATGTATATTTATGGCACATCAAGTCTCTACGCATGGAATGGTTATTTAGGAGGCATAATTTCTAAAAATCAAATCCAACTTCAAAATTCTACAGAGAAAATTGTCACTTTAGTCCCTGAGGTTTGACTCGAAACGCCACTTTAGTCCCTAAGGTTTGACCCGAAACGCCACTTTAGTCCAAATATTTTATTCTGCCATTTTAGTCCAAATAGTTTTTTTTCCGCCATTTTCATCCAACCCCTTAACTCAATAAAAAAATCTCAATTAACAAAGGACCATTTTTTCGGTTAACCACCACCTATCCCATCACAACCTTCTATTATCGCCACCACCTGCCAGAACCACCACCACCCACCCCACCACCATCACCACCCACCATTTCCACCACCAACGACCACTTTTCCGCCACCCACGTCATCAACCAATACCATCACCATCACAACCTTTATAAATGATGGTGTTGTTGAATGGAGGGGGTGGTGGTTTGAAGGTGCGATTTGAGAAGAGATGTGGTGGTTTAAAAAGGTGGAGTAGTGGTCGTTTGCAGGTGCGATGGCATGGGGATGGTGGTGTGCCGATTTACAATAAAAATGTTGGCGGTGGTTGGTGGGGATTGTTCAACGATGATGGCGTTGGTGTTGGTTGATGACGTCGGTGGTGGAAAAGTAGCCAATGGTGGTGGAAATGGTGGGTGGTGATGGTGGTGGGGTGGGTGGTGGCAGTGCTTGTAGGTATTGGCGATGATAGAAGGTTGTGATGGAGTGGGTGGGTGGTGGGAGGTGGTAGTTTAAACCGATAAAAATGACCCTTCGTTAATTGAGATTTTGGATGAAGTTAAGGGGTTGGATGAAAATGGTAGGATAAAAAACTATTTGGACTAAAATAGAAGAAAAAAACTATTTGGACTAAAATGGTAGAAAAAACTATTTGGACTAAAGTGGCATTTTGGGTGAACCCTCAGGGACTAAAATGGCAATTTACCCAAATTTTGTATTATTATCTAACAATTAACAATTACTAATTCTAATTTCTAAGTTTAAAAATTACAAAACACTCAATTTATGGCTTAACATTCAATAGTAACACACCTAATTTAGGACTCAACATTCAACAAAACACCTAATTTAGGACTTATCATTCAATAAAACATCTGAGGCAAAATTAACAATTATAGATTAGGGAAAGTGGAACAAAAAAAGCATACTTTGATTAGGTTGTGGTGTTCCGATGGTCCCGACTAAGCTGCGGTGGTCACTGGCGATGTAGTGGTGGTGGATCAGTATTAGTCATTGGAGGCCTGTTGAACAACGTAACAACAACGTGGTTTTCTTTGTTTGTTTTTAGATTTTATTATTTTACTTTTATTATTATTTTTTTGAATGACAATGCTTACTTCTACTCTATTACACCAACAATGGTATGGATCACTAAATTAAATTTTATTATTAGATTAGATTGGGTATTTCTAGATATAGATACGGTAAGGATAGTGAAAAAATTGCCTAATGTATGAGAAATGTAAGAGGTGTTTTAAACCATTAGATCTTTGGTTTAATAGTTGAGATCAGTAGAGACCAAATTGTAAATTGTGTTTTAATTATTTGGGTTGATTTGAAAATTGTAGGGTAATAGTATCTTTTCATATGTTTCAAATAAGGTAACCTCTCCTAAATTCCGTGATTCTTCTCCTAAATTCTAGCGATCCTTGTTCATCTTTATTCTACGAATCTAGAAACATGTAACTGCTACCAGAAAATATAACACTATATAACACTATACATCCATCATAGACCTGCAACTAGAAATATATAACACTATACATCCATGTAGACATGTTACATAGAAAATAACACTATACATCCATCATAACCTGTTACAGAAAATGTAACACTATATAAATTATAAAAACCTTCATTCTGCAACCATCACTATATAACACTCTATAAAACCTTCATTCTGTGATCTTCGTAAAATATAATTGATGAACGATAACTCACATAATCTTAATGAATCTTAAAAAATACAAATTCGTATTCCTATAAGAATGGGTGCGGTTATGGAAGGTTATCAATTAATTGAATCAATGAGAAAATTATTTATTTACCCTTTTAAATTAATTTAGATTTAGAAAACATGTCATCTCCACAAGATTTCTCACACTTCTCACACTTCGCGCCCTTTTAACAGGATCCTCCGGATATAGATAAAAACAATACTTTTTGGGCCCAATAATTTGTAAGATCAATTTTTATAGAGGAAGTGTAATAAATTTTTTGATTTCACTACTTATATATATATATATATATATATATATATATATATATATATATATATATATATAATATATTGAATCATTTGTGAACAATATCTTCATAGTGAACTGTGTGAACTCATCTTAGCCATTGTTTTCTTTTTAAGTGTTAAGGGTAGTATAGTATTTTTATATTTATCTACATTTAAATCTTTTTTATTAATAATTTTTTTCAGTTACCAAATCCCTACATTATAGGGATTTAACTATCTTTTTAAATTTCTTGTAGATCACAGCAACATTATACGTAATTTTCAATTTTCCCACATCACAGATCTTTTGTAAATATACGATTGTAGAAGAGCTTTACCGGGGTTTAGTTTTTTCTCCACTGTCTCGATCAGTGTTGACCATTTATATTTTTACGTTCATTCAAACATGGTGGATTCAGGTTGTAATAATCGTAATTCGTTCGAAAACGCAAATGATAACTACGAACTGATTAATGACAACGTATCCGTCACAACAATGGATCGCCCAGGTTTGTTCTCCTGTTTTTTGTATCATATTTTAAGATGAATATACGTATGTTCTTGTTTAATCCATATTATATGCACATCGTTTTCAAGTATAAATTTTTTTTCATGTGTTTGTTCATTCAAGATTTACACTGATGAGACAATGATGCATTTAGTCGTTAATACATAGACATATATTCCCGTTCATTATACACATACGTGTAGTTCGCAGTTTTAATTTATGGGGATGCAGTTTTGTTTTAAACTTCTAGTTGATACCATACAGTAGACATGTGTATAATGTTAAGTGTCTGCATTATTACATATGAGGATGCAGCTTTGTTGTAAACTTCCAGTTGATACCATACGTACACATGTGTATAATATTAAGTGTCTGCATTATTACATATGAGGATGTAGTTTTGTTTTAAACTTCCAGTTGATACCATACAGTAGACATGTGTATAATATTAAGTGTCTGCATTATTACATATGAGGATGCAGCTTTGTTGTAAACTTCCAGTTGATACCATACAGTAGACATGTGTATAATATTAAGTGTCTGCATTATTACATATGAGGATGCAGTTTTGTTTTAAACTTCCAGTTGATACCACACAGTACACATGTGTATAATGTTAAGTGTCTGCTATTACATTTTCATATAAGTCGTTTTAAGATTCGTGATAGACTGTTTATTATAAATTTAATACACACATATGTGTAAACTATTTCCAGTAGACAATAATTAACAGTTAGTAGCCTAACCATTTTGTTATACACATACGTACAGGCCAGGGTTGTAGTATTATATTAGCGGTTAATTTTTTTATTTTATTCAGGTATGTTATTTTCATAAATGTGTGTATTTGTCCAACGTTGTTTGCATATATGCGCTATCTTCAATGTTTTGTAAGACTGCACATCTGACTTTGTCTTCCCTTATTACATTTTTATTCCCAATCCGTATGATCGGGTTTTTTAAAGATCATAAAACCTTATTTACTATTTTTTATTTACTCTTGCAGAATCAGTTGTGAGCAACGTATACGAAACTCCTAAAGGAACTAGGTATTGGACACCAACCGTCCCTCCCGGATTCAAACCATTTGTTAAAGCTAGATTTAGTACCATAGAACAAGCTATTGCTATGTATGAAGAGTATGGACAACTAGCAAAATTCGGAACCCGATTGGGTACTTCGCGGAAGGAAAACGTAGGCGACATAATGGTTACAAATCGACGATATGTCTTATGCTCTAGAGCCAACAAACCTAAACGTAAGGATAATATGGCTGATGTTATTAATTCAAGTTCACCACCACGTCAGTCCAACGTTAAAGTTACAGATTGCAAGGCATGTGTTAAGTTTGTTTGTATAAAAAATCATCAGAGTACGAACTTTATGACTCCGTAGAACAACACAACCATGGGTTTACCACACCCGAGAATCTTGATCTATCACTAAAGCGGAGAAAGCTTGACTTTTCTACCCAAGAGTTCATAGCAAAATGCCGGAACGCTAGTCTTGGGCCTACTAAGTCTCACAAGGTACACGTTGTTTTAAAAGGTTGCCATCATAACGTGCATGGCACGGTCGTCGACTACAAAAACTGCGAGTGTGATATCCTAAATTTTATGGTGACAGAAACGTCCAAATGATACTCGACAAATTCAAGGAATGTAGCAAAAACAAAGAAAACTACACGTTTAACACCCATATTGTTGATACGGAACTCTAGTTAATATTTTGGTGCGATGGGGTTTCTAAATTAAACTACGACTCATTTGGTGATGTTCTGGCGTTCGACGCAACGTATCATACAAATATGTAAGTCGTATATAAACTTTTAATCAATTATTTTATATTTCATATATATATAACCTTTTTATCTAAATAGATACGATATGATTTTTGTTCCTTTTACTGGAGTCGATTATTACAAAAAAATGCACTATTTTTGGGGCTGGGTTGCTACATAATGAGACAATTGAGTCTTGCACATGGCTTCTTCCAAAATTCCCTGAGGTGCATAACAACCCCTTTTGGTATTAACTCATCAAGATTGTGCCATGAAACAAGCTGTTGGCAATGTGTTTGATAAGTCAATTCATAGATTATGCATGTGGCACATTATTCAAAAACTGCCTGTAAAGGTATGAATTACGAACCCAAATAATTTTTATGATACACGTGTGCACAATTGGTGTAACATCAATAGGATACACATGTGTAATACATGTTCAATACGTTTTATCTAAATTAATTTTTGTTGTACATGTAGATCAAGGGGAACAACAAGAGAAATGCAAAAATAATACAAAAGTTCCACAAGCTCGTGTGAAATGTTTACATTAAACCAGAAACGTTTGAGTAAATGGCCTAATCTCATTGCTGAATACGGGTTAGAAGACCATTCATGGTTGTCTGAGATGTATTCAATACGTGAACATTGGATTTCGGCCTACTTTTGCGAAATACCCATGTGTACCTTAATGAAGACCACATCCAGGTATGAAAGCACTAACCATTTGTTCAAATCAAACTCTAGTTTTCATAATACATTGGTGCAGTTCATGTTATGTTACATACACCACTAACCCGGAATTCAAAACTACTTGGCAAATCGAACGTTATGCAAATGATATTTACACAAGGAGAATATTCTTCGATGTCCAAAAGGAAATTTTGGAAGGCAAGGAAAACAGCTATATCCTGGAACGCTCAGTATCAGATGGCGTAAATTGTTTTGTGATTGCTTACCAAGACCACACGAAAGAAGTTATAAATGAGTCCATGGTTAGTAAATTAATTTAAATTATTTTATGTTCTTTCATACGTATGTGTAAAGAAAACTTGCAATACATTACCTATCTGATCCGCTTTGAATCATTACAATACAGGTCATGTTTAACAAACAAGATCTATCTGTTTCAAGCAAATGCATGGAGTTTACTAGAAACGGATATCTATGCCGGCATGTTTTCTGCGTATTCGGGCACCATAACGTACATAAGATTCCAACTCAGTATATTCACCCAAGATGGAGGAGAGATGCTCTTCCTAGTAGCGTACAAGCATAGAAAACAGGTTATCCGTTGATCAGAGTCGTAGTGGAAGAATATGGCATAGAATTCTTGACAATATGGACATGTGTAGAGAAAGACTGCGTGGTAGGCTTGACAAATTAGAGGAACTAGAAGAACAAGTACAATCATAGAAGATAAGTTATTTAATGAGGTTTCACATGATCTGGAACTTAAAAAGAAGGTTTTCATATACCAGGAAATTCTCGCTCACGCTGAACCTGAGGAGGTCTCACGTACGACACCGAAGAAATACGTAACAAAGGATGTGGCAAGCATAAAAGACCAACTGGGCCCAAAGGAAGATGCTTTAAAGAAAACCAAAAAAATAGAAGGAAATGCAAATTTTGTGGCAAGAGGGTGAGAAAGCATGATTAAAGGAATCGCACACTTAAATAAGGCAACAGGAGAAGATGGGAGGAAGATGATGCCGAAGCACACGAGTACGAGGAGGCACTGAAACCGGAACTGATGCCAACTGGAAGAGAACAAAGATGATGGTATCGAGCTATAAATTCATGTTTGAAAAACCTAAAAAATCCCCATGTCATTAGATAATGATTTGTGAATTTGTTGTCACTGAATTTTTTAATGTTTTGTTAATCATGGTTTGTGAAAGCTATCCGATCTTTTTGTATGAGTTAGTGTTTCAAAGTTAATAACCACAAACGTAATCGCCTAATATTATATGTTGGTCGTTAAGGTCATGGAGCACAACAACTTCGAAATGAAAAATTAAAAGTCTTCCAAACATTGTTACTAGATACAATTTCGAATTTTACACATTATCTTTACTCTAGCAATATGTTGTACACATGCGAACCCAGTATATATACAACAAGCCACATTTGATTGAGCAAATCTGTATTTTGTACACATGTGAATTGCATAACAAAGATAACATTTCACATGTGTATTTAGTACAAACATAACATACATAAGTATATAGGATTATTTTAATGGAGTTCGACCACACAAATATCAGACTATCAGTTAGCCTGCAGTTGTTAATGTAGGGTACAATCAACATTTATGTTAATTCAAACTAAAGTGAAAAATAATAAAGAAGGTAGTAGAACAAGTTTTTTTTAAACATATGATAGAACATTAATATAAAATTGTGATTAATGATGTACATATGTGTACCTCAGTCAGTTAAGCGTGATGCCTACAAAGTATACAATCTCAAACCATATAAGAGGTAAGTAACAGGAAATACAATTTATAGTGTCAACCATTGAATAGCTTCTAAAAATCAAAGTGACCAACATAACAAACTATCCTTGACATGCCCAAAAATTCCAAATAAACATACAGTCAAATGAACATTATCGTCATACAACTGTCAAATTTTTAAATTAACCTAAATTTTACGCCTTCATGTATTCTTTTGATTCTGCTATTATTCGGTCACGATGAATGTTAGCGCTTGAGTAACCAACTTAACCGCGTATTGCTTTCGTAACCATGTCAATGTTGCTTTCTTGGGGCCCGGCTCGAGTGGGAAGCCACTATCCCATTTGTCAACCGTGACGCCATACCAAGTTTCCATATGGCGCATTGCAAACACCCCGCAAACAACCGTGTTACCGACCGTCTTCCATTCAAAATCCAACATTTGTGGCACGGGCACTGCATTTTCAATTTGCCGTGCCTTTGGGTGATTCACCAGCTTCATATACCTTGTGAAAATATCTTTCTGAAATAAATATTATGTTATTATTAGATGTAGTACATCCAATTTCAAATAAAACTATATGTATTCAAAAGTTTCTTACCACTTTGTACGGGGTGCTCTTATTGAAAAAGTTGTCATCATGTATAAGATGAATTTGGTTTTCGGATACAGACATGTTGTCGATGACCGTTATCGCTGGCTTTTCAAGATCAAAACAAACCAAATAAAAATGGCCATACTCAAGAATTGGGAAGCATATTACACAATAGGCCGACAAACTCATCAACGATGGTTTTTTGTCAACCACCA
Source organism: Scalesia atractyloides (assembly GCA_947069175.1). Taxonomy (NCBI): domain Eukaryota; kingdom Viridiplantae; phylum Streptophyta; class Magnoliopsida; order Asterales; family Asteraceae; genus Scalesia; species Scalesia atractyloides. Next base: position 59,219,223 of record CAMTDV010000002.1, on the reverse strand, counting down.
GGAACAATGCACTTCTTAACTTTTCAACACGTTGCAGTTCGCCATACGTTTGATTCAATAAGATATCATCTGTCTGTACCATACAAAAATATCTGCTTTAAGAAATATTAGAAGAAACCCACATTTAATACATGTCAACATATCATTGCGTAATTCACCAAGATGATATAAAAATTTATGGTAAAATCGATAAACTTACAAAACAATCATAAGGCAAAACAAATGCGGCTTTGTCCCTTTGGTTTTATCAGATCCCTCAAAAATATTTGCTTCATTTGTTCACTCATTTTCTTCATGGTTTAGCATGGATGCAAAGCAATTGATTACTCCAGCATTAATCCTTTGACCTGGTTGCAGATCCTTCATTTGGAAATGATATAGCCTAACACCCGACGCGGTTTCGAATACAAATCGCCTGCTCAATGAAGTATTTATTATGTCAAGCACATTAGAAAGTTATATTTTGTGTAAATACATATACGTAGGAGCATTTTCATACACATGTGTATCATTAAGGATAATACACATGTGTATATCTTCCTTAATAAGTGTTAAATAAAGCTAAAACAATTTACTATACATATGTGTATCTTGAGTATATACACATTTACAACAGTGACACTTATTTTGTGTATTAAGCCAAATACCATCCTAAATCCCGGCCTAAACATACAACCTGTATATAAAACCAACAAAAAGGAAAGCATAAAAAACAACAATCCCTAAATTACACAGTCTACATAAACTGAAATCATATGTTTAGGATAATTAATGTTTTCTTACGCATTTGTGGCCTCCACCTCGTGGACTTCTTTTTCTTCACGAACATTCTTCAAATCTTCAGTACCATTTTTAGTCTTTGCTTTAGCTACCCTATACATTGACATCAATTTGTTATAAAACATTCAATTAATATTTTTAAATATATACAATACTGAAGCCAATATCACAACATAAAACAAAAAAAACGTACATTTTGTTGTTTGCGCAATTTGACAAGTATTTCCATAATACGTTGTCTCTCTTACTCAACCAAATGTCCATGTTCACAGCTCTTACCAAAAAAGGTGATTGCACATATTTCGAAACCATCTTTTTCCGTTTTCCTTTCCCTGCCACTACCCCAACTTCTGATACCTTTGTTACAGGTTCAACGTTATCCGACAAGACTCTGTTTGAATACGCTCATCTGTGTTATACCAAGGCTGAATGATGGGATATCTTCCAGCCTATGCGTATCGTACGCACCAGAAATTATGTCATCAATAACATCAACAGATTTCATAAAAATTTGAGTAGGTGTTGACGCAATATGTGATGTCGTAACCTTCTCTCTCATTATATCCTTGTCACTATCAGTATTCGGTTTCCCTTTTTTTATCTTCCCGACCTTAACAAGTAGTATGGTCCATTTTTTAGTTAGGTGTACACTAAATTATTAGTTAATGAAAACCAATATGAAAATAATATACATTATATTAATTACCAGTTCTTTTCATTGTGGGACTGGCAAACCCGTCTATATCGCCCAACTCACCAACAGCTGATTTGTCAAATATTCTTTTATATCTTTCAAGAATAGGGATAACAGAATCGTATCTTGGATATCGCACTGTAAGTTGTTTTATGCCAGCCTCCAACTTACTTTTACAATTTTCAATGTCATCGAACATCGATAAAATGCTAGCAAGACACACCTTTACATTCAACATATAATAAGAAACTATAAATCCATACAACGAAAATACAGTTAATTTATAAAATATACTAAATAACTCATTCGTACCTCTAACGATGACCAATCGTCAAACATCGTTTCTTTTCCAACGTCATCCTTTGAAATATCAACCGCCTCTTCTTCGCTGTTGCAATCCTCAACTTTTTCATCATCGTAAAGTTCCCTTATATCCCCCAAACCAAAACCTCTGTTCCTCAACTCTTGGTCCTTCCTCATGTTCATCAAATCATGTGTCCAATAACTTATAGGAGCTTCTCGGCATGCATCATTAAAACCAGGACATGTTGTTGAGTCCAAATACAACAACTACAAAAACATAAATAAATCATTAAAAAATACATCAGAAATTTAATTTAAAATTTTGATGTCTACACATGTGTATACTTTAAGTCTTACACCAGTGTACTATTTCCAAACATAAAAAAATCCCAAAAAAACTTATGTTAAAGATATGCGAAACATGCCACCAAATAAGTGAGCGGTCCCCTGAAGTAAACCTTTGGATCATATCTTACCATTCATCTTTGCATGACTTTAACAGCAATCCAACCAAATCGAGCGTAAAAGAATCCAACATGTGTACATCACACTCCCATTTTTTGTACAAGCAATCATGGTAGATATAAACAGCAACACAAAATCTATTTTGAACATATTCTTGTCTTCATAAGGATCCAACCTTATTTTATCTACAATGTTCTTAAAACTAACTGGCACCTTTGGAAACCTAGAAACCCATTTATCTTTTAAAGGATGTCCCGGTTCATTTTTACTTTCCTTTGACACCCTTATATCTCCGAAGGCACACCTAACAATTTGTTATAGATTCTCTATCCACATTTATGTACCTATCCACCAAAGTAATTCTCATTCTCATTTTTTTTCGTATATAACATATCTATCACAAAATGTCCTAAGTTGGCCGTAATATCACTAACCTTCAACCTCAACACTTTTCCAAAACCCATCTCTTTAACCATTTTTCTTTGCCATGGTTTCATAAACCGTACAGCTTCGTATAACTTATTTGGTGATGTACGAACCCGGATTCTAGGTAATCCGTCTTCTACCTTAGCCCGTTTTTTTTTTCTTTTTTCCTTTCCTTTCTTGGGGTCCTTTTTATCTGCCTCTTTTGGTAATTGAATACTTCACCGATTAGATTCTCCTTAGAATCTTCATCAATCACTAATGTAAAATGATCCTATCAATTTTTACATAAAAAGTTGTACTGGATACACTGAGAAAACTTTATTGTAATAAATACCTCATATGTCTTCATCATCTTCATTAATTTTACGCTGATCGTCGTCCACAGTCGCCTTATTGTCCAATCTTTTAAGCAACCCTACAAACGGTTTATAAAAAATTACTTCACCATGTCACAGTACACAGATGTATATTCATGTTCGTAAACCATACCTGACCCTTCTTTCCTTTCGTCCTCACCAGTTAGTTTACAACCTCTTCGACCACGTTTTGTTAGTTGACTAACTTTTTTCATCATCCAACAACAAAACATATTTAATTGACATAACAGTTGGACATGTATATCAAAATTGATACATGTCTATCTGTCAATACCAAAAGCAAAAAACACAATCTAACCTTTTGCGTCGTTCGCGAAAAGGACACGAACTGCTTTCACACTTTTCATTATTCTTTTCTTCACAGATTTACTTTTCTTTCTGCCTTCATCAACATTCTGCTTTTCATCAGGTTCCTTTTCATCAAATATTTGATCCATTTTTTAGCCGTTTTTTCCCTATTCTAATTTGTCGGGGTTTCTCAGAAACATTTCCTACATGTAAAACATATTAACTACTTGTATAGATAACAATCTAAAATATTGGCGTCTACTGAACAATACCTTTACATCTCTTGTCCACATTACCCATTGCATTGTGCACCTTCGACATCATTTTTGTTGACATCTCAGCAACTATGCAAAAAAACTTTTATGCCCAACAAGTTAAAGTCCGTTTTGTATACCACATATTATACATACACCATATTTTAAAAAATATGGTACGTTCAACAAATTGTGTCTATTTTGTTTACCTGTTTCAACCTTATTACCGGTTTCTTCATCATCTGAAAATTCAATTGGATCATCTTTTGTATTACTAGGACAATAAACGAGCTATCCTTTCGCTCTTTCACCTGCGCGATTAAAAAACCAATGTTCATGTTATTATATTACGAATGCTTACTCAAATTATACAATGCTTTTATACATAATTAGACCAAAAACCTACGTTTCCTCATTGTGTAAGCACTTGTACCTACAAATTAAATCAAAATGGGATTGATCAAGTAAACAAAGAAATTGAACGCATACAACTTCAATACTATATACATATATGTAATTCACTCGAATCATGATATGTTATATGGTTATTGAACAAATTCTTTTAAACTAACATTTCATTGCACATAGCAAAATAAAAAAGATCATACCTAAGACGTTTAATTCCATATTTCACACACACACACACCTGTCCATTTTTACAAAACACCAATTTGTTATCCCCAATTTAACATCAAACACTTTCTTACACAATTGTAAAAAGCATTTGTGCCACATACTAAAGTGTCCATCAACACTATATACACAAGCAATACACACAACCATATGACATATCTAGCAAACATCTAAAAAAACCATCCACATAGGCAAACAATATGAAACACTGATTAAACAATATACACTTGTGTACATGTTAATAATGCACTTGCCTGTATAATTTGGGATGGTCCAAGTTTGTGGACGACCTTGTTAAGGAAACTTACTGTCCACCCCACGAGGTGGAAAAGATAGAGTCAGGCTTTCTGACTCTCACAATGAAAAACCTAGATTGTCGGAAGTATGTTTCCGATTTCAACTCCCTATCTAGGTTAGTTTCCTATATGATCACCCCTGAAATAAACCATTGCGCGTTTTATCAATGGGTTAGCTCCTGAGATTAAGGGTATGGTAAAGGCTGCTCAGCGTAGTACCTATAGGTCCGCTGATGACCTGTCTCTTTCTCTCACCCTTGATCTAATGAGGCAAAAGTCAGTTAAATTTGAAACTGACTGGAAAAGAAAGAGAGAAGATGATAACTCCCAAAAGTTTAATAAGAAAAATAAAGAGAGATTTGGGTTCAAAAAGAACCAAGGCAAGTCGGTTATAACGCCAACATGCAAGACTTGCAACCGCAGACACTAGGACAGTGTAGTTATGATCCACAAGCCAAACCATGTGGCATCTGTAAGAGAAAGGGGCATAAGACCCTAGAATGCAAGGATCTTAAGGATGCCGTCTGCTACGTCTGCAATGAAAAGGCATATTAAGACTAACTGCCTAAAATTCTTAAGAATAATAATGCGAAGCCTGAGAGGCCAAGAAGGGGAATGCTCGTGCCTTTCAAATGACTGCAAGAGAGGCTGTTAATGACAAAAATGTCATAACAAGCACATTCCTCATTAACAATATTTATGCTAGAGTTCTTTTTGATTCGGGTGCAGATAGATCTTTTGTTGATCATAAGTTTAGCAAACTATTAAACCTGCCCATAAGAACTCTAGATAAAATTTATGAGATAGAACTTGCTGATGGAAGTTTAGAATCAGCATCTTCCAGTATTGATGGATGTTCTATATCCATTAAGAATCATTCTGTTCCTATCTCTCTTTTGCCAATGAAATTTGCGGGGTTTGATGTAGTTTTAGGCATGGATTGGTTATCCCATAACTAAGCCCGCATTGCCTGCGATAAGAAACTCATCGAAATCAAAACCCCATCTGGTGAATGATCACCATCCCTGGAGACTCACACTACGGATTGCCAGACAAGGTGTCGTTATTTAAGGCATCCAAGTGTTTGAGGAAAGGTTGTGTCATTACATGACACAAGTTACTATTAATGAGCTTAAGCCAAACATGGAAGACCTACCAGTTATTTCTGAATATTCCAATGTCTTTCCCGAAGAACTACTAGGTTTACCTCTAGATAGACAAGTAGAATTTAGAATTAATATCCTGCCAGGATCAGCACCTGTTGCCAGAGCTCCATATAGACTAGCACCGACGGAAATGAAGGATTTGAGGACACAATTAGATGAACTCTTAGAGAAAGGCTTTATACAGCCTAGTTCCTCACCTTGGGAGCTCCTATCCTCTTCGTCAAGAAGAAAGACGGTTCAATGCGGATGTGCATTGATTACCGTGAGCTGAACAAGATAACAATCAAGAACCGTTATCCATTGCCCAGGATCGATGATTTATGAAACCAACTTCAAGGGGCAAGTTACTTTTCTAAGATCGATTTGAGATCTTGATATCATCAGCTGAAGTTAGGAGTGAGGATGTTCCTAAGACAGCCTTCAGGACCCGTTATGGTCACTTTGAATTTTTAGTGATGCCTTTTGGGCTCACAAATGCACCTGCAGCATTCATGGATCTCATGAATAGAGTCTGCAAGCCATATCTGGATAAGTTTGTCATTGTCTTCATAGACGACATACTTATTTACTCTCGTAATCAGGTGGATCACGAGAAACATCTTCGGTGCATCTTAGAACTGTTAAGGCAAGAGAAGCTTTATGCTATATTCTCTAAATGTTAGTTTTGGCTTAGAGAATTCCAATTTCTTGGACATATGGTAAATGAGCGTGGTATCCAAGTGGATCCCGCCAAAATTGAAGCCATAATAAATTGGGAAGTGCCCAAGGCCCCATCGGAGGTTTGTAGTTTCCTAGGATTGGCTGGATACTACAGGAGGTTCATTGAGAACTTTTCAAGAATAGCCACTCCTTTAACTACCTTGACCCGTAAGAATGTTAAATATAATTGGGGTCCAAAAAAACAAGAATCTTTTAGGTTCTTAAACACAAGTTGAGCAATGCTCCTGTGTTATCACTACCTGAGGGTGTTGAAGACTTTGTTGTTTACTGTGATGCTTCGCACACCGGCATGGGTTGTGTGCTAATACAAAAAGGCATGGTGATTGCCTTGCATCACGACAGTTAAAGGTGCAGAAAGAAATTACACCACCCATGATTTGGATTGGGTGTTGTTGTATTTGCACTAAAACTGTGGAGACATTACTTGTATAGCACAAAGTGTATTATATACACAGACCATAAAAGTCTCCAACATTTGTTCGATCAGAAGGAATTGAACATGTGAAACGCCGATGGATGGAAACGCTTAATGATTATGATTACGAGATTTGCTACCATCCAGGCAAGGCAAATATAGTTGCTGATGCCTTAAGTCGCAAGGAACAGGGTTAAACCTATAAGGATTAACGCCAAGAGCATTGAGCTCAAAAATAACTTAAGTGAGAAGCTATTAGATGCGCAAAAGCAAGCTCTATTAGAGGCTAATGCTCCTAATGAAGGATTAGGCGGAACTGTCAGTCAGTTAACACCTGGAAAGGATGGAATCCTTAGATTTAATGATAGAATTCGGTTTCCAATTTTTGGAGGAATTAGAGATCTAATCCTCCAAGAAGCGACACAATTCAAGATACTCAGTTCACCTGGGAGGTGACAAAATGTATCAAGATTTGAAGAAGAATTATTGGTGGATGGGTTTGAAGAAATCCATAGCCATTTATGTAGCTAAGTGTCTTACGTGTTCACAAGTTAAAGCGAACATCAAAAGCCGTCAGGACTTCTACAACAATTGGAAATTCCCACATGGAAATGGAAATGGTAACTATGGATTTGATTACCAAGTTTCCTAAGACCAAAGCCGATGAGTCGCTAGCAATGTCGCACAAAGATGTGCAAATTAATGAAAACCTGAGGTTGGTTGAGAAACCGATTTTGATCGAGGATCGACAGGTTAAGAAGCTCCGAAGGAAAATGATACCTATAGTAAAGGTTAAGTGGGACGCCTTTAGAGGTCCCGAGTATACATGGGAGGTTGAGTCCACTATGCGATAAAAGTACCCCCATCTTTTTGAATAAAATCTCGAGGTCGAGATTTCTTTTAAGGGGTGAGGATGTAACACCCTGTAAAATCGTGTCCAATAGTATAGTGACACGTGTTATATTTTAAATATAGTCTATTAAAGACTAATAAGGACTAAAGGTGTCAACATGCTTAAACTGAGCCTCTAAGTGACTGTCTGGTGTCAACATGCATAAATAACAGCCTCTGAGTGACTAATATGTCAACATGCTTAAACATGGCCTCTGAGTGACTGATATGTCAACATGCCCAACCTCTGAGTGACATCGGAGTCCACATGCTTATAGTGGGCCTCTAAGTGATCCTTTACAAAGTCCTAACTCTCATACGTGCCATTTGTTGGACGAGAGGGTTCAATTCTGTAAATATGTGAAAGTTGGATAATGGAGCGATTAAAAGTGTCTACATTTTAATTTATACCTCTGAGTCACCTTTTAACAAATCGAGAGCTCGACAATGTCCGAGCATAATTCCGGGTACGCCAAATATTGCCTACGGAGGGCTAAATATGCTAAAAGGGTGTTTTAGGAGGTTCTAGGAGGTTTTAATAAGTTAAGGGGCTAAAAGTGACAAACTTCAATTCTGCCTATGGGGCGCGAGAGGCCTGTGTCTGCATAAAAGTTTGCTTGGCCTCCACACATATTGCCAAAAACCATTTTTTTCGAAATTATGGACTTTCAATCAGCTATGCCACGTTTTAGGACACTTGTAAGCTCCCTCTTACACCCCTAAATACCTGGTATCACCTCCTTTGAGTTCTACAACTATAAATAGGTGTCCAAGTCCACAATTTGAACTTGCACCTTTCTTATTCATAACTCTTCTCCCTCCTCTGGAAGTTTCTAACTGAAAGGAGCAACCAACATAGTTCTCTTGCATTCTAGGAACCTCTTGTAAGTGTTCCTTGCTCTTGCATTTTCGTTTATTAGGCTTTTAAAGCCAAAAGTCAAGCGTTTTACGGATAACGCTTTGACTTTCGGTTAAGACCATTATGGTCCGCTATTGTTCGTAACGAACATGGCTAAGTGATCATAATAAGGTAGGTGTTAGTCCCTATAAAGGGCACCTCCTGAAGATCACCTTTACTAGACCAATTGATGGGTCAAAGTTAAGATATTAAAAAGTCAAACAGCCATTTTCGAAAAAATAATTAAATTGATCTTATATACGTTATGAAACCTGTTTTGACATTAAACAAGTTGGTAATAATTATAAAACATGTAAGAACATGTTCGTCTCGTCAATTTCAGTTCTAGGGTCGGTTCGTAATCGAAAGTTCGCGAAGTTTGACTTCTGCTTTGACTTTCGATTCTGACCCGATTTAGATTAGTTAACTACTGATCTAAAGTTGCATTATGATCGTAATATATTGTAGCATAACCCTCTGAGGTTATATTACATGATCATAATCAGAATCTGAGTTTATGCGGAAGTTTCGTAATTATGCCATTTTTAACTAAAATGCCCTTTTTGCATAAAACAAGGTTTTTAATGATAAAGAACTTGAAAATAAGTTTTCAACTGATGTAATATTATAAGTAGGATTATTTGGGATGTTAAATCAGATTATAAACCTGAGTTTACAAACAGGTCCTTCAATTACGTCGATAAATGACGATTTAGCCCTTGTGGCTCATAAAATGCTTTTAATCAAATCTTATCAAGGTAAATCTTTTACCTACTGATATATTATATTAAATGACATATCTAAGAAATTTTAATCTGTCCTTAACGTCAGTTATAAGACGTCATTTTACGACATAAGCGTCGTTTCGGCGCATAGTATGGTTTTAAACCATATTATTTGACCAAGACTTGTTACCTACTGATTTTAAAACTTATTATAAATATTTTCACAGTATGTACATATTGCAAGCTCAAAATCCCAAATAATATATAAACTATGTGTAAAATGACCAAAATGCCCCTTCGGTGCATAGTTTGGTCATAAAATATAAATTACACATATAATTGATATCCTAGTGATAATATATCATAAATAAGTTATTTTTCCATAATACTTATAGTTATAACATTAAATTATATTCTAGTTCCTTTTATACACTATGAAATTACCAAAATGCCCTCAAGGCATAATTTCATTTTAAAACCTTAAGGGCATATAAGTTGATATCCTACTGATATTACAACTTAATTAAAGTACAATGGCATATAGGACTTGTCCATGACTTATCCGGTTACCCATTATCGCTTATAAGCATACGGTTGATTATACTAACTAGTTTACGGAGTTCAACCAAAACAGGTTTAACCTTATCACTTTAAACTCAAAATCCAAATGTTTATTGTTCACCCATGTTATGCAAGTCAAAGTATTTGTTGGGTTAAACTAAATTCTATCTGATCATCGTTTAATCAAGCGCTATAAGTTTTGATCCCGTACACTATTCGATAGAAGTCTATGACTTAAATAAGACGTATTTTAGTTGGTTAGCTTATGCCATAATCCAGACTAGAGCCTTCCGGTAAATGCTATCTGCACTTAATTCATTTTGGATACGCCTGAGATATAAAATCTTGCATTTTTAAATCAAGACAAGCTCAGGTAATTACTCTTGACTTATTTTCCCTATACGGGCTTGGGATACGGTAAATTATTACGGCTTGGCCAGAAATGGGATCAATCGAATGCCGGATTGTGGCTAGTAAATCCGCATATTCTGTTTTATCAGTTTTGTTTGATAACTTAAACACCGGGGTTAAATTACCATGTCCTCGATATCCTCAGCTCATTACATTAGATAATGGCCACGACCTTAGCGCGGGGTGTAGGCATACACCTGACAGATGCTCAAATGCAAATTACCCAAGACGTTATGGGTAACTCCTCTGTGAGTTCTAAGTGGTGTGTATTTAATCATGTCTCGGTCTCTGTACTGGGCCCTGTATGTATGGAAAAACATGTGAATCTGTTAACAAGGTTACAAAGTAACTTTCCTAAGTTATAAAAGATTTGTGCCCTGTGCACTTAAATCTAATTTTTAAAATGTTTTCAAAATGAGTCAGTCGGGTGTATTTACCAGCGAAAGCTGACGTATTTTCAAAAGACTAAGCTTGCAGGTACAATACAAAATAGGTCGGAAGCTGCTCGGTAGTGAATAAGAGGATCTTGCAAATCCTTAGATCTGCCCTAAAGTCTGTTTTATATTCTTTCTTGTACATGTTATGATCCGCCTGTGGATCATCTATTACGAGCCGGTATATTATTTTGTATTTCGAACATTTGGTTTGTAATAGTAATTTTACTCCAAGACTTCCGTTGTGCCGTGTTTAATTGACTATGGTGATTATCAACTGACGTCACGATACTCCCCACCCGGGCCCACCGGTGTATGATTTGGGTTGGAAATCCGGGGTGTGACAGGTTGGTCTCAGAGCCAAAGTTTGAGAGAATTAAACACTATCCTTCTTGTGTTTAATCTCAAACTTACACGTGCACATTCCTTAGACTTCCGAGTCTAGGCATTGACCTAGGATTACTGAATTCGTTATTAAGTTATTAGAATTGTTTTTGAGTTGATTTAACAAGAAAATGTCACCACGTGTACGAGGAGAGGGAAAGGACCCATGAGGGGAGGACCATCAGGACACATCCACATCACCCGAACCCCTATGAGGACTCGGGAGATTCATGGCCATTTCCCAACATTCGCCTACCCACACTCAAAGTTCTACCACTCGTACCATTCGCACCATTCTTACCACTCCCATCACTCTTATCATTCTTACCATGATGAGTTTAATCCAAACCAATATCTAAATACACCTCCAGCCGATCAGAATCAGTTGAACCAACCAAACCCCATGGACGAGGACTCCGACTCGGAGATGCCATCGTTGGGATTGCATACGCATCCCATAGAAATTTCAAGGATTCGAACTCTTATACCGGGTCGCTTAACCAAGGTCCTAATGAGTGGGACAATATTAACCAATTCACCTTCGTAAATACACCTTCCCATCACTCCCAACCACCTCTCTGCAGGAAGATGTGCACATGGAACCGGCGGAACAACCCCAATCGCCACCAGAACCGCCAATGAGGAAAAGAGGAGCACGTACGTCGGTATGTGCAGGCCAACGGTCAGGTTCACTACCACCATTGCCCAAACCTTACCCAACTATTCACGAGGACCCACAAATGGGTGGACCCTCTAACACCTCACTAGTGGTGGAACCAACAACAACACCAATAGCTCAACCACCACCATCGGGTTATAGTAATCCAATCCCCACATATCCAGATACTCTGGATATGATCCTTTTAACCCGTCTACACTAGTAGACTATCAAGCATGGTCGCATGACCCCTATATGCAAGCGGTTATGCACAACGCACTTTACCCATCTCCTTTCCCACCTGCTTGTCCACCGAGTGGATATTCAACTTATGGTACCAGTATCCGGTTATGCCACAATCACAACCACAACCTCCGCCACCACTTGAGGCCATTAATGAGGCCTTAGAAAGAATGAAAGAAATGCAGCAACAAGCGGAGAAAACGGAGAAGAAATTCTCCAAGTTGGTTAAGGGAAAGAAGGACGAGTGAAGTCTCTTCTAATATATGTTAGTCCTTGCGAGGACATTGTTATTTGTTTAGTCCCTGCGTGGACATTTTGTTTTCTATAGTCCTTGCATGGACAATTGATATCTTTCTAGTATTGTAACTTCTATTGAAATTTATTGAACTATTTTGAAATTATATATATGTAATCATCCTCTTCAAACGAGCGTCTCGAGTTTACTGAAATTTATGCTCGCGACATAATTCCAAAAAGATCTTAATAGTTTTGATTAGCCAAGTGGCACAGACCACACATTTGGCCAAATTATAAATGATAGTTAAGTACAAAGGGTCTTCTATCAGGATATTTAAGGGAAGTTATCCTTCTATCTAGAGGTGGTGGACTTAAGTTCAAGCCTCCAAGTCGTTAAAGTCAAGATGACCTGGACTATTAGTCAACCATTAAGGTATCTTATGTTAACATTCAAGAATGTTCATACTCCTGGTAGTGTGGCTTGAGGAACCACACTAGCCTTCAAGGTAATGGATTATGTCCTAACCATACATAGATACGTGATCAAATTGATCCCGGCTAATATCATCAGTTTGATGATAAAACATCCATTAGTGATGTATTGCCCTTGGGGCTATGATTAAACATCCATTAGTGATGTGTTGCCCTTGGGGCTATGATTAAACATCCATTAGTGACGTATTGCCCTTGGGGCTATGATTAAACATCCATTAGTGATGTATTACCCTTGGGGCTATGATAAAACATCCATTAGTGATGTATTGCCCTTGGAGCTGTGATTAAACATCCATTAGTGATGTATTACCCTTGGGGATATGATTAAACATCCATTAGTGATGTATTGCCCTTGGGGCTATGACTAAACATCCATTAGTGATGTATTGCCCTTGGGGCCTATGATAAAACATCCATTAGAGATGCATTGCCCTTGGGGCTATGATTAAACATCCATTTAGTGATGATTTGCCTTTGAGCAATATTATATTGTCAAGAATGACAACGACAGTTGTGTTAATCTAACCCACTGTCCAAATTCTTTGTCCATTAGTGACAAGCCTATGTGCCATATTTTATGTCCATTATGTGACAAGCCTATGTGCCATAACTTATATTTATATTTGTCCATTAGTGACAGGCCTATGTGCCATATTTTATGTCCATTAGTGACAGGCCTATGTGCCATAAATTTCATGTCCTTCGTGACAAGTTTATGAGCTAAATATAATTGTCAATTATGACAATGACAGCTGTGACAACGCGATCCACTGTCCAATATCATATATGAACTATGTCCAGATTGTAATTTGCCTTTGATGGTCCTATAAAGACCTAGGCTAAATATAGTATGTTAAGCCTAAGAGTTGTGATGTTATTCACACTGGTATAGGCAATGGATTGTTATATCCAATGTTGAAAACCAATATGGTTGATATACCATGGCTAAATGAAGTTTTATTGCCATATAGAACCAAAGCTCAAAGATGGCTAACTCGAATGAGGCACAAAGTAGCCACCGGAATATTGACTCAAACAAAGCCGAAAACAGAGATATTGATAATGATAATTTTCAAGCTCGCATTGATGCGACTGTGGAAAAGGCCATGGGAAAGGCCATAGAAAAGCTTAGGGAGTTGAGTGCTACTCGCTCTAGACCATTATCAATTACCCCATCCTCAGCTCATAAGGAGAGCTCCGTTCACTCTTCGAATGCGAAGAGTGAACCAAAGAAAATAGATTTTGTTGATAGGTCCCGTTCTGCTAAAGACGGATGAACCTATAAGTATTTCGTCTCACGCAAGCCCCGAGACTTTAATGGGGAAAAAGGAGCTGTGGAAGCCTTAAGGTGGCTGGATGAGATGGAGACAATCATAGATATCAGCAGTTGTGCTGATAAGGATGTGGTCAAATATGTATCACAGTCCTTTAAGGGCGATTCCCTAATTTGGTGGAAAGTCATGATCCAGTCTACAAGTAAAGTACATCTGTATAATTTGGGATGGTCCAAGTTTGTGGACAACCTTGTTAAGGAAACTTACTGTCCACCCCACGAGGTGGAAAAGATAGCGTCAAGCTTTCTGACTCTCACAATGAAAAACCTAGATTGTCGGAAGTATGTTTTCGATTTCAACTCCCTATCTAGGTTAGTTTCCTATCTGATCACCCTTGAAACTAAACGCATTGCGCGTTTTATCAATGGGTTAGCTCCTGATATTAAGGGTATGGTAAAGGCTACTCAGCCTAGTACCTATAGGTCCGCTGTTGACCTGTCTCTTTCTCTCACCCTTGATCTAGTGAGGCAAAAGTCAGTTAAATTTGAAACTGACTGGAAAGAAAGAGAGAAGATGATAACTCCCAAAAGTTTAATAAGAAAAATAAAGAGAGATTTGGGTTCAAAAAGAACAAAGGCAAGTCGGCTATAACGCCAACATGCAAGACTTGCAACCGCAGACACTGGGGAGAGTGTATTTATGATCCACAAGCCAAACCATGTGGCATCTGTAAGAGAAAGGGGCATAAGACCCTAGAATGCAAGAACCTTAAGGATGTCGTCTGCTACGTTTGCAATGAAAAGGGCATATTAAGACTAACTGCCATAAAATTCTTAAGAATAATAATGTGAAGCCTGGAGAGGCCAAGAAGGGGAATGCTCATGCCTTTCAAATGACTGCAAGAGAGGCTTTTAATGACGACAATGTCATAACAAGTACATTCCTCATTAACAATATTTATGTAGAGTTCTTTTTTATTCGGGTGCAGATAGATCTTTTGTTGATCATAAGTTTAGCAAACTATTAAACCTCCCATAAGAACTCTATATAAAATTTATGAGATAGAACTTGCTGATGGAAGTTTAGAATCATCATCTTCCAGTATTGATGGATGTTCTATATCCATTAAGAATCATTCTGTTCCTATCTCTCTTTTGCCAATGAAATTGGCGGGGTTTGATGTAGTTTTAGGCATGGAGATAACTAAGCCCGCATTGCCTACTATAAGAAACTCATCGAAATCAAAACCCCATCTGGTGAAATGATCACCATCCCTAGAGACTCACACTACGGATTGCCAGACAAGGTATCAGTTATTTAAGACATCCAAGTGTTTGAGGAAATGTTGTGTCATTTACATGGCACAAGTTACTATTAATGAGCCTAAGCCAAACATGGAAGACCTACCAGTTATTTCTGAATATTCCGATGTCTTTCCCGAAGAACTACTAGGTTTACCTCCAGATAGACATGTAGAATTTAGAATTGATATCCTACCAGGATCAGCACCTGTTTCCAAAGCTCCATATAGACTAGCACCGACGGAAATGAAGAATTTGAGGACACAATTAGAAGAACTCTTAGAGAAAGACTTTATACAGCCTAGTTCCTCACCTTGGGGAGCTCCTATCCTCTTCGTCAAGAAGAAAGACGGTTCAATGCGGATGTGCATTGATTACCGTGAGCTGAACAAGATAACAATCAAGAACGTTATCCATTGCCCAGGATCGATGATTTATTAAACCAACTTCAAGGGGCTAGTTACTTTTCTAAGATCGATTTGAGATCTTGATATCATCAGCTAAAGGTTAGGAGTGAGGATGTTCCTAAGACAGCCTTCAGGACCCGTTATGGTCACTTTGAATTTTTAGTGATGCCTTTTGGGCTCACAAATGCACCTGCAGCATTCATGGATCTCATGAATAGAGTCTGCAAGCCATATCTGGATAAGTTTGTCATTGTCTTCATAGACGACATACTTATTTACTCTCGTAATCAGGTGGATCACGAGAAACATCTTCGGTGCATCTTAGAACTGTTAAGGCAAGAGAAGCTTTATGCTAAATTCTCTAAATGTGAGTTTTGGCTTAGAGAAGTCCAATTTCTTGGACATATGGTAAATGAGCGTGGTATCCAAGTGGCTCCCGCCAAAATTGAAGCCATAATAAATTGGGAAGTGTCCAAGACCCCATCGGGGGTTCGTAGTTTCCTAGGATTGGCTGGATACTACACGAGGTTCATTGAGAACTTTTCAAGAATAGCCACTCCTTTAACTACCTTGACCCGTAAGAATGTTAATATATATATTGGGGTCCAAAACAACAAGAATCTTTTGAGGTTCTTAAACACAAGTTGAGCAATGCTCCTGTGTTATCACTACCTGAAGGTGTTGAAGACTTTGTTGTTTACTGTGATGACTTCGCACACCAGCATGGGTTGTGTGCTAATGCAAAAAGGCAAGGTGATTGCCTATGCATCACGACAGTTAAAGGTGCACGAAAGAAATTACACCACCCATGATTTGGATTGGGTGCTGTTGTATTTGCACTAAAACTGTGGAGACATTACTTGTATAGCACAAAGTGTATTATATACACAGACCATAAAAGTCTCCAACATCTGTTCGATCAGAAGGAATTGAACATGTGACAACGCCGATGGATGGAAACGCTTAATGATTATGATTGCGAGATTCGCTACCATCCAGGCAAGGCAAATATAGTTGCTGATCCTTAAGTCGCAAGGAACTGGGTTAAACCTATAAGGATTAACGCCAAGAGCATTGAGCTCAAAAATAGCTTAAGTGAGAAGCTATTAGATGCGCAAAAGCAAGCTCTGTTAGAGGCTAATGCTCCTAATAAAGGATTAGGCGGAACTGTCAATCAGTTAACACCTGGAAAGGATGGCATCCTTAGATTTAATGATAGAATTTGGGTTCCAATTTTTGGAGGACATAGAGATCTAATCCTCCAAGAAGCGCATAATTCAAGATACTCAGTTCACCCGGGAGGTGACAAAATGTATCAAGATTTGAAGAAGAATTATTGGTGGATGGGTTTGAAGAAATCCATAGCCACTTATGTAGCTAAGTGTCTTACGTGTTCACAAGTTAAAGCCGAACATCAAAAGCCGTCAGGACTTCTACAACAATTGGAAATTCCCACATGGAAATGGTAAATGGTAACTATGGATTTGATTACCAAGTTGCCTAAGACCAAATGTGGTAATGACATGATTTGGGTCATAGTGGATAGGTTGACTAAGTCAGCACATTTCTTGCCAATCAAAGAAACTATAACTCTAATAAATTGGCTAAGTTGTATGTGACAAGATTGTGTCCCTACACAGTGTGCTGGTATCTATTGTATCTGATAGAGATACTAGATACACATCTCACTTTTGGAAGAGTTTCCAACAATGTTAGGCACAAGATTGAACTTTAGTACGGCTTACCACCCGCAGACGGATGGACAAAGTGAGCATACTATCCAAACACTGGAAGACATGCTTAGGGCATGTGTGATTGATTTAGGTGGAAGTTGGGATGACCACTTACCCCTGATAGAATTCTCCTATAATAATAGTTATCATACGAGCATCAAGGCTGCTCCTTTTGAGGCCTTGTATGGGAGAAAATGTAGAACGCCCGTGTGTTGGGCAGAAGTTGGGGAAGCCCAACTATCAGGAGTGGAGATTGTCCTGGAGACCACGGAAAAGATTGTGCAGATCCGTGATCGTCTCAAAGCTGCCATGGATAGGCATAAGAGCTATGCCGATAAGAGGCGTAAACCTCTTAAGTTCCAAGTATGGGACAAAGTCATATTAAAAGTGTCACCCTGGAAAGGTGTGATGCGCTTTGGGAAGAAGGGCAAGTTAAGCCCAAGATACATCGGACCATTCGAAATAGTCGAATGTGTCGGCACTGTAGCTTATAAGCTCAAACTGCAGAGGAGCTTAGTGGAATCCATGATGTATTCCACATTCTAACCTTAAGAAATGTCTTGCCGTGAGTCGCTAGCAATGTCGCACAAAGATGTGCAAATTAATGAAAACCTGAGGTTGGTTGAGAAACCGATTTTGATCGAGGATCGACAGGTTAAGAAGCTCCGAAGGAAAATGATACCTATAGTAAAGGTTAAGTGGGACGCCTTTAGAGGTCCCGAGTATACATGGGAGGTTGAGTCCACTATGCGACAAAAGTACCCCCCATCTTTTTGAATAAAATCTCGAGGTCGAGATTTCTTTTAAGGGGGTGAGGATGTAACACCCTGTAAAATCGTGTCCAATAGTATAGTGACACGTGTTATATTTTAAATATAGTCTATTAAAGACTAATAAGCACTAAAGGTGTCAACATGCTCAAACTGAGCCTCTAAGTGACTGTCTGATGTCAACATGCATAAATAACAGCCTCTGAGTGACTAATATGTCAACATGCTTAAACATGGCCTCTGAGTGACTGATATGTCAACATACCCAGCCTCTGAGTGGCATCGGAGTCAACATGCTTATAGTGGGCCTCTAAGTGATCCTTTACAAAGTCCTAACTCTCATACGTGCCATTTTTGGACGAGAGGGTTCAGTTCTGTAAATATGTGAAAGTTGGATAATGGAGGGATTAAAAGTGTCAACATGTTAATTTATACATCTGAGTGACCTTTTAACGAATCGAGAGCTCGACAATGTTCGGGCATAATCACGGGTACGCCAAATATTGCCTACGGAGGGCTAAATATGCAAAAAGGTGTTTTAGGAGGTTCTAAGAGGTTTTAATAAGTTGAGGGGCTAAAAGTGACAAACTTCAATTCTGCCTATGGGGTGCGAGAGGCCTGTGTCTACATAAAAGTTTGTTTGGCCTCCACACATATTGCCAAAAACCATTTTTTTGAAACTATGGACTTTCAATCAGCTATGCCACGTTTTAGGACACTTGTAAGCTCACTCTTACACCCCTAAACACCTAGTATCACCTCCTTTGAGTTCTCCAACTATAAATATGTGTCTAAGTCCACAATTTGAACTTGCACCTTTCTTATTCATAACTCTTCTCCCTCCTTTGGAAGTTCCTAACTGAAAGGAGCATCCAACATAGTTCTCTTGCATTCTAGGAACCTCTTGTAAGTGTTCCTTGCTCTTACATTTTCGTTTATAGGCTTTTAAAGCCAAAAGTCAAGCGTTTTACGGATAACGCTTTGACTTCCGGTTAAGCCCATTATGGTCCAGCCATTGTTTGCACCGAACATGGCTAAGTGGTCGTAATAAGGTAGGTGTTAGTCCCTATAAAGGGCACCTCCTGAAGATCACGTTTACTAGACCAATTGACGGGTCAAAGTTAAGATATTAAAAAGTCAAAGAGACCATTTTTCAGAAAAATAATAAATTGATCTTATATACGCTATGAAACCTATTTTGACATTTAAACAAGTTGGTAATATTAAGAACATGTTCGGCTCGTCAATTTCAGTTCTAGGGTCGGTTCGCAATCGAAATTCGCGAAGTTTGACTTCTGCTTTGACTTTCGATTCTGACCCGATTTAGATTAGTTACCTACTGATCTAAGTTGCATTATGATCGTAATATATTGTAGAATAACCCTCAGAGGTTATATTACACGATCATAATCAGAATCTGAGTTTATGTGCAAGTTCCGTAATTATGCCATTTTTAACTAAAATCCCTTTTTGCATAAAACAAGGTTTTTAATGATAATGAACTTGAAAATAAGTTTCCTACTGATGTAATATTATAAGTAGGATTACTTGGGATGTTAAATCAGATTATAAACTGAGTTTACAAGCAGGTACTTGAATTATGTCGATAAATTACAATTTAGCCCTTGTGGCTCATAAAATGGTTTTAATCAAATCTTTTCAAGGTAAATCTTTTACCTACTGACATGTTATATTAATAACATATCTAAGACATTTTAATCTGTCCTTAACGTCAGTTTTCAATTAAACATCGCATAATACGTCATTTTACGACATAAGCGCCGTTTCGGCGCATAGTATGGTTTTAAACCATATTATTTGACCAAGACTTGTTACCTACTGATTTTAAAACTTATTTTAAATATTTTTATAGTAGGTACATATTGCAAACTCAAAATCCCAAATAATCTATAAACTATGTTAAAATGACCAAAATGCCCATTCGGTGCATAGTTTGGTCATAAAATATAAATTACACATATAATTGATATCCACTGATAAATGTAATAAATAAGTTATTTTTCCTGAATACTTATAGTTATAACATTAAATTATATTCAAGTTCCTTTTATACAATATGAAATTACCAAAATGCCCTTATAAGGCATAATTTCATTTTAAAACCTTAACGGGCATATAAGTTGATATGCTACTGATATTACAACTTAATTAAAGTATAATGGCATATAGGACTTGTCCATGACTTATCCGATTACCCATTATCGCTTATAAGCATACGGTTGATTATAGTAACTAGTTTACGGATTTCAACCAAAACGGGTTTAACCTTATCACTTTAAACTCAAAATCCAGAATGTTTGTTGTTCACCCATATTATGCAAGTCAAAGTACTTGTTGGGTTTAAACTACATTCTATCCGATCATCGTTTAATCAAGCGCTATGCGTTTTGATCCCGTACAATTCGGTCTAAGTCTATGACTTAAATAAGACCGTTAGTATTTAGTTGGTTAGCTTATGCCATAATCTAGACTAGAGCCTTCCGATAAATGCTATCTGCACTTAATTCATTTTGGATACGGCTGAGATATAAAATCTGGCATTTTTAAATCAAGACTAGCTCGGGTAATTACTCTTGACTTATTTTCCCTATACGGGCTTGGATACAGTATATTATTACCGCTTGGTCAGAAATGGGATCAATCGAATGCTGGATTGTGGCTAGTAAATCCGCAATGTTTTTGTTTTTTTGATAACTTAAACATCGGGGGTTAAATTACCGTGTCCTAGATATCCTCAGCTCATTACATTAGATAATGGCCACGACCTTAGCGCGGGGTGTAGGCATACACCTGACAGACGCTCAAATGCAAATTACCCAAGACGTTGGGGATAACTCCTCTGTGAGTTCTAAGTGTGTATATTTAATCATGTCTCGGTCTCTGTACTGGGCCCTGTATGTATGGACAAACATGTGAATCTGTTAACCAGGTTACAAGGTAACTTTCCTAAGTTATAAAAGATTTGTGTCCTGTGCACTTAAATCTAATTTTTAAAATGTTTTCAAAATGAGTCAGTCGGGTGTATTTACCAGCGAAAGCTGACGTATTTTTAAAAGACTAAGCTTGCAGGTACAATACGAAATAGGCCGGAAGCTACTCGGTTGTGAATAAGAAGATCTTGCAAATCCATAGATCTGCCCTAAAGTCTGTTTTATATTCTTTCTTTGTACATGTTATGATCTGCCTGTGGATCATCTATTACGAGCCGGTATATTATTCGTATTTCAAACATTTGGTTTGTAATAGTAATTTTACTCCAAGACTTCCGTTGTGTCGTGTTTAATTGACTATGATGATTATCAACTAACGTCACGATACTCCTCACCCAGGCCCACTGGTGTATGGATTTGGGTTGGAAATCTGGGGTGTGATATACACATTCGTATTATATCAGTTATCATGGAGTATTATATATGGTGTACACTCAACATTCCTGTTAACTCAACCTTATGCAAAACAAATGAAGTAGGTATCCGAAGAATTTTTATCTAAACAGATTATATACCAAAAAAAACTTATTGAATCCACTTATGTACAATAACCATATTATTCTATTTCGATCAATCAAACATCTGAATATCATTTAACAAATTTTTCCTATAACAGAGCATAAACAACATTATTGTTGACTCATCCCTATACATTAAAAAATTGTATCATGTTTATTAACAATGTTTGTTTAAAACCCCCAAACACACAAAAACTAATTACACACACGTGTGTACATCAACAAATTTTTGCAGACTATCAATTCGCATTTACTTTACAAAACAGAGTACAATCAACAGTTTTATGAAAACAACCGTATCATTCAGTAGTACATAAATCTTTCCAAATAACAACGTGAAATCTGAACACAAATTCGGTCAATATCTACTGAATAAACAACTATTACTTCAGAAATAGTAAACCCTAATTAAAGATTTAGTGTTATTATAAAGCGAAGAAATCGTACAGAACAAACAGTAATGAACAAAAGCGGAGAATAAACTACAACACAGCTTTGTTTATCTTTTTCCTAGACGAATCAAATGAGTAATCGAACAGCTTTTCTCAAGTCGACGGAAGACTTCAATGTCTGTGACGTTGGAGACGGCGATTGTAAACACAGAGAAAAGAGATGGTTAAAATAGTAATGATGAGTTTTAGGAATGGATTTTGAAACAATATTTGCGATTATAGAGAACCGTTTATCTCGTGAACATATGGAAACTCTTAAGTTTCCCGTTTTTAAAATTTTCCCATTTGTAATTACAGTGGTACCCTTATTAGTTAAATTAAATAAAAAACCCACTAATTACAATCATGTCACCAATCAAAACATCAAGATGATGAAAATCAATGGTCTATATCAGTTCACATAGTTCACTTTTGACTTGTTGTTCACTCTAGAACCCTACCCTACCATATATATATATATATATATATACACGTACGTATACACACACAATCTTTTTTAACCCTCCAAAAAGTCGGGCATCAACCACAGTTCACCACCCCAAGGCCGGCCTTAATTAGAATCTATCTTTTTCTTGCAAAGATGCTTACACAACCTTAGACCATATGCAGTCAAGGTCTTTTTAGCTTAACAAATGACACGTCGAAGAGAGAGGACATGATCGTTATAGACACAATGGGGCAGAGTCAATCTTTAGGGAGACTAAATTTAACAAAAGATTATGTTAGATAAAATTAAATACTATTAAAGCTAGACTGTTCTTATTTACACTATATTCCATTACATCTTAAACTACAACCACTTTTCAATTAATGCAACTGTTATTACCTAGGTATTAATTATTTAATCTTTTTTATTTATTCTTCAATATTAATCAACCATTAGCTTTTATGATTTTTTTTATTTTTTCTAATGCAGGTAAGTTCATATATATTTTTTTTACTTTTTTTATTAATGTACACGTATATAGTGTCAAGTTCTTGAAAAACAATCAAAGTATGAAAATAATGAGAACAATTTTAAGCCACACAATCTTACTGATTTGTGGCTAACATTGATGCGACGACATTTTCGTAAATACTTAGAACCTTAAAACTACAAGGAAGGGTGATATGGTAAGATCTAAAAAGGGTGACATGCTAATCACATGTCATTTCCACTATCATTTTAAACATCCATAATTTTTTTATACGTGATTATTTAAAAAAAATTACACCATAAATCCAGCGTTTTTTATCTTTCCAACAAGTATGCTATTGACATACTTTTCGGAAAAAAAGAGCTGAGTTTTTTATAGCGTTTTCAGCTTTGTTTTTTATGGGTTTGCAGCTCAATTTTGTATAACATTTTTTTAATTGTGTGTTTTTGTGGGGTTTCTTCATGGTGTTATTCTAACTATGTGTTTTTATGGTGTTTTCAACCGGGTTTTTAATAGCGTTTTTCTGAAGTGGGTGTTTTTATAGCGTTTTTCAACTAAACATTTTTTTGGTGTTTTTCTTAACGGGGGTTTTTATGGAGTTTTTAACTGGATCTTTTATGGTGTTTTTGTTTTTCTAAACTGGGTTTTACGATGGTATTTTTATGTTGGAGACATTATTTTGTGTGTTTTTATGGGGCTTTTATTTTGGACATATTTCATGGCATTTTCTGAAAACTCCATAAGAATACCCACTATCACGAACACCTAGTTCATGTCTTTTTTTTTATTTCAAAACTATGACAATAGTATACTCGTGTGAAATATATAAAAAAACTCGATTTAATGGTTTTTTTTAAATAACCACATATAAAAAAGTTACTAGAGTTTTAAAAAGATTGTGGAAAGTAATGTGACTTGCATGTGCATTATTTTGATATGTGGATGGACTTTCTGACAATATCACCATTAGTGTAAGTTAGCACTAGTGTCATATGTCAATATTAAAATCGTTCTTATATTCTGACACTTTTGACTATTCTTCCTAGATTCTCCCCCTATATACACAAACATAAACCCAATAAGTTAAAGAGTATATATACAACACATTAATACAAAAAATAACTTTTATATAAATAACGTTGACAACATAAACAAAAATAGGACATAAAAATTAACAACTAATTTCCAATAGTACAAAAACTTTATCACGTTTATAAGGGTTGAATTATTTATAAAATTCTCTATGTTGCATATACACGTTTTTCCAATCAACTGCACATTATATGACAGATTAAATATGCGGAGATGCAAGGCATAAATATATAATAATAATTAAATCATATACTTTTATTAGTTTATTAGTACAATACACAACTCTATTTATTTTTTAAAACCTGATTAGCGGTTGGTGCAGGATGGCTAACGAGTTTGTGTATCAGCTCTTGCGTCATGTATGGTAGCTCATTTGTTTTGGTGGCATCTTTATGACCTCATGTTGGTAAATTTTCGAAAACGAGGAACGAAAAGGAGTTTGAGAAAATGAATACGCAGATATCAAAAGTCGTGGATTATGGTTTGGGTTATTTAATGTATTAAGTTGGAAGAGGTGTGCGATTTCAATTTACATTATGTAATCTTTTAACTTTATTTGGATTTTTCAACTCCTTGTCCGCTCGATTTCTATGTCTTATGTAGAAGTTTTTTTTTTCTTTTAAAAGGAAAATTAATATCTTCATAAAAAATAAATAATGAATGATAGTAACCAATGCGGGATAACTCACTTGATAGAAGCACATACCTTTAAAGGAAAGATTTCAGGTTTTTCAAACCTGAACAAAGAGGAAGAATTTAAAATTATTACTCTGAAAGAGTAACATTTGCTGTTAAGAAAATGAATTATGATAGTTTAAAGAGTTTTTATTGTTTAAAGAGAGAATGAATAAATTTAGTTGTGGTTAATAAGAAAGAGAAAATGAATTTTATTGGTTATTATTGGTCAAAACTAAATAAAATATAATAAATGTAAATAAAAAGTAGAGTATATTACATCACGTTTTAAATCATATTATATCAAATTCCGTGCATATAATATAAACGCATTAAAAATCCCAGAAGTAAATGCACCCAAGGCAACGAAAACAAACAAGAGTCGTGACTTTTGGGGATATTATTACAATTTGGGGTTCTATAATCTTGTTAGGGTTTTCACTTTCCAATTCATTGCAATGCACTTGAAATACCAGACGAATTCTCATCATTCTCAAATCTCACAACTCTTTCTTCACACACTACATGTTCTCCCCCTTAATCTAAATTAATCTCGCAAATTTCATGGTGTATTAACCTGATGGGTGATTTGTTCATGAATCGTGATCTGAACCATACACCTGTTGCTGACCAATCACCACCGTCAACTCCGGCGACAACCCCACCTGGGTTTGGTCTCTTTTTAGCCAATCATGAACCCCACATCGCCCAATTGAGGATCGGATCAGGTTTGCTATTAGGGTCAGTGCTAGACAACCTCAACCTAGTGTTAATGAACCAGTTGTTGGTGTGAACAGTGATGTGAACAGTGGTGACAGATTGAAGAATCACAAAAGGGATATAACCCATGTAGCAAAAGCATTGGAGATGGATGTTGATGGCAACAAGACTCATGATGGGGTGTTGTTTGATTGTAATATGTGTTTAAAGACGGCTAAAGATCCGGTCTTGACATGTTGTGGTCACTTGTTTTGTTGGGGTTGTTTTTATCAGGTTCCGTACGTGGATTCGGTTTCGAAAGAGTGTCCTGTTTGCAGTGGGGAAGTGATTGATTCGAGCGTTACTCCTGTTTATGGGAGTGGGAACGGGAAGGATTCGGGAGGGATGGAGATGGGTTCAGGAGTGAGGATTCCTCCAAGGCCGCAGGCGCGCAGAGTGGAGAGCGTTGGAGAGGAAAGTTCGTTTATTAGTTCAGTAGTGGAAGCGGTTAGGAGGATTAGAAGTGGTCGGATGAATTCGGATGCAAGTTCACTTGTTCATGCATCAGAAGCCCAAATGAATGCTGCTAGTACTACTGGTTTGCGGTTGGGTGGTTTAGCAGCAGATGGTGATGTTGAGGTTGATCAGGCTGTATCTGGCTCTAGGAGGAGGAGGAGGAGACCACGATGAAGGTGAAGATGTTGTAGTAGTTATAATCGAATAATCAGTATGCTTGGAAATGTAAACTGATGTGGTCTTTAGATGATGAGAATGGTATATGATATACTCTATTGATATAAAAATCTTTGTTTGTTTCTAGATGTTCATCGCTTCTATTTGCATTTGGTACATTATTGCAGCATTTTGCACAGATGGTTGTAATGTCTGACTCTTGGTTATTCGGGCTGAGGCATAGATGCATAGTTGAAGTGATTGTATTTCAAATTCTGTTTTTTCTTCAACTTATTTCAGGATGATGCGTTCTGCATTTGGGCCGATGTTTTGACTTGAAACATGATTTTGGGATGTTTGGTTGTGTAGAAATGAAAATGACTTCAGATTTCGACTCCTCATCGGGCCTAATGGACATTTTGGAGTCTTATATGTTATTGACACCGAGAAAATTACAATTCAGCACCACTGGATTATGACTCTTTCAGTCATTGACAATCGCCATATCGTTCGACTACCTCTCATCTACGCCGATTAATTGTTCACTAGTAAATGTGTTAATTAAATAACTATCTAACTAATGTGCTATAGCTCATAAACTCCTTAAGTTGCTTATTCAAATGGTCTTGATACATCTTTTGTTTAACCTCTAACATGGTCTTGGTAAATCTTTCATTTATCCTCTTAATATTGTGTGTATCGTCGCCTCAACCTTTGGTAAAACATTTATTCGGACAGCTTTTGCTTCTTCTCTCCGTTGTCTGCTGAAACTTGTCATTTGTCTTTATTAGGTAGTAATCTATAAACGTTAAACAAATTATTAGCAGTTTGTGAAGATAAAATATAATTACATTATATAGAAACATACATCTATAGAAAAACGATGAGCATAAGATCTCCCCGTACTCCACTTGTGGGGATCATGGGTAATAAATAGCATAGCAGGGGTCATGATGGACCCAAAGCTGAGGAGGCAATTATGATCTGACCTCCAACACTCTACTCACACCGTTGTGGATTGTCAACATAACTTGCGATGAGCTTGGTGTCAACATATGGGTTTTCCGCGTATAGTTGAGAGTACCTCTCCTACGATTTATCAAAAATAAAAAAGATATGAGTTAGTTTATGAAAATTCGACAACATAATGGCTATAGATTGAACATTCTGATTACATGTGTTATCCAAGTATCCTAGCATGTGTCCAAGAGTGGCAAACCCACATAATTAATACTATGATTAACATTCAACAATGTAAAATAAGTATAAAAATAAAGATACGGTGTATTAGGTTCCATAAAAGTTAACGCACATTGTCAACAATTTGAAGCTATAATATCTTTATGGATCCAATGTACCATAAAGCACCTACACATCTAAAGGTTCTTTTCACAGGTCATTTGCGTGTGTTTAATCCGGTCTTCATACCGATATCGCATGGTAAGACACCATGTATCATATGCTACGCACTTGGGGTTGTGTCCCAACAATAAAACCCCTAGACATGACTCCCTATCGTTTTTAGAGTATGAAAACTAAATATGCAATAATTAAAATAAATTACTTACATACTTACACAAAAGTTAAAGTCCATGAAGAATTACAGACAAGCGATGTAGTTTTGGTAATAATTTACAGTAATTGAATAAGTTATCAGAGATATGTAAGCAATCATCGACTGATTTTAGGCAGCACATATTATTTTATCATATCTTTTATATTTTAACTATCAATTTGTGAAAGTCAATTTTCTGATATATTAGGGGGGGGGGGGGGGGGGGGGGGGGGAGAGAGAAATGAGATATGGGGTTGGATTAAAATGTCTTGAAAATAGGAGTTGCATGCACAAGAAAAGTGATTACATCAAACTTGCCATCATAACCTATAAAGTTTATGTAATCTAGATATAAAAAGATTACAAATATCCTTAACCTCCATTTTCTTCTTTCTTTCAAAAAAAAAAAACCATGTGTGTGCAGGAGAAGTGAAGATACTAATAAAGAAGAATGAGGGCATCGATGGAGATTTTGTTCTCTAAAAGAAGATGGAACAAAAGGAAGAAATCATCTACAAGGTAAGTATGGATTTCCATATTACGCGGCCAATCTCTATTCAGACAACATAGGATTTTGATCTACTTGATATGCAAAATATTGAATATTTAGGGTTTTGATCTACTTTTTAGAATAATATTTATCAGATTTGCGTTTATGGGGTCATCGTTTATCTGGTATCGTGTTTTTTATTTGGGTTCTAACTCAGCTTTTTACAGAGATTATCGATTTGTATACATTGTGGGTGTGTATGTGGTGTGGAATCTTGTTTCTGTATAGCATTTTTATTTCCTAATTTATAAGCTTCATTATTTGTTTTTCATTTAGGGTTTTTGTTGGTTGATCGTTGCATATGCTATAGCTCATAAAGTCCTAAGGTTCTCATTCAACCGGTCTTGATAAAGCTTTCTTTTAACCTCCAACATGGTCTAGGTAAAGCTTTTGTTCATCCTCTAACAAACATTGGGTGTAAGTCGCCTCAACCTTTGGTTCTTCTCTTCGTTATCTGCTAAACCACCGCATCTTTGTCATATGTCCTCATTAGTTAGTAATCTACAGACATTAAACAAATGATTAGCGGTTTGTGAAGATAAAATATAATTACATTATGTAGAAACATTCATCTATAGAAAAACGATGAGCATATGATCTCCCTATGCTCCAATTGTGGGGATCATGGGTAATAGCATAGCAGGGCTCATGATAGAGCCAAAGCTAAGGAGGCAGTTATGACCTGACCTCCAACACCCTCCTCACACTGTTGTGGATCGACAACATAACTTGCGAAGAGCTTGGTGCCTCTCCTACGATTTATCAAAAATAAAAAAAAAGAAATGAGTTATTTTTTAAATTCGACAACATAATGGCTATAGATTGAACATTCTAATTACATGTGTTATACAAGTATCCTAACATGCGTCCAAGAATGGCAACCCACATAATTAATACTATGATTAACATTCATCAAGGTAAAATAAGATAGTATAAAAATTAAGCTACAATATATATTCGGTTCCATAAAAGTTAAACACACATTCTCAATAATTTGGTGCCAAAATGTCTTTAAGGCACTTTTCAAATGCCATTTGTGTGTGTTTGATCGGTCTCTATACCGATATCGCATGCTAAATCACCATGTATCATACGCCTCGCTCTTGGGGTTGTGTCCCAACAATCAAACCCGTACACACACTCCCAATCTTTGTTAGAGTATGAAAACTAAATATGTAATAATTAAAATAAACTAATTACATAGTTACACAAAAGTTAAAGTCCATGAAGAATTACTGCCAAGCGATGTATTTTTTGTAATATTTTGTAGTGATTAAGTAACTCATCAGAGACATGTCAGCAATCATCTAATGATTTGAGGCAAGCACATATTATTTTATCATATCTTTTATATTTTAACTATCAATTTGTGAAAGTCAATCTTCTTATATTTGTGTGGGTATATATATTCAGGGATGATATAATGAAAACTCATATAAGTTGAATAAACTCGTTAAACCTTTTAGCAGTCGTTGATCTTGATAAATGGGTAGATCACATTGAAAGTAACATTTTACTTTTTGATTCTCATTATTTTAAGTGAAGATGGTAAAAAAAAGGGTAAAATGAGATATGGGGTTGGATCAAAATGTCTTGAAAATAGAAGTTGCATGCACAAGAAAAGTGATTACATCAAACTAGGCATAATAAACTACAAAGTTTATGTAATCTAGATATAAAAAGATTCCACAAACCTCCATTTTCTTCCTTCTTTCAAAAAAAAAAAAAAAAAAACATGTGTGTAAGGATGGATGTCTGAAATTTAGTAATACATAGATTTGGGAATCGATCACGTTTATTCTTCTCTTGTTTGTTGTATATTTGTGTAGGAGAGGTGAAGATACTATTAATGACGAATGAGGACATCAACGGAGATTTTGTTCTCTAAAAGAAGACGGAACAAAATGAAGAAATCATCTACAAGGTAAGTATGGATTTCCATATTAGGCAGTCAATCTCTGTTCGGAAAACATAGGGTTTTGATCTACTTGTTGATATGCAAAAAATTGAATTTTAGGGTTTTGATCTACTTTTTAGTATAATATTTATCAGGTTTGCGTTTATAGGGTCTACGTTTGGCTGGTATCGAGTTTTTTATTAGTAAATTGCGATTTTAGTCCCTGATATTTCACCTAAAATGTCACTTTAGTCCAATTAGTTTTTTCTGTCATTTTAGTTCAAATAGTTTTTTTTCCTGTCATTTTAGTTCCTGACTTTTGTCATTTTTTTTCATTTTGATCAAACCCACTAACTCCATTAAAAAGTCAGTTAACTTAGGGCATTTTGGTCAAACCACATTTTCTTTCTTTTTTTACAGGTGTGATTGTATGGGGATGGTGTGTGCCGCTTTACAGTGAAGATGATGGCGGTGGTGTTGGTTGATGGCGTGGGTGGCAGAAAAGTGGTCGGTGGTGGTGAAAATGGTGGGTGGTGATAGTGGTTGCGTGGAGTGGGTGGGTGGGTGGTGACGGTGTAGGTAGGTGGTGGCAATAATAGAAGGTTGTGATACGATGGGTGGTGGGAGGTGGTGGTGGTGGTGGATCAAAATGACAAACATTGAGGGACTAAAATGGCAGAGAAAAAAAACTATTTGGATTAAAATGGTATAAAAAAAACTATTTAGACTAAAGTGACACTGTGGGTAAAACCTCAGGTACTAAAATGACAATTTACCCTTAGGGTTCTAACTCAGTTTTAGAAAGATTATCGATTTGTATACATTGTGGGTGTGTATGTGGTGTGGAATCTTGTTTTCGTATAGCATTTTTATTTCCTAATGTATAAGCTTCATTATTTGTTTTTCATTTAGGGTATAGCATTTTTATTTCCTAATTTATAACCTTCATTATTTGTTTTTCATTTAGGGTTGTTGTTAGTTGATCATTGCATGTGCTATAGCTCATAAAATCCTTAAGTTGCTCAATCAGTCGGTCTTGATAAACCTTTCGTTTAACCTCTAACATGGTCTACGTAAACCTTTGTTCATCCTCTAACAAACATTGTGTTTAACATCTCCTCAACCTCTGGTTCTTCTCTTCGTTGTCTGTTGAAACTCCGCATCTTTATCATGTGTCCTCATTAGATAGTTATCTACATCATATAGAAACACTGTGAAGATAAAATATAATTACATCATATAGATACATACATGTGGGGGTTTGCGTGTGGGGTTTTGACCACATCACCATGATTATTTTAGGTTACAACTCATAATAGATTAGTAACACTAGACCACCAGTCATCCACAGCAGACCACATCACCATGGCTGTCGTCCTCGAGCGACGTCACAGCCGCTTTCTACATAACCATGCTTCTGATCATTGCTGGTGATATGGGGTTTCAATCTTATGCTATTACCCATGATCCCCACAATTGCTATTACCTAGAGCTCGTCTCTCCTTGCTCGCCGCTCTCTCTCTCTCTCTATTTTCTCTCTTTGAAGCTAGGGTTTCGAAATCGAAGAAGGTGATGTGTGTAGATACATGTATGTCGTACCCTCGATTTCAACTGGCGGGTTTTTACCGCGGGGCGCATGACAAACCAGGATCATAGACACTAGTCGTATAGAATGACATCTATATGATAAAAGATACGTTTTAAAATAAAAACCAACTAAAGTAATCAAAGTGCGGAAAGTAAATGCGGAAGCGTAAAGATAATAAATGTAAAGGAGCGCTAAAACAAACGCCCATAACCAAAAGATTGTTTAAAATGCACGACTCGAGTAAATAGTTTTCCATGGCGTGCACCTATTTCCTGAAGCTGGCGTCTTGAGAAAGCATGTAAGAAACGAGGGTCAACATAAAGAAGAGTGAGTTCACATGTTTGATTGATGCTTAATAAATTATATGTTTACCAAGTTTCCATTATTCCTAACCCGGAATTATAAGTTGTTCAGATGATAAATAGTTTCATGTTATAGTGTAGGTAGCTAACCTAAGCTATGTCACATAAGAGTTTGAAAGCTGACTGTTGTTGCCTCTGTGTGCCAGGTCTATCATTGACCATGGTGTGTGTTAGGCCAATTCTATACCCGTTGACCATTACCGGTTAGCTAGCACGACTAGCTCGAGTGGGCTTGTCGATCCTAGTAGTACTACTCAAATTTTCGTGCTATTATACCAATACTAACGGTTCGAGAGTTTAAACTTTCCATGATAGGATGCTACTTACTAACCATAACCGTATAACATAAACTACCTTATCAAATTATACGACGTTATTCTAAAATAGCGTTAAAGTGTAAGTTTATCGTAAAGCGCACATGTTTTCTCCCCCTGTGTATTTAAAAACCTTAAAATATAGGGCCGATGAACTCACCTTTGGATGCTCGGATTAAAGAATGAAAAGAAATAAGCGAGGTGGAACCGGTCAATCACGTCCTAACATGATTACCATTAAAGAGTTAGTGTGTGTGCTCACGCGGAAACACGAATCCTACACATATCTAGCACGTAGCATATTTTATCATAAATACTAATCATCATGCTTGCATCTATCACCACATCTCTTAGTGACAACACAAATGCCACGAAAGATTTAAAATACTCTTCAATAAAAATTCAGTACTATAGTGCATTTTCGGACAGTTTTCGGAGTGTTATCCGGAATAGTTCCTGTACAGGAAAATTCTTGAAAAATTACATGACGTGTCAATCGTAGGGTCGACTATTGTGTAAAAATTTGGTGACCATACTCCTTACGGATTTTCCGTGAAAAATCTTGCGCCAAACAGTGATTGGATTCGTCGTAATCTGACCCTGTTTGTCGAATTATTTGTTTAAAAATCTATGTTTATCCGATTGGCACGAAACCAACGACAAAATCACTTAATCGAGTAAGGGCATCTACAGTAAAATTTTCATATCTAAACAATAAACACATACCAAGTTATGACACGAAATGTGAGTTACATTTTCCTACACAGTTACATATAGCGATATTACACAGATTCAAGTACGGGTTTTCATGGGTTTATACGAAATCGAATCGGGATTCTCGTTCATATAGTCAAGTACAAAAGCTTTAATGCTTAAACATAACCATCTATCAGAGTTCACTAATATGATACTATACATGCATGGCTATTAACAGTTACATGAAAGTCGCTCACCCATGGGTACATATACATATATTCGACACATCAACTGTTTCTGTCCAAACATTCATGTAATCTACGACTATATACTTACATGTATATTCAGATCAACAAGTTTCGGCTAATCATAACGATACCCGTTCAGGCGATTACGTTCATACATATAATCACTTATATATATTTTATACTCTACATGTCAACGGATCTATGTATTTACGCATGTATATCGATTCATACATCATGCTCAAATTTTCGAACATACACACACACACACATACATATATATTATATATATATATATCTAAGCATGGTACCACGTAACATGAATTTACAACTCCAACCAAAACCGTGACAATGGAAACTGCGACGAAAGTACATAAAAAAATTATGGACGAGGGTGAGAGTGTTACCGGCGATCAGAGGCTGCATTTGGGCTGGAAAAGAGTGGTGGTGATGATGATGGCTGCCGTAAACTTAGGATGAGAAAGTTAGGGTTTGTGAGCAATACTCCTTGAAGATATATCGAATATATCTTGTAAGTTTTACGTAAAGGGTGGAGTGGCGGTTTGAGGAGGTGCGCTAAAAGAGAGTGGGCCGGACAAGTGAAAGGGTCGGAGTTTGGGTCGAGAATGGAGGTGTTAGACTGGGATTTTGAATTTGTTTAACTTGGGCTGCCTTTCAATGAGAGAGAGAGAAGAGTTGCTTGGGATGGTAACATATGGTATGCTATTATCTATATATTTGTTTATTATTGTTATTATTATTATTTTTTTCAACCAATAATAATATATATCTAAGCATAAACATACACTTAATTAATGTAATACATGTATTAATCGGGTAATGGTTCAGGTCAAGTATCGGGTCATGCCACACTAGTTCACTTGGTTACCTACTTTAAACACGTATAAAAGTTAATTTATAACTGCGAAAAAAAACCAACGGTTTTTACCTCGAAATGTCGTGTTGTCATAATGTATAATGAAGCAGATGATGGTTCTAATCATGCTTTTGTTAATGTATACATATGTACAATGCTAAACAGTCATCTTAGAAACTTATTACACACATATGTACAGAGTTAAACAACCATGTCATAAACTTATTGTACACATATGTACAATGTTGAACAACCATCTCAAAAACACTCATGTTAGAAACTTATTATACACATACGTACAATGCTAAACAACCATCTCAAAAACACTCCCGATTAGGGATATACTACAAATGTACATATGTGCACATATGTTTTCTAAATTGTGAAATACGTATACTACATAGGAGTTGAGAAAAGAAATATCAAATAACAAGAGAGAAGCGAGAAAGTTATGATTTAACGTTTTTATTAAATAGGATAGAAAAACAAAAAAACTATGATTTAATATATTATTAAATAGGATAGAGATATGGAAGATAAAAGGTAGAAAATGACACGTAAAGATTTTCATTTATTATATAGTATAGATAAATATAAATAGTATATATATATATATATATATATATATTCAATTCTACAACAATTTCAGTCATGTTCTAAATGAAACAATATTTGATGGTTATATGATTTTTTTTAAAATTAACAAATTAATTAATTGGTGAGAAGAAAGAGGAGAGAATCTAATTACCAACTAAACTAGAGAATGATGTAATTAATAAATTACCTTTTGTGCTCTTTTTATTTATTTTTTAATTGAATAAAGTTCCATTTTGCTCCTTGTGCTTTCGTCAAAATATCCATTTTACTCCAATAGTTTTAATTTGACGTCTTTGCTACTTGTGGTTACCTAATTGATTCAATCTTTTTCCTTACACTCACACCCTCCAAACTATTTTTTTTATGGAGGGCAAGCAAGACTTTTTGCGTAGGGGCAGTTTTGTCTTTTGCCTTTCAAGTTCACAAACCCCAAAACCCTTCAAATTCGATGTTGATCTAACCATAGGTGACTTTCATGCTATGGCGATTTTTAGGGTTCCTCAGAATTGAAGTATAATTTTTAGCGTTTGTGTGATTCCTACAAATTGAAGTATAGATATATTTGAAGCATAGTTGAACAATTAGTTCTAATTTTCTACAACAAATTTAGATTCTTTATGTGTTCTTCTCGTTTGATTTTTTCTGTGTTCTCTCTCGATCCATATTGTAGTTAGTCTGATTGTGTTTCGACTTATATACATTCGAAGTTGTTAAAATCATATATGCTTTAATTTTGTATCTGATATGGAGATTTCAAACTTATCGTTTTAAGCATAACTTCATATATATGAATTAATAAAATCATATACACAAAAAAACACATTAGTTATCGTATGTTAAATGTATAATATTAACTGTTATTTGTTATTAAATTTTATAATAACAAAAAAATATTAACTGTTATTTGTTACTAAATTTTGTAATATTATAATGCATGAGTGAGAGACATTTTAAGATACCCAAAAAATAAGAACTTTTTTCCTCTTATTTTATTAATACACTCCTAAAATAAGGGTACATTGGTCTTTTAAATAACAATTATTTTTTAGGCCTCCATCTTATTACACTTAAACCCCGGAGTTTTAATAAAATTATTGATAATTAGTTACATTTTCCCCCTCCACAACAAACTTATAATTTTTTTACGTATTTTTTCCGTAAACTACAATGCTTTAAATAATTCCAAAGGTACCGTTATGACCTACTAAATTTTGCCAGCGTTTCGATAGTTGTATTGGTCTTTATTATCATGTAGATTAAAGGGTACAAGTAGATGATGCCTTAGTG
This sequence comes from Scalesia atractyloides, assembly GCA_947069175.1. NCBI lineage: Eukaryota > Viridiplantae > Streptophyta > Magnoliopsida > Asterales > Asteraceae > Scalesia > Scalesia atractyloides. The sequence continues at coordinate 59,182,980 of CAMTDV010000002.1, read as the reverse complement.
TACAAGCGATTAAAGACTAACGTCCTTGGTCATTATCACAGAATGTTTAATAACTATAGAATGCCAAGCGATTAAATACCGTCAATGCCACAGAATGTTTAATAGCTAATATGTATAATTTTGATTAAAATTACAAGTGGGTAAAAATTTAATAATACAAGTGGGTGGAAATTTAATAATACAAATGAAATAAATAAAACTAAATAGAGTAACCTAAATTAAACTATACCACAATAATTTTTTTAAAGTTATAAACCATATGATGGATAACAAACACATCCACAACTAAAATAAATTTAATCACATATAAACATGTATATTCATTACACCCAGATTAACAAACATTAGAACAATTATACTTAAGATACTCCCACACAATTCCCAATATTCACACCTTCGAACCTGAACCAATCTGCATAAGTTAACTCACCGAACTTTGAGCTTTTTGTAACCAACCTGAATGTGTACATAAACAAAATATCTCAACAAATTACACAACATTAAACAACTCATACCTGAGAGATTAAACTCATATCATTATAGAGAGGAAGATAGGGAACGATGAATCTCTAAGCTTAGCATGGTAAAAAAGCATACCAACCCTACCCTATGACTGTGCTTCTTTGTGTTGACAGGACACAAAAATGAACACTAAATGTAAGCAAATGCAAGATTAAATTGTAACATGACCCTGTCCATGTAGTTGGTTTGTGATGTTTACCTTGTGGTTCGTTTATTATTTCCTTAACCGTTTTAACTGTTGTAGCCGTCGAGCCCTTAAAGACTTTACCGATAACAAAACAATGAGAATGAGAATGTGAAGAGCTGGTTGTTGACAAACATATGATGTGTTAATTGCTTTTGCTTTCTTCAAAACGTTGTATGTTAGCACACATCACATGTATGTTAACAACCAGCTTTCCTAGTAATATTAAATCTTACGCTAACTCAAATATTAACCTAAAAGGACACAAGAAACATCAAATTTTAATAAGAGTATACATACCTTAACATAGCTGACACCGAAGTCCCTTCTTGAATAACCTCCATCCAAATTGTGCATCACATAGTTGTTGTAATATTTGATGATTCTTGTGATTATATCGGATGTGCCTTCTGTTCGTTTTGTCTCCTTAAACCACCCAATAGATTTGACCTAAGCGAAGATTATTTAAAATGTTAAGTTGGACCATGAACGCATCATTCATACTCCGCTTATAAACATCTAATTGGATAATGAGTGAACTTACAAATTCGTACACATTGTTTGTGGCTCCACGTGCATCAACATAAGCATAACTGAACGTTCAAGAAACCAAAAGCAATTAATAGCTCACATGTATCCAGTTTGAGGGTTAGATACAGTATGCACATTTTTAACATTCTATAAAATGTGCGTACGTATGTGACTGAAGAAAAAAATTATAGAACATAATAAAACCTTTAAAATTGAATATTAAACACACATAAAAATATAAAACATAATATCAAACACAACAAAACAGAATATTAAACACAACAAAAACTCAACAAAACAAACTTCCTAAATATTGGAGTGGCAAAACCTGCTAAAAAACCAAGCGGGAAAACAAAGTTTTTAAATTTAAAAACTACTACTAATGTTTATCCTCTAAACACATAGTATTGCACACGTATTACAATTGCTACAAAAAGCTAGGCATGGATCCGATTATGAGTTTTCAACTTTTATGTTTAAGACTTATCATTCCTTATTCGTGTGCTACTTTATTTAATTTTATGTTTAAGAATTGTTTTTCTTTTTTTGTCTTAACGTTTCTTGAAGTTTTGATAATTTAAATGCTAAATTTATTAGTTACTAGACATATATAACACTTATTAATAAAAAACTATGAGAAACGAGTGTTGTAATTCAAAGTGTTGCCCCTACGCATTGCGCAGGCACCCTACTAGTTATATAGTATAGATAGATATAGATAACATATGTATATTCAATTCTATAACATTTTTAGTCGTGTTCTAAATGAAACAATATTTGATAATGGTTATATAATTGTTTTTTAAATTAACAAATTAATTAATTGGTGAGAGGAAAAAGGAGAGACAGTGTAATTAAAAACTTAACTGGAGAATGATGTAATTAATAAATTACCTTCTGTGCCCTTTTTATTTATCTTTTAATTGAGTAAAGTTCCATTTTGCTCGCTAGGGGCAAGTAACAACAGTAACGGCACAAGTACTTGCAATCGGCAAGTAAAGACACGTTGTTGCACAATCAAGAGGAGGATGATTGGGAGTTCTTGGAAAGGATGAGTACTCCAAGGCTGGGCTATGGTAGACCGAACTAAAAAGCATCCAATCTCAAAGTCTTGGCCCGACCGTGACGCTAGTTCCAAGGATTGGATTGAAACATAGAACGGGAGTTGGTCCGTATGATGAAGAAAAAGGTGGGTGCGGTACAATATGCCGTGTGCGAAGTTTTGTGGTAACATCGTTCATCGGGCCACTAAGTGTAATGTTAACATGGCCCAAACCGCTAATGAGGTGAATCATGTGTATGGAGACGAGAAGCAAGTTGATATGAACTCTAATACTTACCAACCCAGTTTAAGGAACCATCCTAACTTTAGGTATGGTAATGCCTCGAATCAAATGAACCCAAATTTCCAACCGGGAAATCAAGGCGATAATCAAGGTAGATTCTCGTATCAAAATCCCCAAAGCGGTAACCAAGGGAGTTACCAATGCAACAATTACAACCAAGGGAGTGGTAACCAAGGGTATCAAAATCAAGATGATAACTACCAACGGTGTTACAACCAAGGGGTAATAGTAGCGAGTCGGCGAACATCAAGGTGGCGGTGATGACTTAAGTGCGAAAATGGATGCCATGTTGAATATGATGAAAGAGACGAGAAAAGAAAATGAGGTGCGGAACAAGTCGCACGAGGCGTTGGCAAAGCAAGTTGGTCAACTTGCAGAAGAGGTGGCTCAAATTCGGGGAAGTGGGGGAAGACTCCCAAGCGACACTACGGTGAACCCGAAACATCAAAGCTCAAGCACAAGCAATGTGAGGAATGTGCACATTAGCGCAGTAAGTCTGCTTTCAAATGATGAGGTTTGTAGTGTCAAAAGCATTCCACCACCACAATTTTTTGATGGTGTAGTGGAAGATGTAGGTGATAGTCGGGAAGCAAAAATGAGCAAGAAACGATTTCACAAATTAAAATCAAAGAGTAACTAAAAATTCTTTTCGTGAAAGTTGTTTAAATGAATTGCATGCTATGGCCAATGATATGGGTGTGGAGTTTAATACCATCACATATCCGTTGGCTTTATTAGAAGCAATTAATGAATTAAAGTTTGAAAAACAAAGTCCACCAAAGGACGAGAGGTGGGAAAATTTTAAACAAGAAAAAATTAATTTTCCATTCTTGATGACATTAAAAAGGTCCTGGCTCATGTGGAATGTTTAAACGAATTGAGCACTGAAAAACGGCACAATAAATTAGCTAGACAATTGATTTAATTTCTCATGTTAGTGCCGTTTTCGAGTGCCCCACCCCCCCCCCCAAAAAAAAAAGCTCAAGATCCGGAAGACCCTTTTATTCCAATCCAAATTGGCAAATTTAAAATTAAGAGGGCGCTCCTAGATCTTGGAGCCTGTGTGAGTATCTTGCTTGGGAGTCTGTACGACCAATATGATTTTGGTCCTTTGAAAGAGTTTGACACCCCTGTGGTGTTGGCCGATCAGACTCCTACGCATCCAAGGGGGATGGCGGAAAATGTGATAGTGAAGGTTGATGATTGCTACTACCCAGTAGACTTTTTGGTACTAGACTATGTTGGATGTGTTGAAGACACACAACCGATCCTTGCAACTGCTAATGTCATAATAAATTGTGCAACGAGAACGGTAAGCATTAAATTTGGGGACCGAGAACTAATTTTAAATGCTTTTTACAAATTTATTAACCCGCTCGGCGAGGATAAGTGTCTTAAGAAGGACATGAATCCATACAAAAATATATGTCTTATGGTTGGTAGGTTTGGTGAATTTAAGAAGAAACCAGTCAAAAAGAAGGTGAAGAAGTCAAGAGAAGAAGGAAGAGGAGAAATTAAGGAGGTTTGGCCCGTTTGGGAATAAATGGTATGAGTCACCGGTCGGTGATGTGGAAGAGTTCGCGGGCAACAAGCACTCCGTTCGACCACCATGAGGTGGTATGTTATTTGTTGTTGTATATGTTTTTAGTTATTTTGTTTCGTTTATTTTTAGTTTTCTTGTATTTTATTTCTTTTTTGTATTTTATTTAGTAGCTAAATGAACTTTGTGGGTGTGTTCCCTATATAACCCTTACGAGACCTACTCGTCCTCCCGAGCTATTGGGAGGTTCAAAAGGGCTTGTTGCATACGCTAAATGCAACCGTGATTCCTACGAAAGTGAGTTAGGTTTGTTGTTGTAAAATATCTTTTCCACAAGAAAATCAAAGTTGAATAGAAATATGGCTTGGTAAATTTTTTTGTAAAAAATGGTAGAATTAAGTAACTAAGAAGTTTTGATGGTTATGAGAAGCTTGCTTCTACACGAGGGTTGAGATTTGTAAGTACATTATGTTCGCAAGACGGCCATTTTTATTAAAGAAAGAATAGCACACGAGGAATGAGCAAATTTTTTTCAGATGCATATGTTTCTTTTTAGCTTTGATTATTAGTTAGTTAACAAGTGGATTGTATTTTGTACATTTTTGGCCGGGGTGAAATTTTTGGAAGGTTGGTCGTGTCACATCCTTTGTGCGTTTTAAAAGCTCTATTCCTTGAGGATAATATTGGACTCAAGTGTGGGGATAGGGGAAAAAATTCAAAAATTTTTCAAAATGTCTTTTTTAAGCAATCTAAAAAGCACAAGTAACAAAGTCAATAAGGGATGGCACAACCCATTTGGTCTTTTGTCATGGTCAAGTTCTAATAAGTACTATGACGGGTATTTAGCGGATGGTTATTTGGAAATAATCCGCTTAAGAACTAACATATTGTGCATATCACATATCATACCCTTCTTACGTGAAGTTTTGAGCCACTTTACACACACACACACACACACACACACACACACATATATATATATATATTATATATATATATATATATATATTGTTCGAGTGGGCCATTAGTAGCGTATTGTAGAACTTGCAACTTTTGAGGCGTTGACCATAGACCGAATACAAGCACAAGAATGATTAAAGCATTAGGTAAACCTTTTCCTTTTACACCATTTATCTTATCCTTACCCGAAATCAATCCTTTAGTCGCCAACCTTGAGCCTAAACCTTTCGTTTGACCAATCCATTTAGCCTTTGTCCATTGAGCCTTTTATTTTTAACCCGTGTGATGAAAAGCTGATTTTGAGAATTAGTTTGCTTGTAAAGTTGTGGTTTATACATAATACAAAAATCGAAAATGTAATAAATAGCATGAAAAATAGTAGAAAATTGTTGAGACAAAGCACAAAAAGATGCGTTTGTAGTTTGCCGAAGAATTTTTTCCTTCTAGTTTGATGATTCGTAGTTAATCGTGTTTAGAGTAGTTTTTTTATAAAAAAAATCGAGTTTTCATCACCTTAGCCACTTTCAAAATATCCTATTCCAAACCCTTAGCCTAGCCCCGTTACAACCCGTAAAGACCTTTTGACTTATGCTTTGTAGTCGTGTTCAGTGGTGGTGAATGATTGGGTTGCAAGCCTATGCGGGTGCGTGTTCTAATCGGTTTAAGTGATTACTTTAAAATGTGCCAATGCATCATCGATTAGCCAATTTTTAAACCGAGTGGAGAGAACATTGTGAGAGATGTGTATGATGTATTAGGTTCAAGGGCGGGTTAATCTTGGGTAACCATTTTCGTGTGATTAATCACTTTACCACTAAATGTTTTGAAAATTGTAAGTATTATGAACCGGGTATGACATCAAACCGTAGCTTCCGTCTCAAGAATGGGAAATGTGTTTTTCATTCCACCCGCGTGAAAGTGAAAAATAGATTTGCTTGAGGGCAAGCAAAAGATAAGTGTGGGGATGTGATGTGTGGTCGAAAACCGGTGTTCTTTTATGTTTAAGTTTATGTTTTTACATAACTTTTAGTTTCGAATAGCCTACTTTTGATTTGAGTTGTGTTTTGCAGGTCTAACAGAGTTTAAGGAACTATTCGGGAGCTATATGGAGCATTGGGATGGAAAACGGGTCAACCGGGAACGCGAAATGAAGAAACGGAAACCACGAGTTGGGCATAGCAACGCCGACGCCCATATGGGCCGTCGGTGACGCCCCTTAGTTATTCGCGTTGACCAGAAACTCACGTACATAGCATATTAAGGTGTCAGCAGAAAACGAAAAATCTAGAGGCCATCGGGGACGCCCTGTTAGGCAGTCGGCGACCCCCTCTAGAAAGTGATATCGCTGAATTTTGTTTGGTTAGTGTTTTGAACGAGTTATAACCCATTTTTGGGGTTTTCAAAGGGGGTTGCGCAAGTTTTGAGTTTGAATCACCATCTTAGAGCCAAGAACACACTAACCTTCAATTCCAATCCATCCATCAACATCCGGATTGATCAACCTTCGATCCTAACCCTAGCCTACCATCATCTCCTCCATCATTCATTCACACACACCATCAAACTTAAACCCTAACCATCATCCATCTCCATCACCAAGCTTCAAGATGTTCATGTTCAAGTCTCAATCATCCAGTGATCAAGTTCCCTTCATCATGAACGGCTAGACTCTATGGGTTTCACCCTGGTGTAGGTTTTTGTAAGTTTCTAGGGTTAAACATTGTTATGAGTTTTGATTTGTGACAAATTGTAGTTTGATTTTAAAACCTATGATAATTGTCGTGCATTTGTATCGTATTCGTGAATTGTCGAGTGAAGATTAAACTTAACTTTGCGAAATGTTTATGTGCAGCTATGCCTTGTCTAGGTTAAAGTTTACATGTTCTTGGTAACAAAGTGCATTGCGGTCTGTCGTTTACGACGTTGATAGCTCTTTGCACCTAAGCCACGTGACACTAAATTCGTTGGTTATTTATACAATTGAATTGAATCTAAAACGTGTAGAACCCTAGGTCTTCAATTACCGAACCGGGTGTGAAACTTGTTTCTCAATTATTGCTTTTAATCATCAATCAAGTTTTCATGCAATCATTCAAGTTTTAGTAGTATTCATTTTAGTATCAAACTTGTCGGTTTAATCCGACATCCCTTTTCAAACAAACAAATTAATCAATTTCTTAGCAAACTTCATAAAACTGACAACTTTTCTATAAAATCAATCTCATCCTGGCGCAAATCGCAAACTCTTCGTTGTTCGACCCCTTACTACCACTAATACATTGTTAAGGGTAACTAGGGTTTATAAATATTATTTTTGACCGGGACGCGACACTCCGATCATCATGCATTACAGCGAATTGGCTTAAATGTAGATAAAAGACACGTCGCAATCGTGTATTTAAAAAAAAACAAATGGTTTAAAAAAGCATTTAAAAAGAAATGGTCGGTTTAGAAACAACAATACGAAAATTCCACAGATAAAAATAACTCGCATGGTGTGTTAGTATAAAAAAACGAAATCCATAAAAAATCATATAACAGGAACTTTGTTAAAAACTAAAATTTAGAGTTTATTTTGTAAATCATTTAAAGAAAAAAGAAGGTAAAAAAGAAAAATATAACATTTTAAAGTTAAATGTCGAAATGCTAAACTTATTAAAGATCACTGGGTTAACGAAAATTAGACACTAAAAATAAAGAAAATATCATTTAAAGCTATATTCAGATGTTCATCTTAAACTTCTATATACTAATCCTCACCTTCTTGTCCACTTAGAAACTTTGAAAATCTATCATACACATATAAAAGCACGAAAGAAACAGATATAAACAAATACGCAGTTAGTGAATAAACATAATATGAGAAACCCTTGGAAACCATGTGTAAATGTTGTGTAACACTATTTAAAACAACCTGTTGTTTATAAAAAAAAAATTCAGGGCATATAATATACATGTAACAAAGATGTTGTTTATAAAGATAATATTAACACTCGTTATGTAGGAATTTAATTAATTTAAATTTAACGCTTTTTGATTTTTTTGAATAAAAATAATTAAAAATATGTATATTACATGCGTTAATTTTTTTAGAGTAAATCGTCATTGTAGTCCTTGTGGTTTGGTCAGAAATATCACTTTGTCCAAATAGATTTTTTTATCATATTAGTCCTTGCAGTCTGGTGCCGAAGACCCCGCAAGTGACGATTCGGTCGAGCCCAATTAACTCCACTCCTACAGCAAATGGGCTTTTGTTGAATTGGTCCAAACAACTCATGCAGGTGCAGCATAAGCCCATGCGGAAGAGGAAGTCCACGTGAAAGGATTTATTTGAATTTCAGTGTTATCTTTTTTTCTTAATTATTTTTATTTATTTCACTTTCTGCATCGTATGTAGTCAATTGTTGGTTCCTTATTTTATGCCATAGTTAGTACTGGAAGTATGGGTAGTTATTTTTATATAATTCTCATGTGCTCTTAAGAAACGAATGAATGAAGACGAAGGCAGAGAATTTGCAAAACTTTTATCGAGTCTCATTGAGTGAGTCTTCTACTGTGTCCTGGCTATCTCGTTCGGCAAACGAGAGGTGTTCAAAGGATCCAGAATTGTTACCCGGTGGTGCGTTTGTAGCCGGAAAACAACCCGCTGCCCAACGTTAAATTGGGAGGTGTAACTGTAACCGGTTGACCCATTGCTCTATTTCATAACCAACAACACTACTGGTCCAATGTTGCTCATAACACAGTCCTCCAGTTTTTTTGTCATTTCCGTCCAACCCCTGACTCCACAAAAAAAAAGTCAGTTAACTTAGGGATATTTTGATCGATCCATATTTTACTTTTCTGCCATTGTCATATAGTCTTAATAATAATTATAATAATTATTTTATATATATATATATATACACACATATAACATATATACATCCCGCATAAACACATTAATCCCGAACTCCAAAATCGTTATACAAATTAAACGGTCTAAACCAGGGTCAAACCACCCATCCCTCTTTCTTCTTCATTTCCCCCAAATCTACACCATTAGAAAATGAGTTTGCATTTTCTCATCAATGCATCTTTATCATCACATATTCTATTTCTAGAAACCGAGGACACCCCCCCCCCCCCCCCCCCCCCACTCCCTAGAAAAAACAAGAGATTAAATCCCCATCTTCACATTTTAAGAAAATCAAAGCCCCCTTCATCGTTATCATAATCCTAAAGATCAAAATCGAGTCCTTACTTTCATTCTCTAGAAATTAAGACATCGCACCTCTTTTCATCAGTAGTTTTCTCAACAATGACGTTGACTTTGTATATTCCTCGGTCAGAAGCTTCGATCTTTTTTTTCGCAAACCATAGAAGCTATAGAGATGGAATCTGGTGGCTACATGCATAGGGTTTACCCACGAGCCATGAGTATGGGTTGTGATTCGCTAAATTTTGGATTGAATCTTTTTTAGTTAATGGTGTTGTGGATCGTGTGGTGGTGGGTTTAGTGGTGTCAAGTGATGTGTGGGTAACAATAGTGGGGCGGGTGGCAAAGGTGGAGAAGGGGAGGAGGGTTGTAACATTTGTGTAAACCGGGTTTCGAAAACGCTTCTCATTTTATCAATCAAAGAATATTTATTTATGTCGTTAAATATCTAATTATATAATAATGAAATTTAGTGTTTAAAAATAAATTAATAAATAAAGTTTAAAGAGATAATATAATATAATCCATTAATTAATAAAATAAATCAACTAATTAATAATTACTTATAATAATTCAAAAAGGTAATAAAAACAATTAAAGAAAAACGGTTTTAAAATACATGGGTGAACCGGGAATCGAACCCGGGTTCCCCCGGATACACACACACCACAAACACCACTGGACTGCACACACTGGTTGTACAAAGTTTAGAATTTTAAATCTCTTAACTTGAATCTGAGGGGAAACTTGCAACAAATCACCGCAGCACCCCTTTCACGCGCCTTCTTCCTTTCCTTTTTGAATTCTCCGACAACTGGCCTGTGAGTATTTTTGGAAAAATTCAATCAAGTTAGCTGTCATCTTCAATTTTCTTGAACAAGTTTCCAAAAGCCGAATTCGAAGCTCCCTCTTGTTCATCTATAAATACTGGACCTCAATCCCACTCCCAACTCGCTCAAGCACCTTGAAACCACCTCTGTTCAGTCGTAATTACCTCCGTCGCCAGAATATTCTTCTCGCCGGAATACAGCAAGTACCAGAACCAAGTCACCGCCGGTTCAGTCAATTCGGTAGATTCTCATTCCTTCCTTTTGAATTCTTTTTATTTATCTGAATGTGCGATCAGTTCATCAGAAATAAATGGATTAGTTTGGGCGGGTTATAGTCGGTTCAATTCAAAACAAAGAAGATGAAGGGCGTTATGTGTAATATATATTATAGCACGGATCACAACCGGGTCAAGCACCCAGCCCAACTGGTTGGGCCAGGTGCAAACAAGACCCGAGATCGTTGGTTTGATTCCACGCGCACACACCGGTTTGATTGATTTAAACCCCTTTTTAATTTATCATTTCTGTATAAACCTATCCAGTATATAAATATAATTAAATTTCAAGTATTAGCGGGTTAGACACCCAGCCTAGTTGGTTGGGTTGGGTGCAAGTTACAGCAGAGGTCTCGGGTTCGAAACACTTGGTGCGCGTCCAGTTCGATCCAATAAAACCTTTTTGAATTTAATTAAAATTGGATAAACCAAAAGTGTATATAAGAATAATTAAAATCAAGATTCTTTCGGGTTAGACACGTAGCTCAGTTGGAAGAGCTGCGTGCACACAACCGAGAGGTCACGGGCTCGAGCCTCACCACATGCATGCTTAAAATTCGATTAAACCGGCCACTGACAGCCTTGTTAGTCTGGCAAGATTTTTTTTATTATTTTATTTTATTGTATGACTCATTAATTAAAAATCAATTAAAATGATTTAAGTATATATTTTTAAAGGCATAATTATATTAATAGAAATCATAAAATTAACCTGAAAATCTAAACAAAGGTTTTTAACCAAAATATTAGTTTATCTATTTACCGAGTTATCGCATTATTATTTTTAGGTTAGTACTTCTTCGCCGTTAAACCCGCGACTCGTGCGCTCTCATTTCCACTCAAGAATACGCACCCAATGTGAGTGAATCTCTACAAATTTCCCGTTTTAATCATGTTTTGGGATGTATCATGTGTCGTACAATTTTCCTTTATTTTATTAAACACTTGTGCTAATATCATTCGTGATCAAATGTGTATAGTTGTTATGTGGTTTATACGTGGATACATTTTATCATTTTAGTGCAATCATTTCATTAGGCCCATCAGTTCCTCGTGGGATACGGGTTGAGCATCAGGTGCCTCATTAGATCGGCTCCGTTTGATTGAGCCTTGATCTCAAATACATCATTCATCATGTCATGTGTTCATGCAATGTGGTTTGTGGTTGGTTATATATATACATCTGTTCACTTGTGATTCATGCACATTTTTATTTAAACAACAATATAATTCAATCATTTAAATGTTTTATCAAGATTCATTGGCCAACTTTTGTTGACCCAAACTTTCTGTTTTACACATGATACAGGTGAACAAGCGGAGGAAAGTAACACATAGGATGGCCTTAGAAGAATAAACAAGTTATGTCATTTAGAACAATCTTTTGGTTTGTCATTGTGTTTGTATGAATCTTGTGATGAATATTTGATGTAAATTTCAATTTAATAAATATGAAACTTATTAGTAAATATCACGAGCTTTGGTGATAACCCAATCATGCCCCGACTTTTATTCCACTGCGGGTCGGGGTGTGACATGGGTGATGGTGGGGAGGTGTTAACCGGTGGTGGTTGTGGTGGAAGGTGGTTCTCGCGGTGGTGGCTGGTGGAGGTGGATGTGAAGATGATGGTGATGTGGTGGTTTTTTTAGAGAGAGAAAGATTGAAAGAAGAGAGAGGAAGTGTGAGTGAGTAAATGTTTTTATATATATATAATAATTAAAAAATAAACCGAAAACGATTTTATAGCCATGGAAATCCAATAAAAAATTTAATCATATATTTACATATCCAAAGATCAAATATTTGTTATGATTTGTTGAATCTAATTGTTTTTTTTTTTTTTTCATATCATTATAGTTGAAATATTGAAGTAATTACATTCTTTTATTCTCATTTTAATTTATAGAGTAGTTTTTTAGCTATATGCATATGTTTATATATGTTTGTAGAAGTGACAACTTCATCCTATTTTCTTATAAACAAATCAGTTTGATTTTTGTTTTATCTTTATCAGCTCAAACGTTAAAAATTAAATAAAAGTAGTCTAAAAGATAAGACAAGTTGGTTGAAGGTCGCCCTATATTTAAATTTATTGCAAATAAATATATTTAGTATTATAATTATAATAAAATAATATAAATTTTTACTCATATTTATATTTGATACTAAGCGATAACTAATATAGAATTAACTAGTTTTGCTACATCTCACAATTATGTGTGCCAAGATTCTTGTAACCACTTAGAGTTTTTTTCTACTTATTTTTCGATGAGGCCAAGCAACCCCTAATATACAAGTAACTCAATTCATGTTTTCCCGCTTATTGTTTCTCAACTATTTATTATCTTCAATATTAATATTTACTTTGCAAGTATTTTATTTATGTAGTAATTTTTTTTCTTAACTATCTTCTTTATTATTTTCGATATTTAACATTTCATTGGTTCAGTCCCGTGTAATACATAAGTTTATAATCTAATTAGACCATACGAAGTGGGTGTGGATTTGTGGTGTGGTGGCCTCTCCACGTCAGGCAAACCACCCCTGGAACAGAGTGGAGGGCGGCGTAGAGTTGGAGGCGGGGAGTTTTCCACCGGCGTGGAAGAAATCGTAGTGGCAATGTGGCATGACCTATTTGGGTGTGGGTGCCCCCAACGGTTCTTTTTAAAAAACAAGTTTTTTACTTTTCAAAAAATTTTACTCTGCTTATTTAATCTAAACCCATTCTACCATCTTTAACGTTCAAAATATCCCAACTTTCATCTCATTTCTTCTTCAAAATGGCAATGAATCCATAGAATGAAGAAGAGGACATTGCGTTATGTGAATCTTGGATCGCAGCATTTACCGACAATGCACCCCCTTACCGTGCATTCGTTTTAGGAACGAGTTTTCCAGCAATTTTGCATGCATAGGGGTGAGGCCATCCCGAACCATGGACGCATTTTGTTCAAGTTTCAGGATTATCTAGTTTGAGATTTGAGATGCTTGTCAAGCAGCTCACCGAAGAAGACGTCATCCAAGTCACCCTCGTCAACTACAGGCACACGTACAAAAGGGACTTCAAACACGCCGCGACGAGGCAAATAATAAGATATATACATCCCGCATATACACATTAATCCCCAACTCCAAATCGCTATACAAACTAAACCGTCTAAACCAAAGTCAAACCACTCCATCCCCCCTTTCTTCTTCATTTCCCCAAAATCTACACCATTAGAAAACGAGTTTGCATTTTTTTCATCAATGTATCTTTATCATCACAAATTCTCTTTCTAGAAACCGAGGACACACCCCCCCCCCCCCACACACACACACACCAAAAAAAACAAGAGATTAAATCCCCATCTTCACATTTTAAGATTACCAAAGCCCCTTCAGCATTATCATAATCCTAAAGATCAAAATCATAGAGTCCTTACTTTCATTCTCTAGAAATCAAGACATCGCACCTCTTTTCATCAGTAGTTTTCCTAGTAGTGTCGTTGACTTTCTATATTCTCCAGTCAGAAGCTTCAATCTTTTTTTTGGCAAACCATAAAAGCTATAGAGATGGAATCTGGTGGCTACACACATAGGGTTTACCCACGAGCCATGAGTATGGGTTGTGATTCACCAGATTTTGGATTGAATCTTTTTTAGTTAATGGTGTTGTGGACCGTATGGTGGTTGTGGTGGTGGGTTTAGTGGTGTCAAGTGATGGTGTGGGTGACAATAGTGGGGTGGGTGGCGAAGGTGGAGAAGGGGAGGTGGGTGACGGTGGGAGGTGTTAACCGGTGGTGGTTGTGGTTTGTGGGAAGGTGGTTCTCGCGGTGACGGCTGTTGGATGTGGATGTGAAGATGATGATGATGTGGTGGTTTTTAGAGAGAGAATGATTGAAAGAAGAGAGAGGAAGTGTGAGTGAGTAAATGTGTATGTGTCTATATATAATATATAAATATATATTAAAATTAAAAAAATAAACCAAAAACGATTTTATAGCTATGGAAATCCAATAAAAGAACATTTAATCATATATTTACATATCCAAAGATCAAATATTTGTTATGATTTGTTGAATCTAATTATTTTTTTCATATCATTATAGTTGAAAGTATTTAAGTCACTATTTTCTTACTTCATATTTTAATCTATATCTTAGTTTTTTAGCTATATGCATATGTTTATATATGTTTGTAAATGTGACAACTTCATCCCATTTTCTTATAAACAAATCAATTTGGTGTTTTTTATCTTTATCGGGTCAAACGGTTAAAAATTTAAATAAAAGTAGTCTAAAATGAGAAGACAAATTGGTTGAAAGTCGCCCTATGTCCAAGATTCTTTTAACCACTTAGAGTTTATTCTACTTATTTTTCGATGAGGCCAAGCAACCCCTAATATACAAGTAACTCAATTAATGTTTTCCCGCTTATTGTTTCTCAACTATTTATTATCTTCATTATTAATATTTACTTTGCAAGTATTTTATTTAGTTAGCAATTTTTCTTAACCTATCTTCTTTATTATTTTCGATATTTATCATTTCATTGATTCAGTGTAATATATAAGTTTCTAACGTAGTTAGACCATACGAAGTAGGCGTGGATTTGTGACGTGGTGGCCTATCCACGTCGGGCACACCACCCCTAGAATGGAGTGGAGGGCGGCGTGGAGTTGGTGGCAGAGGGGATTTCCACTGGCGTGGAAGAAATCGTAGTGGTGCATGGCATGACGTAGTTAGGTGTGGGTTTTAGCCCTTGTCCCCCAACGGTTCTTTTTAAACAACAGTTTTTTTTTTACTTTTCAAAAAAAGATTACTCCACTTATTTAATCTAAACCCTTATACCATCTTTTAGGTTCAAAATCTCTCAACTTTCATCTCATTTCTCTCTTCAAAATGGCAATGAATCAAGGAATGTAGAAGAGGACATTGCATTGTGTGAATCTTGGATCGCAACACTTACCGACAATACACCTCCCTTACCGATGCATTCGTTTTAGGAATGAGTTTTCCAACAATTTTGTATGCATAGGGGTGAGGCCACCCGAATCATGGACGCACTTTGTTCAAGTTTCAGGATTATCTAATTCTAGATTTGAGATGCTTGTCAACGCAGCTCACCGAAGATGACGTCATCCAAGTCACCTTCGTGACTACAGGCACACGTACAGTAGGGAATTCAAACACTTTGCGACGTGGCAAATAATAAGATTTTTTGGTTAAGTATATTTTGATTAACATTTATTTCTAATTATATAATGTTTCTTTTAGTTTTGTTTTTTAAGCTATGTAATGTTTTTAGTTTTTTAGGTTATGTAATGTTTTTTCATTAATGTTATTTGTTTAATTAGTATTAATGTTTTTTTAATTTAATAGATTTTATATAATTTTATAATTATAATAAAAAAGTGTGTCCCACATGTCAAATAACGTTACTCTTTCACGCAACATCACACTTCTCTCTTACCATACATTTTTCTGACGCGTGCTTACGTGACAGACACATGTCGAATAACATTACTCTTTCACACCCCACTCTGTATAGTGTTAGATATAAGATAAAATGGATAATAAGGGTTGGTTACGGTACAAACTATATTTATTCTACAAACCGTGAGAACAAGTCGTAGCTTAAAAAAATTAAATTAGCACATATGAAAACAATACATGCATAAAAGTAGCCACTTTTGAATTAAATTAGCACATGAAAATTAATCAACATAATTGATTTTTAGCACATATGTGAATGATATAAGCACTTTTCTTTATCAGCACATTGAAAACAAAAGAAAGATCCAAATAAAAAATTAATTGTTTGTTAGCAAAATTATAAGAAACTCAAGATAATTGATATTATTTAGGTTATCATTTTAACATTTTCTCTATAATTGGCTGGATGCTACATGACAATTTTTAAATTGTTCTTATACTTTATATACGAAATATGGTTTGTATTTAATTCTACTCAATGGATTAATAAACGGGGACCATGACGATGATATTTATTTGCATTTGATCGTAACTGAAAGGCTATGTACGGAAACCATTAATTTTTTATCAAGATTTTAGAAAGAAAATTATTGTAGATATATGCTCTAAGGCCATGCGTAACAAGTATTATAGGGGTATGAAAGAGTTTGATAACGCATTTGGACGTTATACGGGCATGAAGAGGGAGGGGACGTTTCTAGAGTAATAACTAAAGAGGAGAAAAAAGGGAAAGTATTGAATGGAATGGACATTAAGAGGCATTAATCGTTACACATTTTTTGAAGGGGCGTTATGTTACTGATGTGGCGAATAATGACCCTTTTGACACGATAACCATTACATATGGTCTAAAAACTAAGAAGATTTGAAAAACGCATTTAAACTTTATAAGAAAATGAAATATTTAAAAATAAGATATATGAGCATTCTATTTATAAAAAAAATTAAGTTTGATAACAATGTGTTGTGAACCATCATCGAACACAAGTACACAACTGCAAGTAATTGAATTGGAATAATAGTGCTGAGTTTCTATTACCTTTTGCGATCGTCTCAAGGCTGCCCGTGATAGGCAGAAGAGCTATGCGGACAAGAGGCATAAACCTCTTAAGTTTTAAATAGGGGACAAAGTCATGCTAAAGACCCTTGGAAAGGTGTAATGAGATTTGGAAAGAAAGGCAAGCTAAGCCCAAGATATATAGGACCATTCGAGATAATCTGGAATGTGTCGGCACTGTAACTTATAAGCTTAAGCTGCCCGAGGAGCTTAGTGGAATTCATGATGTGTTCCACATCAGTAATCTTAAGAAATATCTAGTCGATGAGTCACTAGCAATGTCACATCATGATGTGCAAATTGATGAAAACCTAAGGTTCGTTGAGAAACCAATTTCGATCGAGGATCGACAGGTTAAGAAGCTCCGAAAGAAATTGATACCCATAAGTACAACATCTTTTTGAATAAAATCTCGAAGTCGAGATTTCTTTTAAGGGGGTGAGGATGTAACACCTCGTAAAAAATCGTGTCCAAAAGTATAGTGACACGTGCCATTACTTTTATAATAAGTCCATTATGGACTATTAAGGACTAAAGGTGTCAACATGCTTAAATGAAGCCTCTGAGTGACCTTCTGATGTCAACATTCATAAACCGAGCCTCTGAGTAACCATTAGTGTCAACATGCTTAAAACATAGCCTCTGAGTGACCATTAGCGTCAACATGCTTAAATTTGGCCTCTGAGTGACCGTTGTGTCAACATGCCCAGCCTCTGAGTGACATCAGAGTCAACATGCTTATACTGAGTCTTTGAGTGATCCTTTACGAAGTCCTAACTCTTATACGTGCCACGTGTTGGACGAGAGAGGTTAATTTTGTAAATATGTGAAAGTTGGTTAATGGAGGGGTTAAAAGTGTCAACATGTTAATTTATACCTCTGAGTGACCTTTTAATGGACTGAGAGCTTGACAATGTCCAGACATACTCCCGGGTACGCCAAATATTGGTTACAGATGGCTAAATATGCTATAAAGGTGTTTTAGGAGGTTTTATAAGTTGAGGGGCAAAATGTGACAAACTTTGAAACTGTCCATGGGGCGCTCGCGGGGCGCGAGAGGCATGGGCCTGGCCTCTCGCGTTGTGTCTGCAGAAAATTTGCTTGGCCTCCACACATATTGCCAAAAACTATTTGATTCAAAAGAAGGGACTTCCAAGCAGCTGTGCCACGTTTTAGGACACTTGTAAGCTCCCTCTAACACCCCTTAACACCTGGCATCACCTCCTTCAAGCTCTCCAACTATAAATAGGTGCAATGCTTCACCATTTGAACTCGCACCATTCTCATTTATCACTCTATCTCCCTCCTCTGAAAGTTCCTAACTGAAAGGAGCATCCAACTTAGTTCTATTGCATCCTAGGAATCACTTGTAAGTGTTCCTTTCTCTTGCATTTTCATTTATAGGCTTTTATAGCCAAAAGTCAAGCGTTTTACGAAAACGACTTGACTTTCGGTTAAGACCATTATGATCCAGTCATTGTTCGTAACGAACATGGCTAAGTGATCGTAATAAGGTAGGTGTTAATCCTTATTAAGGGCACCTTTAGATCACGTTTGCTAGACCAATTGACGGGTCAAAGTATAAATATTAAAAAGTCAAACATGCCATTTTTTGGAAATGTTATAATCTGAGCATATATATGTTGTGAAACATATTTTGACACTTAAACAAGTTTATAATAATTATTAGAACATGTAAGAACATGTTCGGCTCGTCAATTTCAGATCTAGGGTCGGTTCGCAACTGAAAATCGTGAAGTTTGACTTCTGCTTTGACTTTCGATTCTGACCCGATTTAGATTAGTTAGCTACTGATCTAAGGTTGCATTATGATCGTAATATAATGTAGCATAACCCCCTGAGTTATATTAGAAGATCATAATCAGAATCTGAGTTTATACACAAGTTCCATAATTATGCCATTTTGACAAAAAAATGCCCTTTTTATGTAAAGTAAGGTTTAAACAATAAAGAACTTGAAAATGAATTACCTGCTGATGTAATATCATAAGTAGGATTATTTGGGATGTCAAATCAGATTATAAACTGAGTTTATGAACAAGTCCTTGTATTATGTCGATAAATGACGATAACGCCCTTGTGGCTCATAAAATGGTTTTAATCATACTTTTTCATATCAAATCTTTTACCTACTAATATGTTATATTAAATAACATATCAAAAACATACAGACCTGATTTTAACATTAGTTTTCATTAAACATCGCACAAATCATCATTTTACGACAAAAGCGAGGTTTCGGCGCATAGTATGGTTTTAAACCATATATATCAACCAAGAGTTGTTACCTACTGATTTTAAAACTTATTGTTAAATATTTTTACAGTAGGTATATGATATGAACTCAGAAATCCAAATAATTTATAAAACTATGGGTAAAAAACCAAAATACCCCTTCAGTGCATAGTTTGGTAATAAATGGTAAATTACACGTGTTATCATGTTCCTACTGATATTATATCATAAATTAAATATTTTTCCAGAATACTTTTATTATAACATTAAAATATATTCAAGTTCTTTTATAAGGTATGAAATTACCAAAATGCCCTTATAAGGCATAGTTTCGTTTTAAAACATTAACATGCATATAAGTTGAGATCCTACTGATATTACAACTTAGTTAAAGTATAATGGCATATAGAACTTGTCCATGACTTATCCGGTTACCTGATATCTCTGATATGTGTATGGTTAAGTATATTAACTAGTTTACAAAAATTAACCAAAACGAGTTTAACCTTGTCATTTAAGTCTTAAAATCCAGAATGTTTATGGTTTACCCATATTATACAAGTCAAATTACTCATTGGGTTTGAACTACATTCTATCCGGTCATCGCTTAATCTAGCGTATTTTACCGTTATTGATCATGCACGCTAGTCGGTCTAAGTCTATGACTTATATAAGACCCTTAGCATTTAATTGGTTAGCTTATGCCATAATCCAGACTAGAGCCTTCCGGTAAATGCTATCTGCACTTAGTTCATTTTGTGTACGGATGAGTTATTAAATCTTGCGTTTAAACGGAGACTAGCTCAGGTAAATACTCTCGACTTATTTCCCCTATACGGGCTTGGGTTACGGTAAACTATTACCGCTTGGTCGGAAATGGGATCAATCGAATGCCGGATTCTGGCTAGTAAATCCGCATATTCTGTTTTAATCAATTTTGTTTGATAACTTAAACATCGGGGGTTAACTACTGTGTCCTGGATATCCTCGGCTCATTACATTAGATAATGGTCACGACCTAAGCGCGGGGTGTAGGCATACACCTGACAGACGCTCATGCTAAAAACTTACCCATAAAGTTGGGGATAACTCCTTCGTGAGTTCTTAAGTTGTGTGTACGTTAATCATGTCTCGGTTTTCGCACTGGGCCCTGTATGTATGGACAAACATGTGAATCTGTTAACAAGGTTACAAAGTAACTTTCCCAAGTTATAAAAGATTTTGTGTCATGTGCACTTAAAATCATTTTCAAATATTTTCAAAATGAGTCATTGGGTGTATTTACCAGCGAAAGCTGACGTATTTCAAAAGACTAAGCTTGCAGGTACAATATGAAATAGGCTGGAAGCTGCTCGGTAGTGATAAGAGGATATTGCAAATTCTAGATCTGCTCCAAAGTCTGTTATACACATTTTTGTACATTTTATGATCCGCCTATGGATCTTCTATTACGAGCCGTCTGTATATTTTTTTTGTAGTTTGAACATTTTGTTGTAATAGTAATTTTACTCCAAGACTTCCGTTGTGCTATGTTTAATTGACTATGATGATATCAACTTACGTCACGATATTCCCCACCCGGGCCCACCGGTGTTTGGATTGGCTGTGGAAAACCGGGCTGTGACAGGTTGGTATCAGAGCCAACGTTTGAGAGAATTAAACACTAGCCTTCTTATGTTTAATCTCAAACTTACACAAGCACATTCCTTAGACTTTCGAGTCTAGGCTTTGACCTTGGATTACTCATTTCATTATTAAGTTATTAGTATTGTTTTTTTTATTTTTAACAGGAAAATGCCGCAAAGAGTACGAGAAAGAGGTAAAGGACCAATGAGAGGAGGATCATCTGGACACATCCCTTCTCAACCCCATCACTCGAATCCCTGTGAGGATACGGGGGATTCCTGGCCCCTATCACGACATTCACCTACCATACCCAAAACTCGTACCACTCATATCATTCTCACCAATCACAACACTCTCATCATTCATATCATGATGAGTTTAACCCAAACCATTACTTTAACACACCCCAGCCGACCAAAATCTGTTAGATCAACCCAACCCAATGGACGAGGACTCCGACCCGAAGATGCCGCGTCAGGATCACCACCCATCCCATCGAGATATCTAGTGATTCGAACTCTTATGTCGGATCGCTATCCAAGGTCCTAATGAATGGGACCAATATTGGAACCAATTTACCTTTGCTAACACTCCTTCCCATTACTCCCCAGCACCCCTATAAAAGAAGATGTTCATATGGAACCGGTGGAACAACCTATGCCGCCACCTGAGCCACCAAGGAGGAAACAAGGAGCGCGTATGTCGGTACGTGCTGGTTCACTGCCACCGTTACCCAAAACTTACCCAACCATCCACGAGGACCCACAAATGGGTGGATCCTCTAATGCTTCACCTGTGGTGGAACCAACACCATCACCAGTGGTACAACCACCACCAACAGGTTATAACAAACCTATCCAACATATCGGGATACATCTGGATATGATCCTTTTAACCCATCTACGCCGGTAAATTACCAAGCATTGTCACATGACCCTTACATGCAAGCGGTCATGCATAATGCACTTTACCCGTCTCCTTTCCCACCTGCTTATCCACCTACTGGATATCCAAGCTATGGGTACCAGTATCCTGTTATGCCACAACCACAACCACAACCTCCGCCGCCACTTGAGGCCACAATAAGGCCTTAGAACGAATGAAAGAGATGCAACAACAAGCGGAGAAAATGGAGAAGAAGACGAACAAGTTCTTCAAAAAGTAGTTGTTTCATTTTTTTTATTTCTAGTATTGTAATTTCTTATTGGCATTTAATGAAATATTTTGGAATATATATATATATATATTCATCCTCTTCAAGCGAACGTCTCGATTTTGCTCGAAATTTATGCTCTGCTATATACTTCCAAAAAGATCTTAGTGGTTTTGATTTGCCAAGTGGCACAGACCACATATTTGCTCAGCTTATAAATGATAGTTAAGGATAAAAGGGCCTTCTATCAGGATAGTTAAGGGGAGTTATCCTTCTATCCAGAGGGTGGACTAGGTTCAAGCCTCCAAGTCGTTAAGGTCAATGCGATCAGGACTATTAATCAACCAATAAGGTACTCTTATGTTTAGGAATGTTCATACTCCTGGTAGTGTGACTTGAGGAACCATACTAGCTGTCTAGGTAAAAGGACTGGGTCCTGACCTATTATATAGCCTATGTGATCAATGTGATCCCGGCTAATGTCATCAATGTGATGACGATTGACAGGCCAACGTGCCATAATTCACATCTATTAGTGATGTAGGCCAACGTGCCATAATTTACATCCATTAGTGATGTTGGCCAAAGTGCCATATTTTGTCCATTAGTGACAGGCCAAAGCGTCATTTTGTCCATTGGTGATAAGCCAAAGTGCCATATTTTGTCCATTAGTGACAGGCCAAAGTGCCATTATTTTATGTCCATTAGTGACAGCCAACATGCCAACATACCATATTTTATGTCCATTAGTGACATGCCAACGTGCCATATTTTGTGTCCATTAGTGACGGCAACGTGCCATATTTTATGTCTATTAGTGACAGGCTAACGTGTCATATCTATATAACGGGCCAACGTGCCATACCTATATGTCCATTGGTGACAGGCTTATGAGCCATGTTTTAACGTCCTTCGTGACAAGCCTATGAGCTAATATAATTGTCAAATGACAATGACAGTTGTGAATTACGATCCACTGTCTAATAATATATGGACTACGTCCAAATTGTAATTGCCTCTGATGGTCCTTTTGAGACCTAGGTCGAGTATAGATATGATAAGCCTAAGAGTTGTGATTTTATTCACACTAGCTTGATTAGGCGTTGGATTTGTATATCCAATGTTTAAAGCCAATATGGTTATTAATACCAGGCTAAGAGAAGTTTTATTTGGTGATTAGAACCAAAGTTTCAAGAATGGCAAAATCGAATGAGACACAAAGTAGCCACCGAGAGATTAACTCTAACAACGCCAAAAATATAGCCATTAAAAATGATGATTTCCAAGGTCGCATTGATGCAGCTGTTGGAAAGACCATAGAAAGGGCCATAGAAAAACTTAAGGAAACGAGCGCTACTCGCTCCACACCTTTATCAATCCCATCATCCTCAGCTCATAAGGAGAGCTTAGTCCACTCTTCAAATGCGAAGAGTGAACCAAAGAAATTAGACTTTGCTGATAGGTCCCGTTCTTCTAAAGACGGATGTACCTACAAATATTTCGTTTCATGTAAACCTCGAGATTTTAACGGGGAAAAAGGAGCAGTAGAAGCCTTGAAATGGCTGGATGAAATGGAAAGATAGTGGATATCAACGATTGTGCTGATAAGGATGTGGTTAAGTATGTATCACAGTCCTTTAAGGGCGATGCCCTGATTTGGTGGAAAGCTATGATCCAATCTACAGGTAAGGTACACCTGTACAACTTAGGATGGCCTAAGTTTGTTGACCTTGTAAAGGAAACTTACTGCCCTACACATTAGGTGGAGAAGATAGAGTCAGACTTTCTGACTCTCACCATGAAGAACCTAGACTGTCGAAAATATGTTTCTGACTTCAATTCCCTGTCTAGGTTAGTCTCCTATTTAATTACCCCAGAATCCAAACGCATTGCGCGTTTCATTCATGGGTTAGCGCCCGAGATCAAGGGCATGGTAAAGGCTGCTCAGCCTAGTACCTATAGGTCTGCTGTTGACCTATCTCTCTCCCTCACCTTAGATTTGGTGAGGTAGAAGTCAATTAAGACTGAGACTGACAGGAAAAGGAAGAGAGAGGATAATAGCTCCCAAAGATTTAATAAGAAGAATAAAGGGAGATTTGGGTTCAGAAGGAACTAAGATAAGTCGGGCGTAATGCTGACATGTAAAAATTGCAACCGCAGGCATTGGGGACAATGTAGTATTAATTCACAGGCTAGACCCTGTGGTATCCGTAAGAAAAAGGGGCATAAGACCCTGAAGTGCAAGGATCTTAAGAATGTCGTCTGCTACCGCTGTAATGAAAAGGGGCATACTAAGTTTAACTGCCCTAAGAACCCCAGAAATAATGATGCAAAGCCTGGAGAGGCTAAGAAAGGGAATGCTCGTGCCTTCCAGATGAATGTTAGGGAGGCCGTTAATGACAATAACATCATAATAGGTACATTCCTCATCAATGATGTATATGCTAGAGTTCTTTTTGATTCGGGTGTAGATAAATCTTTTGTAGACCATAAGTTTAGTAAACTATTAACTTGCCCATAAGAACTCTAGATATAACCTATGAGGTAGAACATGCTGATGGAACTTTAGAAACAACATTTTTCATTCTTGATGGATGTTTTATATCCATTAAGAATCATTCTATTCCTATCTCTCTTTTGCCAAGGAAATTGGTGGGGTTCGATGTAGTCTTAGGCATGGTTGGTTATCCCATAACCAAGCCCGCATTGCCTGTGAAAAGAAACTCATTGAAACTAAAACCCCATCTGGTGAAATGATCATCATTCTAGGAGATACACACTATGGATTGCCAAACAAGGTGTCGTTACGCAAGGCATCCAGGTGTCTGAGAAAAGGTTGTGTCATTTACCTGGCACAAGTAACTATCAATGAGCCTAAACCAGATATTAAAGACCTTCCAGTTATCTTGGAGTATTCCGATGTCTTTCCTGGAGAATTACCAGGTCTATCTCCAGATAGGCAAGTCAAGTTTAGAATTGATATCCTGCCAGGATCAGCACCTGTTGCTAGAGCTCCGTATCGGTTAGCACCAACGGAAATGAAAGAATTAAGAATTCAATTAGATGAACTTATAGAGAAAGGTTTCATACAACCTAGTTTCACACCTTAGGGAGCTCCAATTCTTTTCGTTAAGAAAACGGACGGCTCAATGCAGATGTGCATTGATTACCGTGAGCTAGATAAGTTAACGATCAAGAATCATTATCCTTTGCCTAGGATCGACGACTTGTTCGGTCAACTTCAAGGAGCTATCCATTTCTCCAAGATTGATTTGAGATTAGGATATCATCAGCTGAAGGTTAGGAGCGAGGATGTTCCTAAGCCTTCAGGACCCGGTATGGTCATTATGAATTCCTAGTGATGCCTTTTGGGCTCGCAAATGCACCTGCAGCATTAATGGATCTCATAAATAGAGTCTGCAAGTCGTATCTAGATAAGTTTGTCATTATTTTCATAGACGACATACTTATCTACTCTCGTAATCAAGTTGATCACGAGAAACACCTTCGGTGCATCCTAGAATTGCTAAGGCAGGAGAAGCTTTATGCTAAATTTTCTAAGTGTGAATTTTGGCTTAGAGAAGTCCAATTTCTTGGACATGTTGTAAGCAAGTGTGGTATCCAAGTGGATCCCGCCAAGATAGAAGCCATAATGAATTGGGAAGTACCCAAAACTCCATCAGAGATTCGCAGCTTCTTAGGATTGGCTGGTTATTATAGAAGGTTCATTGAGAACTTCTCAAGGATAGCCACTCCTTTAACTACCTTGACCCGTAAGAATGTCAAGTTTGATTGGGGTCCAAAACAACAAGAATCTTTCAAAATTCTAAACCACAAGTTGAGCAATGCTCAGGTGTTATCTCTACCTAAGAGTATTGAGGAATTTGTTGTCTAGTGTGATGCTTCGCACACTGGCATGGGCTGTGTGCTAATTCAAAAAGGCAAAGTGATTGCTTATGCATCACGACAATTAAAGGTACACAAAATGAATTACACCACCCATGATTTAGAGTTGGGTGTTGTTGTATTTGCACTTAAGTTGTGGAGACATTACTTAAATGGCATAAAGTGTATTATATATACTGACCATAAGAGTCTCCAGCATCTATTCAATCAAAAGGAATTGAACATGCGACAACGCTGTTGGATGGAAACACTTAATGATTATGATTGCGAAATTCGCTACCATCCCGGCAAAGCAAATGTCGTTGCTAACGCCTTGAGTCGCAAGGAAAGGATTAATCCCATTAGGATTAACGCCAAGAGCATTGAGCTCAAAAGTAGCTTAAATGAGAAGCTATTAGATGCACAGAAGCAAGCCCTGTTAGAGGTTAATATTCCTAATGAGTGACTAGGCGGAATTATTGATCAGTCAATCCCTGGAAAAGATGGAATTCTTAGATTTAATGGAAGAATCTAGGTTCCAATCTTTGGAGGACTTAAAGATCTAATCCTCCAGGAAATGCATAATTCAAGATACTCAGTTCACCTGGGTGGTGAAAGATGTATCAAGATCTGAAAAAGAATAATTGGTGGATGGGTTTTGAAGAAATCCATAGCCACTTATGTAGCTAAGTGTCTAAGGTGTTCGCAAGTTAAAGCCGAACATCAGAAACCATCAGGACTTCTACAACAACTTGAAATTCCCATTTGGAAATGGGAAATGGTAACCATGGACTTGATTACCAAGTTCCAACGCCAAACATGGTAATGACACGATTTGGGTCATTGTAGATAGACTGATTAAGTCAGCACATTTCTTGCCAATTAAAGAAATGTATAATTCAGACAAATTGGCTAAGTTGTATGTGGACATGATTGTGTCCCTACACGGTGTGCCGATATCTATTATATATGATAGAGATACTAGATATACATCTCACTTTTGGAAGAGTTTCCAACAATCTTTAGGCACAAGATTAAACTTTAGTACGGCTTACCACCCGCAGACTGATGGTCAGAGTGAGCGTGCTATTCAGATTTGGAAGACATGCTTAGAGCATGTGTGATTGAATTAGGTGGAAGTTCGGATGACCACTTACCCCTAATAGAATTCTCCTATAATAATAGTTATCATACGAGCGTCAAGGCTGCTCCTTATGAGGCCTTGTATAGGAGTGTAAACACCTCGTAAAATCGTGTCCAATAATATAGTGACACGTGTTATATATTTTCTTTATAAGTCTATTAAACACTAATAGGGACTGAAGGTGTCAATATGCTCAAACTAAGTCTCTGAGTGACCTTCTGATGTCAACATGCATAAACTTAGCCTTTGAGTGACCATTAGTGTCAACATGCTTAAACTTAGCCTCTGAGTGACCACTAGTGTCAAAATGCTTAAACTTGGCCTCTGAGTGACCATTAGTGTCAACATGCCCAGCCTCTGTATTACATTGGGGTCAACATGCTTATAGTGAGCCTCTGAGTGATCCTTTACGAAGTCCCAACTCTCATATGAACCACTAGTTGGACGAGAGGGATTAATTTTGAAAATAAGCTAATGTTGGACAATGGAGGGATTATGTATTACCTCGTAAAATTCGTGTTCGATAATCTACCAACACGTGTACATTCCCTCGGATCATACCTTATTAAGTTAACCACTCAATCTAACTTAAAACATGTTAAAATATACAAAATTTCACAAACATGTTACGTAACCTACGGTTGAGAACCGTAAGTTACGTTTGAAGCTGCTGGATCAAATTTTCTTCTGATCGTAAGCTACGGTCTGGTGACCGTAGCCTACGGTGAGGCTTGAGAGCCTCTATATTTCAGTATTTTAAGTTTTAGAAAATTACCCAGATGCTCCTAGACTTCATTATTTTCGTATTACTTGTTTAAACAATTTGTTTCTAGACCCGAACGTCTCTAGGTTGATACGATATATTTTTATTTACCATCCTCGAGCATTCCACTCTTTTACCAAGCCTCTAACTATATTATTTTAGGTAAATTAGCCTTTAAAACCATAAGTATTCGTATCTTCACGTTTAAGCTAGTAAACACTTTTAAGTCGTAAAGACACCTAGTGTGACACCCGTTAACGTTTGGTTATTCATACTTTTCTTCAATACATCTCGTGTTGAACGAAAAGAACTAGTTGTGTCATTATGACATGGAATATAAGTCAAGGGACAATTCATGACATTTAATAAAACTATATTTGAGGGACTAAATGTGTTAAAACACCAAATCATTGTGAGGAAGCTACCTAGCCTGCAAATTGCCACACTTCACCAGCTCTTAACACCTAATTGGACACATGTAATGATCCTACAACACACCTAACACATGGCTCCATCTCCTTGCACTTCTTACACTATAAATAACAACTCAAGTTCACTCATTTCTTTGCTCATTCACTTCTTATCCTCTCTATTACACACTTGGAATTTCCTGACCATTTAGGAGCTTCTCTTTGAGTTCTAAGCTTCCCTTGGATCACTTGTAAGTGCTCCATCTCTGCTCTTTTCTTTTTATAGGCTTTTTAATAGCCAAAAGTCAAGCATTTTCGACAAATACCTTGACTTTCGGTTAAGACCATTATGGTCCAGCCATTGTTCGAAATGAACATGGCTAAGTGATCGTAATTAGGAAGGTATTAACCCCTTAAAGGGGCACCTCCTAAGGATCATGATTAATAGGTCAATTGACGGGTCAAAGTTTATGTTTTAAAAAGTCAAACGGGTCAGATGTCATAAAAAATCATAATCTGAGTTCATATATGTTATAAATATGTTTTTCACACTTAAACAAGTTGGTAATAATTATTAGAACATGTGGGAACATGTTCGATCCGTCAATTTCAGTCCTAGAGTCGGTTCGCAACCAAAAGTCGTGAAGTTTGACTTCTGTTTTAACTTTCGATCTGACCCGACTTAGATTAGTTAACTTCTGAATTAAGGTCACATTATGATCGTAATACAATGTAGCATAACCCTTTGAGGTTATATTACATGATCATAATCATAATATGAGTTTATGCACAAGTTCTGTAAAATGTCAAAATTTGACTAAAATGCCCTTTTTACATAAAACATGGTTTTAATCAACAATGGACTTGCAAATAAATTATCTACTGATATTTAATATAATTAACATATTATGATATTAATATTCTTATCATAAACTGATTTTAGTATAATATCGTAAATTATACTTTTAAATGACCAAAATGCCCTTTCGGTGCATAGTTTGGTCTTAAGCCATAAACCACACTTATGTGTGCTATCTTACTGTATTATATCACAAATTAAGTATTTTTCCAGAATTTTTATGATCATAACATCAGAATACACGCAACTTCCTTTTATACGACATATAATTACCAAAACGCCCTTATCAGGCATAATTTCGTTTCAAAACCATTTCGGGCATGTAAGTTGATATCCTACTGATATTACAACTTATTTAAAGTATAATGACATTTTGAACTTGTTCATGACTCATCCGGTTACCCGATATCTTATATGCATACGGTTAAGTATATGTAACTAGTTTACAAAAATTAACCGAAACGGGTTTAACCTTATCATTTTAATCTCAAATTGCAGAGTGTTAATTGTTTACCCATATTATACAAGTCTTAAGTACTTGTTGGGTTTAAACTACATTCTATCCGGTCATCGCTTAATCTAGCGTATCGTACCATTTTTGATCCATTACGCCAGTCGGTCTAAGTCTATGACTTAAATTAAGACCGTTAGCATTTTAATTGGTTAGCTTATGCCTAATCCAGACTAGAGCCTTCCGGTAAATGTTATCTGAAATTAAGTACTTTTGTATACGGCTGAGTTATTGAAATTAAAAGAAGACTAGCTCAGGTAAATACTCTTGACTTATTTTCCCTATACGGGCTTGGGATACGGTAAATTATTACTGCTTGGTCGGAAATGGGATCAATCGAATGCCGATTAGTGGCTAGTAAATCCGCATATTCTGTTTTAATCAGTTTTGTTTGATAACTTAAACATCAGGGGTTAACTACCATGTCCTGGATATCCTCGGCTCATTACATTAGATAATGGCCACGGCCTTAGCGCGGGGTGTAGGCATACACCTGACAGACGCTCAAATGCAACTACTTACACTTGTTTGGGATAACTCCTTCATGAGTTCATAAGTGGTGTGTACATTAATCATGTCTCGGTTTTTGTACTAGGCCCTATATGTTAGGACAAACATGTGAATCTGTTAACAAGGTTGCAAAGTCAACTTTCCCAAGTTATAAAAGATTTTGTGCCTTGTGCACTTAAAAATCATTTTCAAATGTTTTTAAAATGAGTCAGTCGCGTGTATTTACCAGTGAAAGCTGACATATCGTCCAAAGACTAAGTTGAAGGTACAATACGAAATAGGCTGGAAGCTGCTCGGTAGTGATATAAGAGGATCCTGCAAATCCTTAGATCTACCCAAAGTCTGTTATACATTTTACGATCCGCTTGTGGATCTTTCATTACAAGCCGTCTGTATATTATTTTTCGTACTTTGAACATTTGGTTTGTAATAGTAATTTTACTCCAAGACTTCCGCTGTGCCGTGTTTAATTGACTATGATGATATCAACTGACGTCACAATATTCCCCACCTGGGCCCACCGGTGTGTGGATTTGGGTTGGAAATCCGGGGTGTGATAGGTTGGTATCAGAGCCAACGTTTGATAGAATTAAACACTAGCCTTCTTGTGTTTAATCTCAAACTTACACAAGCACATTCCTTAGACTTCCGAGTCTAGGCTTTGACCTAGGATTACTCATCTCATTATTTAGTTATTAGTATTGTTTTAAATTTGATTTTTAACAGGAAAATGCCGTCAAGAGTAAGAGACAAAGTGGAAGAGGGAAAGGTCCAATGAGGGGAGGACCATCGGGGCGCATCCCTTCACAACCTCACAACTCAGATTCCTACCAAGAATCAGGAGATTCGTCTCCTTGGCAACCAGCGAGAAACTCTGTCTCTCATAGACACTCGCCCCCACATTCCCAAAATTCTTACCACTCTCACCACTCCTATCATTCACACCATTCTCACCATTCCCATCATTCCCATTCACACTCTTACCATGAAGAATTTAACCCTAATCACTATTTCAACACACCTCCAGCTGACCAAAATTTTTTGGACCAACCGAACCCAATGGACGAAGACTCCGACCCGGAGATGCCGCCATCAGGATCGAACGCGCATCCTATTGAAATCTCGAAGCGATTCCAACTCCTATACCGGATCGCCATATCAAGGTCCTAATGAGTGGGACCAATATTGGAGTCAATTTGCCTTTACTAATACTCCTTCCCATCACTCTAAACCACCTCCCGTACAGGAAGATGTCCACATGAAACCCGTGGACCAAACCCAACCTCCACCTGAGCCACCAAGGAGAAAAAGAGGAGCACGTATGTCGGTACGTGCAGGCCAACGGTCGGGATCGCTGCCACCTTTGCCCAAACCTTACCCAACCATTCAAGAGGATCCATAAATGGGTGGACCCTCCAATGCTTCACCTGTGGTGGAACCAACACCAACACCTGCAGTTCAACCACCACCATCGGGTTATAGTAACCCAATCTCCACATATCCAGACACGTCTAGATATAATCCTTTTAACCCGTCTACACCAGTAGACTATCAAGCACTTTCGCATGACCCTTATATGCATGCAGTCATGCATAACGCACTTTACCCATCTCCTTTCCCACCTGCTTATCCACCTACTGGATATCCAACTTATGGGTACCAATATCCTATGATGCCACAACCACAACCACAACCTCCGCCACAATTCGAGGCCATTAACGAGGCCTTAGAACGAATGAAGGAATTGCAACAAAAGCGGAGAAGAAGACGAATAAGTTCTTCAAGAACTCTCCAAGTTGGTTAAGGGAAAGAAGGACGAGTGAACTTTTTCTTTTATTATATTTAGTCCCTACATGGACATTGTTATTTCCTTAGTCCCTGCGTGGACAAGTTGTTTCTTCTAGTCCTTGCATGGACAATTAGTTTCATTTATTTATTTCAAGTATTGTACCTTCTATTATCATTTAATGAAGTATTTTGAAATTATATATATGTATTCATCCTCTTCAAACGAGCTTCTCGATTTTACTCGAAATTTATGCTCCGCGATAAAATTCCAAAAAGATCTTAATGGTTTTGATTAGCTAAGTGGCACAGACCACACATTTGGCCAATTTATAAATGATAGTTAAAGTACGAAGGGATCTTCTATTCATGATAGTTAAGGGAAGTTATCCTTCTATCCAGAGGTGGTGGACTTAAGTTCAAGCCTCCAAGTCGTTAAGGTCAATGCGACCGGGACTATTGATCAACCATTAAGGTACTCTTATGTTAACATTCAAGAATGTTCATACTCTTGGTAGTGTCACTTGAGGAATCACACTAGCCTTCTAGGTAATGGACTATGTCCTAACCTTATAAAGCCTACGTGATCAAATTTGATCCCGGCTAATATCATCAGTGCGATAATTAAACATCCATTAGTGATGTATTGTCCTTGGGGCTATGATTAAACATCCATTAGTGATGTATTGCCCTTGGGGCTATGATTAAACATCCATTATTGATGTAGTGCCTACGGGCCATATTTTTATGTCCATTAGTGACAGGCCAATGTGCCATAATTAATGTCCATTAGTGACAGGCCTGTGTGCCATAATCATATGTCCATTAGTGACAGACCAATGTGCCATAATTAATGTTCATTAGTGATAGGCAAGTGTGCCATAATCAAATGTCCTTTGTGACAAGCCTACGTGCTATATACAATTGTCTAAGTGACAATGACAGCTGTGACATTACGATCCACTGTCTAATAATATATGGACTATGTCTAAATTGTAAATTGCCTTTGATGGTCCTTTTGAGACCTAGGCCAAATATAGATAACATTCATTTAAAATGTTAAGCCTGACAGTTGTGATTCCATGCACACTAGTTCAAATAGGCAATGGATTTATATATCCAAACTTTATAGCCTTATGGTTATTAATACCATGGCTAATATAAAATTTTATTCGTTATATAGTACCCAAACATCAGAGATGGATAACTCCGATGAGGTGCAAAGTAAGCGCCGTAATAATAGTGCTGACAAAGCTGAAAATATAGCCATCAATAATGATGATTTCCAAGCTCGCATTGATGCAGCTGTCGAAGCTGAAAAGCCATGGAGAAATTTAAGGAAGTGAGCGCTACTCGCTCCAAACCTTTATCAATTCCACCATCATCAGCTCGAAAGGAGTGCTTTGTCCACTCTTCAAATGCGAAGAGTGAACCAAAGAAACTAGAATTCAATGATAAGTCCCGTTCTTCTAAAGACGGATGTACCTATAAATACTTTGTCTCCTACAAGCCTCGAGATTTTAATGGAGAAAGGGGAGCATTTGAAGCCTTGAGATGGCTTGATGAGATGGAAACTATTGTAGATATCAGCGGTTGTGCTGATAAGGATGTGGTGAAGTTTGTATCCCAATCCTTCAAGGGCGATGCCCTAATCTGGTGGAAAGCCATGATTCAATCTACAGGTAAGGTATACCTGTATAATCTGGGATGGTCCAAGTTTATGGACCTTGTTAAGGAAACTTACTTCCCACCTCATGAGGTGGAGAAATTAGAGACAGACTTCTTGTCTCTTTCGATGAAAAACCTAGATTGTCGGAAGTACGTCTTCGATTTCAATTCCCTATCTAGGTTAGTTTCGTATCTAATCACCCCTGAGACCAAACGCATTGCGCGATGTTAGCGCCGGAGATTAAGGGCATGGTAAAGGCTGCTCATCCTAGTACCTATAGGTCTGCTGTTGACCTATCTCTCTCCCTCACCCTTGATCTAGTGAGGCAAAAGTCAGTCAAGTCTGAGATTGCCGGGAAAAGAAAGCGGGAGGATGATAACTCCCAAAGGTTTAAAAAGAAAGGAAATTTTGGGTTCAAGAAGAACCAACACAGGTCTGATGATAGACCTTTGTGCAAAACCTGTAACCGCAGGCATTGGGGGCAATGCAATACCGACCCCAGATTAAACCCTGTGGTATTTGCAAAAGAAAAGGGCATAAGACCCACGAGTGCAAAAATCTTAAAGATGCGTTTGTTTTGGCTGTAATGAGAAAGGGCATATTAAGCCTAATTGCCCAAAGAATCCCAGAACTAATGAGGCAAAGCCCGGAGAAGCCAAGAAAGGAAATGCTCGTGCCTTCCAGATGAATGCTAAGGAGGCCGTTTAATGACAATAATGTCATAACAGGTACTATCCTCATTAATGACATATTTGCTAGAGTTCTTTTTGATTCGGTGCGGATAAGTCATTTGTAGACTTAAGTTTAGCAACTATTAAACTTACCCATAAGAACTCTAGACATAACTTATGAAGTAGAACTTGCTGGCGGAACCTTAGAAACAAATCTTCCATTCTTGATGGATGTTTTATATCCATTAAGAATCATTCAATTCCTATCTCTCTTCTGCCAATGAAATAGGCGGGGTTCGATGTAGTCTTAGGCATGGATTGGTTATCCCATAACCAAGCCCGCATTGCCTATGATAAGAAACTCATCGAAATTAAAACCCCATCTGGTGAAATGCTCACCATCTTTGGAGATTCACACTATGGATTGCCAGACAAAGTGTCATTATTTAAAGTATCCAAGTGTCCAGGGAAAGGTTGTGTCATTTACATGGCACAAGTCACTATAAACGAGCCTAGGCCAAATATTGAAGACTTACCAGTTATCTCGGAGTATCCCGATGTATTCCCAGGTGAATTACCAGGCCTACCTCCAGACAGGCAAGTGGAGTTCAGGATTGATATTATACCAGGGTCAGCACCCGTAGCTAGAGCTCCATATAGGCTAGCACCAACCGAAATGAATGAATTAAGTTCAATTGGATGAACTCTTGAGAAGGGCTTTATTCAGCCTAGTTCCTCGCCTTGGGGAGCTCCTATCCTTTTTGTTAAAAAGAAAGACGGTTCATTGCGAATGTGCATCGACTACCGAGAGCTGAACAAGTTAACAATCAAGAATAAATATCCTCTGCCCAGGATCGACGATTTATTTGACCAACTTCAAGGGGCTAGTTACTTCTCCAAGATCGAATTAAGATCAGGATATCATCAATTGAAGGTTAGGAGTGAGGATATTCCCAAGACTGCCTTCAGGACTCGTTATGGTCATTACGAATTTCTGGTGATGCATTTTGGGCTCACAAATGCACCTGCAGCATTCATGGATCTCATGAATAGAGTCTGTAAGCCTTACCTAGATAGGTTTGTCATTGTCTTCATAGACGACATAATTATCTACTCTCGTAATCAAGTTGATCACGAGAAACATCTTCAATGCATCCTAGAATTACTAAGGCAAGAAAAGCTTTATGCTAAGTTCTCAAAGTGCGAGTTTTGGCTTAGGGAAGTCCATTCTTGGATATGTTGTAAGTGAGCATGGTATCCAAGTGGATCCCGCAAAGATAGAAGCCATAATGAATTGGGAAGTTCCCAAAACTCGTCAGAAATTCGTAGTTTCTTAGGATTGGCCGGTTATTATAGGAGGTTCATTGAGAACTTTTCGAGGATAGCCACTCCTTTAACTACCTTGACCCGTAAGAATGTCAAGTTTAACTGGGGTCCAAAACAACAAGAATCTTTTGAGATTCTAAAACACAAGTTGAGCAATGCTCCTTGTTATCTCTGCCTAAAGGTCTAGAGGACTTTGTAGTCTATTGTGATGCTTCGCACACTGGCATGGGCTGTGTGCTAATGCAAAAAGGCAAAGTGATTGCCTATGCATCACGACAACTAAAGGTGCACGAAAGAAATTACACCACCCATGATTTGGAATTGGGTGTCGTTATATTTGCACTAAAGTTGTGGAGACATTACTTGTATGGCACAAAGTGTATTATATAGAAAACCATAAAAGTCTCCAGCACCTGTTCAATCAGAAGGAATTGAACATGCGACAGGGTCGATGGATGGAAACGCTTAATGATTATGACTGCGAGATTCGCTACCATCACGGCAAGGAAAATGCAGTTGCTGATGCCTTAAGTCGCAAGGAACGAGTTAAGCCCATTAGGATTAACGCTAAGAGCATTGAGCTCAAAAGTAACTTGAATGAGAAGTTATTAGATGCACAAAAGCAAGCCTTTTTAGAGGCCAATACTCCTAATGAGGGATTAGGCGGAACTGTTGATCAGTTAACGCCTGGAAAAGACGGAATCCCTTTCGATTTAATGATAGAATCTGGGTTCCAATGTTTGGAGGACTTAGAGATCTAATCCTCCAGGAGGCGCATAACACGAGATACTCAGTTCACCCGGGTGGTGACAAGATGTATCAAGACTTGAAGAAGAATTATTGGTGGATGGGTTTGAAGAAATCCATAGCCACTTATGTAGCTAAATGTCTGACGTGTTCGCAAGTTAAAGCCGAACATCAGAAACCGTCAGGACTCCTACAACAGCTTGAGATTCCCACCTGGAAATGGGAAATGGTAACTATGGATTTAATTACCAAGTTACCTAAGACCAAACGTGGCAATGACACGACTTGGGTCATTATGGAAGGCTGACTAAGTCAGCACATTTCTTGCCAATTAAAGAGACATATAATTCTGATAAGTTGGCAAAGCTATATGTGGACAAGGTTGTGTCCCTACACGGTGTGCTGGTATCTATTGTATCTGATAGAGATACTAGATACAAATCTCACTTTTGGAAAAGTTTCCAACAATCGTTAGGCACACGATTAAATTTTAGTACGGCTTACCATCCGTAGACTGATGGTCAGAGTAATCGTACTTTCCAGACATTGGAAGACATGCTTAGGACATGTGTGATTGATTTAGGTGGAAGCTGGGATGACCACTTACCCCTAATAGAATTCTCCTACAATAATAGTTATCATACAAGCATCAAGGCTGCTCCTTTTGAAGCCTTGTATGGGAGAAAATGTAGAACGCCTGTTTGTTGGGCTGAAGTTGGGGAAGCCCAACTGTCTGGACCTGAGATTGTCTTAAAAACCACGGATAAGATAATACAAATCCGTGATGTCTCAAAGCTGCCCGTGATAGGCAGAAAAGT
Organism: Scalesia atractyloides; assembly: GCA_947069175.1. Classification (NCBI taxonomy): domain Eukaryota; kingdom Viridiplantae; phylum Streptophyta; class Magnoliopsida; order Asterales; family Asteraceae; genus Scalesia; species Scalesia atractyloides. Next base: position 59,145,926 of record CAMTDV010000002.1, on the reverse strand, counting down.
TATGCAGACAAGAGGCGAAAACCTCTTAAGTTCCAAATTGGGGACAAAGTATTATCGAGGGTATCACCCTGGAAAGGTGTGATGCGCTTCGGAAAGAAGGGCAAGTTGAGCCCGAGATATATTGGACCATTCGAGATAATCGAATGTCTCGGTTCTGTAGCTTACAAGCTCAAGCTGCCTGAGGAGCTAAGTGGAAACCATGATGTGTTCCACGTATCTAATTTAAAGAAATGTCTAGCCGATGAGTCGCTAGCAATGTCACATCAAGATGTGCAAATTGATAAAAACCTGAGGTTCACTGAGAAACCAATTTCGATCGAGGATCGACATGTTAAAAAGCTCCAAGGAAATTTATACCTATTGTAAAGGTTAAGTGGGATGCCCTCCGAGGCCCGAGTATACATGTGAGGTTGAGTCCACTATGCGACAAAAGTACCCCCATCTTTTTGAATAAAATCTTGAGGTCGAGATTTCTTTTAAGGAGGTGAGGATGCAACACCTCGTAAAATCGTATCCAATATATAGTGACACGTGTTATATATTTTCTTTATAAGTCTATTAAAGACTAAAAGGGACTAAAGGTGTCAATATGCTTAAACTAAGTCTCTGAGTGACCTTCTGATGTCAACATGCATAAACTTAGCCTCTGAGTGACCATTAGTGTCAACATGCTTAAACTTGGCCTCTAAGTGACCATTGGTGTCAACATGCCCAGCCTCTGAATTACATCGGGGTCAACATGCTTATACTGAGCCTCTGAGTGATCCTTTACGAAGTCCCAACTCTCATATGAACCACTAGTTGGACGAGAGGGATTAATTATGAAATTAAGCTAATGTTGGACAATGGAGGGATTATGTATTACCTCGTAAAATTCGTGTCGGTAATCTACCAACACGGTACATACCCTCGGATCATACCTTATTAAGTTAACCACTCAATCTAACTTAAAACATGTTAAAATATACAAAATTTCACAAAACCTAATACGTAACCTACGGTTGAGAACCGTAAGTTACGGTTTGAAGCTGCTGGATCAAATTTTCTTCTGACTGTAAGCTACGGTCTAGTGACCGTAGCCTACGGCGAGGCTTGAGAGCCTCTATATTTCAGTATTTTAACTTTCAGAATATTACCCAGAGGCCCCTAGACTTCTTTTTCATATTACTTGTTTAAACAAGTTGTTTCTAGACCCGAACGTCTCTAGGTTGAGACGATATATTTTTATTTACCATCCTCGAGCATTCCGCTCTTTTACCAAGCCTTTAACTATATTAATTTAGGTAAATTAGCCTTTAAAACCATAAGTATTCGTATCTTCACGTTTAAGCTAGTAAACACTTTTAAGTCGTAAAGACACCTAGTGTGACACCCGTTAACGTTTGGTTATTCATACTTTTCTTCAATACATCTCGTGTTGAATGAAAAGAACTAGTTGTGTCATTATGTCATGGAATATAAGTCAAGGGACAATTCATGACATTTAATAAACTATATTTGAGGGACTAAATGTGTTAAAACACCAAATCATTGTGAGGAAGCCACCTAGCCTGCAAATTGCCACACTTCACCAGCTCTTAACACCTAATTGGACACATGTAATGATCCTACAACACTCCTAACACATGGCTCCATCTCCTTGCACTTCTTACACTATAAATAACAACTCAAGCTCACTCATTTCTTTGCTCATTCACTTCTTCTCCTCTCTATTACACACTTGGAATTTCCTGACCATTTAGGAGCTTCGCTTTGAGTTCTAAGCTTCCCTTGGATCACTTGTAAGTCCTCCATCTCTGCTCTTTTCTTTTTATAGGCTTTTAATAGCCAAAAGTCAAGCATTTTCGACAAATACCTTGACTTTCGGTTAAGACCATTATGGTCCAGCCATTGTTTGAAATGAACATGGCTAAGTGATCGTAATTAGGAAGGTATTAACCCCTTAAAGGGGCACCTCCTAAGGATCATGATTAATAGGTCAATTGACGGGTCAAAGTTTATGTTTTAAAAAGTCAAACGGGTCAGATGTCATAAAAATCATAATCTGAGTTCATATATGTTATAAATATGTTTTTCACACTTAAACAAGTTGGTAATAATTAGTAGAACATTTGGGAACATGTTTGATCCGTCAATTTCAGTCCTAGTGTCGGTTCGCAACCAAAAGTCGCGAAGTTTGACTTCTGTTTTGACTTTCGATCTGACCCGACTTAGATTAGTTAACTTCTGAATTAAGGTCACATTATGATCGTAATACAATGTAGCATAACCCTATGAGGTTATATTACATGATCATAATCATAATTGAGTTTATGCACAAGTTCTGTAAAATGTCAAAATTTGACTAAAATGCCCTTTTTACATAAAACATGGTTTTAATCAACAATGGACTTGCAAATAAATTATCTACTGATATTTAATATAATTAACATATTATGATATTAATATTCTTATCATAAACTGATTTTAGTATAATATCGTAAATTATACTTTTAAATGACCAAAATGCCCTTTCGGTGCATAGTTTGGTCTTAAGCCATAAACCACACTTATGTGTGCTATCTTACTGATATTATATCACAAATTAAGTATTTTTCCAGAATTTTTATGATCATAACATCAGAATACACGCAACTTCCTTTTCTACGACATATAATTACCAAAACGCCCTTATCAGGCATAATTTCGTTTCAAAACCTTTTCGGGCATGTAAGTTGATATCCTACTGATATTACAACTTATTTAAAGTATAATGACATTTTGAACTTGTTCATGACTCATCCGGTTACCCGATATCGCTTATATGCATACGATTAAGTATATGTAACTAGTTTACAAAAATTAACCGAAACGGGTTTAACCTTATCATTTTAATCTCAAATTCCATAGTGTTAATTGTTTACCCATATTATACAAGTCTTAAGTACTTGTTGGGTTTAAACTACATTCTATCCGGTCATCGCTTAATCTAGCGTATCGTACCATTTTTGATCCATTACGCTAGTCGGTCTAAGTCTATGACTTAAATTAAGACCGTTAGCATTTTAATTGGTTAGCTTATGCCATAATCCAGACTAGAGCCTTCCGGTAAATGCTATCTGCAATTAAGTACTTTTGTATACGGCTGAGTTATTGAAATTAAAAGAAGACTAGCTCAGGTAAATATTCTTGACTTATTTTCCCTATACGGGCTTGGGATACGGTAAATTATTACCGCTTGGTCGGAAATGGGATCAATGAATGCTGATTAGTGGCTAGTAAATCCGCATATTCTGTTCTAATCAGTTTTGTTTGATAACTTAAACATCGGGGTTAACTACCGTGTCCTGGATATCCTCGGCTCATTACATTAGATAATGGCCACGACATACACCTAACAGACGCTCAAATGCAACTACCCACACTTGTTGGGATAACTCCTTCGTGAGTTCATAAGTGGTGTGTACGTTAATCATGTCTCGGTTTTTGTACTGGTCTTGTATGTAGGACAAACATGTGAATCTGTTAACAAGGTTGTAAAGTCAACTTTCCCAACTTATAAAAGATTTTGTGCCTTGTGCACTTAAAAATCATTTTCAAATGTTTTTAAAATGAGTCAGTCGGGTGTATTTACCAGCGAAAGCTGACGTATCGTCCAAACACTAAGTTACAGGTACAATACAAAATAGGCTGGGAGCTGCTCGGTAGTGATATAAGAGGATCTTGCAAATCCATGGATCTGCCCAAAGTCTGTTATACATTTTTGTACATTTTAGATCCGTCTGTGGATCTTTCATTACAAGCCGTCTGTATATAATTTTTCGTACTTTGAACATTTGGTTTGTAATAGTAATTTTACTCCAAGACTTCCGCTGTGCCGTGTTTAATTTACTATGATGATATCAACTGACGTCACAATATTTCCACCCGGGCCCACCGCTGTATGGATTTGGGTTGGAAATCCGGGGTGTGACAAGGAGAAAATGTCGAACGCCCATATGTTGGGCAGAAGTTGGGGAAGCCCAACTATCAGGACCAGAGATTGTCCTGGAGACCACGGATAAGATTATGCAAATACGCGATCATCTCAAGGCTGCCCGTAATAGGCAGAAGAGCTATGCTGACAAGAGGCGTAAACCTCTAAAGTTCGAAATAGGGGACAAAGTCATGCTAAAGGTATCACCTTGGAAAGGTGTATGAGATTTGGAAAGAAGGGTAAGCTAAGCCCAAGATATATAGGACCATTCGAGATAATCGAATGTGTCGGCAGTGTAGCTTATAAGCTTAAGCTGCCCGAGGAGCTTAGTGGAATTCATGATGTGCTTAAGAAATGTCTAGCCGATGAGTTCGCTAGCAATGTCACATCATGATGTGCAAATTGATGAAAACCTAAGGTTTTTAAGAAACCAATTTCAATCGAGGATCGACAGGTTAAGAAGCTCCGAAAGAAATTGATACCTATAGTAAAGGTTAAGTGGATGCCCTTCGATGTCCCGAGTATACATGGGAGGTTGAGTCCACTATGCGACAAAAGTACCCCCATCTTTTTGAAAAAAATCTCGAGGTCTAGAGTTCTTTTAAGGTGGTGAGGATGTACACCTCGTAAACAATCGTATCCAATAGTATAGCGACACGTGCCATTACATTTATAATAAGTCCATTATGGACTATTAAGGACTAAAGGTGTCAACATGCTTAAATGAAGCCTCTGAGTGACCTTCTGATGTCAACATGCATAAACCGGGCCTTTGAGTGACCATTAGTGTCAACATGCTTAAAACATAGCCTCTGAGTGACCATTAGCGTCAACATGCTTAAATTTGGCCTCTAAGTGACCGTTGTGTCAACATGCCCAGCCTCTGAGTGACATCGGAGTCAACATGCTTATACTGAGCCTTTGAGTGATCCTTTACGAAGTCCTAACTCTCATACGTGCTACTTGTTGGACGAGAGAGGTTAATTCTGTAAATATGTGGAAGCTGGTTAATGGAGGGATTAAAAGTGTCAACATGTTAATTTATACCTCTGAGTGACCTTTTAACTAGACCGAGAGCTCGACAATGTCCAGGCATACTCCCGGGTACGCCAAATATTAGTTACGGATGGCTAAATATGCTATAAAGGTGTTTTAGGAGGGTTTATAAGTTGAGGGGCAAAATGTGAAAAACTTTGAAACTGGCCATGGGGCGCTCGCGGGGCGCGAGAGGCATGGGCCTGGCCTCTCGCGGGGCGCAAGAAGCCTTTTTCTGCAGAAAATTTGCTTGCCAAAAACCATTTGATTCGAAACAAGGGACTTCCAAACAGCTATGTCACGTTTTAGGACACTTGTAAGCTCCCTCTAACACCCCTTAACACCTGGCATCACCTCCTTCAAGCTCTCCAAGTATAAATAGGTGCAATGCTTCACCATTTGAACTTGCACCATTCTCATTTATCACTCTATCTCCCTCCTCTGAAAGTTCCTAACTGAAAGGAGCATCCAACTTAGTTCTATTGCATCCTAGGAATCACTTGTAAGTGTTCCTTTCTCTTGCATTTTCGTTTATAGGCTTTTATAGCCAAAAGTCAGGCGTTTTACGAAAACACCTTGACTTTGGTTAAGACCATTATGATCCAGTCATTGTTCGTAACGAACATGGCTAAGTGATCGTAATAAGGTAGGTGTTAATCCCTATTAAGGGCATCTCCTAAAGATCACGTTTGCTAGACCTAATTGACGGGTCAAAGTATAAATATTAAAAAGTCAAACAGGTCATTTTTCTGAAATGTTATAATCTGAGCATATATATGTTATGAAGCATATTTTGACACTTAAACAAGTTGATAATAATTATTAGAACATGTAAGAACATGTTCGGCTCGTCAATTTCAGTTCTAGGGTCGGTTCGCAACCGAAAGTCGCGAACTTTGACTTCTGCTTTGACTTTCGATTTTGACCCGATTTAGATTAGTTAGCTACTGATCTAAGGTTGCATTATGATCGTAATATAATGTAGCATAACCCCTGAGTTATATTACAAGATCATAACAGAATCTGAGTTTATACACAAATTCCATAATTATGCCATTTTGACAAAAAAATGCCCTTTTTTATGTAAGTAAGGTTTAAACAATAATGAACTTGAAAATAAATTACCTACTGATGTAATATCATAAGTATGATTATTTGGGATGTCAAATCAGATTATAAACTGAGTTTATAAACAAGTCCTTGTATTATGTCGATAAATGACGATAACGCCATTGTGGCTCTTAAATTGTATTAATCATACTTTTTCATATCAAATCTTTTACCTACTGATATGTTATATTAAATAACATATCAAAAACATATAACCTGATTTTAACATCAGTTTTCATTAAACATCGCACAAGTCGTCATTTTATGACATAAGCGAGGTTTCGGCGCATAGTATGGTTTTAAACCATATATATCAACCAAGACTTGTTACCTACTGATTTTAAAACTTATTTTAAATATTTTTATAGTAGGTATATGATAGAACTCAGAATTCTAAATAATTGTTCCTACTGATATTGTATCATAAATTAAAATTTTTCCAGAATACTTTTATTATAACATTAAAATATATTCAAGTTCCTTTTATAAGGTATGAAATTACTAAAATGCCCTTATAAGGCATATTTTCGTTTTAAAACATTAACGGGCATATAAGTTGAGATTCTACTGATATTACAACTTAGTTAAAGTATAATGGCATATAGAATTTGTCCATGACTTATCCGGTTACCCGATATCGCTGATTTGCGTACGGTTAAGTATATGTAACTATTTTAAGAAATTAACCGAAACGGGTTTAACCTTATCATTTAAGTCTCAAAATCCAGAATGTTTATGGTTTATCCATATTATACTAGTCAAATTACTGGTTGGGTTTAAACTACATTCTATCCGGTCATCGCTTAATCTAGCGTATTTTACTGTTATTGATCATGTACGCTAGTCGGTCTAAGTCTATGACTTATATAAGACCCTTAGCATTTAATTGGTTAGCTTATGCCATAATCCAGACTAGAGCCTTCCGGTAAATGCTATCTGCACTTAGTTCAATTTGTGTACGGCTTTGTTATTAAATGTTGCGTTTAAACGAAGACTAGCTCAGGTAAATACTCTTGACTTATTTCCCCTATACGGGCTTGGGTTATGGTAAACTATTACCGCTTGGTCGGAAATGGGATCAATCAAATGCCGGATTCTTGCTAGTAAATCCGCATATTCTGTTTTAATCAGTTTTGTCTGATAACTTAAAATCGGGGGTTAACTACCGTGTCCTTGATATCCTCGGCTCATTACATTAGATAATGGCCACGACCTAACGCGGGGTGTAGACATACACCTGACAGATGCTCATGCTAAAACTTACCCACAAAGTTGGGGATAACTCCTTCGTGAGTTCTTAAGTGGTGTGTACGTTAATCATGTCTCGGTTTTCGCACTAGGCCCTGTATGTATGGATAAACATGTGAATCTGTTAACAAGGTTACAAAGTAACTTTCCCAAGTTATAAAAGATTTTGTGACATGTGCACTTAAAATCGTTTTCAGATGTTTTTAAAATGAGTCAGTTGGGTGTATTTACCAGCGAAAGCTGACGTATTTTCAAAAGACTAAGCTTGTAGGTACAATACGAAATAGGCTGGAAGCTGCTCGGTAGTGATAAGAGGATCTTGCAAATCCTAGATCTGCCCTAAAGTCTGTTATACACATTTTTGTACATTTTATGGTCCGCCTGTGAATCTTCTATTACGAGCCGTCTGTATATTTTTTTGTATTTTGAACATTTGGTTTCTAATAGTAATTTTAGTCCAAAACTTCCACTGTGTTGTGTTTAATTGACTATGATGATATCAACTTACGTCACGATATTCCCCACCCAGGCCTGCCGGTGTTTGGATTGGCTGTGGAAAGCCGGGGTGTGACATTTCATTAATCTCAATATCATGTACATATATCACATATACATAGATTAATTGAATAGAAACCCTAGAGCCCATAAACATTAGATTGGGCTTGGCTTATGGGCCTAAATGTCTGCATTCATAACACTCCCTCCTCAGACATTTACATTTATGCATTTTCAAACATCATACTACTTGATAATGTTTGCATGGTTCTTTAGAACCGACGTTAACTGATAGTACAAGATCAGTTATACTGCCTCATTAAAACCTTACTAAGAAAACCAATGGGACAAAACTTAATTAAAGAATAGAGTACAGTGTGTATATCATGAACATATTACTACCCCCTCAATTTTACATGCATCGCCTAATGTGTGGAATCCAATCTTCTGTGTGGTAGCTACTTGACATGATATTTGACGCGATCTTCTTTGATTTGATTCGTGAAGCCTGCATTGTCCTCACAAGATATAATTTGGGTTTCTCTAGATCACCTCTAATATTCATTCTTCTTGAATATGTTGAAATCTTCGAACTTCATTCGTAATATTGAATCTGGATGGAGATCGAGCGTTGTAGGGGTCTGATAAATCTCCTCCAAATGGGACTCCATATATATCTTAAGCAACAACAATGTCTTGAGTCATGTAGAAATATCAACTTATCATTTAATGCATTTTATAAGTATGCCTCATTGAAAACCTTGCTAGGATAACCCAGTGGGACAAAACCACAGCTAAGAGAAAAAGAATACATTGCGCATTATATATAATTAACAACGCACTTAGGATGATGTTAAATCGGTACTTCGGGACCTATAAGATAAACTGATACTACTAGATCAGTTGTCTTGTAAAAAACCTTACCAAGAAAACCCAACAGGAAAAACTTAGTGAAGGGAAAAAGAGTGCAACTTTTAGATTAAAACTATAATCTTGCCAATACATCAAGCAAGAACACAATATCGCAATATTAGATGTCTTGTTTGCAAGATACATGAATGCTCTGATCGCAATTAAGTATGATACTTCTAGACTAAAAACTTCTGCATCCTCTTCTGGGGTTGGTAAGAATATTTTTCTATATCATGTGATCGAACAATCGTTCGTGTACTCAACAAATGAGCTTTTTCTATTTAACATCTTCTGGATGTAGTCTGATTGATGAGTAAAAATAGTATATATATACTCGAAGTCTCGAACTACGAGCCGAGAATAACTACACTGTCTAGAGGTCTTTCAAAAATTTCCCTCTGTAGTTTGAGAGTTCCCGCTTGATGATTTTACATTATCACAGTAAATTACAATTACATTAAACATCAAGAGTGAAATCTTGAAAAATAGGTATAGCTCATTTTATCAAACTTATACCTCCTTTTCCAAAGTATCAACTAAGTCAACTGTACCATATAGGAAGAGTTCCCTTTAAGATTTATATAACACATATGGAGTTATTGTTTAATAATGCTTTGAGCATTTTTAATCCTTCAGGATTTTCATGCAGATGTCATTTGCAACTGTCTCGTACATGTATACAGTGATAACACCAATAAGTTTCTCTGAAGTCATTATGATATTACGAGGCCGCTTAAACATCCAAAGATTATCGCATCCATTACAAGGGTTTAAGTTTCCTTATAATCAACTATTGGGATTTGGGAAAAATCTTTATATATACATAATCTTTGACGTCTGTGGGTGTTCGAACTGGCGGTTCAAAAATGTTTAGTTTGCCGGGCGATTTTAATTCAACCTTTAGTCATCTAGCCATTTTGGTTATTTCTGTGCGTACACTCTTACACAATTTCTACATAATCTTTTTCATCGATTACATCTAATTCCTATAGCATATGCAAATATATCATTTTACACGTGTTTCATTACACTTCCATATTGTACTATTTTGTACATAATTCATTGAGATCTAATAGTTGTTTGTTAACTGAGTTTCTTCTGGAACACCATTATCCTCTTATGGGTCTTCGTTAATATCTTCCAGGATTTCCTTGATCTCTTCAAGGATTTTATCAGCAACCTGTTTTAAGGTTTTTATATGCAAATTCTTCTGGGATTACACCAACTGCATTACACTGCTCTTTTCGTATCTGTGGGTTTTATATATTTGAACCAAGTTTACTTCCCACTTTTTTCTAATATAGTAATCATTTTGTGATTACTTTAATTTGAGCAGGTGAGTTAAGCGCTGATACACGTGACTTTGTCACTTTTTGTTTATATTTGTGAATACATCTCGTATTTCATTTGCTATTATTTGCAAGTTCACGCTCTTTTGGACTTCAGGTTTATATTAACCACTTCATGGGTCTAAATTCAATAATGATGATACATTTCTTGTGTTGCCAGTCTTACATTTTCTTGTTTCCCTGAAGACTAGGAGTACGGTGTACATATTCCATTTCATATGTTATGGTGGTGCTATTGGTACATAGGCTGCACAACCAAATATATAGAATGAAAACTTGGTTCTCTTCGGGAGACCAGTTGTAATAGTGTTTGTCATTAGCAGTTAGTTTTGAATTGATATAATAGTCACTAACAGATGAATTCCGTCTCAACTACGTGTGCCTCTCACTATATTTCACATTGTGCTCAACAATGGTCCCTATAACTAGGTTGTCAAAGAATAGCGTTAAACCATGTCAATGAACAATGTCCAATAGTGTTGGGCATATGCTACATATGGGTAGCTAAAAACTCACATGTAACCATGTATGAATGCCGGCAATTCACATAACTGTATGTTTCAATGGTCCTCATATAATAGGGATTATTTGTAGGGGTTTATTTTTGGAAGGGCATAAAAATTTATTTGTCAAAAAAACTAACTACATATATGATATGACATTTTGGGAGCAATGCTTTTAAATTATTTAAAAGTGCTAGTTAGCATGTTTGATTATTTAGTGTATCATGGTGTTATATGGCCATGTAATAAGGTGAATGTATATTTTTCTGATAACTTCTAGTTGCTCATCGTACTTGACTTTATTTGATTTTTTTTTTCTTGCAGCATATTTTAGTTGGTAATGCCTTTGGTTTTCTTATATGGTCTTTTGGCCCAAATATACTAAATAATAAAAGGTTGAGTTACTCAATTTCTTTTAACCAATTCAAATTATTTTTCTTTCCGAGTCCAACGTCGGAGAACCCGCAACTATTCCGGCATTTTCTCAAGAAAAATAAACTGACATATACCTATGGCGATTAGCAAGGTCTCTGGTTGGTAATCGATGCTATTAGTTCCGATGAAACCCAAAATCCAATTAACCCATAACTATAATCCTATCTTCCGATTACCATACTCAAAGATATGAAGTAAAGTATATAAATAAGGGTATAATGTGTTACCTGGGTTTGATCTAATCAAATCAAATCGAACGTGCAAGGCATTGTCAGATCCTTAGTCATGTAGAAAATTATAACGATAAGATATAACACTGCTTCTAACGTTGCACATACGGAACTCGTGGCTTTCATGTGATTGTTCGAATCATGATCCCTTCGTAGATTGAAAGAAGGCATTGAATGGTGGTTGCTGCCTGATATAATTTGATAATACTCACAAAGATAGTAACTGGTGGATCATCAGACGACAAATCATAGAGAGTTAAAAGACTAGTGAAGAACCAATAGAAATTTTGGTTGAGCAATATGCTGATAACGTGTTATAAACAAGAGATAAAAAAGAACAATTTCATTCATCACAATATCATGTACATATATATATACATCAATATAATAGCAACCAGCCCATAAACATTAGGTTGGGCTTGGCTTATGGGTCTAAATGTCTGCATTAATAACAGATTCAACTTATTTTTTTTTAATATTTTAGAAACTATGCTTTAACATCAAACCCGAAGTGTCAAAGTCAAACCCGAAGCCTGGACGATTGTAGAGTGTGGGTTGGTCCGCAATCTTTTTGGGTTGGTCAATTCAGATTGGCAATCAATCTCAATTTGGATCGAAATAAAATTGGGCTACTCAATTTCATTGGGCCAGTGGTGCTTTTGGGCTGGCAGTGCATGAACTCAACAGCTAGGCATGTGGTGCCTTTGGGCTGGCAATGCTTGAACTCGTATGTTGGGCTTAGAATCATCTTCATATTGAAATTTTGGAATGTTGACTTAATATAAGTGCGTATTTGTATACACTTTGGATTGAAGTTTGGGCAGATTCGTAGAAAGCATAATAGAAAGAAAAATGTATACAACTCAGTTCTATCAAAATCAAATGATAAGCAATTCAAAACAATTTATAACAATTCAAACTTTTAAAATTCAAATAGAACAATTCAATCTTTCAAATAAAAAATGCATAACTAAATCCTCCTTCAATGTTCCAAAAGATATACTAGTCCAATACCCGTTTGTCCCCAGTTATCATCCAAACGTCAACGACACAATCTTCTTATATATCCCTAGCTTTATATCCCGCCCGCGTTGCGGAGCGTTAGGCCGAATATTTCTCAACTAATTAAAAAAACACTACCATAATTTTGCTAGAAAAAGATAAAACGATGGTAAGACTGTATTTTTAAGCTGTGAGCAAAATTGTAATTTGTCAGGACCAATGAGTGAGTGCTAGGCAGCTGCCTAATACAAACAAAAATTACATCTAGTCAATCAATAATTGCTAAAATACTAAAACGATGGCAAGATTGTAAAAAAAACTAAAACGATGGCAAGACTGAATTTTAAACTGGGGGCAAAATTGTAATTTTGAGACGAGGGTAAGATCGTAATTCGTCAAAAACTAAAATGATGGTAATAATGTAGTTTTGAATTGGGACAAATTCGTAATTTTAAACTAGGGGTAAAACTGTAATTCGTCTAGACCAATAGGGGATTGTCAGGCAGCAGCCTAGGATTATTGCCTAGCATGCTGCGTGTCACTATTCTCAAGCATGGACTTAGTAGTATATATAAATAAATATAAATGTATTATATATAAAGGAATTACTATTGTTGGCAATTCAAAAACTTCGCCTCAATGTTATTAACAAATTAAGATTCACCGATTGGAAATTAGCCTTTGGAAGATGTTCAAATTTTTCTAAATCTTAGATTTTGTTAATTTTCCTTTCATGACTTACGAAATACCTCAACAATAACAGGGGGTGATGATCTTCTATATGACTCAAATAGCCATCGACTTGTACTAAAAGACAACTTCAAAGCTATCATTGAATATGAGATTGTCAATATAAACATACACTATCAACATGTATACATACTTCATCACTACCAATAATAAAGATACAATAACATCGAACAATGTATACATACACCATCAATGTCAACAAGTTTCAGGACCCGCGTGATACAGCAGGACCGTTTAACCAAACAAAAAGTGGACGTAAAAATGTTGAACCACGCACGCATGTTGCAAGGTGTTAACTCACCAAATTTTGACGAAGACGTAAAACATTATCGTAGAAAATTCAACCCGTGTATTGAGGCGGAAACGTATACGAACTCGGTCGTTTTCGGTGCAGTTTGGTTCGTCAAGTACCAATGCGTTACCAACATATGATATAGTAACCGAAAGTAAAAACCTAAAAAACATAGCCGTAATAAGAACAAGACTACATCAACACACATTTGACTCGTTTTGGCAGCTCATTTCTGCACATAAAAATGTAAGAAACTTACCTAATTAAAAGAGTCGTATGATATGTGTATTATTACATCGATTCTATATATAAATTATTGTTTCTTTATCATTTTAGGAATGAATTGTTTAAAAAAATATATAAAAGAACTACTATTAAAATATACCTATATTTCTTATATTAATAATTAGAAAAGCATAATAGAGAATGCAAAAGCAAAGTGGGCCAATATAAAGATGAAAAACTCAACAATAAATTCTAGAGAGAACAAAATTTAGGTAGGAAATATAACAATAACACATACAATAATAGAGAAGGGATTATGTAAGAACCAACTATTTGAGAACCAAAGGTATGTTAACTAATCAATTTTTTTATTTATATTTATTTAACAAAACGTTAGTATGTAACAAAATAAAATATAAAAATGTATATATAGCTCGTAGCTCGCGAGGTAGATTTTTTTTACATCACTAACCTTTTAATTGAATTTCAAAATAAAAACAAATTTTTTTTGAATAATTGACAGTGGTTCTCTCGGTTTTTTATAACTTTGCGGTTCTCTTTGAACCGCACCCTACAGTAACATCAAACAACTGCAAAATCATCACTACCAATGTGTGTGTTAGTTGTGTACATGTATACTAATGTAAATAAAACGTCATATCTCTGTATATTTCGCTACATAATAATGCTCGATATTTGGATTAGCATTATTCGTATTTGTTATTTATAGAAATAATAATCCCTATATTCTTGATAAACATTCTACATTCAAATCGTATTCAAACACGTGTTCATAAAATTGTTTGGTCAGTCCTACTTGCCCTAGAGATTAGTTAATAGCTTCAAAGACCAGTAGGAAGTCATTAGTTTTACGTTTTAAAATTTTATCAATAGTAACATTGTTATCTACCGTGTGTCTTGTACATAGAGGTCCACCAATATCAAAACTAGTATAGTTAAATACTTAAATCTATGCAAATACCCTCTTAAAATTAATGTATGTACATGTAGGATTGGCTTTTTTTCTCTTAAACTTTATATAAAATTCCAATATACAGTAATCTAACTTTGTATCAATCCTAAACTTAGAAGATTTTATAGAGTAATTTTACCCATATCAATAATATTATATAATCATCTTTAAAGCCCCTCTTTCTCGTTTTTTAAAATATGTAAGATAACAAAATAATGAAATTGGTCCAACTAATAAACTCGTACCGGTTCATCCCGATCCGTCGAACATGAATTTTGTATCATGGATGACTTTCTCCGTCACTTTATAAGTAATAAAAAATGTTTTTGAACTGCAAATTTCCACCGGTGACAATTGTCAAATGTCATAATTATAGTCATATGTTTCAACCACCTCAAAACGTATCATTTAATTAAAGTTATTTCCCCAAATAATTGCAAATCCCCTGAATCCGTGACAAGTGTTTACTAGGTTCATTCATTGTACGTTGAGAATTGCTTTCAAAAGTTAATATAGCGGGACAAAACTTGCTAGTTGCGTCTGTTAAAATTGTAAGGATTTGAGGCAGTTTGTTTAGTTTTTAATAGGGCTTTTAATGCTTTACATTTTTTACTGGTTTAACAGTTAATAGTTTAGACTGTGTGTTTTCTCAGCAGACGTCTGAATGGTTTAAACATTTGCCTTTGAATGGTTAAACATTATACTGAGTCTGAATGGTTAAAACCTATAATCTGAATTAGTCAGAAATTTGCCTCTAAACATAGGGCTGGCAAATCGGGTTTAACAGGTCTCTAACGACGCGTATAACACAATTATTAAAGATGAATACAACTCGTTTAACTACTTTATATCTCATGTTTATAACACAGTTTTACGTTTTATGTACTAAGAAGAAGAAATGTTGGATCCTAATCTCATAATTATTTTTATTTTTTAAAAAGTGAAAAATCAGGTTGTGTACTTTTCAGTAAACAAGTCTATTCATGTCTTATACAGATATCAATTGCCAGCCTTATCTGAATGGTTAAGCATAATGCTGGCTCTTAATGGTTCAGACCTCTTACTGTTTTAGCATTTAACCATTCAAAAGTTGTCAAACAACCCCTTAATAATTGTAAGAACAAACAAAAACACACAAAATAATTGTAAACAAATGAAACCTTTGTAAGGCTCGGTTCCAAAGACTTGCACATTAGTATTCATCCTGCGAGAAATTATACAAGTTGAAATAGTCGTATCGATGTCGGTATCGATGTCGGTATTGATTCGGTTCGTCACAATACCAACAATCTTCATAGTTTACGATACAAAAAAAATACTATACTTTGAATACAACTCCATTTTAGAAAAGTTGAGGTAAAAAAAACTAAACGCACCTACGTATTCATGTTTTTATAAAAAGGTATGGTTGAGTGTATTTAAATGTTACTCAAATTTATTTAGTCTTTACACGAAATAAAGTCTTCCATTAGTAAACCCGATATGAACATATCATTCAAAACAACACGTTAAGGCAAGTGCACCCGTCGTAGGCATACACAGTGATGGTAAGATACCAAGATCAGTGGCAGAGGTTTACCAAAAGTTTCGTGGGGACGAAAAGTCATGGAACCCAATTTTTTTTCTATCGTTATGTTTCAAGTTGGCTATTCGATTCGGGCCGTGTTAAATAATAATAACTTCAAATAAATAGTTTTGACCTTTATCATGATGTATCTAGCTAACAAAAACAATCAATAGAATTGGGTTAAACTATAATTTCACCATAGTTTTTCCTTAATTGATCATCTTTCCCAAATCCCCAATTCCACCATCATAAACCCAAATTTTAGAATCATTCAACAATAATCACAATAGATGCATTGCATACATTAATCTATATTAAATGATAAAATTAAGATCTAAAACACTAGCAATGCCCAAAATTCGATTCAATATTAACCCTATTTCACAACCTATCATTCAAGAACTAAACATTAGTGAATGAGAAACTAAAATAAATTATTACCTTATTTAAATTCGTGATTAAACACCTATATCCAGTTTGATTTCTTCCCTACTTGCATCGAATTTGATGAAGGATAAATGATTGAAGATTTGAAGGCTTCAAGAACCCTGAGAATATAGAACCTTTTGTTTCTTCTGTTGAATTAGGACAAAAATGAACCCTCAAGTTTCATTTATATAAAAACTAGTTTCTTTAAACTCACTTCTAGTTTAAAAACAATTATAAAAAATTACAAATAGCTACATTCTTCACTTTTTTAACTAAATACTAAAATGTGTATAAATTTTTTGGACAATAAACTTGATAAGGGCAAGGAATTTTAAGGCAAAATAATTGGCGGGGGCAGCCCTATATAATTTTAAAATTCGAATAAAAAATCGAAAAAATTACACTACTAACCAATAACCAAAACATTGGCAAGGGCGGGTGCACCCTATTGCCACTAAAAAGTTGCCCCCGATCAAGATCGTTCAAGGATACAAAAACATTTAGTACTGAAATGTCTTCAACGTCTAGTTAAATCCATAAAAAGAGATATATTGTTGTTTTTGTAATTTTATATAAAAAGACATAAAAATAAATAAATAAAAAGATAGTTGGTTTTTGAAATTTTTTTTTAAGAAAGAGTCATTTAGGTTTAACCCCCCTTGATGTTACCATTAACTTAGTTAATTACGGACTTCCAAAAGATTAATATACGAAAATAAAAATGGCTCCGCTTAAGGTTACCAAACAATACGTTTCTTCGGAAAGTTATTCTGAGTACTCTTCGAAAAAGCCACCTAAATTCGTTCTTTGAAGAAAGTAAAAGACATCATTTCCTAGTATTGAAGGCTTTCCGTTAACATATGGACATTGTTTTTGTGGTCTTTTCAAAATTGTTTCGAAACAAAATTTAATGTCAATTGTTTGATCACTTCTCGGGTTTTGGCATGAACACGCTTACGACCTTTGTTTGGACACCAAAAAGCAATTTGTCGAATCTTTTGACAATAATAACATTGTCATGTATTCATATGAATTTTCTCATAAGATTTCCCTCTGCTTGTTCACGCTTTGCCTTTTGTTCAAGAAAATCATTATTAGTTTGATTTTCGAACTCGGCTTCCTTTTCACTCTTAGAACTTGTTTCAGACACATGCTCAACAATTTTCAAAAATTTTGATTTCTTGTGAAAATTATTTTTCTGAAATTGTTTCCTCTCTGATTGTCACATCCCAACCGATGGCGGAAACATCGGAGTAGACGAACTAAATTGCTCGAGACATCATAACACTATTTGTGACAATTAAACAACTCATTTCATTTCAAAGCATCAAATTGTCAAATTACAACATAATCGAAATACAATGTAACAATAACAAAATAAGTTCAACAAAACATAATAATCATCTTAGCATTCTACGCGTGTTTCTAAGCCGGTCCTACTAATTTCATCATACCACTTCATCAACCTGCAACATGTTAAAAAGTATAGTTCAATAACAAAGTATTGGCGAGTACACAAGTTTGATATCATAGCATAAGTATTAAAAAATCGATTAAACAAATCCACATGAATAGCTAGCATACGAGATAAATGTAAATAAGGCATGTGAACTACAAGTTAATCCTCTAGTGTACCACATAATA
Organism: Scalesia atractyloides; assembly: GCA_947069175.1. Taxonomy (NCBI): domain Eukaryota; kingdom Viridiplantae; phylum Streptophyta; class Magnoliopsida; order Asterales; family Asteraceae; genus Scalesia; species Scalesia atractyloides. Next base: position 59,127,772 of record CAMTDV010000002.1, on the reverse strand, counting down.
CATTAAAACTTAACCTTGACCACAAGAATACGGGCGATGCATTACTTCTATAGCGCTATACATGTTAAGGGAGGCTTGATCGAAGTTAATGACATTTAGATCACATAGAATAGACCAAGTAACAAGTCAAGTAGCACATAACTAAAGCATGTTTGATGGATTGTTTGTGTGATTTGATAGAATAAAAGTGTGATTTAGTATAGTTTGATAAGTTAACATATTGCACCCAAAAAGTGTAAAACATAAAAAGGGTTCGAGTGTACTCACGGTTTTGCAAAGTAAATTCCGTGAAAGCATTTAGGTCGTTTTAGGGGGATGAACACTAAGTTATCCTACACAAGGAAACGTAGGTGTGTGAGTTTTAGATTTACGATGGAGTTTGTCTATTTTAGGAATTTAATGTATGCACAAAGTATATATAGAAAAAGTATTTATCTAGACGTTAACGCTCGTTTTTGACACTATAAGCCCCGAAGGGTATTTGTGTTTTTATGGGTCATGCCTAATAGAATCGTAACGACGCTTAGGTCTAAGATAAAATAACCTAATATTAGGACAAATAACCATATGGTCATTGTCAAAGGTTCGGTTATATTAAGTATTTACATATATAGTTTACATATAATATTACTAATTAATCATAGAGTTCATGTATTTCTTAGATATCATGTAAGTCATATAAGTCATGCATGGAGGTAGGAGGATAACCGTCCTAAACCTCTTTCATAAGATTCACCAATACACAAGATTGTCACAAGGACAATCCGGATGGTCAAGAATTATAGAAATCATCAAGTGAGGGGTGGATTGAAAAGTTAAGTGGCCAAGGCCTTCATGTAATCACACCTACACTAACACAAGCTTGTAAGCTTGGATGGCTCAACACTTGTGGGTTTGAAACCCTAGTAAAAACCATAAGTTTAGAGGCATGTTATGCCTCTTGATTGTGTAGGAACAAATCTAGCTTAACACACTAACCATAAGCTTGGTTAGAGGCATAAGTAGCATAGAGTTGTTATGTTAAAAATAAGTTCGAAAAAGTTTTATAAGTTAACTTCCAAAACAGAAAGTTTGGCCCCAAAAATGGTGTGATTCCACCTTGGTTTTCCATGGAAAACCTATGGTAACATCCATAGGGCTTAGCAAACAATGTTGAGGAAGAAAACAAGAAGAAAACATTGAAAAACTTGAAGTTTAAAAGAATAAAATTTGGGCAGAAAGTTTACACACTTTTGGACCTCAAAATGATAGGGTTTCACCTTAGTTTGCCCAAGCAAACTTGTGAGAACCTTCCTAGAGGTTATCCAAGAGTGTTAGAAGAAAAAACAAGGCTAGAAGAAAAAGAGAAGTGAATCGAAACTCACTTGCAACCTGCTGTGTTTCAGCAGAGAATTTTCTGAAGTTTGGGGGGTTGTTTAAGGTGTTTGGAGGCTTGTAAAAGTGGGGAAGTTATGGAGGAACACTTGTTTATATAGAGGAAGGATTAGGGTTACATTTAATGCAATTAGGTGAGGTTTTTGATTAAAAAAAGATTAAAAACTCTTACACAGCTTGCGGCCGCAAGCTGTGTTAATTTTTTTGTTGTTTTAATTAATTAATTGATGTAACTTGGACTTTAGATAGTGTACATTATATATATATTACTTGTGTGGGTCCTGTAATGATTCAAGGTCATGTGTAAGGTTGTTTTTAAGACCCGAAAAAGGACTTCTTGAAGCACATATTAAGCACAAATGTGACGAGATCATTGTGATGACGGAAGCTTGCATAACTTGCATTAAGCCACTAATTGTCTTGCTTGGTATTAAGATTTATAAGCGTTCAACAAGCGTTTACACGTCGTTTCGAGTAGATCTATTAAGCAATATAGTAACGTATGATCATAAGTTCAAACATGAATAAAGTTTGCGGATTTCGCATAATTGATCAATCTTGATTACAATCAAAGCCTTAGATTACAATGAATTGGAAATAGAAATACGATTTCAAGGTTTGGACTTTCCAAAAATAGAAACACGAAGCGATCTTGCCAAAAACGGAAAGTTACAAATGCAAAGCGTTACACTGATTATTACCATTGATCCAATTTCCTCTTCTTTGATTGCCCTGGTAACCTTTGTACCCATTGGATTGGAAATTTTGTCGATGATTAGTATTTGATAATAATCCTTTTGAGAAAAACTTTTATATGAAATCGTCTTAAAATCAATTTCAACAAGTTTGTAAGTTTTCACGATTAAATCCAGATTCACATTTTAACTGGAAATTCATGATCAGAATATAACTTGTCTGATCCAACCATTTGATAAGCAATCAAATTATAATAATCTTCCAAAAAAAGTTCTTTCTTTTGAAAATGTGATTTCTTCTCAAATTTTCGTTCACACTCCGGGTTTTTAACGGATTTCTTCTGACTGACTCACTTTCTGACTCTTTTTCAACCACACTATTACACACATCAGAATCAAATTCAAAACTATTTGATGACTGCTCGTATGTCACGTCAACAGTTTCGAATAAAAGATCTTTAGGATCAGCCACAAGTGGAGTTTTTACTTCCACATTAATAGCTTTGTCTACACCGTCCGATGATTTCTTGTAGTAATTACTCCACATCGGCGATGGGACTCTGTGATTCACAACTCCGTGATTGTTATAAGCTTAAACATTTCCCCAGTCTCTTCATCCTTACCGGTTTGTTTAAGAAGAATGTGGTCAAGAACATACAATGCAGCAGCATAGCTAGTTAAATTTTTTATCAACTCTTTCAGTTTCGATTTTCATTTTCTGTAACTCTTGCTTTATAGCAGCATTGTCATCTACGTTTTTGTTAATTGCAATTTGTTTATCTGACACAAACGCTTTTGAAATTGAAGTTGTTTGTTGATCTTTTCTGATAATTTCTTTAAATTCTTTCTCCACTTTATGAAGCTTATTATAGGCTTCTTGAATCTTTTTCAGATCTCCCAACAAGTTATCAGTATGTTGTTTAAGCATACTGTAAGCTTCATCTTTTTCAATACATTTTTCGTATGGGAAATAATGTCATATGCTCTCTCGCATGACTCGAAATTGAAGCCAAAAATGTCATATGCTCTTTTGCATTTGCCGTTGATAGACCTTGTGTGTTCTGAAGGTTCACTGCAATGTTACATTGTAGAGACTCAGATGATTGGTTTGAACTTTGAAAAGTTTGATTCAGGGATGTTGTGGAATCTGTTGTGGAGTAGTGTTCGAACTTCCACTGTTGTAGAAAGATTGTGGTGATTGAGTATATCCAGAACCACTCCCACTACTAACAAAACCACTACCATTTTCTGATTCAGCACCGAATGCAGTCTGAATCTTTTGACTTGCAATAATGACTGGATCAGCCCCTTTATAATATAATCCTATTTCTTGAGGAATTTTCACCGAGTTCATTTTAACTATTTTCCTCAACTCTAATTCATGTGCTCCTAACTTCTCGATCAATTTTTTCTAGAGTAAGTCTTGCATATACTTATTGATTTGACTTTAGAATTAGCACAAATGTTCCCCACTCTACACTTGGCAATGCATCAAGTAACTTCTTAGTAATTTCTTCATCATCTTTATCAACACCATACCTTTTCATTTCAACAACCAGAAAACAAAATCTTTCTACAAGTTGCTGCTTAGGGTCTGGCTTTTAATTACAGTAAAGATATCAAATTCTTTCTTCAGCAGTACCCTATTGCTTCTCCTCATACCAACACTCCCTCGGTTCTTGTTTCGTAGAGCTTCCCAGATTGAATATGAAGATCCGGAATGTGGTAGCAAATCAAGTATTTTGGCTTTAATCGATTGCTACAACAAATTCATCATCTTCTTTTCTTTAGTATATTTCTCCTTTTCAGCTTATAAGATTTGTGAGATCTTGATGGTCTTGCCCGACTCGGATTTCTGAATAATATACTCTTCCTCAGTGGCCATCCATACATTGAGGTGGTTCGCTTGAATGTAATTTTCAAAGTGACCAGCCCACCTAGAATAGTTTCCCATCTTGAGTAATTTTGGAGGCTTATTGGTAGTTCCCATTTCATTGTCGAGATTCATGTTTTAAATCAGATTTGACGAACTCCCATTGGCTACACAAACGTTGTACAAATCTTGTTCCATACTTAGAAATATTCAAACAACAATTTCCAAGAGTATGAGCAATCCAAACGTATGAGACTTTCAAGAGAATGAGCAAAAACCAAGCGTATGAAGAAATTCAGGCGTATGAGGATTCCCAAACGGATGAATTGAATGTGAGTATGAGATCTTCAAACGGATGAAGGATCCAAATGTATATACTAAGCGTATGAGATGGTTCAAGCGGATGAATCAACTTCCTACGTATGAACTGAATGGATGAGGGTATATGCGCGCGTATGAGGGCTTATACGCTTGCAAACTTCAACGTATGAAGGCTTATACCTGAGGATTAGCACATGTACTTAGGGTTTCTTCGTGCATATGAATCATGATTTGGTGAAATTCTGACAGAATTTCAAGGCTAATGAATAAATTTTGATGTATAGTCTTGACATGTGTTCAAACGTGATAAAAGTATGTGTAGAAGAATAATCAGAGGTTTTCAACCATGGAAAGTATGAAAACTCTTCAAAATAGGTCAAAACGAGTTTTCCCAAGCAAATTCTTCGATTTTCAAGTGAAATACATGTAGATATCAGCCATCCTTACTCAGATACCACTTGTCGGATCGGTTTGCACGGCTAGAAATGTGTAGAAACACTATAAACCGAATACATGGATATCTAACTTATCATAACATATGCGGAATCCATATTGTGATCGTGTAAGACACTTGATTTATTATTTCACTGTTTCATTGATAAACGGGCAGTAACACGGTACAAAAGATCAAAACCTATCAAAGCTCTAAAGTGTGAAAGTTCCAAAAGTTCTCTTATGCGCATGAGACCTAGGTATTTATAGGCCACCTCCAAGAGCATGAGCTCATGCGCACGAATGTGCAAGTCTCATATGAACGTATGTGCACATGCGTGCGTATGGGCCTTGTTTACATCAAAATCATTTCAACTCACTAAAGACACTGTTATGCTACCCTATACATTAATCTAGACACAACTAAGACATAGTCATTAGACATTCTGTATCAACAAAATTCCATGATTAGAGCATCTTCTGGGCATAGAAAAAGGCATGCTAAAACACATTCTGAAAATGTAGGTTTAAAACACCATGTGTTTACGCATGTATAAAACACCATACTAAGAAATACCTTCTTATTTATCTATAAAACACCATACTAAGAACAACTTATGGAAATGAAGGTTGTAAAACACCATGACTTGAAGTAAGACTTTATTAAATACCATGTTCTGTAAACATGTAGAAATACCATACGTGATTAAAATTACCATGTATTCATGTTGTGTTTTGATGGTTGAATAAAATACCATACTACCAACATCATCTAGAAAACGTAGGTTGTAAAACACCATGAATTAAACTAAGGCTTTATTAAAAACACCAAGTTATATAAACAAGTAGCATCTCCATATGTGATTAAAACACTATGTAGTGATGTTGTGTTATTACGATTGAATAAAACACCATACTAAAATTATCTTTTAGAAACGCACGTTGTAAAATACCATGAATTTAATTAAGACTTTATTAAAACACCGGTCATGTAAGTTTAATCAGAGATATGGTTAAAAATAAATACCCTGAAAAATCTCTCCAAGACATAACTACATTATCATTCCTTACTTGCATTATGGACAATTACACCCTGAATGACTTATTTTAATCAATGTCATATGTCCTTATATATGTATATGGTAGGTTCAAACGAGAACACCAAAAAGTGAGGAACTAGGGAACAATGCATTTAACATGTTAAATAATCATAAAAATTCAATTGAACATGTTAAAAATTATTATTATTTTAAAAAAGTTTTGCAGCTTTTGCGTATAAATACATGTAAAAGCCTTTTTAATAAAAAATTCAAAAAATACTTAAAAACAATTAAAAAGGTAACAAAATGATTTCTTATTGAATACCTTCTACACATTTTTATATGCAAAAACTTCGAAGAAAAAAATGAAAAATAAATTCATTTTATATTAAATTTTTATAATATATTTAACATGTTAAATGCACTTTCCCTAGTTCCTCACTTTTTAGTGTTTCCCCTTGAATCTTACACTGTATGTATGTATGTATGTATGTATGTATATGTTAAATCAATTTTGATTATTAGTTAACGGAAATCTATTTATAAAGTGTTGATACATGTGAAACTTGTGTGATCTCACTTATAATCAGATGGGAATGTACAAATATCAGATTATGTGTTAAAAGACAATTTTGATTCATGGTAATCAGATATATCTCTAAAATTAAAAGTTTTGAGAGATATTAATATCAGCTCATATGTCAAAGTTATCTTATCTGATTATTTTCAATGATCAGATGTTGTCAAAAGTTGATCAGATTTGTGTTTGAATTTCTCACTTTTCACATTAAAATGATCAAATTTGACTTATGATAGATCAGATATAGTTTAGTAATGAACATAATCAGTTTTGTCTTAAAAGCATAGTCATTTTTCTTTCCAAAATTCATTTGTCTAGATCCAAATAGATCATATTTGTTTTTCAAGATTCATCAGCTTAAGTTCAATGTGACCAGATTTGATTTTCAAGATTTATCATTTTCAATGCAATTAACTGATTTTATGTTACTTTTCTCATACTTTTACTTCCCCCCTTTTCATCTCAAACAATGACCATCACACTTTGGTCAAAGGGCAATGTTAGAAAAAGTCAAACTACTATAATATACAAATATATGTACAATCTACACCTATATCTAACCAAAAAATGACCAAAAACAAAATAAAAACTTAAATTAATCCCCATAAAAAATCAACACAATCATGGCCCACAGTTGGGTAAAGACTCTTGTATGTTCTAGGGTGGAAATAAGAGATCTGATCCTTACTTTAGCCTAGTTGATCACATGAGTCCTTTGATAGCCAGCAGGAATAACCCCAAAATCCCGTTGTCTTGTGATAACGCACATCATAAACCTTGGATACATAAGGAATTTTCTAGTAGGTATTCATGTTGTTTCTCAAATCTCTCAAGAGGTAATAAGAGAAGTTGTAGGGAACCCCTCTTATCAAAGCAAGAACGACTTCCTCAATCCTGTGAGACATGAAGTTGAAGCAGGTGGTCTTTCTTGAGAAACATATGGCAAACTAGCCAATAAGATATTACCATGGTGTGGTTTGGCCAGTTTTCATAACTTTCTTCTCTAGCCTAGGTCCCATGTAGCCCATATCCCAAAGAGTGTGGTCTACTTCAAAACGGGTGAACATAACCACATCATTATCATCGTTAAATGTAGAGCAACCCTGATGGTATGCTCATTTGCAACAATCATCCGGCCTAGAACTATGCCGGCAATGGTGGTTAGTCTGCCAGCATCAACAACGATGATGGTAGTTCCCCAAAACTGATGCAAGATCTCCTCAAAGATATCCATAAAGGTGGAAAGTGCAAAACCAATGGGGCTTTGCATGAGGAGTGCAAGCATGGGACCACAGATATGGTATGGACCATTTAGTTCATTCCTTACATATAGGTTGTGGTTTAGGTAATAAGGAAGCACTTGAAAGAGATTTTTTAAAGTTCTTAGGGTTAGGGTTTAAAACCACCTATCTTTTTTTTATCATTTTTTATAACCACATATCTTTTGCATGAATGGGTGGGAAACAATACACCCACTTAATTTTGTAATTTTAGTTACCAATTTTACCCTTTCTATTTAAAAACCACACCTTTTTTAATCTTCTCATATCATTTAATCATGGTGTTGACGTATGACACTGATACTAACTTACACTAATGGTAATCTTGTAAAAAATGCAAGCACATGCCAAAGAACATGCACATACAAGTCATATGCAATTTTCCCCATCTTTTTTAAACGTATGTAACTTTTTATGTGTTATTATATTTTTTATGAAAATTACACCATAATAATAAAAGTGTTTTTATCTTTAATATAAGTACACTATTACAATATAAAAATAAAAAAAATACGTGTGAACTGGGTTTTCTAATTCGTGGTGTTTAATAGAGTATGAACTTGGGATTTTTATGGTGTTTTTGAACAATTTAAAAAAACTCCATAAAAATTGTAGAATTATAAACAAGGCATAAAAACCCTATAAAACTGTACAGTTTCAAGTTTCAACAAACGTCATAGAATTGTACATTTTCAGAAAAAATATCACCATAAAACACAACATAAACACACCATAGAATTGTACGGTTTCAAAAGACGCCATAAACACATCATACACTTGTACGGTTTTAAAAAACACTATAGAATTGTAGGACCCTAAACCATTTTTAAGTGAAGACGTGTAACGGAAATGTGAACCACAAAATTTCTTTCTTTATATACATTCTAATATGCTTGAAAACCATTTAAAATGATCCTTTTACATGAATAACATTCTTCCTACTTATTCATACATCAAATGCTACATACGTTTACAACTAAGCGACCATACTCCCGTACAATCCACGTTCGGGATCGATTTTCAACTACTTACACCTCATGAGGATGATGATGATCCACGTAACCTGCAGTCACCGTTTACAACCACATCTTTAGTAATTGATGACATCATACATAATTTAATACAATATAAGTTAAAATGACATAGTGCATTCTTCCAACCTATGATAAAGCATTCGACTATTCTTTCGAATTCGATCATTGTATCCTGGCATCGAACCTTCGAATATGTCAACAACAGTTTACCTGCACTTTGATTCCATTCTTAGAGCAACATGGTTAGCACCATTAATACTTGTACATTTTTAAAACCATGAATACATATGTACAAGTCTAATTCATTCGTATATATTAATTTCCATTATGTGCATGCATATCTTCCTATCCTAACACTTACATGCATCTTACATTCTAACACATTCCAACATATAAATCCTAGCCACAACATCCACACATACAAAGCCCGTACATACAAACCTACGAACGTATTCATTCTTAATTTATCTCATCTATGGTATCCCTATACTAACACATAATTAAATAAAACATATCTACAAACATACATACTTACTATATCCCCACACATGCTCATGTACAAGTTTCATTCTCATCCGCACTCCAGACAACTCTTAGGTAAAATTTGGAGTGCTTTTCTGAAGCATAAAATGAGTCCATACTCACCTAGACCTCAGACAACTATTTGGTTGGGCTAGGGTGTATTTTGGAGGTTTAGGGGCTTGGGAATGGGGCTATGGTATCCGGGATCGAAAAAACAGAGAAACGAGGCAAAAAAGAGCCCCCGACGTAGTTAACTTTGCTAATACGGGCACTTTACTGAAGTGTGCACTTTGTGGAAGTGTTCAATTTGCTGAAGTGCGCACTTCACTAATACGGGCATTCTACCAAAGTGTGCACTTCGTTAATACGTGTACTTTACTGAAGTGTACTCTTTGCTAAAGTTTGCACATCGCTAGTACGTACATTCTACCAAAGTGTGCACTAAACTGAAGTTTGCACTTCGCTAATACATGCACATTACTTAAGTGTGCACTTCGCTAATACGTGAATTCTACTGAAGTGTGCACTTGCTAATATGTGCGCTTTACTTTTCAATCATGACTAAACTACATATAGTCTAATATGACCTAATTTACCTTTGTCCTACAATTACTTACCACCCTATTTCTTGATTCCCAATCTCCTTACTTTCAAGACTTCATTACATAATAGGAATTAAGTTCAGGAATCACTTACCTTAAGCTTTCGTGTTTGTGCTTGTTTCCTTGCCTCTTCTTGACCAGTTAGCCTTATGCTCGAGTCCATGTTAATGTAATTTCCTATCCTTTCACCCCATAATACCCACAACATTGTTAGTATGTAAGCTCCTTCACACTAACATTTAGTTCTAAACCAAGGGTTTCTTTGACTTTCATTAGTAAATTAATAACATGCATAATACTTACATAATCAATCATATCATTCCAAATTCTTACGATTTAATTCATCATCGTGTGTAGCACATAATTGATCTAACTTGTATCACATGAAATCTCTAGTCTTACATTTGCGTCCAATAGCCTAACCATGTTATTCATACATTGTTGACTTTTTAGAAAAGCGTCCTACTTACACACTTTCAACTTATGAAAATGAACTGATCTTAATATAGTCGACCATACTAATGACACCATTTTCACTTCATACTCATTTTGTAGGACACATACAACCACATGATCATACACACAAATAAGCAATTCAACACATACTAATGCTTTCATGACCCTACAATTGACAACCAAATTCAAAGTTAGCAAATTAACATAATCTCAACATCATCCTTTACTAGTAAGTCTACAAGTTATACCTTTAGTACACATCCATTTGTAGATTACCATTAAGCAACTAGTCCAACACATGGTGTGCACCACTATTCAAGCATATAGTGCAAGCCACTAGTGCACACTTCTACCAAATCATGAAATCAAACAAAACTGTAAGTCCCGTATAACGGATCAAACAAGTATCACTAACCTAATCAGTAGCGGAAATTATGATTAGGAAGAAGAACAACTTGAATAACTTTGAATGATTCTAACTTGCATACACCAAAGATGTCAGATACATGTTTTTGCTTTCAACTCTCTAACCTTTTCTCTATGAACTAGCCCCTCTATTTATAAGCATCATTAAACCCATAATTACAACCCTAGGCCCTTTAGGCACTAGGAAGCCCACATAAACCCCAAAAGCCCAAATACATCCCTAATGAGTAAACCTTTAATAATCCAAGCCCAACATTCTCCCCCTAGGTTTACTTCATTGGTCTTTCGGGTTGAGCATCCACACCTAGTCTTCCTGCAATGATACCAGAAACCGCAGTAGTCCAATCCTTAGCACAAACCTCATACAGCTCAGCAGTTCTAATTTGATGCGACGCCAGAACCTACAAGTCTTCGTCGTGAAAGCTAACCAAATCTACCATATCGTTGACCCTGAACGCTTTCTCTTTAGTCACAATAGCAACACTTTCGATTTTAGGATCGTATAACCAAAAGTTGAAGTTCTTCAGAATTCCCCTAGGAAAGGTAGGAGCAACCGGGATAACTAATTCTTTGTCGGTTGGCGGCCACATCACCGATTTGAACCTCTTGCCCGTGTGCGCATCGCGAACTCCTTTAGCCACTCTCAAATACGGTTCAGTAGTATTCATATTCTTAAACCCACTCCTAACCTCACATTCAAGCTTCTTAAAGAATCTCCACCCGGGTCCACGCTTTGTAGTGTCATCATCATGTATGGAGCTCTCAAAAGATCAGTCAAAGCAACTTTAGTTCATGTCTCGAATTGCGACTCTTTCGAATAGTATTCACGGGTTCCATCCCGGCGCATGATAATCCACATATTTTTGACGTGATCGAACATCCAACTCAGCACCCTGGACTTGTTTCCCACCTTACTGTGATAACTTGACCCCAAATCCATCACATATCTCTCGGACTGATTGGTTGGATCCTTCAGCTGAAAATTCTCATCAAGTGGGTTCACATTAACATTCTTCATTAAGACCTATTGCTTTTTCTTCTTCGGATCAGCAGCACGTTTCTAACTAGCAGTAATTTCCTGCGTGGATCGCTCATATAATCGTCCAGACCTGCTTGGCGTTCAGCTGCCTACTGCACAGCTGCTAATATTTGTTCTTCAGTTTCCTCAGCCATTCGCTGTTGTGCCGCATGATGCCTAGTTTCAACGTTCATCGGGTCATCAGTAGGATCACTAAACACCCTTCCAAACTTGTTTCCAGCTTGCCCCTTAAATCAAACACCAGTCATAAGCATTGTAACATCTCCCTGCAGCTGATCAATAGTCTGATCTCGAACGTCTAAACGATTCTGCAGAGAGGCAATCTGAGCATCCTTTAAAATAACCTCTTATTCCAACACAACCACCCGTTTCTTCAAATCTACTACATCAAACTCTGCATCATCATCGTCACTATCCAATCCTCCGAATTCGAATGCCCTTTCTCTTATCTTCGCACACAATCTTCAGCAACGTCATCAGTATAACCAATTCCACTACCACCAGCTTCCGAACCACCAGCACCTAATGAACTGCCTCCAAACTCCAACATTTGTAGAACCGTGTCAGCAGGAATCGACACAACGGTAGACTGTGTAATAATAGGAGCTGTTTGTTGTGCAGATGAAACAGGTGTGTCAACCATCGACGTGTGAGCAATAGATTCAGCAACGGTAACCCCCACAACAGTAGACGTGATCAATTCAGATTCAGCAACAGTGAAAACAACAGGAGCTTCAGGTGCACTGAATGGAATGCTCGGCCCAGTTCTTCGCCTTTTGATCAATGGCACCTCATCTTCTTCAATCTGAGCAGTTGGTGTAGTAATATATGGAATGTCGAGTGGAGGCTCACCCTGTTTCTCCTGGATATCTTTCAAGTGAGCAATCAAGGCTTCTAAGTTCTCAGATGATAACTCTGGTAAAGCGGGAGTCAAAGTGGCATTGAACTCATCGAGATCGTCAAGAAACGCTTGCCCAACATCATCTTCATCATCAATGACTAAGTCCTCTACCTCTATCTCCTTTTCTTTGGCAGATATGTCATGTTCTTCGGCCACTATAGCGTTAACTAGAGGCGGAGGAGGTGGTGGAACATTCAAACCAACAACTTCAGAAAACTTCCCGAATTTCCTCAAGGAAAATGACCTACAAACACTGTCTTGGACGTAGAGCGGTTCTTCTTCATTGTGGCAAAAATAGTAGGCCCCATAAGCTTCATATTAAGCAGGTTGGCATCTGTAGCATCCTTCGCCAAATCAGGATAACGAGCATCTAATATAAGCTGGACAAATCACGGGTACAAAAGAAACATCCACTTCTTGGACTGCTCTAAAATTTTCTTCATGTTGTCAGAGATATAACCCAAATAGTTATACTTCCAGTCCATAACTAACGAGACTATGGCAGATGTCTGGGCTTGATTGGGCTGATCCAGACCGCCCTTGTTCTCCGACACACACTGCATGAACATATGAACGAGCAACCGCCATTAAGCAGGAAACATTTTCTTCAACAGTGGTGGATAAGAACCCTCATATCCCATCTCCATATGCACAGGCAGCACCTTCTCTTTGGCGTAAGTGGTTGGATCACTGAAAGTATCGATAAGCTGCGGCACCTCTCTCACACATGCTTCGTTCACCACAATCTCTTTTCCGTGAATCTGCGAACGAATAAATGGTCTACCATCTTCACCCCTCGGCTGAATACGTGCTCTTTTCCAAAACGAATGTACTAGATCTCTATAAATCACTCAGTTAGCACGGAGGGCATATGCAATCTTGCAAGCGTTGAGTCCCACGATCATAGCCTGAAACTCCTGGAAAAACTCTGCTGGCGGGTCTGAGAGAAACCCTGCTTGGTTGTGGAATTGCTCCTCAACCAGCATCACCGTGTCAAATGCTTCTTCAACCATATATGTCAAAAACATCAACCAAGTTAAATACAACTAACACAAGTTAACGTAGTTTAACAATATGGCAGTTAAAAACTAACTAGATAGGTCAAACAGAAGTCAAGGTTCAAATTAACACGAGTTCAAATTAATTATGGGGTTCAACAGTTGAAAAGGTTCAAACCGGATAAAAGGTTCAAAACCTCAAATCCGGATTACTGACAGTTCAATATGAATCCAGATGAACCCTTTCATCAATCCGTATTGAAGGAGGTCAAACAACATCGTCAAAAATGCAATCCGGATTATTTATTGTATCTCGGATGGATAGTCATTCCGGAAGAAGATCCAATCCTAAATGACATCCGAGTGCATCATTTCGGATGGATACCAATCCGGAATGTAATCCGAAATACCTAAAAATTTGAAGATCAATCCAGGATACAATCCGAAATGAATTAAATATTCATAGCTTTAATCCGGAATGCATATGTTTAATGCAGTTATACCTAATCTGGAATGAATTTTCCAAGATGCACAATTCACAAAAGAGAGAGAATCAGAGAAGAAAACACTATTTCGGAATTCGGATAATCCGAAATGGGAAATCAGAGATGCCTTTATATTTTCGAAATGGGCTTGGGCCTGAGATTTTGAATCTGGATTGGGCTTGTGACGGGCCCAATCTGGGACAGTGATCCGGAAAAGTCCAAATGGGCCTTTCCGGAAAAGCCCAATCCAGAACAGTAACCCTTTGGGCCCAAAGAAGCCCAATCTGGAACAGTAACTTGAGTGACCAATTTTCAGACTTTTAACCAATTTTATTAGGCTGGCCCAAATCCCAAAGCACACTGGGCTAGTCTAAAATCTCTTGACAGAAACCATCTTACCAAAATTCATCAAGTAGACTAACCAAGCATCCAACCACCTTTTAACATTTCACAAAGAAGAACTAATTAAGACAGACATAAACATTTAACACAACCTTGCTAAGGGATCAAATTGTTTCAAAAGCTGACTAAGGAACATTTTTCAGTATGAGCAGGTTCAGTTGGTCTAAGCGATTGTCAATATACTTGTCCATTTAAATCTAAAACTCAACCCTTGTAGTTCAGGCATTATGATACACTTAAGGTAATATTATACTATGACACTCGTGTGTCCCATACCATGACATACCCCCGCGATCAAGGTAAGCACAACAATTCATCGTAGCAGGTGAGTGTACTGTGGTCATCCTTTATATTTTACAACATCAGGCTATTGGTGAACAGGTCAGTACTTCCGTACAGTAGAGAGACCAATAATGACTGACGAGGGTTAGGCAAATACCTTATCAGGTACGTAAGAACTTATGAAGAAACTTCTGTTCTCTTAGGTTTTGGCCTTTCCGTTTTGATTCTTTTACAAAGATATCCTGATTGTGCCTCGGTCTGCATATAATCTGGATGCAACAGAAGGGCAGTCAAGATATCCCCGGATGACTCAACAGCATAAAGACCCGAAACTTTAGGTGTTGGCTATCAATCAACGCAAGATTTAAGACCATGAAATCATACGCCTATAGTAAGTGACTCACTGAGTACATAGTTTGTTATGTTTATATCATTTGACTTTCCCCATTCGGTTGAGTTTTAGACCTACCGACACATCACTTTCGATCCAAATCTTTTCCGCTTCGACACCTTACATGTGTTAATCAGACATTTGATCACGAAAAAGTATTTCATTTCCCTATCCTTGCAAAAACCGTTTTTTTAGGAATTTCTCCCCCTAAATTTGTGCATACATATGAACAAATTTATGAAGCAATGAAAAGAAAATAAGAACAGTAAACGAAACACAAAGACAGTGGATGCCTAGGTAGAAAACCTAATCATTTTGAGAAGATCCACAAGCACTTGGAAACGCGCGTTGCTAACAGGTTTCATGAACAAATCCGCCACATTTGCATCAGTGTGGATTTGTTCAAGCTTTACGAGACCCTTTTCATAGCAATCACGGAGAAATGAACTTTAATGTTTATGTCTTGGTTTTGGAGTGGAAAACAGGGTTTTCACTATTTGGATCACGACATTATTATCACAATAAATTGTTGTGTTTAGATAAGTCAAACCGTAATCCGCAAGCTGATGTTGCATCCATAAAACCTGGGAGCAACAAGCAGAGGCTGCGACATATTCTGCTTCTGCAGTAGAGAGCGAAACTGTTTGTTGCTTCTTGCATTGCCACGAAATTAAGCGATCTCCCAGAAATTGGCAACTAGACGAAGTTGAGCGCATGTCCCTATCTGTACCTCCAAGATTACTGTCAGAGAAGCAAAAAGTTCAAATTCAGAATTTTTAGGATACCAGAGGCCCGGTGATGGAGCCCCTTTGAGGTACCTAAAAATTCGTTTAACAGCATGTAAATGAGAAAGTTTAGGAGGAGCCTGATAACGAGCACACTGGCAGACGACAAACATGATATCTGGCCGGCTAGCAGTGAGATACATGAGTGATCCAATCATTGGGCGATACATAGTAGGATTAACAGGTGTTCCTTTAGCATCTTCATTTAGCAGAGGCCGTTTTGCGATAAGTGAAGCCATAGGCTTGGAATCTGTAAGCTTGAATTTGGCAAGAACGTCATGGACATATTTCCCTTGATGAATTAGAATACCCTGTGGGCTCTAACGAACTTGAAGTCCTAAAAACATGGTCATCTCCCCCAATGAGCTCATCTCAAATTTCTTCTTCATGATCTCTTCGAATTCGCGGCACAAACCATCATTGGTGGAACCAAATATAATATCATCAACGTAGATTTGGACGAGAATAATGTCCTTATAAACGTGTTTGATAAACAGAGTTTGGTCAATGGTTCCCCGTGTGTAGTCGTGAGCAAGGAGATGCTCTGTAAGAGTAGCGTTCCATGCGCGAGGCGCTTGATGCAACCCATACAAAGCTTTGTCTAGTTTGTAAGCATAATCTAGCTTGTCAGGATCAGTAAAGCCCGGTGGTTGTGCCACATAGATTTCCTCTTTCACCTTGCCGTATAGAAATGCAGTCTTGACATCAATTTGATAGACAGTAAAATCCATGTAAGATGTGTATGCCAAGAAGATGCGTATAGCCTCCAAACGCGCGACAGGTGCATAGACCTCATCATAATCTAAACCTTCAATCTATCGAAACCCCTGAACCACCAGTCTAGCTTTATTCCGAATGATAACTCTAGTGTCATCCTGCTTGTTGCGAAAAACCCAGCGAGTTCCAAGAGCACGCTTTCCTTAGGCAGCTTCACCAATTTCCAGACACCAAGCTTCTCAAATTGATTGAGTTCCTCGTGCATAACATCCACCCAGCCTGGTTCCTGCAAGGCAACATCAATACTTTTAGGTTCAATTTGGGAAATAAAACAAGAATATAGACAGGTATTGATATCCCCAGATTGGCTACGTGTTCGAACAGCAGCATTAACAGGACCAATAATACTCTCAACGGGATGATCACGCTGTAAACGATGCGGTATTGGTGTAGCGGGAACGAGAACATTTGTTTGCAAGTTGGTGAAACTAGCTGAAGCGACTCCAGATGGCTCCCCTGTAACATCCGTAAAAAAACGGATTTCCAAAACCCGCTTCGTTTATTAACCGAACATCCAGTTAAAATTTTCGTTGCACGTTTAGAGCTCAAACTAATTTTAAACAATACATAATTAATAAACATTTTAGAATTTAAAAACTATAATTATTAAAAATTAAAAATTAGTGCAAAAAAAATAATAACAAGCTGCCGGGTTTCGAACCCGGGTCAGCTAGTTCACCAAACAACCACAACACCACTCCGCCACACGCTGCCTTTAGTTAATATACTAAACAATTAATACTTAAATAAAAACTCAAATTCAAAAAAACAGGTATCAGCGCGGCGGAACTCACAATCACCGGAAAATCCGGCAATCCGCGAGTTCAGCCATTCTCCTTTTGACTAAAACGCCGTAACCGTCGACGACATCGGTTATAACCGATGTCTAGCCCCAATTATAGTCGTAACCGCCGAAAAATCTTGAATACTCGGTTTTGAAAACTGAAATCGGGCATTTTCTGTCAATCTATAAATACCATGTGTATTCTCTCAAGAACCTGCTCACGCTCGCACAACTTTCACCCTCTCTACAAGTCGCTATTCATCGAGAAACACCTCGCCGGAATTCTCTACAAGTCGCCGAAAAACCGAATCCATTTCATCCCTTCTGCCTTACTCTAAAATAAGACTTCTAGAGCTCAGACAGAAAGCACCACACTCACCTCAAACTTCCTGTAGAGCCTCTGTCGCAAGATAAACATCGCCGGAGTTAACCTCAGCCGCCGGAACTTCGTCGGAAATCACAACTGTTCGGTACAGCACCTTTAATCCGTTCTGTTTAAATTATTTCGTTAACAGTATTGATCAATCAACTAATTCAATAAAAATTTTCGATTAAACAGTCGTGTTGATTCTCTGCTTTCATAAACTGAAGAAGATGAAGCACTGTTAATATATAAGTTTAATTTAAAACGGATTTTTAAACGGGTTAGACACACAGTCCAGTGGTGGACTGTGTGCAATTTTAAACCATACGTCCCGAGTTCGATTCGTGCACTTAACCGGTTTCCTGTGATAAATCTCAATTTTTTTTGAAAGGCCCAGAACACCTTCCAGTAGTATTTAAGTTTAATAAAAACCAATATTCAAACCAGTTTAGACACACAGTCCAGCGGTGGACTGTGTACAAAGTTAAACCACAGGTCCCGAGTTTGAATCCTGCTTCTGTAACCGGTTCTGGCAATTATCAAGTTTTTAAATACAGACAGAAATGAATTAATCTAATTTGTATATATATATAATTAAAAACGAGATTATTTCGGGTTAGACACGTAGCTCAGTTGGTAGAGCTGCGTGCACGCGTACGGGAGGTCACGAGTTCGAACCTCACTCAGCGCACATAATAAACACAATCAGACCGGTCAACGGTCAAAGTCAACGGTCAACATTTTTTTATTTATTTATTTAATCAGAAAATTATTTAAAAATACTTAAAAATAATATTTTTAAAGTTTGAAAATGTATTTAAACTCACAAAAATAAATCTAGAAATCCTATTAAGTTTATGAATTAAAATTATTAATCTCAAATAAAAACCATTTATTTACCGAATAATTATGTTATTATTTAGGTTAGTTTCTCTCGTGGTTAAATCAAAATTCGTGCGCATTCATCATCAATCCAAGAAAACGCAACCTCTGTGAGTGAATTCTTACAAATTCCGTTTTTATTCATGTTTTGGGGTGTATCATGTGTCGCCTAAATTAATTCGCTTATTCAAACTCATGCTATACCATTATATGATCTAAACTTAGAATGTAAATATTGTTTGTTGTGATGTATTACATATTGTCAAGTTGTATGCAAATTATTTATTAGGCCCATCAGTTCCTCGTGGGAGACGAGTTGAACAACGCGTGCCTCAAAACTCATTCATTAGGCCCATCAGTTTGTTGAACAACGCGTGCCTCAAAACTCATTCATTAGGCCCATCAGTTCCTCGTGGGAGACGAGTTGAACAACGCGTGCCTCAAAACAATCAATTGTTGTATGTGTGTGCAATATTTAATATTATGTGTTTTGTGAATAAATTTACATCTACATTTACTCATATGTGGTTATGCACTTTATTTTATAATTAATACAATAAACAGGTTTAAATGTTTTCATAGGATTCACTCGCCAACTTTTTGTTGACCCAAAAACCATTTTACCAATGATACAGGTGGACAGGATGAAGCAAGGAACACATAGGAAATTGCCTTAGAAGAAAAATAATGAAGTCTAGAAAGATGTATAGAACATGTTGTACTTGTATGATTCGATTGTATGATCTCCTTTCAATTGTAATAATAAATATGAAACATTATAATAAATGTCATGAGCTTTGATGAAAACCCAATCATGCCCCGATCACCTTTTTCCGCTGCGGGTCGGGGTGTGACAGATTGGTATCAGAGCTTTTGACTATAGGGATATAGGATAGGTTATTAGACCCTTAGAGCCTATCCTATAGTTGATTAGATTTTAATTATTTATGTGGTTACATGCAAACTCATGATGTTTATTTGTTTCGTATTTATTACATATACAAATGCATGCAAACACTCCCACTATCATTTTGTGTGATACTTAATGAGTTATACTTATAGTCAAACATAACATGCTTACATATACATTCATCACGCATATTTCAAGGTTCACATATTTAAATCATCTTCATACATCCGTTATTCAAGATTTTGTCGCATTTTTTTTCATTTCTCAATCTCATCAAAGTTTCTACGACGGGCATGTAGTAACCGTAAGGGTACAAGTACCGGTAGTCGGAACGTCCTGTCTAGGTTGGCATTCGTATAAATCCAATATAACGGACCAGTTTGCCTACCTAGGGACTAACGATGAGAGTACGAAGGACCTATTAGGCCAAAGCATGCCACACCAAACGTCGTTCGAACTAACCCCACTTTGAGGTGTCACCGTGTCCACACCTGGATGCACTCCGAATATCATACGTTACATACGTATTTCTCGATTTTCTCCGGGTTTTAGTGTACGTAACCAGGCTAACACATGCGAACCATATGAAAAACCCGGTAATCATGGGGGCCCACATGATTACGAAGGTGAAGTATGGCGGCATGCAAGGCCCAATTACGAGCAAAGCCCAAGACATCCTATGGATGTAGTAGATTATTATTCTATATTATTTTATGAATGTTCATTCCTACATACGACACATGACCCCTAAAACGTCCAACTCATACTCTTGATACGTATTCCTTGTAGATGTCTTCTAGTCTCGCTCGTAGGAAAATGAGAGCAGGAAAATCCCGTGAGCGCATGGCTGCCCAAATCGCTCAACAAATGGCGCCGTAATACCCAACATCGTAATTCAAGTTCAACAAGCCCTTACCGCTAATCCCGTCAATCAAGAAGATCAAAATGTTGTCAACCCTCCCCAAATACCACTAAATGCACCTTCAAGCATTTCAAATCCTGCGACCCTCCAAAATACAAAGGGACTGAAGGTGTCACCGCTCTCCTCCATTGGTTTGAGGAAATGGAAAACACTTTTCTAAATTGCGATTGCCCCGATGATCGTAAGGTGCGTTATGCTACCGGTCGTTTGCTTGGAATAGCACTTACATGGTGGAATACAGAGAAGGCCAAACGAGGTGCTGAGAATGTTATGACTTTGACTTAGGAAGAGCTGAAAGAGATCATGACAAGACGTTTCTGTCCAAGAAGCGAAATCAAGAAATTAGAGGATGAGTTCTATTCTTTGAAATAAAAAAAGGGCGACCACACCACATACAACAAGAGATTCCTTGAGTTAAATCAAATGGTCCCCAACTTGTTCACTCCCCTCTACCGTTTGATCGAGCACTACATTCGAGGTCTTCCTTCAAAAATTCAAGACCCTATAATAAGTACCACACCTGCAACTTTGGAAGCAGCAATGGAGTTAGCTACGGAGCTCACCGAAAACCGCATACG
The DNA here is from genome assembly GCA_947069175.1 of Scalesia atractyloides. NCBI lineage: Eukaryota > Viridiplantae > Streptophyta > Magnoliopsida > Asterales > Asteraceae > Scalesia > Scalesia atractyloides. Next base: position 59,106,637 of record CAMTDV010000002.1, on the reverse strand, counting down.
AAATAAGGACTTAAAGGAGGAATAGAAGAAGAAGGATAAAGCATCAACCGAAACCTCAAACTCCACCTGAACCGAATCCTCTTCACAACCCATTTCTAAGAGAAAACGAGATGGGCAAATTTTCGCTATCACTCAACACAATCAACCAGCTTCACAAGCCGTACCCCTCCAAGCTATCCCAATCACTCAAGTAGCACCCAACTTAACTTACCCAAATAAGAAACCTTACATTGGACCTCACCCTCAATGCAACACCTGTTTTTATCACCATCCACCTACCTTCCCTTGTCGACTATGTGCGAATTGTGGACGCTATGGTCATTTGAGCAAGGTTTGCCGCACCTCTCAAAACCAAACCTCACCCCCTACTCAAAACATGATCCAAACATATCAACAACCCCAATACCCCATGTTCCCATATGTTCGAGCTTGTTTCAATTATGGCGACCCTACCCATTTTAGAAACACGTGCCCTCGATTGGTTAACATCATCAACGCCCAAGCTCAAGCAAACCCAGTTAACCAAACATATCAAGCAAACCCAGCTCCACCACCAGCAAGAGGAAGAGCTTACAACATCAACGACAATCCTGTTGAAGATAATAACGGCCCAAACGAACCCCTCAACTAGCTTTCTTCACCAAAAATCAAGATTCAACTCCAACCGTTTAGTTTTTATGTTTTCTTTATGTTATCTCAATCTTTACGAAGTTATTTATCCAAGAATCTTAATGCGAATTACTATTTCAGTTTTGTTTTATACTCATTGACTTAACATTCATATCATCATACATCTCGACGTATCTCAATCTCATCATTCAAAGAAGTTGTGTTGTGTCTCACTTTTACATAGACTAACCCCTTCATCATAACAAACGAGAGAGGTACTGTCATCATTCAATCATGTATACTTTCAGATTTGAGACTCAAGTTTTGGTTGTTGTGTTTGTTTATGTTTTAGAGTCATATAGAACTAATCATAATTTATTGATAAAGCCAATGAAAATTTGACGAGAATATGGTGGATACGCCGTGGTACTTCCTATATATAAGTATTCTTGCCAAAGGATCAGAGGCATTATCAGGCGGTTATGAGAAGTTCCATGTAGGATTTAGTAATGTCATGGTTGAAGTTTGTTTTATACTCACTGATTTAGCATTCATATCATACATCTCAACGTATTTCAGTCTCATCATTCAAAGAAGTTGGGTTGTGTCTCACTTCTACATAGACTAACCTCTTCATCATAACAAACGAGAGAGGTACTGTCATCATTCAAACATGTATACTTTCAGAATTTAGACTCAAGCTTTGGTTGTTGTGTTGTTTATGTTCTAGAGTCACATAGAACTAATCATAACTTACTGATAAAGCCAATGAAAAATTGACAAGAATATGGTGGATACGCCGCTGGTACTTCCTATATATAAGTATTCTTGCCAAAGGATCAGAGGCATTGTCAGGCGGTTATGAGAGGTTCCATGTAGGTTTTAGTGGTAGAAGTTTTGTTATATGATATAACCTTATCTTTCCAAACGTATTAAATCTCTCAAAAACTCATATGCATAAAATCATACTTAGTCAATCAACTCTGTTTATCCATGTTCCGTATTCTTACACTTTAGGCATCAAAAGCGATTCCTGTAGCCGGGTATTCAACCCTTACTAGGAACGTTACCGCCTCAAATAGGATTTAAACTCTCACCCTCTTCTAATTATGTAATTTTCAAATTAAAACATCCTCCCTCCAAGTCTAATATACCACTACTACTTAAATTTCGGGACGAAATTTCTAAAAGTATGGGATACTGTAACATCCGTCAAAAACGGATTTCCAAAACCCGCTTCGTTTATTAACCGAACATCCAGTTAAAATTTTCGTTGCACGTTTAGAGCTCAAACTAATTTTAAACAATACATAATTAATAAACATTTTAGAATTTAAAAACTATAATTATTAAAAATTAAAAATTAGTGCAAGAAAATAATAACAAGCTGCCGGGTTTCGAACCCGGGTCAGCTAGTTCACCAAACAACCACAACACCACTCCGCCACACGCTGCCTTTAGTTAATATACTGAAACAATTAATACTTAAATCAAAACTCAAATTCAAAAAAACAGGTATCAGCGCGGCGGAACTCGCAATCACCGGAAAATCCGGCAATCCGCGAGTTCAGCCATTCTCCTTTTGACTAAAACGCCGTAACCGTCGACGACATCGGTTATAACCGATGTCTAGCCCCAATTATAGTCGTAACCGCCGGAAAATCTTGAATACTCGGTTTTGAAAACTAAAATCGGGCATTTTCTGTCAATCTATAAATACCATGTGTATTCTCTCAAGAACCTGCTCACACTCGCACAACTTTCACCCTCTCTACAAGTCGCTATTCATCGAGAAACACCTCGCCGGAATTCTCTGCAAGTCGCCGGAAAACCGAATCCATTTCATCCCTTCTGCCTTACTCTAAAATAAGACTTCTAGAGCTCAGACAGAAAGCACCACACTCACCTCAAACTTCCTGTAGAGCCTCTGTCGCAAGATAAACATCGCCGGAGTTAACCTCAGCCGCCGGAACTTCGTCGGAAATCACAACTGTTCGGTACAGCACCTTTAATCCGTTCTGTTTAAATTATTTCATTAACAGTATTGATCAATCAACTAGTTCAATAAAAATTTTCGATTAAACAGTCGTGTTGATTCTCTGGATTCATAAACTGAAGAAGATGAAGCACTGTTAATATATAAGTTTAATTTAAAACGGATTTTTAAACGGGTTAGACACACAGTCCAGAGGTGGAATGTGTGCAATTTTAAACCACACGTCCCGAGTTCGATTCGTGCACTTAACCGGTTTCCTGTGATAAATCTCAATTTTTTTGAAAGGCCCAGAACACCTTCCAGTTAGTATTTAAGTTTAATAAAAACCAATATTCTAACCAGGTTAGACACACAGTCCAGCGGTGGACTGTGTGCAAAGTTAAACCATAGGTCCCGAGTTCGAATCCTGCTTCTGTAACCGGTTCTGGCAATTATCAAGTTTTTAAATACAGACAGAAATGAGTTAATCTAATTTGTATATATATATAATTAAAAACGAGATTATTTCGGGTTAGACACGTAGCTCAGTTGGTAGAGCTGCGTGCACGCGTACGGGAGGTCACGAGTTCGAACCTCACTCAGCGCACATAATAAACACAATCAGACCGGTCAACGGTCAACATTTTATTTATTTATTTATTTAATCAGAAAATTATTTAAAAATACTTAAAAATAATATTTTTAAAGTTAGAAAATGTCTTTAAACTCACAAAAATAAATCTAGAAATCCTATTAAGTTTATGAATTAAAATTATTAATCTCAAATAAAAACCATTTATTTACCGAATCATTATGTTATTATTTAGGTTAGTTTCTCTCGTGGTTAAATCAAAATTCGTGCGCATTCATCATCAATCCAAGAAAACGCAACCGCTGTGAGTGAATTCTTACAAATTCCCATTTTTATTCATGTTTTGGGGTGTATCATGTGTCGCCTAAATTAATTCGCTTATTCAAACTCGTGCTATACCATTATATGATCTAAACTTAGAATGTAAATATTGTTTGTTGTGATGTATTACATATTGTCAAGTTGTATGCAAATTATTTATTAGGCCCATCAGTTCCTCGTGGGAGACGAGTTGAACAACGCGTGCCTCAAAACTCATTCATTAGGCCCATCAGTTCGTTGAACAACGCGTGCCTCAAAACTCATTCATTAGGCCCATCAGTTCCTCGTGGGAGACGAGTTGAACAACGCGTGCCTCAAAACAATCAATTGTTGTATGTGTGTGCAATATTTAATATTATGTGTTTTGTGAATAAATTTACATCTATATTTACTCATATGTGGTTATGCACTTTATTTTATAATCAATACAATAAACACGTTTAAATGTTTTCATAGGATTCACTCCCCAACTTTTTGTTGACCCAAAAACGGTTTTTACACATGATACAGGTGGACAGGATGAAGCAAGGAACACATAGGAAATTGCCTTAGAAGAAAAATAATGAAGTCTAGAAAGATGTATAGAACATGTTGTACTTGTATGATTCGATTGTATGATCTCCTTTCAATTGTAATAATAAATATGAAACATTATAATAAATGTCATGAGCTTTGATGAAAACCCAATCATGCCCCGATCACCATTTTCCGCTGCGGGTCGGGGTGTGACATCCCCTCAATAGAGGCACCAATAGAAGTATGTGGTGAGGAATCCACGAACAATCGAGTGGAGTAGGCTCAGGAAACAGAGAGGAACCCAAAACATCAGGAGGAAGACCTTCATTTTTCGTATGAGGATCTGGATCAGAAACCACAACTTCAGGAGGATCCGTCTGAGCATGCGAAGAGATAGTTGGTTCTTGAGAATGCAAAATGGTGGTGGAAGGCGAGACATTGTCATTGAATCTAGGAGGGTCCACACTTAGCTGCTTTAAAGTCTCATTTAGCGCAGCAGTGTCAGCATCGTCTTCAGAAGTAATGGGCACTGTTGGAAGGGCAGAATTCGAACTATGACCTGCAGGCACATTGGAAGACACATCAAAATGATTAAATAAAGTGGAGTAATCATACAACCAGTCAGGACCAATGCGTTTGTCCTTGGGATTTTCCTCCAGCTAACCCACATTGTAGGTTTCAACTACCATCTTCTTGATCTTGTTATAAACGCGATATGACGTATTTTTAGAATAACCAACGAAAATGCAAGGATCCCCGCGTGCTTCAAACTTTCCTTTAGCGTCCATGAGTAGGAGAACCCATGGACATCCGAATTTGCGGAAATGCTTGACCGAAGGTTTGCGACCTTCAACCACTTCGTATGGAGTCTTCATGTGGCGTTTATTGATCAGGGCATGATTCTAAATATAGCATGCAGTATTGATTGCTTATGACCAGAAGATAAGATGTAGCTCGGATTCAACCATTATAGTGCGTGCAGCTTCAATGAGTGTGCGATTTTTGCGTTCTGCAACCCCATTTTGTTGTGGGGTTCTGGCTGCACAGAACTGTCGGCCAATCCCCTTGGAGGAGCAGAAAGAGTTCAAGGTAAGATTCTTAAACTCTGTCCCATTATCACACCGAATAGCCTTCACCGTAGAATCTGTCTGGTTTTCCATAAGCGTGACAAATTGTTTGACTAGCTCAGCGGTTTCACTTTTATGTGTGAGAAAGAAAACCCGGGTCAATCAAGAGTATTCATCAATAATAACCAGACAGTAAGCCTTCCCGCCAATGCTGCGTATGTCTGTTGGACCGAAGAGATCCATATGGAGCAGTTCTAAGACCTGAGAAGTGGAGGGAACGACTTTGGTTTTGTGCGGCTGTCGATGTTGTTTCCCACGCGCGCATGATTCACATTTTTTGATTTTCATGAATTCACGAACTGGTAGATCTCTGACTAAACCATCTTTTGCAAGAAGATTTAAATTCTTCATGTTGATGTGACCCAGTCTGCAATGCCATAGCATGGCGTCATGTTCGGCTGTCGAAGAGAATAGGCAAGTGAGCTTGTCAGAAGGAGCCTGGTTCATATCAATAACATATGCATTGCCTTTACGTGCAGCTTTAAGAAGAATCCAATCATCTGGAATAATTAAACCCGGTTTTAGCACATAACATCCTTTCTTGGTGAAGAGAACATCCAGATCATTGTTGCAGAGTTGAGACACACTCAACAGACTGTGCTTCAATTCTGGTACATAATTGACATTCTTAAAGCTGAGGGCTCCATTGCAAACAGTTCCTATCATGGTAATTTTCCCTGTTTCTCCACCTGCGAAGGAAACAAACCCGCCATCGAAAAACTGAATGTCACTCAACTGCGAGATGTCTCCTGTCATGTGCCTGGAACAGTCACTATCAATGTACCATAATTGAACAAGAGCGCGCCAGAGTTGTTCCTGCACATTTCAACAGGTTTTAATTAGAAACGGGAACCCAGGCCATGGAAGATCTGGGCTTGCCATTAGCATCAACATAAGTAACCTCACGAAAGATCAAGTTAGTTGAGGATAAGGTTGATGATGCTTTTGATTAATTAGACACGGGGGTAACAGACTGATTCTTGGCCACTGACTTAGGCCTCCAGGTTACCGAATCAGACCTCTGCACAATCCTTGGAGTGCTAGAGGGATTCTGGGAAACTGAAGGTCTCAAGGGTTTAACAGATTGTTTCTTGGCCAAGTTCCAGTCTTGATCAGAAGACTTAGCCACAAATCGAGCCTCAGGTGGGCGACCCTGGATGATACATACCCTGATGGGAACCATCTGTCTGTCACTGCTCTGTATATCAGCGACCCTGGATGATACATACCCTGACGGTGGCTTCTTGCATTCCCTGGCGAAGTTTCCTGGTTCATGACATCGATAACATCTAAGTTTGTCCTTTGTGAGACCAGTCTTCAAGTTTGAAAAGGGTTGCCTTCCATACTTTTTCTGAAACTTGTTGACCCGAAAAGCAGCCATTGCTAAATTCCAAGAAACATCGATCTCGTCCAGGTCCTCCTCCATGATCTGATCAACTTCGGTTGGAAATGGAGGGTCAGATCACCTGCCAGGAAGGCGTTTAAGCTTTTGATCATTGATGCCACAATAGCCAGTTTATCTTCGTTTTCCTTAGTGAGAAACGCAGAGTTGGGCGCGGGTTGAGCAGGTGCAGGCACTGGTGCAGCAGTTTGAGGAATGATGCCTTGTTGCACTGTTTGAGGAGTTGCAGGACTGAAAACCATGTTAGGATACTGAGCATGGTACTGTGTATGAACTTGAGCAGCTGAAACCGTTGTGGGATTTTGAGATTGAAAACCATACACATAATGAGTGTTCTGAGGCGTGGCTATAAGACTGTAAACCACGTTTGATCCACCCGGTGCTTGTGCATTTCCTTGCAGAGGACTACAAATGAGATTCTGTGACATTAAAGCCGCGTTCTGCCCTGTCATCCCTGCGGCCATCAAACTGCTTTGATGGTTGATTTCCTTCTGCTTGTTGTCAATCTCACATGATTTGATAGTAGCTATCATCTCAGTGAGAGTGACATCATTCAAGTTCTTCGTCTTTTTGATGATGCCCACGTCTGCATCCCAACTTTTGGGCTGTGAATTTAATAACTGTTTGTTCATGGCATTGTTGGTGAGGGTGATCTCAGCTGAAATCATCTGGGAAACCAGCTTGACATAGCGATGTATCGAGTTTTCGATAGTTTCCCATATATGTGATTGAACGAGCTGAATTGCTCAGCTGATTCACCCTACTTGCTTTCATGTTGGCATTTCCCTCGTAGAGATTTTGCAACTCACTCCAAACCTCCTTTGCGGTTTTACAGTTTCTGACCGCCATAGAAATATCTGGTCCTAGAGCCATGGTCAGAGTTGCCGAAGCCTTCTCATCTTCCTCTATGATCTTGATGTCCTCTGGAGTCCATAGGTGCATGGGCTTGGGAATTTTCATTTTTGGATCTTGCTCTGTGCTGTAAACTATGGTTCTTGGACCATTCATGATGCATCTCCACACGCCGGGTTCTTTAGCCTTGCAGTACTTTTCGAAGCAGAACTTCCACCCGTAGTATTCATCCCCATACAATAAACGTGGCACTTTGGTGGAAGTGCCAATTACCTGATCCAGCTCTTGGTGGAGGGCTAATGTTTGCGATTGCAGGGCAGCCAGAGTGGCATTTGTCAGATCTTGTGCGGTCATGAATCCAACCATTGTAATTTAAATTGATTAAAATTTACCAAATCGATTTAAAATTGATTAATTTAAGTGTGTCTGATGAACAGTACTAAATCCGAAATGGTCAATCTGTAGTCAATGACGGTCAAACCTGGAAACTAATCCGAAATGGTAGTCCCGAAGTCAAAGATGGCCGAACGGAAAGACTTTCCGAATTGATGAGTAATTCGGACTAAAGAATCCGGATTGATGAATCCGATTTGAAAAGCCCGACTTGAAAAATCCGAAATTTAAAACCCGAAATAAGATGGATCCGGAATGAGAAGACCGAGTTACAAATGTGAAATGGAGAATCCGGAATAGCCAACTCTGAATATGAATGTGGAATCAAGAATCCGGAATGGAGAATCCGAAATGCCTGTCTTATCTGATGAAAATCCGGAACAGTGATCCTTATTCGTAACAGTGAACCCGCCTTTTCTGCAACTGAATTCCGAGATTTAAGGAATTCAAAAACCGCAACAGTAACTCGGATTACAATATGGAACGAGCAACAGTCCGGGATTAATCCAAGATGGATGATCACCTTCGTGTTCTTCGGAATCCGGAACAGTGGTTAATCCGAATTGTGAGAACCTTCTTCGTGTTCTTCGGAATCTGGAACAGTACCAGATCCGAATTCTTCAAAAGTTCTTCGAGTTCTTCTGAACAGTAGCCTTCCGAGGATGAACAGTGATCCAGACCACCCAAAAAACGATCCCAACAGCAACAACACACTTCAAAAACTTCTTCAATCAGCAATACCCGGAGCCTGTATTAGAACAACAGGCTCTGATACCAATTGTAAGTCCCGTATAACGGATCAAACAGGTATCACTAACCTAATCAGTAACGGAAATTATGATTAGGAAGAAGAACAACTTGAATAACTTTGAATGATTCTAAATTGCATACACCAAAGATGTCAGATACAAGTTTTTGCTTTCAACTTTCTAACCTTTTCTCTATGACCTAGCCCCTATATTTATAAGCATCATTAAGCCCATAATTACAACCCTAGGCCCTTTAGGCACTAGGAAGCCCACATAAACCCCGAAAGCCCAAATACATACCTAATGAATAAAACTTTAATAATCCAAGCCCAATAAAAACCTTCATATGGATTAAATCAAACACACATTCCTCATCTAAGTTTACGAACTATTAAATCATTAACACATATACATATTCATCCACTTCTTGCATACATTTTCACATAATATTGTCATTTAGACATTTCATCAAACACTTCACGTGAGTACTACTATCTAAGCATAATGTACAAGTTGTTCATGCCTAATCTTCCCTGTTCATACATAAATCATCAAGTTTCTTACCTACTACAAGTACCATTCTTATCATAACATTAAACATACCAAAACACCATATTTCTTTCAATCCATTCATACTAAACCATATTAAATTACCCAAATTCTTGAACATAGATTCTCACATCAAAATCTTCATTTGAGATGTTTACATCATTATTGACACTAGATAGTGCATTTAAACAAGAATTCAACCATCCAATCCATTCAATTTACCCAATTAAGGGCAATTCATAATAACACACCAAGAACTTCAAACAAGAAGGTTTAAGAGATGAACTGGATACTTACTTGATGTCTAGAAGGTGACGAACACCTTGAAATTCACAGATCATCCATGCAGATTCGAATCCTTCATCTTCTTCTTTCTCATTTGATTCACAAGAACACACACATGTGTCACACACATCAACCCAAATATTGGGTTTTTGGTTTCTCCTATGTTTTAATTAAAACACTTTCCAAATTGTCCCGTGTCAACCCTTATAGTTTTATTTGTTATTTTGTTTAGTCATAAAATTCATTCCTTGTTATTGAACTTGTATTTTAACTAAGTTAAATAATCTAGCTATCTCATTGCATACCATAACACAAGGGAATATGCTAGGAAATGAAAAATTCGAGTTTGGGGTATTATAAGAATTGAAAAGTTTCAAAAAACGCCATACAAAAACACCATAAAATTGTGCAGTTTCAAACAAAATAGAATCGTTGCGTACAGAGAAATTACAAAAATGTTAGCATGTCAATCTCAGTAGGTCACAAATCAAAAAGATCTTGTGGCTGAGATTTCTTCCTATATTTTGTAAGGTTTTGGCTATTTGAATATAACACCCCCAAAATTTGAAATTTTGATTTTTATGTCATTGTGACGAGTAACATAAAGTGTAGTAACTAGAAATATTTAACCTAGTTAAAATATATTATTTGTTAAGTACAAAAAGTGGGTGGTGGCTTACTTATTAACCAACTAAAATATGAGGAATAAAATGGAATACAAATGAAATGGTAAGTATAAAAATGCCAAACACACACCTCCCAAAATCTAAAACCAAGAAATCTGCAAATCTGGAAGTGAAATCAAAGGGGTTTTCTTGCATGATTGAAGGTTTAGATAACCCAACATCATCTTAACCAAAGGTATGTGACAATTCACTTTTGGTGGGTTTTTTTTCTAGTTTAGAAGAATCCATGAAATAAGAAGACCTAGTGAATTAGTAACCCTAAAAATGAATACGGATGTTGTTGATGTTTATGATCATCATACTTATTTGTTTATGTAATGTACTTGAACAATTTAGAGATTCAAGTAAGTGTTCATATATGTTATGAAGTGGGTTTAAACCTAGGTATGAAACCCAAACTTTTGTATGATTTAAATTCATAAATTGCCTTGATAAATGCGGAATTTGGGTTACCTAGATGTTAAGGAATGTATGACCTTGTTGAGTTGAAAGATACATGGTGACTTTGGTTGGAAAATTTAGCTATTATGATGCCTAAAAATGATACCCACCAAGTGTTTGATAAAATGACTATGTGAGTTTTGTCGAATTGTTAGTGTATCTATGTATGTCAATTGAAAGTTTGACTTTTGAAAAGTCAAACTCACCTAAAGTAGAATAGAATGATAAATGAAGTATAAGTATCCGTAAGGATGATGGTCATGGTATTAAATGAGTAATCTAATCATCTTGTAGGTATGATGTGATAGTTTGACTAGGTGGACGCTTGGAAAGGAATGGCTCAAACGGGTCAAGTGCACGAGGAAGCTCGAATGGATGCAGGGTAAGTAAAACTTGCACCTCTATAATAGAACCACGACTCGTGCAATGGAGAGTGTTTTGGTTAATAACAAAGAATTGTATAAATGTGACTCTATTATGGAAGCCATAATGGGTTAAACGGGTAAGATTGTAAGAATTTGCTTGCTTGTGATAAACAAAGAATTGTAGAAATAAGACCCTGTGTTGTAAACCATAATGGGTCAAATGGGTAAAAATGGTGTTAAATCACTTTTGGTGACAAACAATAATTTGATAAGACAAGACCCTATGGTATAAACCATAACAGGTTAAATGGGTAAAATGGTAAGACAATCACATGTCGGTGATTAAATAAAGGGATTTTAAATTGAGACTTGATAGTGTAAGCCATAACGAGTCAAATGGGTAAAATGGTTAGTAAATCACATGTTGGTGATTAAGCAAAGGCTTTTAAAATGAGGCCCTATGGTGTAAACCATAATGGGTCAAATGGGTAAAATGGTAAGTAAATCACATGTTGGTGATTAAATAAAGAATTGTAGAGATAAGACCCTATGGTGTAAGCCATAACGGGTCAAATGGTTTAAAAATTATGTTGAATCACATTTTATGATAAATGGTAAGGTTAAGACACCTAAAGTGTAAACCAAGAATGAGACAAATGGGCAAACGAGTCATACAGGTCATCACTATTTGAACTTAGTATTTAATGCTTGTTTTGTTGAGTTTTATACCTATAGGTAAGCATGATGGTAAGCACATGCATTGCCATGAGTTAATAAAGAGAATTTGCAAGGTATGGTGACGGGTCATTACTTTGACCCCGCGAGGTATTGTAACAGGCCATACCTTTAGGTAAGGGATTAGGACATAATGAAAGGTGGTTGAGTTAACCTTAGGGTAACACACCACCTCATGAGTGATATCATTAGTAGCTAAGTAAAATGATCCTTAGAGTTAGAGCCAAAAATATGCCTATAATATTTTGAAGTAAGAGGACATTAGAAATCTTTATGTCCTTAAGGACATAATAATGTTATTAGGATAACGAGCTAAACGTGTACACTAGTTTTCATTTAAATTTATAAAAGTCATTTATGTTTAGAAAAAGGATTAAATTTGACTAAAATGCCCTCGGATGATGGGTTTGGGTAGGATGCCAAACCGAAAGAAAGCTTGGGAATGCTAAGGTGTAACACCCCAAAAACGGGTTTGGTGATCAAACCACGTTAATATTAAAAATGGGTAAAAAAGACCGTTAGCGGTGAAAGTTAAACTATTAAAAAAATGACTAGGAACAAATAGACCTAGTTAAAAACATGTATACAAGTAACCAAACAATGAGTTGTAATCTCATTCATAATCAAAACTAAACTTGAGGGACCAAAGCTGCCAAAAAGGGAACTTGTATTATAAATATTAAAAAATTAAAACACAAAACACATAGTGAATGTGTATGTGTGTGTTCTACGGCTGGAGAACAAGGGGCAAACCCCTGTTCTTCCTTAATCATCAAATTAAAGGATGAATTGGGCTCGGAATCCATGCATGAACACATATAAACGGTCACCTAATCGAGGGGATCATAAGGTATGTCTCAAAACCTAGATTGGTGAAAAATCATAACTTGAAACAAGTTGAATACTTACAAATAGATAGTTGGATTATGATCTAAAGATGAAATTAAGTGTATGTGTATGATTGATTTCGTTAAACTTAAAGAAATCATGCACAATTTGATGTAAGATTTCTTGTTAGTGATTAACAAGTAAATAATGAAATGGGTTCTTGACTATATGATTAAATTAATAATGTAGGAATGTTTATGATCATCATACTTGTATGCATGTGTAAGATACTCGAACAAATTAGAGATTCGAGTAAGTAATCATACATGACTTGAAATGAGTTTTGTATGATATGATGAAATAGATGTTTAGTTAATGTTAATAGATGTTAAATTGGTAATATTAGGTATTCGGATGAATGTCTAATAATATGATGAAATGGATTGCTACATAAAGATGAAAACCTAGCTAACGGATAAATTAGCATTGTTGATCAAAAGTTAAGTTAACTTGATGATTAACAATCGCTTGAATTTGTTTAAGTGAAAGAAACGACGTGAATTTGGTTTGGAAAATGTAGCTATAATGGTGTCCTAAGAATAGCGCTTACCGGGTAATTAACAAAATACTTAAATGAGTTGTTAAACTTATCCGTGAGTTTGTATGTGTAAATGGGCAGTTGACTTTTAGGAGTCAAACTGACCTATAATAAGATCAAACGATAAATTTGATATAAAATCCGTAAGGTGGAATAGTCATTTTAAATGATGACGAACCTAACCATCTTGCGAATGATAAATGATAGTTTGACGCTTGACAAGCTAGGTGGAGGCTTGGGAAGAAGCGGGTCAAACGGATCAAGTACGCGGAAAGAGCATAATTGGATTTCAGGGTAAGTAAAGCTTACATCCTTAATATAGAAAATCTACTTATGTAATTGACTAAGAATAAGTGATTTGGTAATCGGAATGAGATATGAAATGCAAGGTTCCGACTTGAATCGATATGGGTCGGAACAAGTGAAAATGGTAATAAACCATATTTGATGGTAAAAAGGGTAAATCAGTAATTTAGTCATGTAATGACAAATAAATAAGAAATTTGGAAAAAAATTACCTTATGGTGTAAGGCATACGAAATAAAAGAGTAAAATGGTAATTCAGTCACGAGTTGACAAATAAATATTAAATTTTGATATAGACACCCTATGGCGTATGCCATAACGGATCGAATGAATTGAGAAAAAAATTTAAGTAATATGATCATGTGGTGTAAACTGAAACGGATACATGATGAGTTGGTAAATAAATACCATCTCGTGATGATAAAATGGTCATTTAGACCAAATGGATCAAATGGTGATGATATCACCATTTGACAATAATATCTAATGAACGCTTGTCGAGTTTTTGTAATCACAGGGAAATGGCATTTGGTTCGCATCGCTATTAATTAGTAACTAGTAGTGAAAATAATTAAACGGGTCAATGCTATGACCCGAGCCAGGTACGTGTAAGGGGTCAAACTCTCAACCATGACTAAAAGGTCCGATGAGAGTTAAATGAGTCCTAAATGAAAAGGGATTACCTAAGGTAAGGTAAATTCAATAATCTAATATGTAATCATTATGTTCTTAAGAACATAATGATTATACATAGATTATGGTTAAATGTTCTTTTTGGTCAAAACATAATATTGTAAGTCCTTCGTCGTAAAGAAGGGTCTAAGTTGACCAAAATGACCTCGAATGATAAAATAGGTAAACGACTCTAATATTTGTTTAAAAATGAGTTTTATAATACGACAGACCTCTTTGGTAATGTAAAGGCGAAAAACATGAGCCGTTTTGGCTTAATGCCTCATATTAAACCTTTTTCGTAAAAACACCAAACCAAAGGGTAGAATTTAAAATATAGCATTTTTATAAAATAGATATTTTGGTGGGAAAATGAGAAACAAAGTAAGAGGAAGTGAGATTTAAGTTTATACACTTAAATCACTTAATGGGTCAAAATGAATATACGCATAAATCAAGAGTGAATGTGTAATTCATAAGAAATAAGAATCCGGGTCAAGGATTTCGGGTAAAATATGGAAGAAAATATTCTACGGATATTTAGAAACAAGTTTCGGGTAAAACGGAGAAGAATTGAGTGAGTTACAGAAAATGTCGTAACTAAAACAACAAACAAGAGAAAAGCTGCAGCAGCCCACCGTAAGCTACGGTGGCCTACCGTAGTTTACGGTAGGCAGCTGCTAATTGAAACTGGAAGTCTTAGCCGTAAGACAGTGAGCTAGGACAGTAATGCTGGACCGTAAGCTACGGTGGCCACCGTATCTTACGGTGGGGTCGGAAATAAAGTTTTAGTTTTTATTGTTTATAAGACTTCATGTTTATTCGGTTATGTTATAATTTATTTATAACTAATGTATTTCATAAATTATGAAATATAGGTGATGTTTGGGAGCACCGGAGGTGGATCAAGCTATATGAAGAACCGAACACGATCAAAGTTCAAGCTTCCGCATTTGGTTTTGATTATAATAAATCTAACCAACGATAACATGTTAAATTGTTTAAAGATGTTGAGAAAGTTTTAATAAACTCGTAATTATAAGTGATGTGTATTCGCATTCACACATCAAAATGCGAAATTTTAATAGAAATTCAAGTAAAGTAAGATAGGGCCTTATAAGTTGGTAATCAGAGCTCAAGGTTAATGATCAAATGTGTTCGGTTTGAGGCTTGGTCGCATGATCCGGTAAGTTATTATAAATTTAGCGGTCTAACATAGTTAAAGTGTTGTAAATAACACATAGGGTTATCGTGTGAATGCACGTTACCCAAATAAAATGATAAAAGACCGACACAACTAGTGAATTACTTGTGTTAACAAGTATTGTAGATAGCCTTGTACTATTCTATGGGCGCTTATTAATTTCCAATGTTACTAATCAATGTAAACGTTTTGGTTAAAGGATGCCTGCGTCTGAAGATGGCAGGAATCTAATGATCTGCCGACGCGATGACAGAATGGTCTGAAGTATGACAAGTAGAGCATACTCGTTAAGGACCTAAACTAAATGATGATATTAAATAAAGGTGGAACGGCAATGAAAGCCAATGAAGAAAATATCGCACAGGTGCACACTTTAAATTATTGTATAACTAGTAGTATACAACAGATACGTAATGAACAACGGTTGTATACGGGACTAAGCATGGGAAAACTAAACGGGATACCCATCCATGATGATGTTCCCAAGAGAAATTGGGCGGGTAATACTCATTATTCACAAATCATGAATAATAAAATAAAAAAGAGTATAGATCTAAAATCTTGGATGGGGTGACCATCCAAGTAGAAAATTTTTAATAAGATTTTATTGAGGAAAAGTAAAGATCACATAGATAAATGTGGTTACATAAAAGTCTTATAGAAAGGGAAAAACATTTATATGTTTTGAGATGAGAAGAGTAAAACCTATTGATTGTTAAATAACAATTAAACAAAGTTTTACCAAATAAATCAGAAATATGGACATGAACCGAGGGTTTACTTACATGGGAAGTAATGTGTTAGTTATAATAAGGTCACGTGTACCATGTGTTGATCGCTTACTCTGGCCAAGTAAATGATAAACACATGATATCATGAACTTGTTATAATAAACACATATACATTCGATGTGGTAAAGACGAGGTGAATGGGAATGAGTCATTATGGACAAAAGAACCATGGTTGATAAAAAGGGCACGTAAAACCAAAGTATAAATGACCTGTGAGGTCATAGAAACGGAGGTAGTGCCCACATGGGAAATGATCAAGTTGATGACTATGATCGTAGAAAAGATAAAAAGAGAAAAGAAAGAAATGATGATGATAATCATCACTCGTGGTCTGTGAGGCCATAAAGGATGATGAGATAAAGAATAAAGTTTGACTGTTCAGAAGTGATGGATTTCACATGAACAAGTCAAGCGGAAGGATAAAGTTTGATTGTTCAAGTGATGGATTTCACAAGAACAAGTCAAACGGATTAGAAAAAGAATAACGTTTGACTGTTCAAAAGTGATGGATTTCACAAGACAAGTCAAACGAATTAGAAAAAGAATAAAGTTTGATTTTATTCAAAAGTGATGTATTTCGCACGAACAAGTCAAACGAATTAGAAAAAGAATAAAGTTTGATTTTTTTCAAAAGTGATGTATTTCACACGAACAAGTCAAACGGGTTAGATAATGAATAAAGTCTGATAGTTCATAAGTGATGAATCTCACAAGAACAAATCAAACAGGTTAAATAAAGAATTAGATTCGATCGCTCATAAGTGATAGATTTCAGACGAGCAAGCCAAACGAGTCAAAAAGAAGTATAGTGATTGAATTTAAAAGTAAACGCAAACCGGGTAACGGGAGGTTAAAGCAAAAGAATAATGAGCCCGGGTAATGGGACGTAATATAATGTAGACGCAAACCGAATAATGGGAGCGTGGAATAGAAATGAACCCATAAAATGGGTCGTGAATGAATATAAATGAAGACGCAAAACGGATAACAGGAACGTTAAAACATTAAAATAAAGAACCCCAGGTAACGGGTTGTAAAGAAAATATAGGCTTAAACCGGATAACAGTAAACGTAAGGCAAACCGACGCATAAATGACATATGAAGTCGTAGAGTAGGAATAGTTGTCCGAAAGAAAATTGATCTAATCATGGACTACGATCGCGCAGGCGCGCAGGCTATCAACAGACAGTGTCCGGTCTGAATAAATGTTTGGGGCAACATACACAAAATGTTGTGGTTGCCACTAAAGATGGTAGTTGTGACTTGGTAGTGACAAGTGATCAACGCCAATTGACATTGCGCCAGGTTTAGACGCAAATGATCATCACCCAATGAAGATGAAACGACTAATAGATCCAATAAGTGAAAGTGATTCATAAATGACTCGCGGAGTCATAGAAAACGAAAATGTTAATAAACCGGATAAAACATGGCCTGAGGACCATAATTGAAGTAAAATAAATTAGCCTTCATGGTAAAAGGGAGCCATTATTTGGCGGAAAAAGCAAGGATAACGTAAATAATTTTTCCTTTCAAGTAAAAAAGAGGTGCATTGACACCAAATATATTTAAGGAACGACACGGGAAAAGGATGATCTAAAGGATCACCACGACCTTCGGGTTACGAATAGTGTAATAATCTACAAGGTCAAAATGACCTTGGGATCACGAATCAAGAGAAATGATGCATTAAAAGACCTCACCTTAAGAGGCTAAGTAAAGAAAATTTTCAAAAACGAAAAGGATAGATATAAATTTAACATGACGTGATGCAATCACGGTCAATATATGTGTTTTATATATTATATATATATATAAACATGGTAAACGATTACC
The DNA here is from genome assembly GCA_947069175.1 of Scalesia atractyloides. Classification (NCBI taxonomy): domain Eukaryota; kingdom Viridiplantae; phylum Streptophyta; class Magnoliopsida; order Asterales; family Asteraceae; genus Scalesia; species Scalesia atractyloides. The sequence continues at coordinate 59,088,804 of CAMTDV010000002.1, read as the reverse complement.
TTATGACACGAGCCATGAGACTAGGGTCTCGAAAGTTAGTAAAAGCCTTGCGAAGGCAATATAAGTGTAATAAATTATGAAGTATAAGGTAACCGGTGACTAATAAATCTAACTGACAAGATCGGTCAAGATCAAAATTAGATTTAAAATTTGTTGAATGCGCTTATCGGTATAAGGTTTGCGTGGAATAAGCATGTTGACAATACATATGACCGAGTGGGGAAATGACGACTCGATCAAGTAAAGAAAAGGGTTACAAGATGAAAGAAATGGCACATGAGGCCTTACACATGAAGGGCGCATGCACCTTGGAGCCTGAAAGGCACTGCCATACCTTCCTGGTAAGAATTTTTGAATAATTAAAATATGAGCAATACTCAGATGAAAACGAAACCAAGTCCATTAGGTTGAACCTAAGGAACTACGTAAGAAAGGTTTCGAGGACGAAACCTCTTTAAGGGGGTAGATTTGTAACACCCAAAAAACGGGTTTGGTGATCAAACCACGTTAATATTAAAAAGTAGGTAAAAAAGACCGTTAGCGGTGAAAGTTAAACTATCAAAAAAATGACTAGGAAAAAATAAACCTTGTTAAAAAAATGTATACAAGTAACCAAACAATGAGTTGTAATCTCATTCATAATCAAAACTAAACTTGAGGGACCAAAGCTGCCAAAAAGGGAACTTGTATTATAAATATTAAAAAATTAAAACACAAAACACATAGTGAATGTGTATATGTGTGTGTTCTACGACTGGAGAACAAGGGGCAAACCCTTGTTCTTCCTAAATCATCAAATTAAAGGATGAATTGAGCTCGGAGTCGATGCATGAACGCATATAAACGATCACCTAATCGAGGGGATCATAAGGTATGTCTCAAAACCTAGATTGATGAAAAATCATAACTTGAGACAAGTTGAATACTTACAATAGATAGTTGGATTATGATCCAAAGATGAAATTAAGTGTATGTGTATGATTGATTTCGTTAAACTTAAAGAAATCATGCACACTTTGATGTAAGATTTCTTGTTAGTGATTAACAAGTAAATAATGAAATGGGTTCTTGTAAAACCCTGTAAAATCGTGTCCAATAGTATAGTGACAGGTGTTGTATTTCTAAATATAGTCTGTTAAAGACCAATAAGGACTAAAGGCGTCAACATGCTCAATCTGAGCCTCTGAGTGACGATCCGATGTCAACATGCATAAATAACAGCCTCTGAGTGACTGATATGTCAACATGCTTAAATCATTAGCCTCTGAGTGACTGATACGTCAACATGCTTGAAATTCGGCATTTGAGTGACTAATATGTCAACATGCACAGCCTCTGAGTGACATCGGAATCAACATGCTTGTAATAAGCCTCTGAGTGATCCTTTGTGAAGTCACAACTCTCATACGTGCCATTTGTTGGACGAGATGGTTCAATTTTGTAAATATGTGAAAGTTGGATGATGAAGGGATTAAAAGTGTCAACATGTTAATATATACCTCTGAGTGACCTTTTAACGAACCAAGAGCTCGACAATGTCCGGGCACAATCCCGGGTATGCCAAGTATTGGCTACGGAGGGCTAAAAGTGCCAAAAAGATGTTTAAAAAGGTTTTTATAAGCTTTTATAAGTTAAGGGGCTAAAGTGTCAAAGTTTGAAACTGCCTTTGGGCGCTCGCGGGGCGCGAGAGGCAGGGCTTGTGCCTCTCGCGGCCCGCCAGAGAGTATCTACTGCAGAAAGTTTTGTTTGGTCTCCAAGCAAAACTCCAAAACCATTAATTCGAAACCATGGCTTCTCTAAAGTGCTATGCCACGTTTTGGGACACTTGTAAGCTTCTTCTTACACCACTAAACACCTGGCTTCACCTCCTTTGAGCTCTCCAACTATAAATAGGTGTTTAAGTGCTTCATTCCAACTTGCACCTTTCTAAATCATAACTCTTCTCCCTCCTCTGGAAGTTCCTAGCTGAAAGGAGCATCCAACTTAGTTCTCTTGCATTGTAGGAACCTCTTGTAAGTGTTCCTTGCTTTTGCATTTTCGTTTATAGGCTTTTATAGCCAAAAGTCAAGCGTTTTCATAAAACGCTTTGACTTTCGGTTAAGACCATTATGGTCCAGCCATTGTTCGAAATGAACATGGCTAAGTGATCGTAATAAGGTAGGTGTTAGACCATATAAAGGGCACCTCCTGAAGATCACGTTTGCTAGACCAATTGACAGGTCAAAGTAATGAAAATAAAAAGTCAAACACGCCATTTTTCGGAAAAATCATAAGTTGATCTTATATAAGTTATGAAACCTGTTTTGACACTTAAACAAGTTGGTAATAATTATTAGAACATGTTCGGCTCGTCAATTTCAGTTCTAGGGTCGGTTCGCAACCGAAAGTCGCGAAGTTTGACTTCTGCTTTGACTTTCAATTCTGACCCGATTTAGATTAATTACTTACTGATCTAAAGTTGCATTATGATCGTAATATAATGTAGCATAACCCTCTGAGGTTCTATTACATGATCATAATCAGAATCCAAGTTTATGCGCAGGTTCCATAATTATGCCATCTTTGACCAAAATGCCCTTTTTACATAAATCAAGGTTTTAATGATAATAAACTTGAAAATGAGTTCTCTACTGATGTAATATTATAAGTAGGATTATTTGGGATGTTAAACCAGTTATAAACTGAGTTTTCAAACATGTCCATAAACTATGTCGATAAATGACGGTTTTAGCCCTTATGGCTTATAAAATGGTTTTAATCAAATATTTTCAAGGTAAATCATTTACCTACTGATATGTTATATTAAATAACATATTTTAAACATTTTAATCTGACCTTAACATCAGTTTTTATTAAACATCGGAATCGTCATTTTACGACATAAGCGTCGTTTCGGCGCATAATATGGTTTTAAACCATATTATTGACCAAGACTTGATACCTACTGATTTTAAAACTTATTTTAAACGTATTTACAAGTAGGTACATGTTATAAACTCAGAATCCCAAATAATTTATAAACTATGTGTAAAATGACCAAAATGCCCCTTCGGTGCATAGTTTGGTCATAAAAGGTAATTTACACATATAATTGGTATCCTACTGATATTATATCATAAATAAAGTATTTTTCCAGAATACTTATGACTATAACATTAAATTATATTCAAGTTCCTTTATTACAGTATAAAATTACCAAAATGTCTTATGAGGCATAATTTCGTTTTAAAACCTTAACGGGCATACAAGTTGATATCCTACTGATATCTTAACTTATTTAAAGTATAATGGCATATAGAAATTGTCCATGACTTATCCGGTTACCCGATATCGCCGCTATACACACAGTTACGTGTATGTATCTATTTTACGGAATTTAACCAAAACGGGTTTAACCTTGTCATTAAATTTCAAAATCCAGAATGTTTATAGTTTACCCATATTATACAAGTCAAGTACTTGTCGGGTTTAAACTACATTCTGTCCGATCATCGTTTAATCAAGCGTTATACGTAATGATTATGTACACTATTCGGTTTATAAGACCGTTAGTATTTAATTGGCTAGTTTATGCCATATCCAGACTAGAGCCTTCCCGGTAAATGCTATCTGCACTTGGTACTTTTGTATACGGCTGAGTTACTTAAAAATAAAAGAAGAAGACTAGCTCAGGTAAATACTCTCGACTTATTTTCCCTATACGGGCTTGGGATATGGTAAATTATTACCGCTTGGTCCAAAATTGTGTCAATTGAATGCCCGCTTGTGGCTAGTAAACCCGCATATTTCGTTTTAATCAGTTTTGTTTGATAACTTAAACATCGGGGATTAAATTACCATGTCCTGGATATCCTCGGGTCAATACATTAGTTATTGGCCACGACCTTAGCACGGGGTGTAGGCATACACCTTTTGATGCTCATATGAAATGTTCCCAAGATGTTGGGGATGACTCCTTCGTGAGTCCTGAGTGGTGTGTATTTAATCATGTCTCGGTTTCTGTACTGGGCTCTGTATGTATTGAAAAACATGTGAATCTGATACAAGGTTGCAAGGTCAACTTTTCCAAGTTAATAAAAGATTTGTGCCGTTTTGCACTTAAAACCATTTTAAAGTTTTCAAAATGAGTCAGTTGGGTGTATTTACCAGCGTAAGCTGACGTATCGTCCAAAGGCTAAACTGTAGGTACAATACGAAATAGGCCGGAAGCTGCTCGGTAGTGATAGAGGATGTTGCAAATCCTAAATCTGCCTAAAGTCTGTTTGGTATTCTTTCCATGTACATTTTATGATCCGCCTGTGGATCTTCTATTACAAGCTTGCATATTATTTTGTATTTTCGAACATTTGGTTTGTAATAGTAATTTTACACCAAGACTTCCGATGTCCCGTGTTTAATTGACAATGATGTTATCAACTGACGTCACTGTAACATTCGTCGTAAAACGGGCTCCAAAACCCGCTCCGTTTATTAAATGTTACGTTATGTATTTACTTATTTTGTAAACTTGGTTAGTTAATTTTTTTTGGTTGATAAATAAAATATAAATATATTAAATAAATAAAGGAATAAAGGAAATTCTAATAAAATAAAAAGTTAAAAGAAAAATAATAATAATAGAGGGGTAGCCGGGTTTCGAACCCGGGTCCCCAATGAATCAACACACGCATTACACCACTACTCTACACCAACACTTGTGAACTTATTTGGAAACAAATAAATCTTATACTAAAACAAATCATTTAAATCGAATCAAGAACAGCCGCCCAAAAATCAGCGACTGTAACTCTCAAATCTCCTTCAATCTCGTTTCAATCATGAATTAAAACACTGAAACCGCTTTCAAATCACACAATATGACTCAATCATAACACATTTCAGTTACAAATCAATGTGGTAATCAAATTGTTGACCAAAAAACTTTTGTAACTGAAAACCGAAATTAAACTCCCATTCGCCTATAAATAGCAGTCCCAACCTATTCAGAAACTCGCTCACTACTCTCTATTTCTCCCAAACTCTCTCTGAAACCTCGCCGCAAGTCGCCGGAAAATTTTGGGTAACCACCGGAGCATCGCCGGAATCTCCAGTCAGAATAGCAACCCTCTCCTGTTCGATACAAATCGATTCTTTTGCAAATTTAATTTATGTATGCTGATCAAATCAAAGAAAATCAAATGATTTTACATATCAGTCAGGTTCTGGTTTTCTTGTGAAGAAGATGAAGTTTAAACGAATATTAATATAATAAAAATCCTAAGAATTGCCGGGTTAGACACACAGTCCAGTGGTGGACTGTGTGCGATCATAATATTCACGTCACGAGTTCGAGTCTTGGCCAGATCCGTATTAATAATAACCGTTTTCCTTTTTCTTTAAACCAAACACGCTAACACGCTGTAAGATGTTAAGTATAATAATATTTCTAAATTAGACGGGTTAGACACCCAGCCCAACTGGTTGGGCTGGGTGCAACGCAACATTAAGGTCGCGGGTTCGAGGCCAATCCCTATGCTGGTTCGATGATTTTAAAATTCTTTTTAAAATTAAATTAATTATGTTTAATCTAACAAGTATATAAATATAATAAAAATCAAGATATTAGCGGGTTAGACACGTAGCTCAGTTGGAAGAGCTGCGTGCACGTAAGCGGGAGGTCACAAGTTCGAGACCCACCACTCGCAGTCAAACAGTCAACGACCCGGTCAGACCACCTTGTCAGGTCTGACAAGGTTTTGGTAAATTAATATTATTTTTATTTTTGTTTTATCTTTTCATATTTCTGTAATTACATATTTTATTTAAAATATATAAAAAAAATACTTAATGATGCAAATTCAAAGGTCTTAAAATCTCTACGAATACCACAAAATAACCTAAAACTCTACAAAAAAAATAACAATAAATCGAAATATTTATTTTGTTATATTTATCAAATTATCGCGTTATTATTTAGGTTAGTATTCTTCCGTCCGTCAAATCCTCAACTCGTGCGCATCCATTATCAAGCAAGAAACGCACCCACTGTGAGTGAATTCTTACAAATTCCCCTTTTTATTCATGTTTTAGGGTGTATCATGTGTCGCTTTATTTATTTCGTTTATTCAAACTTGTGCTATTACCATTATATGATCTAAACGTGTGATGTAAATGTTGTTTGTTGTGATGTGTGCTTACATTTTGTCAAGTTGCGTGCAAATCATTCATTAGGCCCATCAGTTCCTCGTTGGAGACGAGTTGAACATCGTGTGCCTCATTAGATCGGCTCCGTTTGATTGAGCCTTGATCTCATTGTTCATCATTTGGTGTGTGCTTGTGCATTAATTGATATTATGTGTATTGTGATTAAATTTACATTTACGTTTAATCATATGTGGTTATGCACCTTTTTATAACCAGTATAACAAATTCGTTCCAATGTTATTCACTCGCCAACTTTTGTTGACCCAAAACCCTATTTTTACACATGATACAGGTGGACAGGTTGAAGCAAGGAACACATAGGAAATTGCCTTAGAAGAAAAATAAAGCAGTCATGAAAAAATGTATTTGAACATGTTGTGCTTGTATGTTTATTGTAATTTCTTCTTTAAAAAGAAATAATAAATATGAAACTTTATAGTAAATGTCATGAGCTTTGATGAAAACCCAATCATGCCCCGACTACCATTTATGCTGCGGGTCGGGGTGTGACAGATTGGTATCAGAGCCTTTGACTATAGGGATATAGGATAGGTTATTAGACCCTTAGAGCCTATACTATAGTTAGTTAGATTTTAATTGTTTATGTGGTTACATGCAAACTCATGATGTTTATTTGTTTCGTATTTATTACACAAACAAATGCATGCAAACACTTCCACTATCATTATGTGTGATACTTAAGGAGTTATACTTGTTGTCAAACATAACATGCTTACATATACATTCATCACGCATATTTCAATGTTCACATATTCAAATCATCCTCATATTTCCTTTATTCAAGATTTTGTGGCATTTTTCGTTTTTCAATCTCATCAAAGTGAGTTCTACGACGGGCATGTAGTAACTGGAAGGGTACAAGTACCGGTAGTCGAAACGTCCTGTCTAGGTTGGCATTCGTATAAATCCAATATAACGGGCCAGTTTGCCTACCTGGGGACTAACGATAAGAGTACGAAGGACCTATTAGGCCAAAGCATGCCACACCAAACGTCGTTCGAACTAACCCTACTTTGAGTTGTCATTGTGTCCGTACCAGGACACCCTCCGACCTTATACTTCACTATCATGTTTTACGATTTTCATTCGGGTGTCGCAAGTGTTAACAGGCCAACACCAATATGAACCCTACCAGAGCCCAGTAGTCATGGGTGCCCACATGACTACCAAGGCCAAGTAAGAGGACATATGGGAGCCCAAACATGAGCAAAGCCCAAGACATCCTATGGATGTAGCAAATTTATTTTCTTCATTTGTTTTGTGAATGTTCATTTCTAAATACGACACATGACACCTAAAACGTCAAACTCATACTCTCGATACGTATTCCTTGTAGATGTCTTCTAGTCACCCTCGTAGAGGTAGGAGATCAGAAAAATTCCGCGAGCGCATGGCCGCCCAAATCGCTCAACAAATGGCCGCGTAATCCCTAACATCATAGTTCAAGTTCAACAAGCCCTTACCGCTAATCCCATCAACCCAATCAACCAAGAAAATCAAAATGTTGTCAACCCTCCCCCAAATACCACTAAATACACCTTCAAGCATTTCAAATCCTGCGATCCTCCAAAATACGAAGGGACTGAAGGTGTCATCGCTCTCATCCATTGGTTTGAGGAGATGGAGAACACTTTTCTCAATTGCGACTCCCCCGATGATCGCAAGGTGCGATATGCTACCGGTCGTTTCTTCGGAGTAGCACTTACATGGTGGAATACAGAGAAGGGCAAGCGAGGTGCTGAGGATGCTATGACCTTGACTTGGGAAGAGTTGAGGGAGATCATGACAAGACGTTTCTGTCCAAGAAGCGAAATCAAGAAATTAGAAGATGAGTTCTACTCTTTGAAACAAAAGGAGGCGACCATACCACATACAACAAGAGATTCCTTGAGTTGAATCAGATGGTCCTCAACTTGTTCACTCCCCTCTACCGTTTGATCGAACACTACATTCGAGGTCTTCCTTAAAAAATTCAAGACCCTGTAATAAGTACCACACCTGCAACTTTGGAAGCAGCTATGGAGTTAGCTACAGAGCTCACCAAAAACCGCATACGGAATAAAGACTTCAAGGAGGAGAAGAAGAAGGATAAAGCATCAACCGAAACCTCAAACTCCACACCCAGACCGAATCCTCTTCTCAACCCACTTCTAAGAGAAAACGAGATGGGCAAAATTTCGCTGTCACCCAAGGCAATCAACCAGCTCCACAAGCCGTACCCCCCAAGCTATACCAATCACTCAAGTAGCACCCAACTCTACTTACCCAAGTAAGAAACCTTACATTGGACCTCACCCTCAATGCAACACCTATTTTTATCACCATTCATCTACCGTACCTTGTCGACTGTGTGCAAATTGTGGGCGTTATGGTCATTTGAGCAAAACTTGTCGCACCCCTCAAAACCAAGCCTCACCCCCTACCCAAAACATGATCCAATCATATCAACAACCCCAATACCCCATGTTTCCACATGTTCGAGCTTGCTTTAATTGTGGGGACCCTACCCATTTCAGAAACACGTGCCCTCGATTTGTTAACATCATAAACGCCCAAGCTCAAGCAAACCCAGTTAACCAAGCAAATCAAGCAAACCCAGCACTACCACCAGCAAGAGGAAGAGCTTACAACATCAACGCCAATCCTTTTGAAGATAATAACGGCCCAAACGAACAACCCAACTAGCCTTCCCTCACCAAGAGTCAAGTCTCAAATCCAACCGTCTAGTTCTTAATGTTTTCTCAATCTTTACGTATCCCTGTTATAAATTGGGAATTTATGTATCCAAGAATTTTAATGCAATTTGATATTACAGTTTTGTTTTATGTCTTTACTCATTTAACTTTCATATAATCATACATCACGACGTATCTCGATCTCATCATTTAAAGAAGTTGGGTTGTGTCTCACTTTTACATAGACTGACCCCTTTATCATAACAAACGAGAGAGGTACTGTCGTCATTCAGTCATGTATTCTTTCAGATTTGAGATTCAAGCTTTGGCTGTTGTGTTTGTTTATGGTTTGTAGATTTTAGAATCACATAGAATTAATCATAACTTACTGACAAAGCCAATGAAAATTTGACAAGAATATGGTGGATACGCCGCTAGTACTTCCTATATATAAGTATTCTTGTCAAAGGATCAGAGGTATTGTCAGGCGGTTATGAGAGGTTCCGTGTAGGTTTTAATATCGTCATGGTTGAAGTTTTTGTTTTATGATATAACCTTATCTTTTCAAACGTATCAATTCTCTCAAAACTCTTATGCATGAGATCATACCTAGTCAATCAACTCTGTTTATCCATGTTCCGTATTTTTATACTTTAGGCATCAAAAAGCGATTCCTGTAGCAGGGTATTCAACCCTTACTAGGAACGTTACCGCCTCAAATAAAATTTAAACTTTCACCCTCTTCTGATTATGTAATTGTCAAATTAAAACACCTCCCTTCGAGTCAAATATACCACTACTACTTAATTTCGGGACGAAATTTCTAAAAGTAGGGGATACTGTAACATTCGTCGTAAAACGGGTTCCAAAACCCGCTCCGTTTATTAAATGTTACGTTATGTATTTACTTATTTTGTAAACTTGGTTAGTTAATTTTTTTTTGTTAATAAATAAAATATAAATATATTAAATAAATAAAGGAATAAAGGAAATTCTAATAAAATAAAAAGTTAAAAGAAAAATAATAATAATAGAGGGGTAGCCGGGTTTTGAACCCGGGTCCCCAATGAATCAACACACGCATTACACCACTACTCTACACCAACACTTGTGAACTTATTTGGAAACAAATAAATCTTATACTAAAGCAAATCATTTAAATCGAATCAAGAACAGCCGCCCAAAAATCAGCGACTGTAACTCTCAAATCTCCTTCAATCTCGTTTCAATCATGAATTAAAACACTGAAACCGCTTTCAAATCACACAATATGACTTAATCATAACACATTTCAGTTATAAATCAATGTGGTAATCAAATTGTTGACCAAAAAACTTTTGTAACTGAAAACCGAAATTAAACTCCCATTCGCCTATAAATAGCAGTCCCAACCTATTCAGAAACTCGCTCACTACTCTCTATTTCTCCCAAACTCTCTCTAAAACCTCGCCGCAAGTCGCTGGAAAATTTTGGGTAACCGTCGGAGTATCGTCGGAATCTCCAGTCAGAATAGCAACCCTGTCCTGTTCGGTACAAATCTATTCTTTTGCAAATTTAATTTATGTATGCTGATCAAATCAAAGAAAATCAAATGATTTTACATATCAGTCAGGTTCTGGTTTTCTTGTGAAGAAGATGAAGTTTAAACGAATATTAATATAATAAAAATCCTAAGAATTGTCGGGTTAGACACACAGTCCAGTGGTGGACTGTGTGCGATCATAATATTCACGTCACGAGTTCGAGTCTTGGCCAGATCCGTATTAATAATAACCGTTTTCCTTTTTCTTTAAACCAAACACGCTAACACGCTGTAAGATGTTAAGTATAATAATATTTCTAAATTAGACGGGTTAGACACCCAGCCCAACTGGTTGGGCTGGGTGCAACGCAACATTAAGGTCGCGGGTTCGAGGCCAATCCCTACGCTGGTTCGATGATTTTAAAAATCTTTTTAAAATTAAATTAATTCTGTTTAATCTAACAAGTATATAAATATAATAAAAATCAAGATATTAGCGGGTTAGACACGTAGCTCAGTTGGAAGAGCTGCGTGCACGTAAGCGGGAGGTCACAAGTTCGAGACCCACCACTCGCGGTCAAACAGTCAACGACCCGGTCAGACCACCTTGTCAGGTCTGACAAGGTTTTTGTAAATTAATATTATTTTTATTTTTGTTTTATCTTATCATATTTTTGTAATTACATATTTTATTTAAAATCAATAAAAAAAATACTTAATGATGCAAATTCAAAGGTCTTAAAATCTCTACGAATACCACAAAATAACCTAAAACTCTACAAAAAAAGTAATAATAAATCGAAATATTTATTTTGTTATATTTATCAAATTATCGCGTTATTATTTAGGTTAGTATTCTTCCGTCCGTCAAATCCTCAACTCGTGCGCATCCATTATCAAGCAAGAAACGCACCCACTGTGAGTGAATTCTTACAAATTCCCCTTTTTATTCATGTTTTGGGGTGTATCATGTGTCGCTTTATTTATTTCGTTTATTCAAACTTGTGCTATTACCATTATATGATCTAAACGTGTGATGTAAATGTTGTTTGTTATGATGTGTGTTTACATTTTGTCAAGTTGCGTGCAAATCATTCATTAGGCCCATCAGTTCCTTGTTGGAGAATAGTTGAACATCGCGTGCCTCATTAGATCGGATCCGTTTGATTGAGCCTTGATCTCATTGTTCATCATTTGGTGTGTGCTTGTGCATTAATTGATATTATGTGTATTGTGATTAAATTTACATTTACGTTTAATCATATGTGGTTATGCACCTTTTTATAACCAATATAACAAATTTGTTCCAATGTTTTCATAAGATTCACTCGCCAACTTTTGTTGACCCAAAACCCTATTTTTACACATGATACAGGTGGACAGGTTGAAGCAAGGAACACATAGGAAATTGCCTTAGAAGAAAAATAAAGAAGTCATGAAAAATGTATTTGAACATGTTGTGCTTGTATGTTTATTGTAAATTCTTCTTTAAAAAGAAATAATAAATATGAAACTTTATAGTAAATGTCATGAGCTTTGATGAAAACCCAATCATGCCCCGACTACCATTTCCGCTGCGGGTCAGGGTGTGACAGTCACGATACTCCCCACCCGGGCCCACCGGTGTTGGATTTCGGGTCGGAAATCTGGGGTGTGACAGTTCTTGACTATATGATTAAATTAATAATGTAGGAATGTTTATGATCATCATACTTGTATGCATGTGTAAGATACTCGAACAAATTAGAGATTCGAGTAAGTAATCATACATGACTGAAATGAGTTTTGTATGATATGATGAAATAGATGTTTAGTTAATGTTAATAGATGTTAAATTGGTAATATTAGGTATTCAGATGAATGTCTAATAATATGATGAAATGGATTGCTACATAAAGATGAAAACCTAGCTAACGGATAAATTAGCATTGTTGATCAAAAGCTACGTTAACTTGATGTTAACAATCGCTTGAATTTGTTTAAGTGAACGTAGCTATAATGGTGTCCTAAGAATAGCGCTTACCGGGTAATTAACGAAATACTTAAATGAGTTGTTATAATTATCTGTGAGTTTGTATGTGTAAATAGGCAGTTGACTTTTAAGAGTCAAACTGACCTATAATAAGATCAAATGATAAATTTGATATAAAATCCGTAAGGTGGAATAGTCGTTTTAAATGATGACGAACCTAACCATCTTGCGAATGATAAATGATAGTTTGACGCTTGCCAAGCTAGGTGGAGGCTTGGGAAGAAGCGGGTCAAACGGATCAAGTACGCGGAAAGAGCATAATTGGATTTCAAGGTAAGTAAAGCTTACATCCTTAATATAGAAAATCTACTTATGTAATTGACTAAGAATAAGTGATTTGGTAATCGGAATGAGATATGAAATGCAAGGTTCCGACTTGAATCGATATGGGTCGGAACAAGTGAAAATGGTAATAAACCATATTTGATGGTAAAAAGGGTAAATCAGTAATTTAGTCATGTAATGACAAATAAATAAGAAATTTGGAAAAAAAATTACCTTATGGTGTAAGGCATACGAAATAAAAGAGTAAAATGGTAATTCAGTCACGAGTTGACAAATAAATATTAAATTTTGATATAGACACCCTATGGCGTATGCCATAACGAATCGAATGAATTGAGAAAAACATTTAAGTAATATGATCATGTGGTGTAAACTGAAACGGATACATGATGAGATGGTAAATAAATACCATCTCGTGATGATAAAATGATCATTTAGACCAAATGGATTAAATGGTGATGATATCACCATTTGACAATAATATCTAATGAACGCATGTCGAGTTTTTGTAATCACAGGGAAATGTCGTTTGGTTCTCATCGCTATTAATTAGTAACTAGTAGTGCAAAGTAATTAAAGGGTCAATGCTATGACCCGAGCCAGGTACGTGTAACGGGTCAAACTCTCAACCATGACTAAAAGGTCGGATGAGAGTTAAATGAGTCCTAAATGAAAAGGGATTACCTAAGGTAAGGAAAATCCAATAATTTAATCTGTAATCACTATGTTCTTTAGAACATAATGATTTTACATAGATTATGGTTAAATGTTCGTTTTGGTCAAAACATAATATTATAAGTCCTTCGTTGTAAAGAAGGGTCTAAGTTGACCAAAATGACCTCGAATGATAAAATAGGTAAACGACTCTAATATTTGTTTAAAAATGAGTTTTATAATACGACAGACCTCTTTGGTAATGTAAAGGCGAAAAACATAAGCCGTTTTGGCTTAATGCCTCATATTAGACCTTTTTCGTAAAAACACCAAACCGAATGGTAGAATTTAAAATATAGCATTTTTATAACTAATCCACCACAATGTATAGTTGTGGTGGAATGTAAATAGATATTTTGGTGGATAAACGAGAAACAAAGTAAGAGGAAGTGAGATTTAAGTTTATACACTTAAATCACTTAATGGGTCAAAATGAATATACGCATAAATCAAGAGTGAATGTGTAATTCATAAGAAATAAGAATCCGGGTCAAGGATTTCGGGTAAAATATGTAAGAAAATATTCTACGGATATTTAGAAACAAGTTTCGGGTAAACGGAGAAGAATTGAATGAGTTACGGAAAATGTCGTAACTAAAACAACAAACAAGAGAAAAGCTGCAGCAGCCCACCGTAAGCTACGGTGGCCTACCGTAGCTTACGGTAGGCAGCTGCTAATTGAAATTGGAAGTCTAAGCCGTAAGACAATGAGCTAGGACCGTAATGCTGGACCGTAAGCTACGGTGGCCACCGTAGCTTACAGTGGGGTCGGAAATAAAGTTTTAGTTTTTATTGTTTTTAAGACTTCATGTTTATTCGGTTATGTTATAATTTATTTATAACTAATGTATTTCATAAATTATGAAATATAGGTGATGTTTGGGAGCACCGAAGGTGGATCAAGCTATATGAAGAACCGAACAAGACCAAAGTTCAAGCTTCCGCATTTGGTTTTAATTATAATAAATCTAACCAACGATAACATGTTAAATTGTTTAAAGATGTTGAAAAAGTTTTCATAAACTCGTAATTATGAGTGATGTGTATTCGCATTCACACATCAAAATGCGAAATTTTAATAGAAATTCAAGTAAAGTAAGATAGGGTCTTACATAAGGCATTGAAACCAACCAAAATTTCGGTTATCGTTGAGGGTTAATGGGGGAAAACCATGATAAGAAGTATAGAAGCTTGAGCTAGAAATGCTCAATGCCTTCTTAACAAGAAGTTAGGCAAAACGCTAAATCGAAAAAAAAAGAATGGAAATTTTAAGAAACCGGTCCAAATTGTGGATATCAGGTATGATGCTTAAAAGGAAAAGTTAGCAAAGTGCACACATCAGTAAAGTGAACACATCAGCAAAGTAAATACATCAGCAACGTTCACACTTTAGAAAAGTGCACACTTCAAAAGGGCACACCTCAGTAAAGTGCTCACTTTAGCAAAGTGGACACTTCAGCAAAGTACACACATAAGCAAAGTGTAGATTTTAGCAAGTGCATACTTTAGCAAAGTGCACACATCAACAAATACTTCAGCAAAGTACACACATAAGCAAAGGTGCATACTTTAGCAAGTGCATACTTTAGCAAAATGCACACATCAGCAAAGTACACATCTCAGCAAAGTGTACACCCAGCAAAGTGCACGCTTCAGTAAAGTGCACATATTAGTCGTCGTGGCGCGTGATATCTAAAGGCGTTTTCTGTCGCGATACGCGACAAAACCTATTTGATTAAAACACTTTCTTTTGTCATTTTTCGACCTGTTATCACAAAAGAAATATAAAAACTAATGGTTTTTGGTGTTTATAACAGGAATATAAAATGGCTGGTACCTCACGGATGATCAAGCACGCGAAGAACCGAACACGCCTAAACCTCCATCTCCTTGGAAACATCTTTTCGGGAAAGTTAAAGAGTAGGCATACGTGACATAGTTTTCGAGTCCAAAACCTTATTGTTTTTGGACTGTAATATATTTGTGTAATAATTTATGATGTCTGTTTGTCTTGGTTATCAGTTAACCCACACTCGTAAGTTATCCATAAAAAATATTTGGGACCTAATCGTCTGAATATTTAAGATATTAGGTATAAACGGGATAGAGTGTTACATTGTATAAAACTACATATAAATGAGAAAATTAACTAATAAAAGACTAAAAAACATGCCAATCAGTTTTTTACAATTTTACAAAAAATTCGTATTAATGCACATGTGCAGTACAACTTTTTTTAAAGTTTTTTTATATATTAAACAAAGCGATTTTTATTATAAAATTTCAAATACGAAATAATTTTGGCATTTGTAAGGTTTTTTTAGTTAGTTTTTTGATTTTTTTATTTAAACTAATTTTCTAATGATCAATCCTCAATATATATATATATATATATATATATAATATATATTATATATATATATTAATATATTAAGAACTCTAAAAAAGTGAAAAACGACTGAAAAGAATTTCGATTGAATTCTCTCTAATGCTGTTAAAACCAACTTGTCAAATTCTAACTAGAACCTTAAGCTCTTAGTCTCAAACTTTAGAAGTAAACCGTAAGTCTTCAAATCAAACGTTAGAGATAAAACTTTTTTTTTTCTGAAAAGTAAACTTCATTAACAGAAACAAACCACCTCGCTAACCGAGTAAAGCAGCACTACAACAAGTGAACCCTGAAAGAAGTAAAAGTACGGAACCAGACGGAGGGTGACCATTTTTTCTTTACTTTGTTATGAAATTCTGCAAATGATGAAGCTTGTGACTCGTTGAATTCAAAGAGCAAACAACATTTAATTACAAAATAAATGAAAATAATAATTTCCTGTTAGAAAAGTCAACTTGGTGAGTCGGTCAAATAGGTATTTGCGTTACACCACACAAAAGCAAAAGAAGATTTAAGAATTAATTTTAAAGTGAATTTTCAACATCGAGAAGACGTTAACGTGTAAAATGGTAAGTTTTATATATAATTAAAAGTTTTTATTAATGAAAGTAAAAATAGATTTTAATAATTCGAACTAGCGACTAACAAAACCCTTAACTTTCATTTTCGTTAAGAGAATTTCACTTATGTTTGCTCCTAAGGCTGAGTGGTATGAAATGTAGCCCATGTGCCACCTCAATGAGACGTAAGAAATGCCCCATCCCCCTCCTCTGTTATAACAACCAAAAAATGGGTTAAAGCCTCACTCATATGCAATGGCGGCCCCTCTTTTGGTTTAAAATGAAGTGGGCTGCACAAAAAGAGTCGTCGCCGCTCGTAGCTGTGCTCGCGATGGTTCAATAGCACCCCCTAATACCATCACTAATGCAAGATGCTAAATGCACTAAAGAACCCGTCCAATCAGCTACCACATCATATATTCGTAAATACATAAAAACACTTATTTTGTCTCCAACTCTAAAAACATGCTTATCAATACTTACATTTCACATCATCACCATTTTTTTACATTTAATTTTCATAATCAAATTCTTTTTTATAATTTAATTTAAACAGTAACTTTTTTTAGAATAGCGTTAATAATTTGTTCATTGGACATCAGTGAATTGTATGCTACTCAATTTAATTAACATATTATAACAAAAAATACATTTTTAGTAAATAAATGATATAAATTTAAGTTTTATGTAGATTAATGGTTTAAAATAATATAAATCTTAACATACATGCCATGTACAAGCTGTTAAGGGCAAGATGTACAATTTACTGTTGCGTCTAAAAAAAACTTTTTTTTACCTCATGGGCCAACCATCTAAACAAAAATCAGGCACGTAGTAACGTTCCTCTCCTTCAAATGCAAGCATCTCCGATGGTGAGGGTAGAAAGATAGGTCCACATCAGCCCAAATAGAAAGCAAATTTCTTACATTGGATTTGATTTGACACTTGGGGGGCGTACTAACCAGCCTAATAACAATTGAATAATTATCACAACTAAAATATTTGTAAAGTGTTTCAAACAACACATAAATGTTAGGATCTAGCAGAGTTACTTTTCGTTTGATTGATATAGTCCTTAACGACCAAAATGAAAGTTTGAAAGACACATTTATCAAATTGGGCAATAGAGATTATTATTGGTCTATAGGTACGAAACAAACTTCTTATAGTTGTTTTTATTTCTAAAATTTTTTATGATATAAACTCTCAAATTGTTGTGAAGCATATTATTTAACTCTTAAGATGTCCCATTAAATACACTTCTTTTAGTCAAAGAGGAAATATACTTATATTAGGATAGAGGTTAATTGGAAAAGGAGTACACTGAAACTATGATTTGTGCACATACACAAACAAATAAGTAAAAATTAAAAGTAAATACATTTAGTTATATCCACATCCACATAGAAATAGGTGGTAAAAAGATAAAGATAAATCTAAATGTTTGCCTTTAAAAGTTCGTAGTTATGTTTAAAAGTATTCATAAATGACTTTCATGTTGATATTTTTTAAAGCATTGAAAGTCTGATTTTACGTATAGTTTCCCTTGTGGTTAATGTATATAACACTTTCTTATAAATATTTTGGATCTGCTATGTCTCCATCTGTAGCTTTTAATTTCTAACACGCATCGTTAACATAACACAACTCGATATGAAGTAAAGCGGGTTTATATTTAAGGTGAACGAGTTCAAATCATATATGGATCGACATGTTCATATACGATTAAAAACATGTCTAAACTCCTATAACTAGCCTAACCCATTAATGACACGATTAAACCGTTTAACTATTTGTGTTAAACAGTTTAACATATAGACAACTCATTTATAATCTGTTTATCAATACTATATGATTTTTTAAAATAGTTAAATATGTTAATAATTGAATGTGGTAATCTTGATTTGGGTATTGTTGATGGTTTGATTAAACTGGATGTATGAAACCAGTTAGGTACCATGATATGAATGATATATGTGTAGAAATTACATATGTGGTTGTTCTAGATTGAAAACTCCATGAATGTTAAATTGGATTTTCTATGAAGATGAACTTAAATGTGATAATCTTGATTTGAGTATTATTGATGGTTTGATGAAATTGAATGTATGAAACTATTTTGAAACCACGATATGAATGATATATATGTAGAAATTATATATGTGGTTGTTCTAGATTGAATACTCCATGAATGTTAAACTAGGGTTTGACATGACTATAAGAAATTAGTCTCTTTAGGTTGAATTGTAGATACTAGTCTTATGATATGAAATTTTGATGGTTGAATGTAGTTGAATCACTTGAAATGTGATTACTAGTAAATACATTGTAATTTGCTAAAATTTAGACATCTTGGATAAGAATTAAAAGTAGTGCCTACCAAGTGTTTGATAACATTCCAACATGAGTTTTGAAGTTTGTTAGGCTTTGAAATTGATGAAATTTATGAATGATGGTTAATGACCTTTGATGAAAAGGCTATGTACGAATACGTGTCCTAATAACCACTTGGGTTATGCCAAGTAAGAACTACGGACATGTTATAAAAATGTAATAAAAAGGCATATGTAATCTAGTGCACACCAAGTGCTCGATAAAATGCCTAAGTGAGTTTTATTGAATTGTTAGTGCATCTATATATGTCAACAAATAGTTTGACTATTGACCTATAATAGAATCGAATGAAATTGTGGTATAAAAAACCATAAGATGTGATGGTCATGGTATTAGATGACTAATCTAATCATATTATGGATATGATGTGATAGTTTGACTCTTAACAAGCTAGGTGGGAGCTTCGAAAGGAAGAAACGGTTTGAGTGCCCAAGGAAGCTCGAATATACGCAAGCTAAGTAAAGCTTACGCCTTCTAGAATAGAACCATTACTTCTGTGATGGAAAGTATTTTTGTTAAAAAAAACGAGGGTTACTAGAATAGCTTGAACTAACTAAAAGAAAATGGATGTGATAAACAATGATTTGTCAAGATAAGACCCTATGGTGTAAGCCATAACGGGTCAAATGGGTAAAATTATAAGGAATCACATGTTGGTTATTAAACAACGATTTGTTCAGATTTGACACTATGGTGCAAACCATATAACGTGTCAAGTGGGCAAAATTATAAGGAATCACATGTTGGCTATTAAATAATGATTTGTTAAGATAAGATCATATGTTGCAAACCATAATGGGTCAAATGGGTAAAATTATAAGGAATCACATATTGGTGATTAAACAAAGATTTGTGAAGATAAGAACCTATGGTGTAAACCATAACGGGTCAAATGGTATATATATATATATATAGGGTGGGGTTCACGAGTGAACACTAGTGTATTGATAATCAAGGGTTAGGATTAGTTCACTAGTGTTCACAATAAAGGGGTTGTTCATAAATGAACCTAACCATATATATATATAGCAATTACACTCTATAGGGTTATTACGTTTAACTAAATCGATTGAGATGAAAAGAGGAATCATGACCATTTATAATGAAACGGTTTTATGAAACCACAATGGGGAGGGGTTAATCAGTTAAGAGGGTTATTACTAAAAGTTAATAAGTTATTGACTCTATTGTACCAATCTTTAAAGGATATTTATAGTAATCAATGGAGGTAAAACGTGGATGTCAAACATTGATGGCTATTCTCATGAGTTAAAAGTGAGCAAAGCTACCCTCGTGGATGCCAAACCTTGATGGTTGTTCTCATGAGTTAAAAATGAGCAAAGCTACCCTTGGTAAGTCACTGGTAAGATCACACCACAATTGTCCAAAAGTTGACCAACCCACCCTTTTTATGTCTAAAGACAATTATGGATGTGAAAGTGTAAATTAAGTCCAATTGATAAATTCGGACTTAACTTGTTATGCCTTGAAAACAGTTTGGAAACTAAAGGGGAGAAATTGAGGATTTGAGACTTAAGTGTTCAAAACTCCATAACGGGTCGAGCTAAACCAAATAAAACTGAGCGCTCAACATAAACAATTTTCATACTAATTGGGGTGAAAGTGTAGGATCCGATGCATTTAGACGGAAGTTTGGATAAAAAATAACTCGGTAGAAATTTTTGTAGCATAACGTTTAAATCAGCTTGTTTGAATTAGCTTCCAGAATGTACCGAAAGAGCATATATCTTTGAAAAGATAGAGAGAATCACACAGGTTCTCTCTCTCATACCCAAAAAAAATATGTAGGCCATGCGCAAGACACTACTTATATAGGACATGTTCTTGCACTCCTACGTGCGTAGGACTCCTCCGTGCGTAGGAGTCATGCGCATGTTCATGTCATAAGCATCCTAAACATAATAACTTATACAATATTCAACACATGGTCTATCTAGCCTATTCGCACAGTGTCGGACTGTCACACCCCAACCTATGGCGGAATCATCGGGGAGGACGTAAATAGATTTCTCGAAACTTCATAACACTAAATGTGACAAGTATTTAATAAACCAACTTCATTTCATTGCTAACATCAAGTACATTGTTTGAAATAGAATTACAACAAATTTCAAACAAAATAAGTACAACTAGTATGGTATCACTAATCTATAAACAAGAATTAAAGTTTGGTGCGTTTCTAGTCCTTCCTACTAGATTTTTTTCAATGCGTCACGAACACAATCCTACAATACATAGTAAAGTAACATGTCAACACATACAAGTTTAAGTGTACTAGCATAAGTGTAAAAGAGTTTGACGAAATCCACATGGCAATAACGTACACTAAGGCGTTCTACACATAACTAGCATGCAAAACATGCCTGTCAACCAAAGTTCACCGCTAGCGTAATCTTATCATCGCAATAAGACCGTTTTATTACTTAACATGACCTCACGAATACGAGCGGTACGTTACTCCTATACGCTATACATGTTAAGGGAGGCTTATACGAAGTTAATGACAAAGCACTATGCACGTAAAGTTTCTAGCATGTATGTATTCCTAAGTATAACGTTCAAGCACGTAAGTTGGATTCGATTGCATGTATAAGTGTTTGTGTGAGTTTTTGTATAGTGTATATATTGCACACAAAAGTGTTAAAATGAAAAGGGATCATGTATACTCACAGTTTTGCAAATCTTTCCTAGCAATCCGCGAGTCGTTAGGTTGGCGAGTAGGACACGTAGTTATTCAATGTGAGGGGATAGAGTTGTGTGGGTATTCTGAGTTGGTGGAGATTATAGATTCGAAAACAGAAGGTACAAAAGGTAAACGGGAAAAGATGCCACTTCGTACAAAGTGACCACTTCGTGCGAAGTGATCATTCAATACGTGCGAAGGGACTGTTTCTGGTAATTTTAGCTCGTTTTAGCTCCCGTTTCGTCAATGAGTTCTGTTGAACGAGATTTTAGGGACGAAGCAATTTAGTTCTAGCTCAAAACAGTTAACCATGACTCGGTCAATATCGGGAACTTGACTAAATGAGAAAGTAGGTATTTTATAGTATTTAGTTACGTCCACAATCTAACAATTTTGTTATAAATGTCAAGCATGGGGGTACGATACCTAGTTATATGATTCACCAAAGCACAAGTTTATCAACAAAGTTGATAAACCCGGCTGGTCATGAATGACAAAAATAAAATATGTTCAAGTGGTTTCTAGAACTTAATTCGGGTAGCCAAGGCTTCCAACGTTCTCACACTTGCTGGAACACAATTCAATCCTATTGAGGAAGATGAACTCGAACCAGCTCCTACACTTGGTGTAAAAGAAAAAGAGGAGAAGAATTATAAAAACACAAGGTAATAGGGAGTTAAACTCACTTAGAACAATCTGGGATCAATTTGCCAAGATTTCGTGTGTTTGGGGGTGGAAGTGAGAAGATTCGGAAAGATTGAAGTCGTGAAATGAGCTGGTATTTATAAGAACATGTTGCTGCCAGCTCCACTTTGTGCGAAGAGGCTTCACTTCGTGCGAAGTGGGTTCAACTCGCATGAATGGGTTGGTTAGGGGCTTTTTTTGCGTATTTTAGCCGTTTTCGAGTATTTTAAGTCTAAAGTTGTAACGTAAGAGTATTGCACGTATAATAAGTGTTGGTTTGCATAAAAGAGGTATTTGAATGATTGATTATATGTATAATGAGCGTGTAAACTAGGAATTTTCATTATGATCAAAGTCTCGGGTTTCAAAGTTGGAAATGTATATGAGTATAATATGACCACAAGTTTCTATAAATAGTAATACGAATATGTTTTCTAAATATGGAAAGTATGAAAATGTGAAGCGTTATAGTCTCCCGTTGTTTAGGAAATTTCATCCCAAAATTTATTTAAGAGGAAGACTTTGGAAAATATGGCATTTTGATGATTTAATATAAGTGATAATCATTTAAAATGTTTTGGTCAAGAACGTGAACTTGGAGTTAAAAGCTTGTTCGGTGTTTATGTATAAGCGTGTTGAAAATTTGTGATTCCAAAAGTTTTGACTAGATAATGGTTCGTGGTTGTTTGGGCTTACGCAGGAAAATTTTGGAGGGATAAAAGGTAGGTTTGTAAAAGTAACTCGTTTGACTAAGGCGATTTGAGACATCAATGAGTAAGAGTGTCAGAATAAGTAAAACGTGTGTGCGTGTATAGGCAAAGTGAGTTTGTCTAAGTTTGAATAAATTGATACAAGGAATGTTTCAAAAAGAAGGCGACTTAAGAGGAAGGTTTTAGTATAAACAAGGATGTAATGTAATGTGCGGCCCGTACCGTATATTGTAGGAAAGTTTTATCAGTTTTAAGGCATATTAGTAAAATAATTTGTCGTAAAAGAATGATTATTGGTGAGAATGCAGGGTGGTAAATATTTACGGTATCAAAAGGTTTTGGCCGTACTAGGCTGACTAGTTGGAGTTTACCGACATAAAGAATGAAGGGTAGTTTTAAAATATTTAGACAGTACCAAGCTGTTGAGGATGTGTGATAAAAAGAGGGTAGGCGTTTAGGATGATTTACTATAGATAATGTTTGGATGAATTGTATAGGAATAGTTGAGGATAATCGAGGCATGAGAGTGAATGAACGATTCGATGGGTGGAAGAGAGGGGTAAGAATGGTGTTGATATTGGATAAAATGAGAACATGAAGCGTTGAGAGATGCGAGTGGAGTGGTAGCCGTTACAGCTAACAATTTTGAGAGTGAGGGTTTGTCATGGATAGTCGAGTATCGATCATTTCGAAGTATGTTTGGGTATGACTGAGGAAAAGATTGTGAGTCACCAAAGTTTGTTGTTTAGTTAAACGTATTTAATAAGGTCCAGGAAAAAACACCGAATTTTCTCATGGCATGTTTTACGAAAGTTTGATAACATGGTAGGGACACTTATATATACGATGTACTAGCGGCGTATCCACCATGTTCACACCATGTTACGTCTGTTTCACTATTTGGTGTCATGTTACGTTCCGTGTTACGATACACAGTGGAACCCACTATGGTTTTCATGTGCCTACCAATATAATCTCGTGTGCACCCGCAATTATCTTGGTTCGTGCATGATCTGCATAGTGTGTACTAGTAGTACATGGGACAGGGTACATTTTAATATTACAAGCGAGAATGTGTGTGTGCAATAGTGTATAAAAGTTAAGCATATAAGCATGATTGCATTGAAGTATAACGTAGGCGAAACCACTCTGGTTAAAGCTACATATAGATTTCAAGTAAGACTACTAAGTAGTGCGAATGTATGAGTTTTGAGGATGATTGATAACAAACACGTATAAGGTCAGCATGTAGTGTAGAACGTATAAGTTGAAGTATAATGAAGTTAAGCATACATAAGTTACCATGAAGTTGTGAGTGTGTAAAATACGAAGTGTAAAGATAATATGTGCAAGATTGTCATGAAATAGTGACTGTATAAATTGAAACGTGTAAGATGTTATGCATGCATTTGGTTTCTTGAGTCAAAACATTGAGTTTATCGAAACAGAATAAGTCGAGTTTGTCGGGAATGAAAGATGAGACTTGTGAATGCCGAGAGAATATTGAGATAATTATTAATTTACAATGAAAGATGCAGTTTGTAAAAAGAAAATGCTACTTTTGTTTTGAAAATTTTGGATTTGCGTATGTCGTATGCTGCCCGATCTCATGAATCTTTGATGCCCACGTGTTTAGATATAGAATTGCGTATACACAGAAGGGTTTTCAATAGTGAGTTTGCTTTATTGAAAGTATTTATATCAAGATGAGAAACGTTGCGCTTTAAATTTTCTATGGAAAAACTTTGGTGTTGAAAGTATTTTAGCAAGGTGAACTTATAGATAGTCGAACTTTGTTGGTATAGGCGTGTAGGTCTAGGGTTATTATGTCTAGTGTAAGTATCGGGAGTTGGGTTGACCGGATGAGGTGGTTGTGGTAGGTTGATTGAACGGTAGTTTTGATGGTAGGTCGTCGGGTTCCTACTAAATTGTTTAGAGGTTCAATGCTTAGGACATAATGGTATGGTGTACGTGTGAGTTATCGGTCATGGGTATTGGAAGATTCCCTAGGTATGGTTCGTATCAGGTTTCTTGCGTTGTGATTATAGGCCAGGGACGTAAGAGTCTCATTTTTGTTCTAAGGTACTAATGGATTTTTCAATAAAAGTGGTAGTTCTAAGTTAGGATCTATGGTTGAAAATCGAAGTCTCGAGGGACATGTAGTAATCAAAGTCTCACGGTTTTGCAAAGCTTTCCTAGCAATCCGCGAGTCGTTAGGTTGGGGAGTCGGACACCATAGTTATTCAATGTGAGGGGATAGAGTTGTGTGGGTATTCTGGGTTGGCGGAGATTGTAGATTCGAAAACATAAGGTACGAAAGGTAAACGGGAAAAGATGCCACTTCGTACAAAGTGACCACTTCGTGCGAAGTGACCACTCCGTGCGAAGTGATTGTCCACTTCGTGCGAAAGAACTGTTTCTAGTAATTTTAGCTAGTTTTAGCTCCCGTTTCGACAATGAGTTCTGTTGAACGAGATTTTAGGGACGAAGCAGTTTAGTTCTAGCTCACAACAGTTATCCATGACTCGGTCAATATCGGGAACATGACTAAATGAGAAAGTAGGTATTTTATAGTATTTAGTTATGTCTAAAGTCTAACAATTATCTCATAAATATCAAGCATGGGGGTACGAATACCTCGCTATATGATTCACCAAAGCACAAGTTTATCAACAAAGTTGATAAACTCAGTTGGTCATGAATGACAGAAATATAATATGTTCAAGTGGGGTGTGGAACTTAATTCGGGTAGCTAAGGCTCCCAACATTCTCACACTTGCTGAAACAGAAGTTCAATTCTATTGAGGATGATGAACTCGATCAGCTCCTACACTTGGTGTAAAAGAAAAAGAGGAGAAGAATTATAAAAACATAAGGTAATAGGGAGTTAAACTGACTTAGAACAATCTGTGATCAATCTGCCAAGATTTCTTGTGTTTGGGGGTGGAAGTGAGAATATTCGAAAAGATTGAAGTTGTGAAATGAGCTGGTGCTACGAGCTCCACTTCGTGCGAAGTGGGTTCAACTCGCATGAATGGGTTGGTTCGGGGCTTTTTTGCGTATTTTAGCCGGTTTTCGAGTATTTTAAGTATAAAGTTGTAACGTAAGAGTATTGCACGTATAATAAGTGTTGGTTTGCATAAAAAGAGGTACTTGAATGATTGCTTGTATGTATAACGAGTGTGTAAAGTAGGAATTTTCATTATGATCAAAGTCTCGGGTTTCTGTGAGTCCCAAAACCGATTCGGATCACAGTGGTTGATTGTTTTCACCCAAACAACTATGGATTAGTTGTTTGAATGTGCAAATACTAAGAAAAACCAAGCAAAGAAGATGAAGAATCTTGTTTGGATCAAACAACTAGTGTTGTATATGAAATCCCAATAACATGTAATCAATAACAGCGCCTGGATATTTGGATGAGAGCACAATACCAAAAATCACAACACAAGAAGATCACCAAAATCTGTCCAAGAAGCTTGGACATACATGCATTGATCATCATATTTATACAATCCAGCGTATTTAGGTTGCTAAATATGCCGCATACATACAAGTTTCACCATATTGCACTTTTGACCCTTTAACTTTGTCTAACCATTACAAACTAGCTAAAACTATGGATAATCAAGCACCAACGGTCTCAAAAGTTCTAACAATGTCCCCCCTAGACCGTTGCGTGCTTGGGCTTCTTCAATCTTGCTTGCGAGCTTCTGGGTCTGTGGCGGGTCCTTCATCCTTGTCTTGTGCAGCTTGAACGGTAGGTTGATACGTGGTTGATTCGATTGTTTCTTCAGAGCTTAGATTAACAATAGCTTCACTTGAGGGTTGTTGTAACTCCGTAGTGACTTCATATGTGGATGAAATCGGAGTTTGAGGGTGAGATGCAGCTTGAGATGGTGAGGAGGCTTTCTATTATGATGATGAGTTATGCTTTCTCTTTCTTTTTCTTGCCTCCTCCTTTTCTGTCTGCTTCTGAATCTTGAGAACAATTTCCATCATCTCTATCTTCCTCTCTCGAGCTCATTCCACAGCCCTTTGGAATAGCATTCCTTCTTCTCTGTACTCATTTCCGGCTCCAACGTGGATTTTGCGACCAAAGAGAATGTTGAGATCGGAGAGGCAGAACATGAAAACATCCATCGGGTCTAGAATTCGAATATCTTCGTTAGACACTAATCAGATCACTGCTTCTCCTGTCTTCCCAGCGTAAAACCATTTCTTGAAGTGTGTAAGCATAACATGCTGTTCAGGTGGAATTTTGACTTTTGTTTCGACCTTAGCAGGATCTATTACCCATGTAACCATCCCTTTTCCTGTGATGGGATCTTTTGTCGTCTTTGACACTCTTCTTCGAGGTCGTTGCGGCTTGAAAACTGTGAAGCCCCGATTGCATTCTCTTAAAATGAGTCTTTCAAAGTTACTCTGATGCTGCTGTTGGTCGGGTTTATCAGGTCTAGCCTCCCCAGTTCTCGAATGTCCCATCTTGGAAGGCTTTTCATGTCAGCTCCGGTCTTGAAATGCTAAATAACACCACCTCGTCTCTTTACGATGAACATCCCTTTAAGATTGCAGTACTTCCAGCTTATTATTCTATCAGTGACTTTAGATTTTTCAACGATGACCACCTGATAGAAATCTGGAAGCTTTTCCCTTTCTTTTCTGAACCATTCAGGGTGCATTGGAGTTATTGCGTCACCGTCCTCAGTTTCATAAATAGTATCATCTTCCAAACTCCACTCAACAAATCTCGCTGGAATTTCATCTCTGTCTACCTCCTCCTCTTCACTTTCATCATCCTCATTGACTTTCACGGCCGATTCTAAGTGCTTTTTCTTCTTTTCTGCAGCCTCAGCTTTTTGTCTTTCCTCTTCAGTCTTGAACTTCTCATAATAAAAAATATCAGTAGATGAGAACATCGGTGGTATGTCCACTTTGGTGCAAAGTGCTCTGATCATACGATACATCTTTTCCATCCCATCTTGCTGAAATCTCACAAATCTCGTCTGTTCTTTGACGTATGCGTGAAGCTCTTTGTTTTTCTTTCTTTGTTCCCTCAGCTTCTCGCGAATAATGTTTGTGTTGCTTACTTGATGCTTCAATAGGCAGATTTCCCTGAGCTGGGCCTTTCCCAATATCTTTTGCTAGCTTATCGTACAACTCCTGAAATGGACGAGGTCTTCGAGGCGCTTGTTGCGGCATTTGTCTTGGTTGTTCCTCTGTCGAAGGTCCTTCCCCAGTTTTCTTACGCTTCTGCGGGGGAGATAGACTTGGGGCTTCTGGATCGACAATCAATTGATCTACAAACTCGTCCAACTGCTCTTGCTCGGTGGTGACCGTCACCGGTGTTTTGGATTCTGTCATATGTCGTCTCTTTCTTCTAGTTTCTCTCTTCTCTCTTTCTTCGGCCTCATGAATCACACGGAGATTCTCTATATGCTCACGATGTTCTCTGGTGCCTCCGGCACTGAAACTGCTTTCCATCAACGTTCTTGAGGAGCACTATCTTTCCGTTTCTTCGAGGAGTCCCCTTCCTTCATGATTTTCTTTCCTTTATTCTTTCTAACCAGTTGCTCGGTTTCCTCTTCTTCCTCCTCCAGTTCCTCATCACCATCTCCTTGTCTCTTTTTCTTAACCCGTTCTCTGTATTTCTCATAGGTTGCTTTTACGACAGGGTATCTTTCCTCCCTATACATCCATTGATGCAACAGTACCCATTCCTCTGTCTTTAGCTCGATAATCTGACGCCCTATTGGCAGCTGGAACTTGTATAGGTCGCCATCATGAGGAAGATTTGGATGTTGGTCATTGATGAGGAGCTGAACAAAATGAGGGTACATGGCCCATGTGGAGGAATTTGCATTATCAACCATGCAGTAAAAAATGAGGCCAGAGATATAAAATGACTGCTTTGTGCGGAGGCTAAGCATAGCAGCCGACCATTCTAAGTTCAAACCGTCATATCCTCCTTTCCTATATGCAAAGCTCATAGCGAATACATGAAGAATGAATCTCCAGTCCTTGGTAAGCCCTTTCTTTTGATCTCGTTTTTCTCTCTAAAGTCTCCAATATACCTCATCCCTTTAAACCCATCTAGGATGTCGTCCTTCTTCATTCTGAGCAAATCACTGTTCTTGTCTCCAAGACTGAGGACTCTGCGTATGTTCTCCTCTGTAACTACGATCTTCTTATTTCTGACTGTAGCTGTGATTCTTTTAATTTCGTTTACGGTCGACACTTTGGCTATTTTCCAAAACTCTTCGATGTGGATGTTGTAGATGATCGGATCGGCTTGTACAGCGTAGCTGATCCTACTTGAATTTATCCACTCTGCTACATCTTCAAAATCGATTGGAGGTGGGACCAACTTGCATGGCTGATTGTGCTTTCGAGTTTTATCCCAAATAATCTCCTTCACCATTTCTGAAATCGAAAACCAACTAAGTTATATATATATATATATATAAGTATAAGTATATACAAGTATATAATAGTAATAATAAGGAAATATATACAAAATAAACTCATAAATCCGCTACTATTTACGTCGGGAAAAACCGCTAAGTTCGCCGGGCACAAGATTGTGCTCGAGACTTAGATACACCTACGCTGATTGAGGAGTATTTACGCTGCACAAGAGCAGTGGACCTAACTCTGACCTGAAAATGTATCTAGCGAAGATAAGTATCTAGGCTGGTTTACCGCCGTAATTGTCAATTATGCCGGTTGCTTGAACTCGCGTTTAAGACTTAAATCCGCTGACTCGAGGGTTTGAGCTAATTACGCCATATTCAAAATAATTACGTTGCATTCATAATAAATACGCTGGCTTCAAGTTTTTCTTGATAAACCCCTGAAAACCGAATGAATGCCAGATTTCAATATGTATATGCAACACACTAGTATTTTGAAATCTACGCATTATATCAGCAAACACTCTATATTTGAAAACAAAAAAAAACATACCGATATCGATTTTACCAACTTTTGATCAGATTATTTATTGAAGATTGAAAATGAAAGTGGGTTGTTGAGTGATAAGAAGATGATGAAATGAATTTGAAAAAGGTTGCACAAAAATGAGACTGAAATATATATATATATATACATGGTTACCTTCTAGCGTATTTATTAAATACGTTGGAACAGTAAATACGCCGCGATGATACATTTGTGAGATATCTTCATCTTTAAGAAATCTTAGAAACAAATACGCTCGAAAATTTTAACATTTCTCGAAAAAAGTGGCCCCTTTTTTATAGAAAATTAATGCAAGAATTTAAATTAAACTTAATTGAAGAGAAAAATTGCAATCTGGATCATGAAAGTTGTTTTTGGGTCCGGAAGCCTCCTTTTACACAAAAAATTTTGCTAACTGGCTTGAATCCTGTGACTTTCCTGCAAAAAGATCATACTGGTAATACTTCGTTCGTTTGAGATAAAATATTGGATATATTAAATAATTAAGACACAAGAAAAACTGTCAGTATGCTTGTCCTTTTAAATCCATGCACCTATCTTTCAACATACGATCGGAGAGCCTTTTTATCATGTTGCAGTAATATTGACAAGAAATTCAATGTTCCCCTACTCATGCTGAAACAGTCAGAATATTGTGCCCGTGAGTCCCACATCAGGACATACCCCCGCGATCAAGGTATGCTCAAAGATTCCTCATAACAGGTGAGTATACTGACTTCATTCGTTTTTGAGATTTCAACGTTAGACAGTTGGTGTTTAGGTCAGTACTTCCGTACAACAGAGAGACCAAGGTCTAACGAGGGCTATGGCAGATACCAGGTGCGGTACGATTTAAGCATTTGCATGATTCTCAATGAGAGATTCATTTGTGTAGGGTTTTGGCTGCATAGGCTCTTTTTGAAAAGATATCATAGCTATGTCTAGGTCAGCATATATCTGGATGCAGCAGAAGAGCAACTATGATATCCCCGAATGATTAGCCAATATAAAGACCCGAAATCTCAGAATTTGGCAATCTATCAACGCAAGATTTAAGACCATTAAGCCATACGCCGCAACGTGTTACCCGCAAGTTGCACAACATTGTGGGTATTCGGAATTCTTATGTGATCATTAGAGTTTGTCTCTGTTTCGCAGTTTATTTCAAGGTAGGTCGTTGCTTGAGTCCTTAATCTATTTCTGTTTTAAGATCAGAACAAAAGTGTTAGCAGTTTTTCTATCATTTCTCATGAGGTGCCAAAGAAGGAATCAGTCTCAACAATATTTCTGGAAAACTTCCCCCCTTAAAATTTTATTTTCGAGAATCCATTGCTTGAAAAGAAATTTTAACCTTGCAGAAAATCTTTTTGTGGGACACATTTTATGAGATTGTTATTTATTATAAAGACCTTTTTTTTCACCAAAAGTCAATTCCACTCAAGGAAGTTCACCATTTCCAACCAGGTTACCAACTGGTTGAATCGAGCTTTATCGAAGGCTTTCGTAAATATATCAGCTTTTTGTTGCACTGAATCCACTGGCACCACTTGGATGTCTCCTTTCTCGTACGCATCTCTAATTGCATGAATGCGAATTTTGATGTGTTTCGTTCTTGTGTGGTGGATGGGATTCTTCACAATCCCCAGACACGCTTCATTGTCGATGAATATCGGAGTCTTCATGATGTTGATCCCATAATCCAACAACTGATTATGTATCCAAAGGACTTGTGAACAGTAACTGTAAGCTGCCGTGTATTCAGCCTGAGCGGTAGATGTAGAGACTGTTGTCTGCTTTTTGCTCTGCCATAAAATAAGACGATTTCCCAAGAATTGGCAGCCTCCGGTGACAGATTTTCTGTCTACTTTGCAACCTGCATGATCACTGTCAGAGTAAGCTATTAAATCAAAATTACTATCTTTAGGATACCACAAACCAAGCTTTGGAGTTCCTTTGAGATAGCGAAAGATTCTCTTGACGGCAACATCATGCGATTCTTTGGGATTTGTCTGAAAGCGGGCACAGAGACAGACAGCCCACATTATGTCAGGCCTACTAGCGGTCAGATACATTAACGAGCCAATCATTGAGCGATAGAGAGATTTGATCACTGGCTTTCCTTGAAGATCTGAAGTGAGTTCCGTCTGAGCAGCAAAGGAGTGCTGGCGGATTTGCAGTCATTCATGCTATATTTCAAAAGAATATCTCTGATATACTTAGCCTGATGAATGAGGATACCATCTTTTCTTTGCTTCACTTCTAATCCTAAGAAAAACGTGAGTTCTCCCATCATACTCATCTCGAACTTCGCTTTCATCACCTTCTCGAATTCTCTGCAAAGGGCTTCATCTGTCGACCCAAAAATGATATTGTCTACGTAGATTTGAACCAACATCAAATCTTCTCCAATCCTTTTTGTGAAGAGAGTCATGTCTATTTTGCCTCTTGAGTATCCACACTCCAGAAGATATGTTGACAAAGTCTCGTACCATGCTCTAGGAGCTTGGTGAAGACCATAGAGAGCTTTGTCAAGCTTGTAGTATTTCGTGGGAGAATGTGGATCTTCAAAACCTGGAGGCTGACAGACGTAAACTTCTTCTTTCACCTTCCCATACAGAAAGGTACTCTTTACATCCATTTGAAACACCTAAAAGTCGACGAGCATAGTTCTTGCAGCTTCGATGAGAGTTCTGTTTTTGCGTTCTGCTACCCCATTTTGCTGAGGAGTCCTGGCAGCACTGTATTGGAGGCGAATTCCCTTATCTTCACAGAGAAGACAAACGTATGATTTTTAAATTCAGTTCCGTTGTCGCTTCTGATGGGGTTGACTTTCAGCTTGATCACATTTTCAATCATGGGAATGTAGCTCTTCAGAATGGATGCCGTTTCGCTTTTGGCTTCAAGAAAGAATACCCATGAAAACCGTGAGAAATCATCTGTAATCACCAAACAATAAGATCTTTTAGCTAAACTTTTAACGCTAATTGGGCCGAAAAGATCCATGTGAAGTAATTGCAGAGGGGCAGAAATCGTATTCACTGCTTTGGACTTATGAGGCTTTTTATGTTGCTTTCCTTGGGCGCATGCGATACACTTTTCAGAAAAAGGAAAATCTTTCATAGGTAAACCTCTTACTAGATTTAATTTTGAAAGTTTATTTATGTTCTTAAAATTCACATGTCCCAAACGCTTGTGCCACAACAGTGATTCCGATTCAGATGATTTGACCTAAGACATGTCATTGGCTCATTTGATTTGGCATTCTTCATATTTAGCACATAGGTGTTATTTTGACAGGGAGCTCTAAGCATGATCATTTCTTTAGGGACGGAGTAACCGGGTTTGAAGAATAAGCACTCCGTGTCATTGAACAACACTGCGATTCCTTTGTCACAGACTTGTGAAACACTCATAAGATTGTAACATAATTCTGGAACATAGTTCACATTCTCCAAAGTGAGTGCTTCTGACACGACGTCACCCATTCCGACGATTTTTCCTCCCTTTTCGTCTCCGGCAAAGGATACAAAGTCACCATCAATAACTCGAAAGTTGGTAAGCAGATCCTTTAGCCCAGTCATATGCCTGGAGCAACCGCTATCAACGTGCCAGATATACTCCATGAGCATCCGAAGCCATTTCTGAATTTTATTCTGTTATACAACAACAACAACAACAACAAAAAATATGTACAAATTATCTAGTTTTTGGAACCCAGACTTGCTTTACATTAGTTCTATCATGATTTCGAGCAAGAGTGTTATCTTTTCTTTTCCAAAAACAGGTTGAATCAACTATGCATTTTACTGATTTATTTAAATTGTCAAATTGACCAGTAAAACTTTTAGCGAGATCTTAACTAGGTTTAGAAAATTTCTTGCTTTTACAATGTTTCGCCACATGTCCTAAATCACCATAGCGAAAACATTGTTTTTGACTCGATCTTTTCTTCCTGGGTGCTGAGTGTGAAGATGATATATGTGATGAGAGTTTGGAGCATCTTGAGGATTTTGATGATGTAATGTGGCTTGAATCGTTAGCTTTCTCCAGTTTCTTATTAGGATGATGTTTATCTTCAATGTCGACTTCACTGTGCTCACTGTATGATGAGGAGCTTGATTCTTGACTTTCATCTGACCTTTCTTCATCACTTTCTGAAGTTGTTGTGCTTGAATCTTTAGGGAAATCTTTATCAGTCTCTGATGTACCTGCAACTGATGGAACAAATTCTTGAATTTCCTCTGTAAGGAATTTTCCAAAACTGTTTTTCTTTAACTCTGGCACAAATACAGGAGATTCAAGCATAACATTTTCATCATTAAGAACAAAGTTTAGGTCATAACCCTCAACCTTAGCAATCCCTTGGTTGTGAGCCTTAAGTGTAGGCACATTGCCATTACAGTCATCTCGAATTGTCAATTCAGGCATACAGCCATTACAATCATCCATCCTAGATAAACTATTACAGTTATCTCGAATATAAATTTTGTTCGTCTTATCACAATTCCAGGCGGACCAGTTAAGAGTTGAATAACTGTCACCTGCATAGCCTATTCGTATTTTCATCCCTCCACAATCATCTTCCGCATCGCACACATCTTCCTTACTCTCGCATAGATCGGCATTACTTTCAGAAAGGTTAGTGTTGTTTTCGGATTTATAAAAAATACTTTGATCCAAAAGATCATTTTTATTGATTAAGTCGTTCTTAGGATGAGGAGATGGCATAGGAACATAATTTTTTGCTGTTCGGAGGAGGAAATAATTTTCTTTCGTTTCCGAATTTATCTTTATACCCAATTCCATCCTTTATGAATGTCGGTCGTTGGCAGTTTACAATGTCAACCAGTGCTTTTTGGCTAATTTTCTATTTATTAATAATGATTTGTAGCTTATTGTTTTCGTTTAGAGATTTTTCTAGCTTTTCGGTCAAATCATTTATGATAAAATCTTTTCTGAAAACAGATTCCTTTAGAGTCTGCATTTCAGCTATGGTTGAATTCAACTTTCGCTGATATGCAGCCTCATTTTCTTTTAGTTCTTGATTTATTTTCAAAACTTTTTCTTTTTCTTTAATTATATTACGGTTGAGTGATTTGTAGTGTGCCACGATGTTCAAACATGGTTTTGAGCACTGCTTTGCTTTAAATTCATATGGAATGTTGTTTACCAAATCCTTATCCTCAGCTTCTGATTTCATGGCGGTAGAGGATGTTCCAACCGCTTCATTCTTGCTGGTACTGATGACTTCTTGAACAGCAGGCTTCGACTCATTCATTTCAGCTTTCTATTTCTCTTCTCTGAGGCAGGAGAGATGATGCTTTTTAAACCAGTATCATCTTTTGGAATCTTGGAGGTTTGTTTTTCAACACCATTTGAAGCAGACGTGGCAGAGACAGTGGTAATGTTTGCCATGAGGGCCTTGTTTACTTCACCTTTTGCCTCAGCTATCTCCTCTGACCAATCATAGTCTACCACCACTAAAGCCTTATGGTTATTGTCAGCAGCATTATTATTTCCTTCAATGGCGATCAGCCTCCTTGTCGGGTTGATTTCGGTATTCTCGCTCTTCAGCAACGGACACTCTCTTTTGAAATGGCCCAAGTCTTTGCAATTATAACATCTAAGCTTGGACTTGTCGAATCCAGCTTTTCCAATAGCCAACCTCTTTCCTGTTTTATCTTGGAATTTCTTCAACCATAGAGTGATCATTGCCATCTGCCATTTCAGATCCATCTCCTCCATGTCGTCTGGATCTACTTGATACATGTCCTCTGCTGTGAGGAATTCTCTCTTCAACTCTCTTGACATAAGCGCCTCATAGCTACTTAAGAAAGTATTAAAAAGAGCTACATGTTCTGTGGAAATTTTAAGTGCTTGAGTGTCGCTGGCCACGGTGGTCTTCTCGAAGATGATGAGGCCTTCACAGAGTTTGCGGAAACATTCGAATAGGATTCGACAGGACTTTGGGAATTTAATCCACAAGAGGTGACAGGAGCAAGAAATGCCATATTCTTGGGGACCGAGGTTGCAGCAGCTTGCTGAGACGTCTTCTAAGAATATCCAGTTTGATTCATCTCTCGTTTCATGATGTCCATTTCAAAGGCTTTTAAGGTGTTAATCAATTCTGAGAGAGTAACTGGAGTTGTGCTGGTGAGGAAAGTTCTCTTAATCATCATGCATTGAAGACTCCATTCTTTTGGTAGAGAATCTAGCAGCTTCTTGATTGATGCATAATATGAAACTGGGTTTCCCACCTTCTTCATCTTGGTCAACACCCCTAGAAATCTGCTTATGTGGTCGGACAAGCTTTCACCACGAATACTTCCAAACATATCATATTCTTTCTGCACCATGTCTTGTTTGTTCTCCCTGAGTTCCTCATTGCCTTCATAATGGTTGATTAGAGCCAACCACAGTTCATGTGCCAAGGGGTATTCTTCAAACAGATTGTTATCATCTTTTGACAGAGCCATAGTGAGAGCAGCGTGAGCCCTCTAGTAACGTTGAATGAGTGTCCTATCTTCATCTGTGAATGTTGAAGGATCTTCATTGATAGTACGGATGTCATCACGTATTATCATGGGAACATGCGGGCCCACAGTGACTGACATCCATTGAGTATAATCGGTATACTCAAAGAAGGACTTGATCCTGTTTTTCCAGCTGTTGAAATCCTCCGAACCTTTCAACTTTGGTGGCCTTGTAGCAGTTCTAGTTTCTAGTTCGGCTTGAGCAATCAGATTGAGTTGATTGAGAGACATAATGGATGATTAATGATTAAATACGCTGGGCTTTGGTGAATCAGAGAATAATTACACTTGCTAGGAGGTAAATACGCTGGACCCGAAATCAAATATGCTGCACTGGGAGACAATTATGCTGGACCAGAGATCAAATATGCTGCACTTTGTCCTGCAAAATGCTAAATCCGTTGGATATTCGAAAACAAGCAAAGGGTTATTTAATTTCGCTGAACACCATGATAAAATCGCTTAGGATTAGTATCACTGATTTCGAAGTCGCCTTCGATTAAATTCGCTGGGGCAATTACGCTGACAATAATATAAATCCGCTGGTTTAAGAACCATCGTATTTGTTAACTACGCGAGATTCAAGTTAAATACGCCAGCTTCAAAGACAATTACGCTATCTTCAAGAATATCTACGCTGGCTTTAAGAATAATTACGCCCAGAATGGTTTTAGTACGAACAAAAACCCTCTAATCACCCAAAAAAACGACCCAAAATTCATGTTTCTTTGCAGCTAAATAACCAAAATGTCTACCAGACTACTGATTAACAACAACTCAAAGATTAAATGCACCAGATCAAGCCATTTTAAGTCTAAAAATTTGAAAAACCTGGAAACTTGGAAACTTTTGAAAAACCTTCAAAACTTGAAGAATCTTAACAAAAACTCAAACAATCAAGAGCACAAAGGCTCTGATACCAAATTGTGAGTCCCAAAACAGATTCGGATCACAGTGGTTGATTGTTTTCACCCAAACAACTATGGATTAGTTGTTTGAAATACTAAGAAAAACCAAGCAAAGAAGATGAAGAATCTTGTTTGGATCAAACAACTAGTGTTGTATATGAAATCCCAATAACATGTAATCAATAACAGCACCTGGATATTCGGATGAGAGCAGAATAGCAAAAATCACAACACAAGAAGATCACCAAAATCAATCCAAGAAACTTGGACATACATGCATTGATCATCATATTTACACAAAATGACTATCCAGCGTATTTATTAAATACGCTGGGTTGCTAAATACGCTGCGCACATACAAGTTTCACCATATTGCACTTTTGACCCTTTAACTTTGTCTAACCATTACAAACTAGCTCAAACTATGGATAATCAAGCACCAATGGTCTCAAAAGTTCTAACAGTTTCAAAGTTGGAAATGAATATGAGTATAATATGACCACAAGTTTCTAAAAATAGTAATACGAATGTGTTTTCTAAATATGGAAAGTATGAAAATGCGAAGCGTTACACGGACACACAATATACACCAACAAATTCCCCCTTGTACGTCACTGTTGAATCTTTGTCTTCAATATTAGAGACGTGTTTTGAATATTTTGAAACTTCAATCAAGCATTTGGTTTTGTTATTAAATTCCACCTTGATTGATGATTCGTGTTTGCATTTTATTCAATTAATTCCCCCTGAATTTATGCTTTAGGTTTCTATTTGCACAGATCTTGACCCAATCCTCTGATTTGCTAAACTGCAATCTTCATGAATATTAACCAATTAAACTAATCAATGTAGCTTCTCCATTTCTATGTTAACCATATCCGCATTTGGTTTTTAATATAGTTCTTTGCTCAATACCTTGATCTTTAAAAACCCAACCCGCAATTGATAGAAACTTCAAACACCACAATGGTAAACTTCAATTCAGTGAATACCCACAAAAATTTGATATCTCGTTTTCTGTAATCAGCTTTATGCATCTCCAACTTGAATGATTGATTAGTGTAAATAGTAATCTCTACAATTAGCAAATCTTCATCGAATCACAAACCATCTTGTAACACACAGTGATCTTCAAAGTATAATGATAAACGTTCTTCAAAGATTAATTTTGTAGTCTTCTTCGTTAGTTCTGGTGCAACGTAATCCTCAGACATCATTACTCCGTAGGACATAATTAATTTCTCTAACAATCCAAATGTAGTCTTCTTCTTTAAACATGAAAGCAAATATCTAGAATTCTCCTCCAGTCTCAATAGCAACTTAATCTTCAACCATCATTATTCCCTGACGGTTAGTTCAGATTGTATAACTCATTTGCTTGGAGATTAAAAATGTAATAGAGCTCTCGTGTATCTAAGATCTTGAAAGTTTTGTGAAATCTGACGCCTCACAGTGACCACATATATTTCCAGCATACCGGCTTGTACGAAGATGAGACTTCAATTTGATCACGATCTACAAAATCTGAAATCCAATATATTTGTGCAACAGCTTAACAAAGACTTAGACCTCAATTTGTTTCCAAATTGAAGAATACGAGATACTATGCATCACCAAACAATTTGAGTTAGAACCACCCGAATACTATTGAACTATGTCTGAAGTTTTAAAAAAATGCCAGAATTTTAATATATGACAATTTTTATTCCCCCTCATTTTTGCAAATTATGACCTTTGTAATATCATTTCTAAATTTCCAAATATTTTCCCCTCAACTGGGCAAATTATAGTCGCTCTTTTCTCTCAAAATTCAACTTTATGGAATATTTGACATTTTATTCCACAAAAATCAGTTTTTCACCAATACGGAATTCTGCGTTTTAGCCCACTAATATGTCACACCCCGAATTTCCAACTCAAATTCACACACCAGTGGGCCCGGGTGGGGAGTATCGTGACGTCAGTTGATAACATCATAGTCAATTAAACACGGCACAACGGAACTCTTGGAGTAAAATTACTATTACAAACCAAATATTCGAAATAAAATAATATACAGGCTCGTAATAGAAGATCCACAGGCGGATCATTAAAATGTATAAGAAAGAACATAAAACAGACTTTAGGGCAGATCTAAGGATTTGCAAGATCCTCGTAGTCACTACCGAGTAGCTTCCGGCCTATTTCGTATTGTACCTGCAGTTTAGTCTTTGGACGATACGTCAGCTTTCGCTGGTAAGTACACCCAAATGACTCATTTTAAAACATTTTAAAATGATTTTAAGTGCACATGGCACAAAATCTTTTATAACTTGGGAAAGTTACTTTGTAACCTTGTTAACAGATTCACATATTTGTCCACACATAAAGGGCCCAGTACAGAGACCGAGACATGATTAAATACACACCACTTAGAACTCACAGAGGAGTTATCCCCAACGTCTTGGGTAATTTGCATTTGAGCGTCTGTCAGGTGTATGCCTATACCCCGCGCTAAGGTCGTGGCCATTAACTAATCTAATGAGCCGAGGATATCCAGGACACGGTACTTTAACCGCTGATGTTTAAGTTATCAAATAAAAGTGATTAAAACAGAATATGCGGATTTACTAGCCACAATCCGGCATTCGATTTATCCCATTTCTGACCAAGCGATAATAGTTTACCGTATCCCAAGCCCGTATAGGGAAAATAAGTCGAGAGTATTTACCTGAGCTAGTCTTCTTTCAAATTTCAATAACTCAGCCATATACAAAAGTACTAACGTGCAGATAGCATTTATCGGCAAGGCTTTAGTTAGTGATTCCTAAGGTGCAAAAGAACTATGTTGAATGCTCCCTTTAGCTAGGAACTTCTAGAGGAGGGAGAAGAGTATGAATAAGAAAGGTGCAAGTTCAAATGGTGAACTTGATCACCTATTTATAGTTGGAGAACTCAAAGGAGGTGATGCCAGGTGTTTAGGGGTGTAAGAGGGAGCTTACAAGTGTCCCAAAACGTGGCATAGCTGATTGCAAGTCCATAGTTTCGAATACATGGTTTCTTGGAATTTTTGTTTGGAGGCCAATAAACTTTCTGCAGCAGCAGACTTCTCGCGCCCCGCCAGAGACTTAGTCCAGGTCTCTCGCAGCCAGCGACCGACCTATGGCCAGTTTCAAACTTTGACACTTTTAACCCCTTAACTTTATAAAGCTTCTAAAAACCTTTTTAAACACCTTTTTGGCACTTTTAGCCCTCCGTAGCCAATACTTGGCATACCCGGTCATTGTAGAGCTCTCGGTTCATTAAAAGGTCACTCAGAGGTATAACATGTTGACACTTTTAATCCCTCCATTATCCAACTTTCACATATTTACAAAATTGAACCCTCTCGTCCAACAAATGGCACGTATGAGAGTTAGGACTTCGCAAAGGATCACTCAGAGGCTTATTATAAGCA
This sequence comes from Scalesia atractyloides, assembly GCA_947069175.1. Lineage (NCBI taxonomy): Eukaryota > Viridiplantae > Streptophyta > Magnoliopsida > Asterales > Asteraceae > Scalesia > Scalesia atractyloides. Next base: position 59,048,094 of record CAMTDV010000002.1, on the reverse strand, counting down.
TGTTGACTCCGATGTCACTCAGGGCTGGGCATGTTGACATATCAGTCACTCAGAGGCCAAATTTCAAGCATGTTGACATATCAGTCACTCAGAGGCTAATGATTTAAGCATGTTGACATATCAGTCACTCAGAGCCTGTAATTTATGCATGTTGACATCGGACCGTCATTCAGAGGCTCAGTTTGAGCATGTTGACACCTTTAGTCCTTATTGGTCTTTAATAGACTACATTTAAAATACAACACGTGTCACTATACTATTGGACACGATTTTACAGGGTGTTACATAATAGTCATTTCATCAAATGATAATCATTATGCATAGGTTTCCACGACTACCCCACTATCTATCACTACTCTTTGATTTCATCATCTTTAAACTTTCAATTCAACCTCTACCGTCTCCCCGCTAGCAAGACTCCTGCACAAGGACGACTCCTATGCGAAGACGATTCCTGCGAGGAAGGCTCCTGCGCTTGAGCTCCTACGCGCGGATGACTCCTTCGCTTGAGTTGCTGCGCACGTATCACTCCGGCGCTCTAAAGCTGTTGTTTATATTTTTTCGCTCTAAAATCTTCATTTCTTTGAATTTGATGATAACTCCACCACAGACATGTGCGGAAATCAATTCTAAATAAGAACATATCTTTAATTTAACAATTCATCCATGAATTGATCTTCAAATTTGATTTTTATGTCTAAAACACATAAATCATGAGCGTAGGTGACAATTGATTGAATCAATACGTAAGCTCTGATACTAATTGAAAGTGCAGGATTTGGTGCGTTTAGACCGAATTATTGATAAATACTAATTCGGTAGAAACTTCGGCCGCATAACATTTAAATTGGCCCATTTGAAGTAGCTTGCAAAATGTACCAAAAGAGTATACATCATTGACAATCTGGATGTCACACCCCGACCCACAGCGGAAATAAGAGTCGGGGCATAATTGGGTTATCACCAAAGCACATGACATTTACTATTATGTTTCATAATTAATGAAGTCAAAGTTACATTTTCAAACATCCAAACATGTTCATTCAATACAAAGGAAATAACCAAAACATAACAATCCCAATACTAAATTGATTTATTCTTCTAATCCAGGTCCTATGTGTTCCTAGCTGCTGCTGGTTCACCTGTATCATGTGTAAAATGGGAGTTTTTGGGTCAACATAAGTTGGCGAGTGAACCTTATTAGATAAACATTTGATAATGATTTTATGGTTAGTTTATCAATGAAATATTGTGCATAATCATAAAAGAGCAAATGTAAGTAATCAAGCATTGGCAAATAGCAGTTATAATTATAGCATTTAATAACACTTGACAGCATACATGATCATACCAATATCATACGATAACTAACATAAATGAACTGTGCGATCAAGGCTCAATCAAGCGGAGCCGATCGTATTGCATGAACTGGAAATGTAAATTGAACTGTGCGATCAAGGCTCAATCAAACGGAGCCGATCGTATTGCATGTACTGAAATGTAAAATGAACTGTGCGATCAAGGCTCAATCAAACGGAGCCGATCGTATTGCATGAACTGAAATGTAAAATGAAATGACCGATCAAGGCTCAATCAAACGAAGCCGATCGTTGCGGGCACGCCAGGTTCAACCGCATAATAAAATGGGGAACAGGCTCAACCTCATAATTAAATGGGGAGCGGCGGCCTCGGCAATTGCATGTACTGAAATAATAATTTGCATCCAATAATAACTACTTAACAGCAACAAACTAAATAGACATGTCATGATATGATGTATGCACAATAGTTTAGTTATAATATGTATATAAACAAAGACACATGATACACCCCAAAAACGTGATTAAAACGGGGAATTGGAAAGGTTCACTCACATTGAGTGCGTTGAATTGGAGATGGTGAGATGCGCACGATTTAGATGAGCGAGTCGACGAGGAATACTAACCTAAATAATAATGGAAAAATATATTAAATGGATGGATGTTATTAAGGATTTTAAATGAAATTTTTGATATATTTTTATGAGTTTATGGCTATTTTATACCTTTAAAAATATTATTTTTAAGTATTTTTAATTGATTTTTAAATTAAATTAAATAAATAAATATATAAAAAAAATATTATTTTTTTAGTGTTGACCGTTGACCGGTTCGGTCAGCGGTTAATTCTGCGCCGGGTGGGATTCGAACCGGCGACCTTCCGTTCGCGTGCACGTAGCTCTACCAACTGAGCTACGTGACTAACCCGTTATAAACTCGGTTTTAATTATATTTATATACTTATTTGAATTAACCGAAAATTCCTTTATTTGCAAAAACGTTTTAATTCAAATGGACCGGTGCTCGTGACAAGATTCGAACGCGCGACGTGAAGTTCATGTTGCACACCGTCCACCGCTGGACTGTGTGTCTAACCCGGTTATATTCTTGGTTTTATTATACTTAACAACTAACTGTTTTAACCCGGTTTAGTTCTTGATCAAAAAGGCATGTTATTACACAAGGCGTGCGCGTAGCAAGGATCGAACTCGGGACGTGTGTGTGAAATTTGCACACAGTCCACCGCTGGACTGTGTGTCTAACCCGTTTAAAATACCGTTTTTAATTAATTTTATGTTTAGTTATAACTTCATCTTCTTCACCGATTTACACATATAGCCTAATTCGACTGGTTATGATTTATTTGTGATTTACAAAGTTCTCAGACATTAACAGGAATTCAAAAGTAAAGAATGGAGAGAGTTTAAGGAACAGAATATACCGATTGATGTTATTCACAGAAATCCGGCGGAGGTTCTGTAACATCCGTCAAAAACGGATTTACCAAACCCGCTCCGTTTATCAACCGAACAGTCAGTCAAAATTTTCGTTGCGAATTAAATGTCCAAAACATTTTTAAACGATCCGTAATCAATTATTATACGCGAATATATATTTAGTTTTTGAAAAACTGTTGAAAATCGCAAAATAAAAATGAATTGTTTCAGCCGGGTTTCGAACCCGGGTCTGTACCGAATCAGCAAGTAGCTTATCACCTCACACACAAACCACTGCGCCGCGGACTTTGTTTGTGATATAAAAGAATCATTTAATTAATAAAGTGACTTTTCGAATTCAAAATCGGCGCCCAAACGATTCAGTCGTCGGAATTCCGGTAAACTCGCGAGTCTTAACTACGATTTACGTTATAACGTAAACCTTTAATCAGACATCGGTTATAACCGATGTTTGAAGTCCGCGACACTTTTCAAAACCGCCGGAAAATTTAAATCAAAGAACCCAGTCCGAAATCAGACCAAATACATCTCGTTTCTCTCCTATAAATTGACCCACAACCGACGACAAACACTTTCGCTCAAAAATCACACCTTTTCTCGGCGTAATTCCACTCGCCGGAATAAACCTGTTCGTCGCTGGAAAACCGGTTTCCCCATTGCCGAGCTTTTCTGAACCTCTGAAGCTTATACCGGAGATACCCTTACCTTTTCCAAACTTTTCGGAGACTTGCTGCTGCAAGACACCTGACGCCGGAGTTGAATCCTGTCGCCGGAGTTCTGCCGGAAAACAGAGGGTCCAGTCGGTATACCTCTTTTGCTTAATTCTTTTTCTTTTCACTTCTATATTACCAGTAATTAACCTAAAACGCTAAGAAATCGATTTAAAATTTTGAACCAGTCTATCACCGATTTCTGGTTATTCTTTCAGTGAAGAAGATGATGAATTGTTATCATATAAGTTTAATTAAAATCATGAAATTAATCGGGTTAGACACACAGTCCAGCGGTGGACTGTGTGCACATATAAAACGCAAAACGTCTCAAGTTCGAATCCCGTCTCACACACGCTGCCTTAATAAAATCCATTGTTTTTCTTTACTGAACCGGAGTCGCCTTAGATATATGTTAAGTATATTGATAACCGGAATAATAACCAAGTTAGACACACAGTCCAGCGGTGGACTGTGTGTTTGTTTATATCGCTGGTCACAAGTTCGAGTCCGGTCTCTTACATCGACTCGGACAATTATCAACTTTTTAAATAGAGTCAGAAATGAAAGCGGATAATTTGTATTTAAGTATAATAAAAGTGGAAATATATAACATGTTAAACACACAGTCCAGCGGTGGACTGTGTGTTAGATTAAACCACAGGTCCCGAGTTCGAGACCTGTGGAGTGCAAGACCGGTCCGCTTAAACTATTTTTAAAATAAAAATGATTTTCTGTTAATTCTAATTAATGTATATATGTAATTAAAATCGGATATATAACGGGTTAGACACGTAGCTCAGTTGGTAGAGCTGCGTGCACGCGTACGGGAGGTCTCGGGTTCGAGCCTCACCCAGCGCACAATAATATGCCTCGAACCGGTCAACACCGGTCAAAGTCAATGGTCAAAGTCACTGTAGCAGAAAAAAAAAAAATATTTTTATTATTTTTTTTATTTATTTAATTATTTTATTTAAAATCAATTAAAAATACTTAAAAATAACATTTTTAAGGTTAGAAAATAGCCTCAAACTCACAAAAATACACCCAACAATCCTACTAAAATAGTTTAATAAAATCCGTTTACTTACCAAACCATAATGCGATTTATCTAGGTTAAATCTCACTCGTGGTTAAAACCACATCGCGTGCATTCAACGTCATCAACCGAACACACCCACGGTGAGTGAATCTTACAATTCCCCTTTTAAATTACACGTTTTGGGGTGTGTCATGTGTTATGAAATTAATTAATTTATTTATTTAAACTTGTGCCATACCACATCATGATTTAAACTTAGATTGTTTTTATTGTTGTGATTCACTTATTTCCATTTGTCAAGTCATATGAAACTCATACATTAAGCCCATCAGTTCCTCGTGGGAGACGAGTAGAACATCGCGTGCTTCACATCAAATTCATTATTATTCATGTGTGTATCATTAAGTTTATATTGTTTGTGGTTGTGTTATTCATATTATCATGTTTATGCAATTCATTCATCAGGCCCCTCAGTTCCTCGTGAGAGACGAGTTGAGCATCGCGTGCCTTTAATTGTTCCATTATTGTTCATGAGTGTCTTCATTTAACATCTTATGATTATTGATCAAGTTACATCTAATTTTACTCATGTTTGGTTGTGCACATATTTCATAATCAATTTAAATAAATTGTTCAAATGTTTTCCATAGGATTCACTCGCCAACATTATGTTGATCCAAAAACCTTTTTACACATGATACAGGTGAACAGGTTGAAGCAAGGATAACAGAGGATATGCCTTAGAAGAGAACAAAGAAGTTAGATTGTTAGTTAGATCATGTTGTAACATTATTGTAATTTTCCATTAAATTTGTATTAATGAATATAAAACGTTTAATAAATGTCATGAGCTTTGATGATAACCCAATCATGCCCCGATCACCTTTTCCGCTGCGGGTCGGGGTGTGACAGGTTCGTCGGTACTGGAAATGAACTCTGGCTGTTGAACCAATTAACAGCGTTGATCGATTATTCATAAAGTTGAGTCACTTAAACAAGGTTTAGAAGAAGTTTTAGGATATCATACCAGTTCACAGTGTGATTCCGGCAGTCTCAGAGATTTTCCGGCGAAAGTAAGATTTTTGATTAACTTTGACTAGGATCGATTCTGATGATGGAGTTGTGTTAGAGACTGACTAATCACATGTTTTAAACAAAAAGAGTCGGAGGAATTACCGTGAGAATGTGAGTCCCGGTTTTCCGGTGACTTGCAGAAATTTTCCGGCGAACTGATTCAGAAGATCTTATGGTTCAAGAATGCGACGAAAATGAAATTGAATATTGTTGTGATAGTTCTGAATCGTGCAAATGATCGGTAGCTTGAATTAAATCAGAACTTGATGAATTTTCGGTTTCAAAAGCCGAAAATGATAGGACTTAAAGTTTCAATCAATTTTAACTTGAATAGAAACCGTAATACATCGGTTATAACTGAAATTGTGAGGTAAACAATCGATTTGCCGATTGGTTTGCCGATTACCGGTTTTCAGATGGTATCATCGGTTAAACTGAGTTTGTGTTTAAGTTTCTTTTGTTTTCCTAAAGTTAACATAAAACACATTGTGGCGGAGCAGTTTGGGGAATGGATGTTAAGTCATTGAAGCGACTCAGCTGACCCGGGTTCGAGTCCCGGCAGCTTCAAATATTTTTTATTTATTTTATTTTAACTTTTTATCAAATATAATTTTTATAGTTTAGTTTATTTATTAATTATGTATCGTTTTAACTCAAAATAACTGTAAATAATTAATGCACTTTCATAACTTGGTACTTGATTACAAACGGAGCGGGTTTTGGAGACCCGATTTTTACAAATGTTACAGTATCCCCTACTTTTAGGAATTTCGTCCCGAAATTTAAATAGTTGAAGTAGTAGGAAAAAGATGCGGGTATTTTTCACGCATTGAGTCTTCACGTTCCCAAGTGAACTCAGGTCCCCGTTTCGACTCCCAGCGTACCCTAACAATTGGAATGCGACTTCGTCGAAGACGCTTTTCTCCATAGTCCATGATCTCCACTGGTCTTTCAATAAAATGCATGGATTCATCAATCTGAATATCTTCCAGTGGAATATGGAGATTTTCATCAGCGAGGCACTTCTTCAAGTTCGACACGTGGAATGTGGGATGAATCCTGTCGAGTTCTTCCGGTAGGTCAAGCTTGTATGCTACAGGACCTACTCTTTCGAGTATCTTGAAAGGTCCTACGTAACGTGGTGCTAGCTTTCCCTTTTGACCAAAACGAATACTACTCCCTTCCACGGTGATACTTTTAAAAGCACATGATCACCAATGCTAAACTCCAAGGGCTTCCGTCGTTTATCTGCATAACTCTTTTGACGACTTTGAGCCGCTAGAAGATTGTTTCGGATTTGATGAATCTTATCTGTGGTTTCTTGGATCAATTCTGGACCAGTAATTTGTGCTTCCCCAATTTCGTGCCAACAAACAGGAGATCGGCACTTTCGACCATATAAGGCTTCAAAAGATGCCATGCCGATGCTCGAATGATAGCTGTTGTTGTACGAAAATTCAACTAACGGTAGGTGGGCGTCCAAATTTCCCTTGAAGTCTATGACACATGCTCTAAGCATATCCTCAAGAGTTTGAATGGTGCGCTCAGACTGTCCATCAGTTTGAGGATGACAGGCGGTACTGAGATCTAATCGAGTGCCCATAGCGGATTGTACTGCTTGCCATGTTCGTGAGGTGAAACGACCATCACAATCAGAAATAATACTTAATGGTACCCCATGTCGGCTTACAATTTCGTTGATATAAATACGAGCAAGCTTTTCGTTCTTGAAATCTTCTCGAATAGGAATAAAGTGAGCTGATTTTGTAAGTCGGTCTATAATCACCCATATAGTGTCATACCCACCAGAAGTGCGAGGTAACCCGGTAATGAAATCCATGGTTATATTTTCCCACTTCCATACAGGTATTTCAGGTTGGACTAGAAGTCCTGAGGGTCTTTGGTGTTCAGCCTTCACCTTAGAACATGTGAGACACTTGGAAACAAAAACGACAATATCTTTCTTCATTCCAGGCCACCAATAGGTGTACCGTAGGTCTTGATACATCTTATCGGCTCCTGGGTGTATAGAATATCGCGTTTTATGAGCTTCATTCATGAGAGTTTCACGAAGATTGTTGTGGTTAGGAATCCAGATACGATCTAGGTAATACAGAATACCATCAGATTTAGTTTCAAGTTTTAGCTCGGCTCCACAGGACATCTCTTTTCTTACATCTTCTTCTGTTATTGAAACGTGTTGTGCTTCTCGAATTTGATCTTTAATATCGGTTATAATTTGCGAACATAGAAGATGAATGGAGTTCGCATAACCCTTTCGACTAAGTGCATCAGCCACCACATTTGCTTTACCAGGGTGGTATCTAATTTCATAGTCGTAATCATTTAGGAGTTCGACCCATCTTCGTTGCCTCATATTTAACTCTTTTTGATTGAAGATATGTTGAAGACTCTTGTGGTCAGTGTATATTTCACACTTAGTACCATAGAGATAATGTCTCCATATCTTAAGAGCGAATACAACGGCTCCAAGTTCTAGGTCATGAGTGGTGTAGTTCTTTTCATGTGACTTGAGTTGCCTCGAGGCATAAGCTATGACTTTTCCTCTTTGCATGAGAACTCAACCTAATCCTTGCCCTGACGCGTCGCAATAGACTACAAAATCAGCACAACCTTCAGGAAGAGTGAGGATTGGTGCATCACAAAGTTTTTGTTTAAGAGTTTGAAAAGCTTCTTCTTGCTTGGGTCCCCATACAAATGGTTTTCCCTTATGGGTTAAAGCCGTGAGTGGCACAGCAATGCGAGAGAAGTTTGAAATGAATCGACGATAATAGCCAGCTAGTCCAAGAAAAGATCTTACTTCAGTTGGTGTACGTGGAGCTTGCCATTCTTGAACTGCTTTGATCTTTGAAGGGTCAACATGTATTCCTTTGTCATTGACTACATGCCCGAGGAATTGCACCTCTTTTAACCAAAATTCACATTTAGAGAACTTGGCATAAAGCTTTTCCTTTTCTAGAAGTGCAAGAACGAGTCGAAGATGACGCTCATGATCAGCTTTAGATTTTGAATAAATAAGAATATCGTCGATGAAGACTGTAACAAATCGATCAAGGTAAGGTTTGCAGACTCTGTTCATTAGGTCCATGAAGACAGCTGGTGCGTTGGTTAATCCAAACGGCATAACCATGAATTCATAGTGGCCATAACAAGTTCGAAAAGCAGTCTTAGGGACGTCTTCTTCATGCACTCTAAGCTGATGATAGCCAGATCGAAGATCGATTTTTGAAAAGCAACTGGCACCTTGTAGTTGGTCAAGAAGATCATCTATGCGAGGTAAAGGATAGCGATTTTTGATGGTTAACTTGTTGAGCTCTCTGTAGTCGATGCACATACGAAAAGATCCATCTTTCTTCTTTACAAAAAGGACAGGTGCACCCCAAGGCGATGAGCTGGGACGTATGAATCCCTTGTCAGTCAATTCTTGCAATTGACTGGCTAGCTCTTGCATTTCAGAGGGGGCTAACCTATAGGGAGATTTTGCAACTGGTGTAGCACCAGGTATAAGATCGATACGGAATTCGACATCTCTGATTGGAGGAAGTCCTGAAATGTCGTCAGGAAAAACTTGTGGAAAATCTTTTACTACAGGAATATCTTCAAGTTTCTTCTCTGTGGTCCCCTTCTTGATGATATGGGCTAAAAACGCGACATAATTCTTGCGAAGGTATTTTTGAGCTTGAAGACAAGACATTAAGTTGAGCCCTTTCGACGAGGTTTCTCCAATGATTCGAAGAGTCTGACCGTTTGAAAGAGGAATACGAATAAATTTTTCACGACATACAACTTCCGCATGATGTTGACTGAGCCAATCCATACCGATTATGATGTCGAAACTTCCCAGCTTCATAGGAATAAGGTCGACTGAGAAATCGTGGTCGTTTAAGGTGAGTGTACAATTGCGTAAAATAGAGTCTAATGAAACTGGTTTTCCGTCCGCAACTTCCACCGTTATGGATTCCGCGAGCTTATCCCGATTTTTGCTTAAGATAGGTTCAAATTCTAATGACACGAAACTTCTATCCGTACCAGTATCAAATAACATAGAGGCATATCTACCATTTATAAGAAACGTACCGTTGACCACATGGCGGTCAGCTCTGGCCTGGTTCGCGTTAATATTGAAAACTCTTCCTCTAGCAGGTGGAGGAGCTTGGTTCGTTTGATTCACAGGGTTGGCTTGGGCCTAAGCATGAATAATATTAACCAGCCTTGGACATGTGTTTCTGAAATGACTTGGGTCGCCGCAATTGAAACAAGCCCGCATAGGTTGGCCCATAGGGTAATTGGGTTGATAGTATGTTTGGGCTAAATGTTGGGTGGGTGGAAATGGTAGTTGTTGTTGTGCTTGACCCATTAACTGTTGGTGGGTTTGGGTTAAAGGTTGGTGGCGGTTTGTTCGTTGAAGCGTGCGGCAGTTTTGAACAGTATGTCCTGCGCGACCGCAGCCGGTGCAGTATTGGCAAGGATAATCAGGGGAGTGGTGATACTGACAACGGTTACATTTTGGTAATGGGCCTGTGTAGGGTCTTTTGTATGGTGCGGGTGAAGGAGTGACTTGAGTGATGGGTGCAACAGGAATAGGGTTGTTGGTTTGGCTGACTGCAAAATTCCTGGTGTTACGCTTCCTCTTGTTAGCAAACTTAGAGGAAGGAATGGGGTGGTTTGAGGTTTGTCCCTCAACAGGGGCTTTCTTCTTCTCTTCTTTGAACTTCCCATTGCGAATTCGGTTTTCGGTCAGTTCAGTTGCCAACTCCATGGCAGCTTCGAGTGTTACCGGTGAAACGCTGAGAACCGAATCTTGAATTTTCGAGGGAAGTCCTCGAATATAATGCTCGATCAGACGATTGGTTGGAGTGAATAAGTTTGGAACCATTTGGTTCAACTCCAAAAACCTCTTGTTGTAAGTAGAGTGATCACCCTCTTTTTGCTTTAAGGCATGAAATTCATCCTCCAATTTCTTAATTTCACTTCTAGGACAGAAACGCCTAGTCATGATTTCCCTTAACTCCTCCCAAGTTAAGGCCATCGCATCTTCAGTTCCCCTATTTCCTTTCTTAGTATTCCACCAAGTGAGAGCTACACCAAGTAGTCTCTCGGTGGCGTAACGAACCTTGCGATCCTCAGGACAATCGCAGTTTAAGAAAACGTTTTCCATCTCCTCGAACCAATGTAGGAGAGCAGTGACTCCCTCAGTCTCTTCGAATTTTGGAGGATCATAGGACTTAAAATGTTTGTAAGAGCATTTGATGGTAGGAGGGTTGGCGATGTTCTGGTCCTGTTGTTGAGGAGGGTTAGTAGGAGTTGCAGCAAGGGCTTGTTGTACTTGTACCACGATGTCGGGCAATATCGTGGCCATTTGATTCGCGATATGCGTGGCCAAACGTTCCTGAGTCTTTCCCGATTTTTTTCCCCTTCGATGCTGTCTAGATGACATCTACAGGATCATAAAATGAGAAGATTGTGAGTTCATGGTGTCTTTTTAGGTGTCATGTGTCTTTAAGAAAATGAAAATAACATAAATATCAATAATGCAACTAAATCCATAGGATGTCTTGGGTTCGCTCATGTTGGGCCTCAAATGTCCTCCATACCTTCACCTACATAGTCATGTGGGCCCCCATGGCTATTGGCTTGGTAGGATTCACATTAGTATTGGCAATTTAACACTCGCATCCCCCGAATGCAAACCACAAAATATGTTCATGAGATGTTTGGTCGGAACGTGTCCAGGTGTAGACACAATGACAACTCAAAGTGGAATTAGCTCACACGACGTTTGGTATAGCATGCTTTGGCCTAATAGGTACTTCGTACTCTCATCGTTAGTCCCCAGGTAGGCAAACTGGTCCTTTATTTTGGATTTATACGAATGCCAGCCTAGACAGGACGTTCCGACTACCGGTACTAGTACCCTTCCAGTTACTACATGCCCGTCATGAGAACTCACTTTGATGAGATTTGAAAACATGAAAATCATTGTAAAATCAATCTTGATGTGGTGTGTGCTTTCATGGATGTGATATGTTATGATCATACGATTTCATGATAGGCATTATTTGATAATACATACTTATGAACATGCTTGTACAACATCAAATGTAACATTTAACATAAAACATATGAACATCATGAAATTTGGCATATAACACACAAAATTCTTATAAGTTTCTAATCGACTATAGTATAGGCTCTAAGGGTCTAATAACCTATCATATATCCCTATAGTCATGGCTCTGATACAAATCTGTCACACCCCGACCCGCAGCGGAAATAAGAGTCGGGGCATAATTGGGTTATCACCAAAGCACATGACATTTACTATTATGTTTCATAATTAATGAAGTCAAAGTTACATTTTCAAACATCCAAACATGTTCATTCAATACAAAGGAAATAACCAAAACATAACAATCCCAATACTAAATTGATTTATTCTTCTAATCCAGGTCCTATTTGTTCCTAGCTGCTGCTGGTTCACCTGTATCATGTGTAAAATGGGAGTTTTTGGGTCAACATAAGTTGGCGAGTGAACCTTATTAGATAAACATTTGATAATGATTTTATGGTTAGTTTATCAATGAAATATTGTGCATAATCATAAAAGAGCAAATGTAAGTAATCAAGCATTGGCAAATAGCAGTTACAATTATAGCATATAATAACACTTGACAGCATACATGATCATACCAATATCATACGATAACTAACATAAATGAACTGTGCGATCAAGGCTCAATCAAGCGGAGCCGATCGTATTGCATGAACTGGAAATGTAAATTGAACTGTGCGATCAAGGCTCAATCAAACGGAGCCGATCGTATTGCATGTACTGAAATGTAAAATGAACTGTGCGATCAAGGCTCAATCAAACGGAGCCGATCGTATTGCATGAACTGAAATGTAAAATGAAATGACCGATCAAGGCTCAATCAAACGGAGCCGATCGTTGCGGGCACGCCAGGTTCAACCGCATAATAAAATGGGGAACAGGCTCAACCTCATAATTAAATGGGGAGCGGCGGCCTCGGCAATTGCATGTACTGAAATAATAATTTGCATCCAATAATAACTACTTAACAGCAACAAACTAAATACACATGTCATGATATGATGTATGCACAATAGTTTAGTTATAATATGTATATAAACAAAGACACATGATACACCCCAAAAACGTGATTAAAACGGGGAATTTGAAAGGTTCACTCACATTGGGTGCGTTGAATTGGAGATGGTGAGATGCGCACGATTTAGATGAGCGAGTCGACGAGGAATACTAACCTAAATAATAATGGAAAAATATATTAAATGGATGGATGTTATTAAGGATTTTAAATGAAATTTTTGATATATTTTTATGAGTTTATGGCTATTTTCTATCTTTAAAAATATTATTTTTAAGTATTTTTAATTGATTTTTAAATTAAATTAAATAAATAAATATATATAAAAAAAATTTATTATTTTTTAGTGTTGACCATTGACCGTTGACCGGTTCGGTCAGCGGTTAATTCTGCGCCGGGTGGGATTCGAACCGGCGACCTTCCGTTCGCGTGCACGTAGCTCTACCAACTGAGCTACGTGACTAACCCGTTATAAACTCGGTTTTAATTATATTTATATACTTATTTGAATTAACCGAAAATTCCTTTATTTGCAAAAACGTTTTAATTCAAATGGACCGGTGCTCGTGACAAGATTCGAACGCGCGACGTGAAGTTCATGTTGCACACAGTCCACCGCTGGACTGTATGTCTAACCCGGTTATATTCTTGGTTTTATTATACTTAACAACTAACTGTTTTAACCCGGTTTAGTTCTTGATCAAAAAGGCATGTTATTACACAAGGCGTGCGCGTAGCAAGGATCGAACTCGGGACGTGTGTGTGAAATTTGCACACAGTCCACCGCTGGACTGTGTGTCTAACCCGTTTAAAATACCGTTTTTAATTAATCTTATGTTCAGTTATAACTTCATCTTCTTCACCGATTTACACAGATAGCATAATTCGACTGGTTATGATTTATTTGTGATTTACAAAGTTCTCAGACATTAACAGGAATTCAAAAGTAAAGAATGGAGAGAGTTTAAGGAACAGAATATACCGATTGATGTTATTCACAGAAATCCGGCGGAGGTTCGTCGGTACTGGAAATGAACTCCGGCTGTTGAACCAATTAACAGCGTTGATCGATTATTCATAAAGTTGAGTCACTTAAACAAGGTTTAGAAGAAGTTTTAGGATATCATACCAGTTCACAGTGTGATTCCGGCAGTCTCAGAGATTTTCCGGCGAAAGTAAGATTTTTGATAAACTTTGACTAGGATCGATTCTGATGATGGAGTTGTGTTAGAGACTGACTAATCACATGTTTTAAACAAAAAGAGTCGGAGGAATTACCGTGAGAATGTGAGTCCCGGTTTTCCGGTGACTTGCAGAAATTTTCCGGCGAACTGATTCAGAAGATCTTATGGTTCAAGAATGCGACGAAAATGAAATTGAATATTGTTGTGATAGTTCTGAATCGTGCAAATGATCGGGAGCTTGAATTAAATCAGAACTTGATGAATTTTCGGTTTCAAAAGCCGAAAATGATAGGACTTAAAGTTTCAATCAATTTTAACTTGATTAGAAACCGTAATACATCGGTTATAACTGAAATTGTGAGGTAAACAATCGATTTGACGATTGGTTTGCCGATTACCGGTTTTCAGATGGTATCATCGGTTAAACTGAGTTTGTGTTTAAGTTTCTTTTGTTTTCCTAAAGTTAACAAAAAACACATTGTGGCGGAGCGGTTTGGGGAATGGATGTTAAGTCATTGAAGCGACTCAGCTGACCCGGGTTCGAGTCCCGGCAGCTTCAAATATTTTTTATTTATTTTATTTTAACTTTTTATCAAATATAATTTTTATAGTTTAGTTTATTTATTAATTATGTATCGTTTTAACTCAAAATAACTATAAATAATTAATGCACTTTCATAACTTGGTACTTGATTACAAACGGAGCGGGTTTTGGAGACCCGATTTTTACAAATGTTACACTGGAGATAATCACACAGGTTCTCTCCTCTCAATTCCAAAACTTATGAAGGCCATGCGCATGACACTACTTATGTAGGACATGTTCCTATGCTCCTACGTGCGTTGGACTCTTGTGTTCATGGGACTCTTGCGTGCATAGAACTTTTGCATGCGTAGGAGTCCATCACAGGTTCATGTCATGCACATTCTAAACACAATAACTTATACATTATTCAACAGACCTGCTGTCTAGCCTATTCACACAGTCGTGTACACACAATATGCACAACATGGGGAATGTGAGAAAAAGAATACAGAATATGGGAGGATTGAACTAGGATGCTCAATACCTCATAACGGGTCGGTTTGGTAAAGTGTCGAACCAAAAGAATTTTTGTGGGAGCTAACAAGTCTGGACCTAGAAACTTCGGTAAAGTGCACATCCCAGAAAAGTGCACACCTCAGAAAAGTGCATACGTCAGCAAATTCCATACTTTGCAAAGTACACACTTCGGCAAAGTGGACACTTCGGCAAAGTGCACACTTCGGCAAAGTGCACATATTAGCCAAACACTCTTAAACTGCCACCTCCTTTGGGTACATCTTTTCCAAGGATAATATATGATCACATGTGACAAAGTTTTCGAGCCTGTAACCTTAACGTTTTAGGCTGATATAAATGAGAAATAAATAGTTATGTCAGTTTGTTTGTGTTATTAGCTAACCTACACTTGTAAGTTCTGTGTTATGAAAAAAAGATTGATAGTTAATCGTCCGAATATCTAAGATATTCGAAATAAAGTGGAAACGAGTGTAATACACGTAGACCTTGGGGCTTGGTCCTCCTTAGGGCTGTAAACGAACTGAACAAACACGAACAATCTTTGTTTGTGTTCATTCGTTAAGGAAATAAATGTCTTCATGAACGTTCATGAACACTCACCGAACAAGATTTTATGTTCTTGTTCGTTAATTACGGAAATGAATGTGCTCACAAAACATACGGACACCAATCAAATCCGCGAAGGCAACATAGTATAGTGGTGGATGGCGGAGGAAACAACGTAGGAACTTGAAGCCATAATAATGGAACGGAGGTTGATAATGTTCGTTAATATGAATATTGAGGAAGGAAAAGGTGCATAAACACGGTGGAATTGGGTTTTCTTTTTTAATTTTTAGGATAATAAAATAAATAAAAGTTAAAGAATATAAAATGTTTGGAGAAAATAAATAAAAGTACAAAAACTAATGAACATAAACAACGAACATGAATGAATGTTCACAAATGCATTACCGAACGTTCACGAACACTACTGAACGAATGAGACCTCTGTTCATGTTCGTTCATTTAACTATAGAACAAAATTTCTTGTTCATATTTATTCATTTATTAAACGAACGAAATAAACGAACTCTCAAGTTTACAAACTGTTTGCTAAACGCGGTTTGTTTCCAGCATAGTCCTCTTTATCACAAAAATGAAAGGATAGTCTTGTGGGCAAATTACAACACCCCCACTAAAAATTAGGACGGGATCGTGTGAGGGTTTACCCAACACCCCACTTCATATGATTTTAATGGATACTTGGAATTAACCTTAAAAATGTGAAAAAAAGTAACATTTGAATTGATATAAAATTGGACATATATAAATGCATCTCGTTACAAGGCACGTAGTATTTATCGTTTTAAATATTCACTAGTCCCAACAAGACGAACGGTTAATCCACCCCTACCCCTACTCCTTAACATTTCTTTTTATTAATTATTGCCGTGGACTTATCTCAATTCGTCCTACTAAATATTATTATAAAAACTATCCATGGCTTTATATTCTAGTATCATTTTGGGGTGAGATAAGACTTTGTAATCAATAGGTTATAGGTTCGATTCTTATAAGTGGGTTTTTCCATATTTATTGGATTTCTTCCTAAATTCGTGTATATGCATTATACCTAGTGCAGATGGATATTATCGAGTGATTCCATTGATGACACGATGACACTTAAGTGGTATGTTACTGATCTAAATTTACCATTAAAAAGTATTATTATAAAAACAACTTATTCCAAAAAGAAAATCACAAACTTTATTTAAACAGTAATCTTTCCCACATATTATATCACAATATTAACAAAAACAATAATTTAAACAAGCGTGGTTTAAAGTCTTCATTAAAGACTCATTCTAGTGCTTTCAATTCAAAATCTTGAGTTTAACTTTTCTTTTCTTCTATTTCTTCTCTCAATTTGTAAACTGGATGAGATATGGAATTAGGTTTAAGCTTAGGTGATGCAAACCCATCAAAAGCTAGTGACGGATTTATCACCACCGCCGCCGCTGCCACCGTTACCGCCACCACAACCACCGTGGGAGTTAATAAGCGTTTAGGGTTCTGCATGGCCTTAGGGTGAACCCTTTAGATGCTCAAGATAATCATGATGATGGTGATGGTGATGAATATGAAGATAATGATAATGATGAAGAACACGATGAACATAAAGAAAACGGAGGGTTGAAAGATGTAACTGTTGGTAGTCAAAAAACCGGTTCAATGAATCCGCCGGTTCAGCTTGATCTACTCCCTTCTGCACCGGTTCTTCGACATCATACATCATTGCCATGGTCTTCTGACAACGGTTCGTCTCTCTCCCCCCCCCCCTCTCTCTCTCTCTCTCTCTCTATATATATATATATATATATATATAATATACACGCACAAAAACATTATGTGGATGTGTGTTTACATACAATATTAAGGGGTGTTGAAAAGTTACAATCATTGTATGAGTTTTTTTTATCGTAGATAATTTAGTAAAATGATAATTGTTTTTGTTGAAGGTTTTAAGAGTGTTTTGGTTTTAATACTAAATATTCATGTGATAAGCGGACGCTTGAATACGCTGATATGACAACTAAAAAGAAATGCGTTTCAGTGTTTCTTGAAGGTTTTCGAGAGTCTTTGGAGGATGTCTGAGTTTTTCATTCCTTTGTTTTCTGTTTTCACTTTTGTATTATTACTTCAATTTTTTGATGGCTCTATATATAAATATATATTGTGGTTGCCCGTTAAAAAAACCAATATTTTCATATAGAAAACGAACTATCAAATACGTCAATACTGAAAACTAAAAGATGAGTCTCTCCTTTGATTGGCAGACTCCTTACTTTTTGACTATAAACCTAAACAAGTTTAAGAAACTGTGGATATGATTTTTCTAGACCACACATAAGTAAACAAAATATATAACAAGGGTGATCTTGTGTCTATAGGGAGTTCAGGGGGTGGTTCGTCGGGAAATGCGGCGGCCGGGAGGGGTTTTGAGGTTAAGCGGATGGCGGTGGGGACGGAGGAAGCCACGTCATCATTCCGGATGGAATTCATGAGTTATGGGGGAAGAAATGGAAGTGAGAATCATAAGAGGGGGTTTGAGATAGGAAACGACGCCGTTGTTGTGGAAAGAGCTTCTTCTAGGGCAAGTGATGAAGATGAGCATGGATTGTCCAGAACAAAACTGAGACTGTCAAAGGAACAATCTGCTTATTTAGAAGAAAGCTTCAAAGAACACAATACCCTAAATCCAGTAAGTACACATATCTTCATGTGTGACAAGTGTGTGTCACAGGTGTGTATTAATTTCTGACAAGTGTGTGTGAAACATCATAGTTTTTTGTAAATATATATCACCTGCAAATATTTCTTCAATAATATTATCATAAAGCCTTGTTGCTTCAATCAATTTAGGCCTTTTAATATGGAACATGAACTGAAATATAATTATATATCTTAAAATAATATTTAATTTCAAGAAAAAAAAATTGGTGTGTATTTGCCAGAAACCAACCATGTATTTAAGAGCTTATCTATTTTGTTGACATGTACAAGCCATATATCTTTTCAAATAGATTTTCAGCTAAATTATAATGTAAAATAGCTTTTATGTATTTAACAAAATATTTGATATTATAATAAAAAAACTATTTCCATATGCTTTTCCTTACTGACCCACTCATTGAAAGCTTATTATGGCGATATCCATTCAGATTTTAAAGATCTTTGTAAAAGTTTTATATTCATATCTGTTATTTATTCTGGGTCCGTAAAAATCTCGAATTTGTCTTTAGCAAAAGTTACTTTAATGTTTTGACGAATAGTTAAAGATTTATAAACTTTGTGTAGAATCTATCATTGTAACTGAATATATGTGTATATATATATATATTATAATATAATGGGAAGGGTTATCTTAAAATGTTAAATATTAGAGAACCATAAGAACAAATGAAAAAATCAATCAAAACTAATTTTTTTAATACAAAGCTCATTGTCATTAAAATAAAACATTAAAAAAAGAATTTACAACATTAAATAATCTATTTTTTTTCTCAAAATCACTCTTATTAGATTTTTACATATGTGTAATTTAACAAATCTACAGATTTGTAAATGACAAACTTATACATGTGTAAATTTTCATTATTTACGAATTCACGTAAATCTAAATATGCAAATTAAATTTCTAACATTGTATTCGAATAAAAATGATAAGTGTAAAAACAAATTTTGAATTTGAATTGTTTTTTACCAAGTTCTCATAGTTTTAATTCGTTCTCATAGTTTTCCACAATATTTAGCGTTATTATTTAAACCTTCCCCTATAATATAATGTTTAATTCTTATTCTGCTTTTTGTTGGAGCAGAAACAGAAGCTTGCACTTGCAGAACAGCTTCATCTTAGGCCTCGACAAGTAGAAGTCTGGTTTCAGAACAGAAGAGCAAGGTATATATATCTAGATATCATAAATTCGTAAAAATCGCAAAATGACTTGTACCTAGTATTTAAAAGATAATCAAACTGTGTGGTGTATTACATTCTAAAAATAGTTGTTCTGGAATATATTATTGGTTTTAAAATTAATGCATTTATAAGTCTATATACATATGGACACAAAGAGTGCGTTCATTTAGCACCAATAGTAATATGCTACTATCCAACAGAAAAACATAATATATTGTATATGTTATTTAATGTGATACACAACACGGTTTTGTAAGATTTATGTTTTTAACTTCCTCTGGTTCTGATATTATCTTTTATATATACTACATATGTGCATCCATAAACATACTTTTAATAATATGAATGATGATTGTAAATATAGGACAAAATTGAAGCAAACTGAGGTGGACTTTGAGTACTTGAAGAGGTGTTGTGAAACCCTAACAGATGAAAACAGAAGACTACACAAAGAGCTTCAAGAACTAAGAGCATTAAAGACTTCTTCAAATCCATTTTACATGCAACTTCCGGCCACCACCCTCACCATGTGTCCGTCATGTGAGCGTGTAGCCACCACCGTCCCACCGCCATCATCCGCCACCTTAACCAACCCTGTGGAACCAAACTCTATGAAAGCAAGCACACCCTTAAATCAATCATCAAAACCAAGACCACTAATGTTCCCACCTTCATGAATAAGAGAGAAAGTAGAGAGAGAAGATAGTAACAATTTATGTACGTACGCTCCAAGCTTTAAATTTTTCTGAAGTGAATCTTGTCCATTTAATTTGTGATATAGATATTTAACGATACAAAAAGAAGAAAAACAAAGTATAATTTAATATAAGTTTTTTAAGGAAAAAGAGTTGAACTTTCCTTTTTTTTGTATAAATTTATTTTGGTGTAATGTCAAAGTTTGTATAAAAACGACAAATTAATTTTAGTTTATTTAACTTTTCTCTTTTCACATTTAATTTATAGATTTGTGTTATGATGTCCTCTTACGCTTTACTTATAATTCATTCAAATCATATATGATTGTAATAGATATATTTGTCTTTTTATCGATTCATAAGGATAAGAGCACAACTAATGTTATACTAAAATATAATAAAGAAATTCTATTCACGTGATATTGAACTTTTATCAATATTGTTACTGCTATTATTATTGATTTCTATTTTGACGATAACAAATACTAGGGAAACTTATAGTGCATGGAAGTTCATATCTCCCTACCTTCTTGCTTGCCTGCCACTAGCAACTATTGATGGAACTAAGGGTTAACAGGTGAGGTTTTCTCGCAATATTTTGTTGTTGTTATTACAAGTTTTTCTTTAAAAGTTATAAAATCAACAGTTTGCTCATTCTTGTATTTATTATAAATATAGATTTACTTCAAGGAAAAATATTGAAGTGAAAATGCAGAAAAAAATATCATTATATAGAACCTATTGTAAGATATGTAATTAATTATTAAAGTAATCACAAATATAAACTTTAGATAGTGTGGAAATATGTTCGCATATATTTAAGCATGTTTAATTGTTTTAAGGCATGCTTGTGTTTGCTTTAAATAAACTTTTGATAGTGTGGAAATATGTTATTTAGAAGCATGTTTAATTGTTATAAGGCATGCTTGTGTTTGCTTTAAGAAAAGGAAGGCATGGGGGCGACCATATTTTTTAATTATTGATTTCAACAAGAACACATAGTTGAAATGTGTTTTCTGTGTGAGAGAGAAAGTAGGGACAAGAATGTCAAATTTATGAAAAAGTGTCTGGAAAAGGTGGTACCCTACGAGGACCACCAATTATGAGGACACAACGAAAGTACAAAAACTTCATTATTTCCAATTTTAACCTTTCTTTGTCACAATTGATGTTACCTCTCACGAAACTAAACTCTTTATGTTTTCATATTTCACTTTTTTCTCAATATCATCATAATATTTTTATGTTAGTTTATCTATAAATATTCGAGTACACAATGGTCTCTCTTGTTATTTTCTCAATACCATTTTAATATTTTTATGTTAGTTTTTCTATAAATATTCGGGTACACAAAAGTCCCTCTTGTTAAAATTTTGAATTGGTCTTACGTATTAGAAATTGCATAAATAATCCTAAACTATGCATGCGAGTAACATAGTTGTTTCTTAAATTGGATTAACTTTAATTATGTTTAATTATGATGTTAAGAGTACATGAAATAATCAAAATTTCCATTTATTTAATAGAGAAAGGATATTATACACGACAAAAATACAAAGCATACGTGAGAAGGAGGGAGTGACAAATGTTATTGGTAGGAAGAGTAATTTAGTCTTTTCTCAAGTTAACTAGTTTCCCTCTTATTTTCAAATGGCTATAACTTTATAATACGTTAATATTTTTTAGAAAAAAATTACACCATATTAACGAGTATTTCATTCTTTCATTCGAGCACTTATTGCTATAGTTTTCTTAAAAACAAATCTACTGGATTTTGAATACACATTACCTGATTTGAATACCCAGTACCCATTACGTGATTTTGAATACCTAGTATATGACTACGTGATTTCTGAATACCCATTACGTGATTACACATTCAACATAAATTATTACATATTCAATATAAATCTATTACGTGATTACACATTCAATAATAAGAACTTAATTGTTTATACTTTATTACGTGATTAAATCTCTAAATTACGACACTATGTAGTTATTATAGGTTGATTTAGCTAATGTTTTGTATATACTTTATCCTTAACTAATACGTGATACTACTTGAAATATTAGTTACTCCATATGAAATGTTATCTATTACATGTTTGGTTTTTACGTAATTATGTAATTACTCAGTGGGGTTTGACATAAATATTATAATGAAATCACGTAATCACGAATGAGTATTTAAAATCAAGTAGTCACGTAATAATACCTAGTCAACTATTGTTAGATAATTACGTAATCAATTAGTGGGGTTTTACACAAAATACTATAATAAATAACGTAATTACGTAATAGGTATTCAAAATCACTTAATCACTTTTTAGGTATTCAAAATCACGTAATAGGTATTCAATATCCTGGAATTTTTTTGTTGAAAACTATAGCAATAGACTGTTCGAATTAAAGAGGAGGAAATGCACGTTAATACTGTGTAATTTAAAAAAATATTAATGTATGAAAAAGTTATAACCGTTTGAAAATTAAGGGGGAATGAGTTCAAGTGAGAAAAGACCAGAATTCTATTTCTCTATTTGTTTTTTCAATTGTTTGAAACTAAGATTTATCAAAATGTCACCACCTAATTTTGTGCAATTGATCTTGGGATATGTCACACCCCAACCGATGACGGAATCATCAGGGCAGACGTAATTAGATTGCTCGAGATTTCATAACACTAAATATGACAAGTATTTAATAAATAATATTTCATTTCATTGCTAATGGTTCAAGTACATGAATTGAAAAACAAAAATACAACAAATATTGCATGATAAATCTATAAACATAAATTTAAAGTTTGGTGCATTTCTAATCCTTCCTATCAAGTTCCATTCGTCGTCATCATCATAGAATTCTTGCAATACGTATTAAAGCATAATTCAACACAAAAGTATTGGCGAGCATCCAAGTTTTATGTACTAGCATAAGTATAAAAGTTTAAACGAATCCACATGGCATAATAGTTAACTTAAATTATCATACAATACTAGCATGCAACCATACGTGTCAACCCAAAGTTTATTGCTAGCATAATCTTATTGTCGCAACAATAAGACCGTTATGAATGACTTAACATGACCTCACGAATACGGGCAGTGCGTTACTCCTATAGCACTATACATGTTAAGGGAGGCTTGAAACAAGTTAATGACAAAGCATAGCACATGTAACGATTCTAGAATATATGAATTCCAGCATAACGTATTAAGCATGTACGACGGATTGTTTGTTTGTAAGCATGTTTGTAAGTGTATGTGTGCGTTTTTAATAAGGAATAAGTATTGCACCCAAAAGTGTCGAAAAGTAAAATGGTCAGTTATACTCACAATTTTGCAAACTTCCCGATTATCCGTGTTTTGGCGAGTTGATGTGAATAGGAGAGTGAGGGTGTGTGAATATTTGGAATGTTATCAGAGGATTCAGATTGGAATTTAAAGTTCAAAAGTATGTATAAACAAATTAATTATCTAGTCTTAAACACTCATTTTTGACACTATAAATCCCGTATGGGTTGATGTGATTTCATGGGTCAAGATACCCATTAGAATCGTTAATGAAAGGTTCAAGAGTTAGATAATATAACCTATTACCATGACAAGTAACCATGTTGATCATCATCAAGGATTCGGTTACGTATATGTATTTATCATATAGTTTATATATAATTATAAGCTAAGTCTATCAAGGATATCATAGATTGTCATATAAGTCATGCATGGAGGTAGGAGGATAACCATCCTTTCACCTCATTGTAAGATTCACCAATACACAAATTATCACATGGATAATTCGAATGTGTCATGAATGAAAAAGGAATGTACCATAATTACTATACCAAGTAGCCAAGTAACCTTTAACCCAGGTGAGCCGGCACCGACATAGAAAGAGTTAACTAAGTGTCGAGGTTTGACGAGGTTATGTCACTTTCAAGCTAGCAAACCACTTAGGATGACAATTGTAAAACATCAAGTGAGGTGGTGGAATGAAGGTAGGATACCAAGGTTTCCAAGTATTCACACCTATACCAAAACACAAGTCTTGCCATCAACTTCATAGCAAGCTCGGATGGTTTCATCACTTGTGGGTTGAATAAACCCTTGCAAAAACATAAAGTTTAGATGTGTTTACACCTCTTAAACTCATAAAAATCTATTCCTAACAAGTCTCATAACCTTATATAGGTTTAAGAACAAGTAGGCACAAGATTCAAACAAGTTTTAATCAATAAAAACAAGATACAAAAGTATAAATGAAAGAAAATTTTAATCCTACTTTGGACCTCAAATGTGGTGAGGTTTCACCTTAGTTTGCCAAGAAAAGCTTGTGAAAACCTTCCTAGAGGTTATCCAAGTAGGAAGAAAGAAGAGAACATAAGAAAATAAGAAGAAAAGTGAGCTAAAACTCACTTAGAATGGTTGCAACTTTCTACAAAATCTTGGAAATTAGAGAGTAACCAAGAAGATTTGAGAGTGAGTTGAGTGTTTGGAGTGTGTTTAGGAGTGTATGAAGGCCTGTATTTATAAGTGAGGATTAGGGTTTGGGAGTTAATAAAGTTGGTGGTGGTTGGGAGTTGGAAAAAGGGAAATGGAGCCAAAATTCGTATTTTGAAAGATTCTGCTAGACCTGGTCATTTGGCACGACCGTGCGGATCAAGTGCACTGTCGTGCAGATCGCGGATCGCATGGTGGTGCACATCAGATGCGTGGGCATGCGGATTGCAGTGTGTATGGCCGTGCGCCTCAGTTGCATGGCCGTGCACCACTAATTTACCAAACTTTCTAGAATTTCCAATTTGACCCCTAGAGTTTGATAATTCCATTATTTTATGTTAGAAACTCATAATTAAGCATGTTTTTAGGTATTCCAAGTGTATCAAAGTTACGTATGAGTATAAAGCACGTATAATTGATAATTTAAAGTATTTCAAGTGTCGGTTTTTGCGTATAAACATGTATTCGAGATTGTAGCGTATAACACAAGTATGTAACATGTATATGTATAAGTATAAAAAATATTCCATTATGATTAACGCCGCAAATTGTGATAACGGAGATGGAGACGATTGTAAGGTTTCTAAAAATAGAATGCGAATACAAACTTTCTAAAAATATGAATAAGGAAATACGAGGCGTTACAGGATATCAATGAATGAGATTCTCTCATATATTTCGCACGCAAATTGTGTCTTTTATTTGATCCTCTACCTATTTAATAATATAATAATATAATAATAATAATAATAATAATAATCATAATACATAATCATATAATATAATAATAATAACAATAATAATAATAAATAATAATAATAATAATAATAATAATAATAATAATAATAATATAATAATATATGTTAATGTTAATCGGGAGCCACCACAATTTAACCTACCCCCACCATCGACATCTGTAACACCTCGTAAAATCGTGTCCAATAGTATAACGGCACATGTTGTATTTTTTAAAAAAGTCTATTAAAGACTAATAAGGACTAAAGGTGTCAGTATGCTCAAAAACTTGGCCTCTTAGTGACTGATATGTCAACATGCATAGCCTCTGAGTGACTGATATGTCAACATGCATGCTTGAGTGACATATGTCAACGCTTATTGACTGAGTGACTAATATGTCAACATGCCTAGCCTCTGAGTGACTAATATGTCAACATGCATAAAATGAGCCTTTGAATGATCCTTTACAAAGTCCTAACTCTCATGCGTGCCCGTTGTTGGACGAGAGAGGTTAATTCTGTAAAATGTGAAAGTTGGATAATGGAGGGGTTAAAAGTGTCAACATGTTAATTTATACCTCTGAGTGACCTTTTAACGAACCGAGAGCTCGACAATGTCTGCGCATAATCCCGGGTACGCCAAAGTATTGGCTACAGAGGGCTAAATATGCCAAAAAGGTGTTTTAGGAAGGTTTAAAGGGGTTTATTAAGTTGAGGGGCTAAATGTGGCAAATTTTGAAAACTGACAAGGAGCGCTCGCGGCGCGAGAGGCTAGGCTGGCTCTCGCGGGGCGCGAGAGGTTTGTGTCTGCAGAAAATTAACTTGGCCACCACACAAAGGTGCCAGAAACCAGTATTCAAAACCAGGGATTTTTAAACAGCTATGCCACATTTTGGGACACTTATAAGCTTCCTCTAACACCCCTTAACACCTGGCATCACCTCCTTCAAGCTCTCCAACTATAAATAGGTGCCAATGTTCACCATTTGAACTTGCACCTTCTTCATTCACAACTCTATCTCCCTCCTCTGGAAGTTCCTAACTGAAAGGAGCATCCAAATTAGTTCTATTGAATTCTAGGAACCACTTGTAAGTGTTCCTTGCTCTTGCATTTTCGTTTATAGGCTTTTATAGCCAAAAGTCAAGCGTTTTACGGAAAACGCCTTGACTGTCGGTTAAGACCATTATGGTCCAGCCATTGTTCGCAATGAACATGGCTAAGTGATCGTAATAAGGTAGGTCTTAGTCCCTATAAAGGGCACCTCCTGAAGATCACATTTGCTAGACCAATTGACGGGTCAAAGTTATGATATTAAAAAGTCAAATAGGCCATTTTTCGGAAAATCATAAATTGATCTTATATATGTTGAGAAACCTGTTTTGACACTTAAACAAATTGATAATAATTATTAGAACATGTAAGAACATGTTCGGCTCGTCAATTTCAGTTCTAGGGTCGGTCCGCAACCGAATGTCGCGAAGTTTGACTTCTGCTTTGACTTTCGATTCTGACCCGATTTAGATTAGTTAGATACTGATCTAAAGTTGCATTATGATGGTAATATAATGTAGCATAACCTTCTGATGTTATATTTACATGATCATAATCAGAATCCGAGTTTATGCACAAGTTCCGTAATTATGCCATTTTGACTGAAATACCCTTTTTACATAAATGAGGTTTTAATGATAATGAACTTGAAAATGAGTTTCCTACTGATGTAATATTATAAGTAGGATTATTTGGGATGTCAAATCAGATTATAAACTGAGTTTATGAGCAAGTCTTTGTATTATGTCGATAAATGACGATAAGGCCCTTGTGGCTTATAAAATGGTTTTAATCACATCTTTTCAAAGTAAATCTTTTACCTACTAATATTTTATATTAAATAACATATCCAAGATATATTAATCTGATCATGACATTAGTTTTCATTAAACATCACACAAATCGTCATTTTATGACATAAGCGTCGTTTCGGTGCATAGTATGGTTTTAAACCATTTTTATTAACCAAGACTTGTTACCTACTGATTCTAAAACTTATTTTAAATATTTTTACAGTAGGTACATGATACAAACTCAGATTCCCAAATAATTTATAAACTATGTGTAAAATGATCAAAATGTCCCTTCTGTGCATTGTTTGGTCATAAAAGATAAATTACACATATAATTAATATCCTACTGATATTATATTATAAATAATTTATTTTTCTAGAATAGTTATAGTTATAACATCAAATTATATTAAATTCCTTTTATAAGGTATGAAATTACCGAAATGCCCTTATGAGTCATAGTTTCACTTTAAAACCGTAACGGGCATGAAAGTTGATATCCCACGATATTACAACTTATTTAAAGTGTAATGGCATATAGAACTTGTCCATGACTTATCCAGTTACCCGATATCGCTGATATGCGTATGGTTAAACATATGTAACTAGTTTACGGAAATTAACCGAAACGGGTCAAACCTTGTCATTTAAGTCTCAAAATCGAGAATGTTTATAGTTTATCCATATTACACAAGTCAAGTTACTTGTTGGGATGAAACTACATTCTATCCAATCATCGTTTAATCTAGTGTTATACGTTTTGATTAAGTACGCTAGTCGGTCTAAGTCTATGACTTAAATAAGACCGTTAATATTTAATTGGTTAGTTTATGCCGTAATCCAGACTAAGAATTGCCGGTAAATACTATATGCACTTAGTACTTTTGTGTACGGCTGAGTTATTAAATTAAAGGAAGACTAGCTTAGGTAAATACTCTCGACTTATTTCCCCTATACGGGATTGGGTTACGGTAAACTATTACCGCTTGGTCGGAAATGAGATCAATCGAATGCCAGATTGTGGGTAGTAAATCCGCATATTCTGTTTTAATCAATTTTGTTTGATAACATAAACATCGGGGGTTAACTACCGTGTCCTGGATATCCTCGGCTCATTACAATAGATAATGGCCACGACCTTAGCGCGGGTGTAGGCATACACCCGATAGACGCTCAAAATGTATTGTCCACAAGGTTGGGAAGAATTGACTCCTTCGTGAGTCCAAAGTGATGTGTACGTTAATCATGTCTCGGTCTTTGTACCGGGCCCTGTATGTATGGACAAACATGTAAATCTGTTAACAAGGTTGGACGGTCAACTTTCCCAAGTTATAAAAGATTTTGTGCTGATACACACATAAAACATATTTTAAATGTTTTCAAAATGTGTCTGTTGGGTGTATTTACCAGCGAAAGCTGATGTATTTTCAAAAAACTAAGCTTGCAGGTACAATACGAAAATAGGCTGGAAGTGCTCGGTAGTGATAAGAGGATCTTGCAAATCCTAGATCTGCCCAAAGTCTGTTTTACATTCTTTCTTTGTATAATTTATGATCCGCCTGTGGATCTTCTATTACGAGCTTGTATATTATTTTGTATTTCGAACACTTGGTTTGTAATAGTAATTTAAATCCAAGAAATCCGTTGTGCTGTGTTTAATTGTCTATGATGTTATTAACTTACGTCACAATATTCCTCACCCGGGCCCACCGGTGTTTAGATTGGCTGTGGAAAGCCAAGGTGTGACAGGTTGGTATCAGAGCCAACATTTGAGAGAATTAAACACTAGCCTTTTGTGTTTAATCTCAAACTTACACAAGCACATTCCTTAGACTTCCGAGTCTAGGCATTGACCTAGGATTACTCATTTCATTATTAAGTTATTAGTATTGTTTTTGAACTGATTTTTAACAGGAAAATGCCGCCACGTGTAAGAGGAAGAGGAAAAGGACCAATGAGGGGAGGACCTTCAGGACATATTCCCTCACATTCCCATCACCCGAACACTTATGAAGATTCGGGAGATTCATATACACTACCACAACATTCGCCTACCCACACTCAAAGTTCATACCACTCGTACCATTCACACCACTCCCACCACTCTCATCATTCTTACCATGATGAGTTTAACCCCAACCAATACTTTAACACACCCCCAGCCGACCAAAACCAATTAGATCAACCAAATCCCATGGACGAGGACTCCGATCCGGAGATGCCGCCGTCAGGTTCAAATGCGCATCCCATTGAAATCTCAAGTGATTCGAACTCTTATGTCGGATCACCTTACCAAGGTCCTAATGAGTGGGACCAATATTGGAACCAATTTACCTTTGCCAATACTCCTTCTCATCATTCCAACCACCTCCCGTGCAAGGAGATGTGCACATGGAACCGGTGGAACAACCCCAATCGCCACCAGAACCTTCAAGGAGGAAAAGAGGAGCACGTATGTCGGTACGTGCGGGTCAACGGTCGGGATCGCTGCCACCTTTGCCCAAACCCTACCCAACTATTCACGAGGACCCACAAATGGGTGGACCCTCTAATGCGTCACCTGTGGTGAACCAACCACCACAATGGTTCAACCACCACCATCGGGTTATAATAACCCTATCCCAACATATCTGGATACGTTTGGATATGATCTTTTTAACCCAACTACACCTGTTGATTATCAAGCATTGTCGCAAGACCCTTACATGCAAGCGGTCATGCATAACGCACTTATCCCGTCTCCTTTTCCACCAACTTATTCACCTACTGGATATCCAAGTTACGGATACCAGTATCCTATTATGCCACAAACACAACCACAACCTCCGCTGCCACTAGAGGCCATTAATGAGGCCTTAGAACGATGAAAGAAATGCAACAACAAGTGGAGAAAACGGAGAAGAAGACGAATAAGTTCTTCAAGAAACTCTCCAAACTAGTTAAGGGAAAGAAGGACAAGTGAAGTCTCTTCTAATATATGTTAGTCCCTGCGAGAACATTGTTATTTCTTTAGTCCCTGCTTGGACATTTTAGTTTTGTAGTCCTTGCATGGACAGTTTATTTCATTGTCTCTAGTATTGTCATTTCTATTTGGAATTTAATGAAGTATTTTTGGAATTATATTATATATATATATGTATTCATCCTCTTCAAGCGAGCGTCTCGATTTTATTCGAAATTTATGCTCTGCTATATAATTCCAAAATACCTTAATGGATTTGATTATGCCAAGTGGCGTAGACGACACATTGGCCAAGAAATGACAGTTAAGGACAAGGAGCCTTCTATCAGGATAGTTAAGGGAAGTTATCCTTCTATCCAGAGGTGAGGAACTAGGTTCAAGCCTCCAAGGTCGTTAAGGTCGAAGGTGACCGAGGCCATTAATCAATCATTAAGGTACTCTTATGTTAAGATTAAGGAATGTCATACTCTCGGTAGTGTGACTTGAGGAACCACACCTGCCATCTAGGTGAAAAGGACTACGTCCTAAGACCTATTATATAGCCTATGTGATCAATGTGATCCTGACTAATGTCATCAATGCGATGGCAAATGATATGCCAATGTGCCCAATTTTATGTCCAAGGTGCCATAATTTACATCTGTTATGATGTAGGCCAAGGTGCCATAATTTACATCTGTTATGATGTAGGCCAATGTGCCATAATTTACATCTGTTATGATGTAGGCCAAGGTGCCATAATTTACATCTGTTATGATGTAGGCCAATGTGCCATAATTTACATCTGTTATGATGTAGGTCAACGTGCCATATGTTATGTCCAAGGTGATAGGCTGATCTACCATACGTTCTGTCCAAAGTGACAGGCTGATATGCCAAATGTTATGTCCAAAGTGACAGGCTGATATGCCATATGTTATGTCCAAAGTGACAGGCTGATATGCCAAATGTTATGTCCAAAGTGACAGGCTGATATGCCATATGTTATGTCCAAAGTGACAGACTGATATGCCACATGTTATGTCCAAAGTGACAGGCCAATGTGCCGTATTTTTATGTCCATTAGTTACAAGCCTATGAGCTGTATATAATTGTCAATTATGACAATGACAGTTGTGATCTTACGATCCACTGTCTAATAATATATGGACTATGTCCAGATTGTAATTTACCTTTGATGGTCTTATTAAGACCTAGGCCAAATATAGATATGATAAGCCTAAGAGTTGTGATGTTATTCACACTAGCTTAAATAGGTAATGTATTGTTATATCCAATGTTTAAAGCCAATATGGTTGCTTATACCATGGCTAAAAGAAGTTTTATTTGATTATTAGAACCAAAGCTGCAAAATGGTAAACTCGGATGAGGCACAGAGTAGCCACCGAGAGATTAGCTCTAACCAGGCTGAAAATATAGCCGTTAGCAACGATGACTTCCAAGCTCGCATAGATGCAGCTGTGGGAAAATCCATGGAAAAGCTTAGGGAGCCGAGTGCTACTCACTCCAGACCACTATCAATCGCACCATCATCAGCTATAAGGAGAGCTCAGTTCACTCTTCAAATGCGAAAAGTGACACCAAAGAAAATAGAATTCGCTGATAGGTCCCGTTCTTCTAAATACGGATGTACCTATAAATATTTCTTCTCCTGCAAACCCCGAGACTTTAATGGGGAAAAGGAGAAGTAGAAGCCTTGAAGTGGCTTGACGAAATGGAAACAATTGTGGATATTAGCGGTTGTGCTGATAAGGATGTGGTAAAATATGTATCACAGTCCTTCAAGGGCGATGCCCTGATATGGTGGAAGACAATGGTTCAATCTACAGGTAAGATACACTTGTACAACTTAGGATGGTCTAAGTTTGTAGAACTAGTCAAGGAGACTTATTGTCCACCGCATGAGGTGGATAAATTAGAGATAGACTTTCTGACTCTTTCAATGAAGAACCTAGATTGTCGGAAGTATGTTTTGACTTCAATTCCATGTCTAGGTTAGTTTCATATTTAATCACCCCTAAATCCAAACACATTGCGCGTTTTATTAATGGGTTAGCGCCCGAAATAAAGGGCATGGTAAAGGCTACTCAGCCTAGTAGGTCTGCTGTAGACCTATCTCCCTCCCTCACATTAGATTTAGTGAG
The DNA here is from genome assembly GCA_947069175.1 of Scalesia atractyloides. Classification (NCBI taxonomy): domain Eukaryota; kingdom Viridiplantae; phylum Streptophyta; class Magnoliopsida; order Asterales; family Asteraceae; genus Scalesia; species Scalesia atractyloides. The sequence goes on along the minus strand of CAMTDV010000002.1, from coordinate 59,015,756 downwards.
GCAAAGGTCAGTTAGGACTGAAACTGACGGAAAGAGGAAACATGAGGATAATAACTCCCAAAGGTTCAAAAAGAAAGGAAATTTCGTTCAAGAGCCAGCAATGTCTAATGACAAACCCCTGTGCAAGAACTGTAACTATAGACATTGGGGACAGTGTAGCGTTAATCCACAGACTAAACCCTGTGTTTATCTGTAAGAGAAAGGGGAATAAGACCTTAGAATGTAAAGATCTTAAGGATGCAGTTTGCTACAACTGTAATGAAAAGTGGCATATTAAGTTCAGTTGACCCAAGAACCCCAAAAGTAATGATGCAAATCCTGGAGAGGCCAAGAAAGGGAATGCTCGTGCTTTCCAGATGAATGCCAGGGAGGCCGTTAATGACAATAACGTCATAACAGGTACATTCCTCATCAATGATGTATATGCTAGAGTTCTTTTCGATTCGGGTGCAGATAAATCTTTTGTTGATCATAAGTTTAGTAAACTATTAAATTTGCCAATAATAACTCTAGATATAACTTATGAGGTAGAACTTGCTGATGGAACGTTAGAGATAGCATCTTCCGTTCTTGATGGATGCTCTATGTCCATTAAGAATCATTCTATCCCCATCACTCTTTTGCCAATGAAATTGGCAGGGTTAATGTAGTTTTAGGCATGGATTGGTTATCCCATAACCAAGCCCGCATTGCCTGCGATAAGAAACTTATCGAAATTAAAACCCCATCTGGTGAAACGATCACCATCCCTGGAGATTTTCACTATGGATTGCCAAACAAGGTGTCGTTATTTAAGGCATCCAAGTGTTTGGGGAGAGGTTGTGTCATTTATATGGCACAAGTAACTATTAATGAGCCTAAGTCAAGCATTAAAGACCTTCCGGTTATCTCAAAGTATTCCGATGTTTTCCCTGAAGAATTACCTGGCCTACCTCCAGATAGGCAAGTGAATTTAGAATTGATATCCTACCTAGATCAGCACCGGTAGCCAGAGCTCCATATCGGTTAGCACCGACGGAGATGAAGGAATTGAGATTACAGTTAGATGAACTCTTAGAAAAAAGGTGTTATCCAGCCGAGTTCCTCGCCTTGGGGAGTTCCTATTTTATTCGTAAATAAGAAGACGATTCAATGTGAATGTGCATTGATTACCAAGAGCTGAACAAGTTAACAATTAAGAACCAATATCCTCTGCCCAAGATCGACGACTTATTCGACCAACTTCAAGGGGCTAGTTATCTTTCTAAGATTGATTTGAGATCAGGATATCATCAGCTGAAGGTTAGGAATGGGGATGTTCCTAAGACTGCCTTCAGGACCCGATATGGTCATTTTGAATTTCTAGTGAAGCCTTTTAGGCTCACAAATACACCTGCAGCATTCATGGATCTCATGAATAGGGTCTGCAAACTGTATTTGTATAAGTTTGTCATTGTCTTCATAGACGACATACTTATCTATTCTCGTAATCAAGTTGATCACGAACCTTCGGTGCATTCTAGAATTGCTAAGGCAGGAGAAACTTTATGCTAAATTTTCTAAGTGTGAATTTTGGCTTAGAGAAGTCCAATTTCTTGGACATGTTGTAAGTGAGTGTGGTATCCAAGTGGATCCCACCAAAGTAGAAGCCAAATGAATTGGGAAGTACCCAAGACCCCATCTGATATTCGTAGCTTCCTAGGATTGGCTGCTTACTACAGGAGGTTCATTGAGAACTTTTCAAGAATAGCCACTCCTTTGACTACCTTAACTCGTAAGAATGTCAAATTTGTTTGGGGTCCGAAACAACAAGAATCCTTTGAGATTCTAAAACACAAGTTGAGCAACGCTCCAATGTTATCTCTACCTGAGGGTATTGAGGATTTTGTAGTCTATTGTGATGCTTCGCACACTGGCATGGGCTGTGTGCTAATGCAAAAAGGCAAGTAATTGCTTATGCATCACGACAGTTTAAGGTGCACGAAAGGAATTACACCACCCATGATTTGGAATTGGGTGCCGTTGTATTTGCCTAAAGCTATGGAGACATTACTTATATGGCACAAAGTGTATCATATACACTGATCATAAGAGTCTCCAGCATCTGTTCAATCAGAAAGAATTAAACATGCGACAACGCCATTGGATGGATACACTTAACGATTATGATTGTGAAATTCGCTACCATCCCGGCAAGGCAAATGTCGTTGCTGACGCCTTAAGTCGCAAGGAAAGAATTAAGCCCATTAGGATTAATGCGAAGAGCATTGGCTTAGAAATAGCTTGAATAGAGGCTATTAGATACGCAAAAGCAAGCCCTATTAGAGGTTAACATTCCTGATGAGGGATTAGGCAGAACAATTGATCAGTTAACGCCTGGAATGATGGAATCCTTAGATTTAATGGAAGGATCTGGGTTCCAATCTTTGGAGGACTTAGAGATCTTATCCTCCAAGAAGCGCATAACACGAGGTACTCTGTTCCCCCAGTGGTGACAAGATGTATCAGGATCTGAAAAAGAATTATTGGTGGACCGGTTTGAAGAAATCCATAGCCACCTATGTAGCTAAGTGTCTGACGTGTTCGCAAGTTAAGGCCGAACATCAGAAACTGTCAGGACTTCTACAACAATTGGAAATTCCCACATGGAAATGGGAAATGGTAACTATGGACTTGATTACCAAGTTACATAAGACCAAACGTAGAAACGACACGATTTGGGTCATTGTAGATAGGCTGACTAAGTCAGCGCATTTCTTGCTAATTAAAGAAACGTATAATTCAGACAAATTGGCTAAGTTGTATGTGGACAAGATTGTGTCCCTACACGGTGCATTAAATTTTGTACCTTTAATTTTTGGAAAAGTTTCCAACAATCTTTTGGCACAAGATTAAATTTTAGTACGACTTACCATCCACAGACTGATGGTCAAAGTGAGCGTACTATCCAGACATTGGAAGACATGCTTAGGGCATGTGTGATTGATTTAGGTGGAAGTTTGGATGACCATTACCCCTAATAGAATTCTCCTACAATAATAGTTATCATACGAGCATCAAGGCTGCTCCTTTTGAGGCCTTGTATGGGAGAAAGTGTCGAACGCCCGTGTGTTGGGCAGAAGTTGGGGAAGCTCAACTATCAGGACCTAAGATTGTCCAAGAGACCACAGATAAGATTGTGCAAATCCGTGATCATCTCAAAGCTGCCCGTGATAGGCAGAAGAGCTATGCTGACAAGAGGCGTAAACCTCTCAAGTTCCAAGTAGGGCAAAGTCATGCTGAAAGAATCACCTTGGAAAGGTGTAGTGAGATTCGGAAAGAAGGGCAAGCTGAGCCCAAGATATATAGGACCATTCGAGATAGTCGAATGTGTCGCCATAGTAGCTTATAAGCTTAAGCTGCCAAAGGAGTTTAGTGGAATCCATGCTGTATTCCACATATCTAACCTTAAGAAATGTCTAACCGATGAGTCGCTAGCAATGTCGCACAAAGATGTGCAAATAGATGAAAACCTGAGGTTTGTTGAAAAACCAATTTCGATCGAGGATCGACAGGTTAAGAAGCTCTGAAGGAAATTAATACCTATAGTAAGGTTATGTGGACGCCTTTAGAGGTCCCGAGTATACATGGGAGGTTGAGTCCACTATGCGAAAAAAGTATCCCCATCTTTTTGAATAAAATCTCGGGGTCGAGATTTCTTTTAAGGGGGTGAGGATGTAACACCTCGTAAATTCGTGTCCAATAGTATAACGACACGTGTTGTATTTTTTAAAAAGTCTACTAAAGACTAATAGTAAAGGTCAATATGCTCAAAACCTTGGCCTCTGAGTGACTGATATGTCAACATGCCCAGCCTCTTAGTGACTGATATGTCAACATGCTCAAACATTGGCCTCTGAGTGACTGATATGTCAACATGCCTAGCCTTGAGTGACTGATATGTGAACATGAATAAAATGAGCCTCTGAATGATCCTTTACAAAGTCCTAACTCTCATGCGTGCCCGTTGTTGGACGAGAGAGGTTAATTCTGTAAAAATGTGAAAGTTGGATAATGGAGGGGTTAAAAGTGTCAACATGTTAATTTATACCCTGAGTGACCTTTTAACGAAACCGAGAGCTCGACAATGTCCGGGCATAATCCCGGATACGCCAAAGTATTGGATACGGAGGGCTAAATATGCCAAAAAGGTGTTTTAGGAAGGTTTAAAGAGGTTTATTAAGTTGAGGGGCTAAATGTGGCAAATTTTGAAAACTGACAAGGAGCGCTCGCGGGGCGCGAGAGGCTAAGGCCTGGGCCCCTCGCGGGGCGCGAGAGCCTGTGTCTGCAGAAAATTAACTTGGCCACCACACAAAGGTGCCAAAAACCATGTATTCGAAACCAGGGATTTTTAAACAGCTATGTCATATTTTGGGACACTTCTAAGCTTCCTCTTACACCCCTTAACACCTGGAATCACCTCCTTCAAGCTCTCTAACTATAAATAGGTGCCAAGGTTTAACATTTGACTTGCACCTTCTTCATTCACAACTCTATCTCCCTCCTCTGGAAGTTCCTAACGGAAAGGAGCATCTAACTTAGTTCTATTGCATTCTAGGAACCACTTGTAAGTGTTCCTTGCTCTTGCATTTTCGTTTATAGGCTTTTATAGCCAAAAGTCAAGCGTTTTACGGAAAACGCCTTGACTTTCGGTTAATACCATTATGGTCCAGCCATTGTTCGTAATGAACATGGTTAAGTGATCATAATAAGGTTGGTGCTAGTCCCTATAAAGGGCACCTCCTGAAGATCACGTTTGCTAGACAATTGACGGGTCAAAGTTATGAAATTAAAAATTCAAACAGGCCATTTTTCAGAAAAATCATAAATTGATCTTATATATGTTATGAAACATGTTTTGAAACTTAAACAAGTTGGTAATAATTATTAGAACATGTAAGAACATATTCGGCTCGTCAATTTTCAGTTCTAGGGTCGGTTCGTAACCGAATGTCGTGAAGTTTGACTTCTGCTTTGACGTTCGATTCTGACCCGATTTAGATTAGTTAGATACTAATCTAAAGTTGCATTATGATGGTAATATAATGTAGTATAACCTTCTGAGGTTATATTACATGATCATAATCAGAATCTGAGTTTATGCACAAGTTCCGAAATTATGCCATTTTGACCAAAATGCTCTTTTTGCATAAAAAGAGGTTTTAATGATAATGAACTTGAAAATGAGTTTCCTACTGATGTAATATTATAAGTAGGATTATTTGGGATGTCAAATCAAATTATAAACTGAGTTTATGAGCAAGTCTTTGTATTATGTCGATAAATGACGATAAGGCCCTTGTGGCTTATAAAATGGTTTTAATCACATATTTTCAAAGTAAATCTTTTACCTACTAATATATTATATTAAATAACATATCCAAGATATATTAATCTGATCATGACATCAGTTTTCATTAAACATCACACAAATCGTCATTTTACGACATAAGCGTCCTTTCGGCGCATAGTATGGTTTTAAACCATTTTTATTAACCACGAATTGTTACCTACTGATTTTAAAACTTATTTTAAATATTTTTACAGTAGGCAAATGATATAAACTCATAATCACTAATAATTTATAAACTAAGTGTAAAATGACCAAAGTGCCCCTTCGGTGCATAGTTTGCTCATAAAAGATAAATTACACATATAATTAATATCTTACTGACATTATATTATAAATAATTTATTTTTCCAGAATAGTTATTGTTATAACATCAAATTATATTCAAGTTCCTTTTATAAGGTATGAAATTACCGAAATACCCTTATGAGGCATAGTTTCACTTTTAAACCATAACGGGCATAAAAGTTGATATCCCACTGATATTACAACTTATTTAAAGTGTAATGGGATATAGAACTTGTCCATGACTTATCCAGTTACCCGATATCACTGATATGCGTACGGTTAAGCATATGTTACTAGTTTACGGAAATTAACTGAAACGGGTCAAACCTTGTCATTTAAGTCTCAAAATCCAGAATGTTTATGTTTATCCATATTACACAAGTAAGGTACTTGTTGGGATTAAACTACATTCTATCCAATCGTCGTTTAATCTAGCGTTGTACGTTTTGATCAAGTACACTAGTCGGTCTAATCTATGACTTAAATAAGACCGTTAGTATTTAATTGGTTAGTTTATGCCATAATCCAGACTTAAGACTTGCCGGTAAATACTATATGCACTTAGTACTTTTGTGTACGGCTGAGTTATTAAATTAAAGGAAGACTAGCTCAGGTAAATACTCTCGACTTATTTCCCCTATACGGGATTGGGTTACGGTAAACTATTACCGCTTGGTCGGAAATAGGATCCATCGAATGCCGGATTGTGGCTATTAAATCCACATATTCTGTTTTAATCAGTTTTGTTTGATAACTTAAACATCGGGGGTTAACTACCGTGTCCTAGATATCCTTAGCTCATTACAATAGATAATGGCCACGACCTTAGCGCGGGTGTAGGCATACACCCGATAGACGCTCAAAATGCATTGCCCACAAGGTTGGGAAGAATTGACTCCTTCGTGATTCAAAAGTGGTGTGTACGTTAATCATGTCTCGGTCTCTGTACCGGGTCCTGTATGTATGGACAAACATGTAAATCTGTTAACAAGGTTGGACGGTCAACTTTCCCAAGTTATAAAAGATTTTGTGCTGATGCGCACATAAAACATATTTTAAACGTTTTCAAAATGTGTCAGTTTGGTGTATTTACTAGCGAAAGCTGACGTATTTCAAAAGACTAAGCTTGTAGGTACAATACAAAAATAGGCTGGAAGTGCTCGGTAGTGATAAGAGGATCTTGCAAATCCTAGACTTGCCTAAAGTTTGTTTTACATTCTTGCTTTGTACAATTTATGATCCGCCTGTGGATCTTCTATTACGAGCCTGTATATTATTTTGTATTTCGAACACTTGGTTTGTAATAGTAATTTAAATCCAAGACTCCCACTGTGTTGTGTTTAATTGTCTATGATGTTATCAACTTACGTCAAGATATTCCCCACCCGGGCCCACCGGTGTTTGGATTGGCTGTGGAAAGCCAGGGTGTGACAACATCACACATCGGCAACCCCACAACAACAAATCTCGTGTTTTTACGAAAGGGGAGGATTACTTCACGTGGAATGCATTTTATCTCTCGAACTCTCTTTCTCGTTGGTATTGAAGTATGTCGGGGAAAAGGGTCGAATTTGATGCCACCATCGCCATAGATAAAATCAACATCAGTTCAAAACCGACTAGGTGAAAAATATATGTGATTAGGTCAACATCATATCATAGCCGATTGGAACGTGTATATCAATCTCCTCTCTTTTTTCAGATTTGGTTCACGTGATTAAGGTTGATAATTTCATATGCGTACCTATTAGCACGACACAAAACAAAACGTTCTTAACAGGAATTGTGTTTAGGCTTTCAATGTTGTGTGTCTTAAACATGTCGGCACGTTTAGGACACGATAACATTCGTGTCTAAAGAGTATAAAAACATGTTAGTGACATGTTTATATTTGTAATGGATGTTATAATTTGACTTTTATGGATTTTTGTTTTTAGTTATCTAAGGGTTGATATGTTAAAGATTATGTTTTAAATTAAGACTTTTTATGAACTTTTGGCAATTTTCATTTCACTAAACATGTTCCTAAATATGTGATTTTTATGGTATCTCTAAACATGTTTGTTAACAGCTCATTTCGTGTTGACCTTTGAACAAGTCGTGTTCGTGTTTGAAAAAAATGGCACAAGAAGTTATCATGTCGTGTTCGTGTTTAACATCTCAGGTTATTGTGTCTTATCATGTCGTGCCTGACCTATTTGCTAGATTGTTTAACAAAAGAAACGTCTGAATTCTTCTAGTGATGATGGTTGAAGACCGTGGTTTGATTAGTTGAATAGGGGAAGAACGAAGTCATAGTGGTTGTGCCTAGAAAAGGGTGGTGTTGGGTGTGATTATGCGATTGGGTGGCAGGTCAAGTTTTTCCAATGTTTGATCTGAACCGATGCTCTCTACTATCACCACCCAAAGCCAATGTATGATTGATTTTTGGAGCCTTCTCTCTTTGTAATATTGAAAACTATGAGAAAGTATTAAAAGAGAGAGAGATGATGTGATATCACAAGAAAAGTAAGTTGCAGGAAAGGGTGGGACGACTAACACAGGCGAGGGGTTGGCAAAAGGAGATGGTGGTCAGGATGTTTCTGTGACAAACACTCTATCACACACATATTCATGTTTATATTATTGATATTTTGGTCATGTTACAATCACTTAACAACAAAAGTTATTAGTCATCCAACTCAGTATGCGTAGTTTGGGACTAGTGGTGTAATTTCTCATACTTAGAATCCAAACTCACAACTTTACATACCACAAGGAACATCTGTATAGTTAACTCAAAAAAAAATAATACCATTTGTTAGCGCTTACAAAATAGCTCTTATCGTGTTTAAAATGTCAGAGACAACACGATTAACACAAGTATCAAATATGATTATGACTTGTCTAACTACTTTGTATTAATGATAATCATTAAGGTATATTTAATAAAGACATTATTTAAATTACATATATTTTAAGCATATATATGATATTTAATTTTTACGTATCATATTAATTATACGTTATTTCATGGTTAAGCTATAGAGAAATTGGATGATGCATGTATTTATTATTTATTATTATTATTATTATTATTATTATTATTATTATTATTATTATTATATCATTATCATTATCATTATCATTATCATTATCATTATCATTATATTATCATTATCATTATCATTATCATTATCATTATCATTGTTGGTCGTATATGTTAAAATATGGTTTAAAATATGGTTTAAGGAACTACAAGAGGTCACTTATGTCTATTTATAACCTTAAGCGACATTCATTAACCGATATTGACCATCATTGCCTGTTATTTATTAATGTGGACCACTATCAATGTAATTGGCATCATTGATATATAATGACCATTTCTAACACCAGTTCTCAATTATTGGCCAATAAGACTTAACGAAACCTAAGGTGTCCTTTATGTCAATGTATGACCATCATTGATCAAAATCAGCACAAATTAACCAATATTTAACCCCAATTAACCGTCATTGTCCATAATATTGGCCCAAATTGATCATCGCTAATTGGTTTTACAATTGTTCATTCTTACTAACCCTAGTTGACTAATAGTGTCTATTATTCATCCTATTGACCCAAGTTAACCAATATTGACTCCAACTGGCTAATTTTAATCATCTCGCTTTTTTAATTGGCCATTAATTAGCTATATTGACTTTAATCACCTTAATTAATCATCATTAACCCTAATTAACTCCTATCAATCATTAGTCTAGGCTGGATGCTTAGTAGGTAAAAAATAAACTTGTTTGAGGGTCGGTAATTCATATGGATCACCTATGGGAAGAATCTGGTTAAAAGGATTGAAAAACTAGTTAAGGATCACTATAATTGAGTAACCTAGATAGTAATTCACTAGGTTCGTTAATCTATGGTTGCTAGAACAATATAAGAGACTCTTAGATCACAATGGATTATAAATGACTTGGTTAATTAGAACCAGATAAGTGGGTGAGTTTATAGCCTGGTTATTTGGGGACTTGTGGTTAACCTGAGAGGGCTCTAACTTTTAACACTACACCCTCATTACTAGTGTCAACTATGATATGCTTTTTTTATAAAAACATAATCAACTGCTTTTCAAATGTATTAAGTTGATTCTGAACCTAGATAGTTATCTTACTTATCATTGTTTTCACAAAATTAATCAAATAGATTGTTTAGCATTTTCTTGATCTAAAAAAAGTTACTTAGGTTAGGTATTATGAAAGAGATAGGTTAATAGATTTCATGTCCATGTATTGATACTTGGGTACTTACCTTAGCTATACTATATATTGATTGATACGTTTTCCTAGAATATGTATAAATAGTATTTGTGTTTTTATTCTTAAAAATCGGCTGTGTTTGTATCAATTTATTTGTTACTTTCTAAGCACGTCAAGTTTTTGGCGCCATTGCCGGGGACACATCATTGTTTCACATCTATCTTATTAGTAGTAGTTTAACCAGTTAGTTAGGTTTTAGTTTTCTTAGGTTTTAGTTCTTTGTGTTTGTTTCTGCTTTCTTTTGTATGCCTTAGTACTTTTTAGTGTGTTAGACTTCACTTAGGAATGGCGGAAATAACAAACTATCTCGGATCATGTATGTCCCTTTGTAGATGTGATAAGGAACATCATAACTAGACCGATAGTTTAAGCAAACAAATTCACAATTGCGATCAAATCATCTCAATGATGCAACGCTTGTGTCCTTTTTGTGGACTTGTAGATGAAGACCCGAACGATTACATCAACTAATTTCTTGAACTTTGTGATACCTTTAAAATCAAAGATGTATCACGCGATGCAGTGAGACTTTGTCTTTTTCCGTTCTCATTGGTAGCAAAAGCCTGCTTGTGGCTTAAATCTTTAGCACCTGGTTTATTACTACTCAGACAGAGATGGCTGAAAAATTATTACATAAATTCTTTTCTCCCTCTAAAACAAATCGCTTACGTGGCAAGATATACGCTTTCGAGCAAGAAGAAGATGAAAGTTTCTCAGATGCCTGGGATAGATTCAAGGAGCTACAAGGAATTGCCCTCATCATGGTATGGAGTCGTGGATGGCCATGGAACACATTTTATAATGGTCTCTGTACTTCATTTAAGCAAAACCTAGATACAAAGTTGGAGGTGTTTACTCTGACTTAACTCCTACTGTTGATCCTACTCTCATTGAAGAGATCTCAACTAATGATTACCATCTAGGAGAGTTTCCATATCTTCAAGGAAGGCTGATATCAAAAGTGTAGATTCAAATGCATACGCATAGCCGAAGTTGAAGCACTGACTACTCAAATTGAAAACTTTATGATGAAACAGGAAATGTGTATACATGTAGAGGCTCACATTCGACTAAAAAACTATCCTATTACTACACAAAAGAGGGGGTTGACTTTATAGGTGACTAGTTCAGATACCCATTCGGTGTTGATAAAGGAAAACCTAGAGTTAGTTGGAGAGATAATAGAAATTCATTCCCAGCAGGTTATTCGCATAATTATAGATTTCTGCTAGAGAGAGACAATCAAGTTTGTAGGAAGTCCTCATGGATTTTATCTAAGAGAATGGGGAAAGGATGAGTAAGCATGATCAAGGCCTAGCACGACACATAAGTACCATTCAAAACATAGAAAAGGTCCTGACATAACTAGCAGATCAAACTTATACAAATTCTGCTCTTAGTCACAAATTTATGAGATATCTTCCTGATAAGTGGGGTACAATTCCATATGTGTTGAGAAACTCTGTTGGTTTCAAAGAGATGACTCTGACACAACTTCATGGCAAACTCCTCACTTTTGAGAGAGAGCTTGACTAAGAAGCTGAAGTTGATGTCTTTGTGAAAATTTGTTGATGATTAAACATATGGTCACACAACCTTGATAAGTCAAGATGAGTCATCATCACCCAACAATGTAAATACTTGGTTTATGATCACTTTATTGACATAACTCATGGTTTCAATTCTCAATTTAACACATCACATATTGGAAATCAGAACTTTGCATTGATGATGAATGATCAAAAGCCTATGGATCCAACTGGCCAAAAAGACTTTGATTTACTTGACCAACTTGCACTTTTAAGTATTAGGACAAATAAATTTTATAATACCACTGGTAGAAGGTTTCTTGGATTGGAGGGTAGGGGTAAATTTGAAAAGGATAAATTCAGGGTTGAATGTTTTGAATGCCATAAACTGGCTCACTTTGCTAGGGAATATAGAGGTCTGTCATAGAACCTCACACCTTATGTGACCTATCCAAATCAATTAAATCAATCTAACTCAACTACTGGTCAACAATCATTTTTTTTCAAAATGCCCCAGGACCATCCACACAATACACTACATATCTTGCACAACTACCAGTTCAAATGGCATATCAATATGCTAATGGGCCCCCACAATATCAATATTCACAAATTCACATACCACAAGCACAAGTCCAAACACCCTCACAATCACAAACTCAATCCTATGGACGAATACCAGTAGTTTTCCAAACTACTGGTTCCCACGCACCATATACTAATAACAAAACACCTTCACTCAAAGCTTTGTAGATTGGAATAGTAGGCCTGAGGATTTGAGTGATGATTTAGCATGATTGCAATTGACCAAGGTCACAAGAACCTCCACTAGTTGCTTTTGAAACCTTAAGTGATACTTCAGACCAAAGCACTGATGAAACTACTGGTTTGTGCATTATACCACATGATGGATCAACAATTACTTAACCTTCTCAGAATGTTTACATATCCCAGAAATAGTATCAAAGTTTGAGCTGAAAAGTGCATTCAAGCATTTTGGGATATTAAATGAATGAATATCATGCTTCTTGAAAAATTTAAAATTTTGAGAAACGTCTAGCACAAACCATTAGATCTCATAAACAAGTTCTAAAGAAAAAGATCATGATTATTTCTGATTTAAAACATGAAGCCTCAAACCACTTTGCATATTTCAAATGACTTCTTTCAAAATATCAAACATGTCAAAATGAACTTGAATCTACCCAAGTGAATTATCAAAAATGGGTAGAATCATGCAAAGAATTTGAAATTTTGTTGAATCAATAAACCAAAAGCCATGTAAAATTTGGCTTAGGATACAATCACACACAAGGACCAAGTGATTACACTCTTGGAGCTCAAATTAATGAAACTAGGTTCAATTCTTCCATTGGAAAGGAGAATGTAAACACAGATCTTAGTTCTTCTCACAAATTCTTTGATCAACACAACACTAAATGGTTTGATGAAACATGTATTGCCAAGAATTTCAAACCAATGACCTTTATAACCTTTGAAGGGAAAATAACACCAAGTGCTAACACTCTAGCAGTTTTAGATCCTCTAGCAATTCATCTAAAACTGCTGACCCCAGCCAAAACTTTAAAGCCAAATTAAAATCTGGCTCAAAAAGGGGTAAGAACACTAAAGGAACATTGTTTTGCACGGTGTGTGAGAAAACAAACCACAACACTAAGGATTGTTACATGGTCTTAGCTTATGTGAAAGGCAAGATAAAGAATCTAGAAAACTTTCATGAATAGCTAGTTTTCTATCCAAGTAGTGATTCTAGTTATTATGAATCTACGGGATCTTTTGAAGTATTCAAAACTATTGAAACTTCTGTAACACTAGCCTTAAATCAAAAATTATTCACAAGATGAATACAAGTGACTGATGTACCTCATACAAATACATGGCCAAAACATGAGTCTCCCCATTTTACCCCTCGTCAGTACAAGTAAAAGAGGTCTGATCAAAGTGCTGAAATATAAGCACTAGTAGAGAACCTAAAGTTACTAATGAGGATGGTAGAAAAAATGTTAACGAGTCAAAACAATGGTCGATGTGACCAGTAGAGTTGTGATGAAACCAAGCCTGCAATAAAGGCATGGGCTTCAAAATCATTTTACTAATAGGTCATAACCTAAAAAAACTACTACTACTCATTCTTTTCATTTACCCAAAACTGTTGGATTCTCCCAGCAATTTCGCAAAATCCAGCAATTCCCTATGATCATTGCCAAATCCCTATAAGAAATGCATTTAGTTATTTTGGGATTTGTTAACTGGTTTCAGAATCATCCTAAGATCAATTGCAAACCCTATTCTTTAATTTCACTCACAGAGCTTATATCTTTCATCAACATTAGTCATTGCCAACCTTGCTTTCCATCCTACTCACAACCTTCTTCCTTACCTTACAAAGGAGAAGGATCACCCTCAATTCAACATTATCATGGACATGATTGTAAAACCAACCATATACAATACCACTCTTAATGAGTTATGATTTTTGGACCTACAAAAGAACATGTGATATCCAAAAGCCAAAACATGACCAAGTGATCAAGAAATAAATATAAGTTTGATCAAGACTCCTCTCAAAGATAGTGAATCTTGAACACTTAAAGTAGAGTATCTGTTGAAGACTAGCTAACATCTCTTTGAATCCTTGGAACCGTTGTTCATGAAGAAGCAAGGTCTATTCAAGTCCTAAAGTCTGTTGAAGCAAATGTCTGTTTATGAAGACCAAACATCTTTCTAGACAAACAGATGTTTAGAACAAAGCAACAGAGGATAGACTAACAAATGCTTCCCAATGTAACAATATTAGCCTATTAACAGTATTTAGCATAGCTATATCAGATGTTTGCAACATTTGTGGAATCTTTTCTGTTAGGAATGTTAGATGTTACTATCAGGGTGGCGTCAGCCAATCACAGACAGAGCTTTTGTACTTAGTATAAATAGATCTCACCTATTAGAAATCTATTTGTCACACACATCACCTTTTCTTTTTTACGAACTGAATTATTAGTGATTAGGCTAAGAGGGAGTTTGTAGAGTCAATATTTATGTAAGACATTTTGTATCATTTGAGATTCTAATGAAAAACAAATGTTGATGATGATTCCTCATTTGTGATTATTCATCTTTACCTATACAATACAAAATTGTTTGCTTTTATTTGTCATTTAATCATAAGCCTTGTATACTTAGACTTAACACTGGTCTACAACAAAATTAACCCATAATGACCAAGGGAAAATATTGCCTATCAATCCGAAAGTGGGAGATATTGTTATTGCAATCACCCCTGAAATCTTATAAATCCGACTCTAACTTGGAGATGAACAAGGAGTTAAAACATTTCCAAAACCTGAAATGTACATAGAGTTCATTGAACAAGGGTATCATGGATCAACAAAGTATGCTACTTACCAAAAGAATAAGTGCTCTCCAAGTCTTAGAATTTATTCCATACTAACATGTAGTACCTCTTAGGTAAGTCTGGAACTTGGAATGAAGTTCCACTAACTACTAAATACATTGTGTTCTAAATTTTAACGAGGCTACTTTTAAAATCTCAAATCATTTTTTCAAAGAAATGTGCTCAAATGTCACATCCACAACTAAATTTTTGATGTACCATAGAGTCATCATAACCATATTGCAACATGAGTTGCCTTATGAAGTCTACCAATGGGGTCAAATTCTTCCCATTAAATCTTTTTTGTCTCAAACTTTTCTAGGATGGGAAAAATAAAAAAAAAATGAGCCAAAAGTTATTGATGAACCTGAGCCTGTGCAAGGTGATGCAAAGCCAGGAGTTGAAGTACCATACCAATCTGAGCCCCTTCTCTCACTAATGAAGGGGACAAACCACCCCTAAGGAACCAATAGTGAAATACATAAAAAATAGGAAGAAGATCTTCTATAATGAAGATTTTAAACCCTCTAAACACACATCCACTGTCACCCCCTCAAAGAAACCAAAACAAAGGTTACACGGGAAGAGAGGCCCCTAAGAACCTTGCTGAATCACAAGTAGTTTTGAGACTGATGTTACTTCTTCACATCAGTTCTCTAAACCTCAAACTAGTCAAACTCCTCAGAGGTTCTCACAAAAGAGCCATTTTGTACAAAATGTAACATCCCAAAAATAGATTTGGTAATTAAACCAAATTTACTAGGGATGAGCGGGTAAAATACCGTTAGTGGTAAAAGTTAACCTGACAAACATTAGGACCTAAAATAAATAAACCTAATGTTAAATAAAAGTGAATAAATGTTTTTAGAAAATAAAGTTATAAAAGGCTCGTGTTGTTGAATCTTAAATTAAAACGGTTTGCAACCTCCCCGAACTTACTAAATTAACAAGGAATGTTTAACCTAGTTAATATGAGGTAATATTGGCGGAACTAAGTAGGTCGGGGCCAACTTAATAACTACCAAACCAAAGCGAGTAAAGTTGGTTAAGTGTGAAAGTTGCTTTGTGATAATAGGAAGGAAAAATAAAAACCCATGTTTGGGTGTGTGTGTATCTGTGAACAAGATGGAGTAGAGATCAAGTTCATCTCCAAACGCCAAACAACAAATCCAGAAATTTGAGGTTGAAATTGAAGCAAAACCTTTGCATGATCAAGGACTTATAACCATCAAGCCCTAAAAAACATATGGTACGTTGTAGATTCTAATTTGGTGATTTTTCAAGTATTAAGGATGTGATCAATCTTTGATTCGTATGATAGATGGCATGAATGTAAGTTAAAAATCACCAAATAGAACTTGTTTTTGAAAAGGATTTAAGCAACATGATGTTTTGGGATGAAATCCACTTTTAATGGTGGGGTGGCGACATGGGTGTATCACCCATGTCCAATTCTCGTTCGAATCTTGGTGTGTTAAGTTATGCATGATTGATTATTGCTAGATGAATGAAGTATGGTGTGGAAGAACCTTGAATTTTGGTGGTAATTGATGAACTAAGGCAAGAGGTAGGAATATAAGCATGCAATACCTATACTTTGTGCATTATATGTGGTATGCATGCCATGTGTTTGATGAAATGCCTAGGTGAGTAGAATAAGCAAAATTTGTGCAAGAAAGGGTTGAATGTGTGAGTGGAAAGTGATAATGATATCAATATTTGTAAATTAACATAAGACAATGTGTCTTATATGGAAATATGGTTTGATTGTATGATTTGGTACAAGCATACATTAATAACTCGTATTTTATACTTGAATGGTGCGTGTATATAATGTGTTTGCTTAAATGAGGTTTCATGGGATTTGGTATATTAAAAGTATGTAAGATATATACAAATGAATCATACAAGTATTATGTAATTGTATGTCAAACATGTTCTAAGTTAGTGCACATGTTCATACCTAAGGATAGTTTGGCTTTTAAAGGCAAACTGACCTAAAACTAATGTCTTGATGAATTGATATGTGAAAATACGTGAGATGTTGTGGTCATTCTATATGATGACTAACCAAATAAATCTTGAGAAAATCATGCTAAGTGTGATCCTGTCAAGCTAGGTGGAAAATGGGTCAAACAGGTCAAGTGCGCGAGGAAGATCGAACGGACGCAATGTAAGTAATACTTACACCTTTTAAATAGAACCACTTTATGTAATTGGTTAAAAACAAGATGAATAAAGAAATCGACGATTTTGTCAAGTAAGACCCTATTATGTAAATCGTAACGGGTCAAAACGGATGAAATTATGTTGAATCGTATGTTTGCGAGTAGACAAAGAGTTTTTGAAAAGAAGACCCTATGATGTAAACCATAACGGGTTAAAACGGATGGAATTATGTTGAACCGCATGTTTGCGAATAAACAAAGATATTTTGAAAGAAGACCCTATGGTGTAAATCGTAACGGGTCAAAATAGATGAAATTATATTGAACCGGATGTTGGCTATTAAAAAAAGAGTTTTTAAAATATGACCCAATGGATTTAGGTGATTAATATAATGAATTGTTATAAATAAACTTTCAGAACATGACTTTCTGACACGAACCGAATGGGTCGAACATGCAAAAATGAGTTTTTGATGATAAACGCGAATCGAATGGGTTGATCAGGTAAAAAAAGGAGTTTTTGATGATAAACCACTTAACTTTCGAAGTAAACACTTGCTGACGCGAACCAAGCGGGTCAAACAAGTAAATATTCTTTAAAGCGGATAATATTCAAGTTATGTTTTAAATTTGCATATATTATATATGCAAATATGTCTGTATGCAAACTAGTGTAAAAGTCAATATGCAACTATGTTTGTTTGCACACTACTATAAAAGTCAATACACAAATATGTTTGTATGCAAACTAGTGTAAAAGTTAATATGCAAATATGTTTGTATGAAAACTACTATAAAAGTCAATATGCAAATATGTTTGTATGCAAACTAGTGCAAAAGTCAATATGCAGATATGTTTGTATGCAAACTACTATAAAAGTCAATATGCAAATATGTTTACAAACTACTATAAAAGTCAATACGCAAATATGATTATATGCAATATGTAAATACGTTTTGCAAACAACTATAAAAGTCAATATGCAAATATGTTTGTATGCAATAATGGTTAAAAGGACAAATGGGTCATGCGGGTTAAATGGTGATGGCTATTTGAACCCAGTATTTAATGTTTTGTTATGTCAAGTTTCATGCTTATAGGTAAGCATAATGTATGGGCATGCATTGCCAGGAATTGGAAAGAAATAACCATCGCAAGGTATGCATACCGAGTCAATGGTTTTGTCTCGCGCCAAGTATGTAAAAGGTTATGCATTCAGTAGGAGCTTATGGCTCGACTAGAGAGGGATATGTCAAATTTGGGTAACAGATTAACCCAAGTGAAATGCACTTAGCATTTTGGATAGACGGTCATGCGAGCCAAGGGCATGTCCATTATGCGAAAATCGATTAAATTTATTTATGTCTTTTAACGGGTCATTTTGGTAAAATGTCTTACCGCAGGGTAAAATTAGAATATAAATGTTTTCCTAGAATAACCCACCACAAAGGAAGTTGTGGTGGAAGTCATAATTAAAATCTTGAAAAGAAAGTAGGAGGCATGAGCTAGAATGTGAAACGGCTCCTAACGGGTCGGTTGGGTAATTAACTTCAAAATGTAAGAATGATTTGAAGAGAAAACACGTTTTCAGCTGACACGACCTGGTGAAAACCTGACCCGATGGGTAAGGGTGCTGAGAAAAATACACATTTCAGTTGACAGAGCGGGTGGAAACCTGACCCAACTGGGTAAGGAGGCTAACACAAAAAAAGTGCTTAATATTTTCATTCAAATGTTTCCTTTACTAACTGTTTGACTGTATAACTTAAACACTAATGGTATTTAGTGTTTATGACAGGCTATCACTATGGCGGGAACCGGACGGATGGACGACCAAGCACACGAAGAACCGAACACTCCTAAACCACCACTTCCTTGAGAACATCCATTCTGGATAATTAAAACATGATCATGTGTGTCAAAACTTTCGGGTTTAAAAGCTTCAATATTGTATAATGTAGATGAAGTGTAATAATTCGTATTGTCAATTCGTCTGGGTTATTGGTTAACCCTGGCGAGTAAGTTAGTTGTAAAAAAAATATTGGACCCTATTATCTGTATTTATTAAAATAATTACTAAAACGGGTTAGAGTGTTACAAGTGGTATTCAGAGCTCAAGGTTTAAAGGATTAAAGTGTTCGGTTCAAGACTTGGTCTCATGGTCCGGTAAGTAATTATGATCATTAACGGTCTAGTACGGTTGAAAGTGTAGCATACAACACATAGGGTATCGTGTTAACGCACGTTATCCCAAAAGAATTGGTAAAAGACCGGTATGGTTAGCGAATTACTAAGTATTCTAGGATGCCTCGTATTATAATGCAGGCGCTTATTAATTTTAAAGTTACTAATTTTTGTGAACGTTTTATTAACATAATGCGGGCATCTAAAGATGACGGGAGTCTAATGATCTACCAAGGTAATGGTTGAATGGTCAGGAGTATGATAAGTAAAGCATGCTCACCAGGAACCTAAATCAATTAATGATATTGAATAAAGGTCAAACGACAATGAAATCCCATCAGGGTGAGTATCACCCAGGTGCACACTTTAAATTATTATATAAACGGTATGATGCAACATTCAAGTAATGAATGATGGTTACATACGAGAATATAAGGCTTGGGAAAATTGGATAGGATACCTAAGGTTTCCAAAAGAGACTGGGTGAGAAGTACACGTTATTGAAATTGTGAATAACAAAAGTACAAAGAGTTCAAATTTAAAAACTTGGATCGGGTGACCATCCAAGTAGACATTCTCAGTAAGATCCTATAGAGGAAAAGGTAACAATCACATTGATGAATGTGATTGCATAAGAGATTTATAAAATGAAAACATTCTACATGTTTTGGAACGAAAATAGGTAAACCTAATAATTGTTAAATAACATTAAAAAGAGGTTTTACCAAATAAAATTGGAGATACATACATGAATCGAGAATTTACTTACATTAGAAGTAATGTGTTAGTTATAATAAGGTCACGCGTACCATGTGTTGATTACTTACCCTGGCCAAGTAAGTAGTAAACACATGATACCATGAACTTCTTATAATAAACGCATATACGTCTGATGTGGTAAGGACGAGGTCAATAGGAAGAGTTAAAGGATCTTTAGGGTCAAGAAACCTTACGGGCATACTCGTATAAATGGTTCTCGCGGGAACCATAAAAATGAAATATGGCGTGCATAGAAATAAATGACCCATGGAAATCCATGGATTTAGTCATTTTGGACGAAAGAGCCATGGTTAACTAGAACAGATTTGAATAATGAGCCCGGGTAATAGGACGTAATTGAATATAAATGTAAACGCAAACTGGGTAATGGGAGAGTGAAACATTAGAATAATGAATCCGGGTAATGGGACGTAACTTAATATAAATGTAAACGCAAACCGGGTAACAGGAGCGTGAAACATTAGAATAACAAGCCCAGGTAATGGGACGTAATCGGAGATAAACATAAACGCAAATCGGGTAACAAGAGCGTGGAACAAACCGACACATTAATGACGCACGAAGTCATAGAAGCATAGGTGTTGCCCAAACTGAAAACGATTATAGTCATGGACTACAATCGGTGTAAAAAATTAATAAATATATATAACAGAGATGAAATGAATAAAAGATCCGGTAAATAAAACCGATATATAAATGACTCACGGAGTCATAGAGGCAGCGGTATCGCCAATACGGATCAACAATGGTCATGGGCCATAGTTGGAATAAGAATAAATTATCCTTCATGGTCGAAAGGGCCATGATTGGCGGATAAAAGAAAAGAGGAGGAAAATGATTTTTTAACCATAAAATGAGTGTGTTAGCACCAAACACACTTAAAAATGACACAGGTAAGGGGTGGTCTACGGGTTCATGATGACCTTCGCCCCATAAATAAAGTTAAAGGTCTATGAGACCTATGTGACATCTGGGTCACCAATAAAAAAGAACGCCTATATCCTACGGGGTAAAATTAAAAAAAATCAAAAGGGCATGTTGGTCAATTGAGTTAAAACGTTGGAATCGGTTACGATTCCCTGTATAAAATGAAATTTGAAAACAGAAAAGAATTAGTTGTTAATTCCTCGATGTGGGTAATTGACACACGTTAAAAAGAAAATGTTGAACTAAAACATGGTTTTAGTTAATAATGAAGAATTGACGATCGTCAAGAATTAAAGAATAATTGGAAAATGATTTTTGATTAAAGGAAACCAGTTTTGACACAAATAGGTGCAAGACAAAGTTTTAGAAAGGTAAACTTTGAAAATGAAATGTTGATATAAATCTAAGCATGACGTGAGGCAATCATGGTTAAGAAAATAACATGGGATATGATTACTTTGTAGCACGAGCTACGAGACTGGGGTCATGAATGCATGTAAGCCTTAGGAAGACAATGTGGTTATACCTGATTGATGGGGTATAAAATAACCGATGACAGATAAGTTTAACCAACAAGACCAGCCAAGGTCAAAATTTCGTTTAAATCTTGTTTAATGTGTTTGTCTTTATAGGATTAGCGTGGAATAAGTTTGTTGACAGACTCATCTGACCGAGTTTCTAGATGGTGACTGGCTCTGATAAACGATAAGAAGGAGGAATACGAGATTGAACTCATTGCCTATGACGCCTTACACGTGAAAGGCGCATCCGGCAAAGCCTATGCAACCTTTTACCAAAGGGTAATATGCCTCAAGGAGAAAGATGTTGATCAAGAAAAGGGTAAAAAGAGACCACCGAAAAGGGGTCCAACACATCCTACTATGTTGGTAAGATTATTAAACGATTAAAGTTTGAGCGATGCTCAATTGAAAACCGAAACTAATTTATTGGCTTAACCCAAAGGACAACTTACAAAGGGTTTCGAGGATGAAACCTCTTTATGGGGGGTGGATTTGTAACATCCCAAAAATAGATTTGGTAATTTAAACCAAATTAATTAGAGATGAGCGGGTAAAATACCGTTAGTGGTAAAAGTAAACCCGACATCATTAGGATCTAAAATAAATAAACCTAACGTTAAGTAAAAGTGAATAAATGTTTTTAGAAAATAAAGTTATTAAGGGCTTGTGTTGTCGGGACTTAAATTAAAACGATTTGAAATCTCCCCGAACTTACTAAATTAACAAGGAATGTTTAACCTAGTTAATATTAGGTAACATTGGTGGAACTAAGTAGGTTGGGGCCAACAAAAAAACTAACAAACCAAAGGGACTAAAGTTGGTTAAGTGTGAAAGTTACTTTGTGATAATTGGAAGGAAAAATAAAAAGCCATGTTTGGTTGTGTGTGTGTGTGTGTCTATAAACGAGATGGAGAGAGAGATGAAGTTCAAGGAGTTGATAAATACCCTCAAGGTGTCGTAGAGAATCTGTATGTAAAGATCGGAATAATTTTTTTTTCCGGCTGATTTTGTAATCCTAGATATGGAGGAAGACGCCGAAATCCCGCTCATATTAGGAAGATCCTTCCTTGCCACCGCACGGGCCATGGTGGATATGAGCGATGAGAGATTAACATTGAGGGTTGGTGACAAGGAAATAAAGTTTGAAGTGGGACAACGAGCAGAGGATGATCTGGTCAACTATATCAAGGCAATAGACTCGAGCCTGGACTATACTCTTCAACGAAGCAACCCGGGATGCGAGTCATCCCGCTCGGGTAACAGCTGACCAACTTTGGGTCTAGCCAAGGACCCTTATAAACGTTGCACATCATGAAGGCATTTCATGGAAATATCATTAGATCAATTAGTATAAAATGTACTTTAAAATTTAATGCATTTTGTTTAAGGGTTTTTATCTGTAGGAATAAAAGCACACTTTAAATGATGAGATATTGTAAAAAACAGAGAAGAAGGGACCCGTGCACGTAACCAGAGCCTCCCGCTTCAAAAACTACAATGCGGAATCTGCACCACAGGGCCATGCCCACCTAGCATGCCCCCATGCCTAATTGTCTGATGTAAAATGTTTTCTACATAAGAGGTGGCATGGGCCGTGCCCACCAGGCACTCCCCCGTGTCCACCACACTGTAAGTCTTCTGTTAGTCTTCTTTACTAGCACTTTAGCCACGGGGTTGTGTCCACCAGGCACGCCCACGTGCCTAGTGACCAATAACCTTAAAATTTGTTGTTTAATCCCACTTTTTGCACATTTAACCAAAACAAATCATATTTTTGACACATTAAGGATAATGCGTAATGTAAGTGTGGGAGGGATGTTAAAACCTTGAATCGTTTGTCCTAAAATCAAGCCTTACACAAAACTCGCCTTGGAAAACCGCTAATCACCCCAAATATTTTTCAATTTTTTTACTTATCTTGGTTTAGATTGGGAAAATAAGTTCTAAAAATTATGTTTTTACAAATTTACACCTGATAGCGTCGTGATAAAAGAATCAATTAAGAAAATTATAAAAAGAGCATAACAAATCGTTGTAAAATTTGATTATATATACACTTTTATATTATAACATTTTCTAACAAAAATTTTTTGAGCCTTTATCGAGCATACAAATACATATCTATAGTAATTGCTCAATTTTTCGTTTCTTGTATAAATAACTCATTTGGTTCTTACAACTCTAGAACTTGCTAAAGCAATACATTCTCAATACTTACCGACACTAATCCAAGTAAGTAAATGATAGAGGCATTAGGATTATAAGCCAAATTTTTCTAAACCTTTATTTTCCTTTTCTTATCCCCCTGTTAAATCACTTTAAGCCTTAACCCTTTCATTTCTAAAACCCGTAAAAATATAAACTTTTGCAAAAACAACCACGCACAACCACAAAACTTCTTTTTATTTACACCATTTATTTTAGTACCAAGTTCGCTTATAAATAAAAAGTATGGCTAAGTTTCAACTTTAGCTAAAAAATAAAAAATAAAAACATTGGTTAATTTTTTTTAAGCCACAAAAATTATTCAAGAAAATAAAAACTTGTACACTTTTCACAATTTTACCCAAAAATACCTACCCCTAGCCAAAACATACCATTTTAAAGCCCTTTTGTTATTTACATAGATTAAACGTCACTGAGGAGGAGGTTTGATTGTTTGTCAAGCTTATAGGAGGCGTAAGCACCACATCGGGTCCGAGCGATTTCACTTAAGCATCTTCGGCTGACTGTTCTTCAACCACTTGTGAGGTATGTAAATTTGTATATATCTAAATAGAATTTTATAAAGGCGTGTTATGCCCAAAACAAAGAATTTTTCTTAAAATATGTTCTAAATAAATCATGACGAATAAGATTGTAAATAAAACAAAAAACAAAATAAATTTAGAATTTGGATTCCCGACACTCCAAAGATAAACCCAAAACTTCTCTTCTACAAATTCCATTTCGCTGTGTAAGCCACATTATATAGTTTTGCTTGAGGACAAGCAAAGATTCAAGTGTAGGGGTATTTGATGTGCGCAAAATGCAATATATAAATTACGTCAACAAGGCATAAAATCAACCTTTTTTCAGTTTTAGTGTTGGAAAAAGCATGTTTCTTTGTTTACTTTTAAATTATAGGATCAAAAGAGCTTACACGAATAAAAGGAACAAATTAACAGCATAAACCGACACAAATACAAAGAACAAGGATTGACACGACATACCAAACCCCAATCCACATCCAAAACAACAAAAATAATGATGATAAAAGCTTAGGCACGGGGCCATGCCTAGTCAAGATTCACTGCATAAAAGGACATAAAACAAAAGACAAGCAACACGGGGCCGTGCCAGCTCAACACGGGCCGTGGTCAACTCTAAGATTCGTAGAATCTGAGATAGCATAGCAAGTACACTGACCACGTGGCCGTGCTCTGTCACCATGGGGCGTCTTAGTACAAGACCATACACCTACAGTTAATGAAGGGAGAGAAAATGAAGCCTACGGGGCCGTGCTAGGTGGGCACGGGGCCGTGGTCGCCTTCTGTTTTCAGCTATAAATAATGGTGCTTGGTAAACGACTTCTCTCACACTTGCCACCAGTCCACCACCACTACAACACCAACACCCACCACTATCATCGATCTTTCATCTTTTAGAGTGTGTAATAGTCTCGGGATCCAAGATTGATGGTAAGAGTTCTTATCAAACAAAGGCCATGTTTGGCTAAATCTCTTAATCACTTGGTGAAGATAAATCTTTACGTATTACTTTTGATTTCCAATCTCTGGCAACTTTTTATTTGGGTATGTAGTAATGACTTCAACAACTAGTTTTTTATATTGAAAGTGAACTTTATTTAATCATTTCTTCATATTTCGTTGATTCACTTATTCGTGTCTTCACGGTCTATATAAAACGCGTTAACTACCTGGAAGTGGGTTAGAAGGGTGTTTGGGTAAAATTCTTGTCTCGTTCATGTGAGTCCCAAAACAGATTCGGATAACAGTGGTTGATTGTTTTCACCCAAACAATTATGGATTAGTTGTTTGAATGTGCAAATACTAAGAAAAACCAAGCAAAGAAGATGAAGAATCTTGTTTGGATCAAACAACTGTGTTGTATATGTAATCCCAATAACGTGTAATCAATAACAGCACCTGGATATTCGGATGAAAGCACAGTAGCAAAACTCACAACACAAGAAGATCACCAAAATCTGTCCAAGAAACTTTGACATACATTCATTGTTCATAGTATTTATACAAACTGATCATCCAGCGTAATCATTAATTACGTTGGACTATTAAATACGCCGCCTACTACAAGATTCACACAATTACACTTTTGACCCTTCAACATTGACTAACTAATACAAACTAGCTCAAACTATTCATAATCAAGCATCAACAGTCTCAAAAGTTCTAACAATATCCCCCCTAGACCGTTGCGTGCTTGGGTTTCTTCAATCTTGCTTGCGAGCTTCTGGGTCTTCGGCGGGTCCTTCATCCTTGTCTTGTGCAGCTTGAACGGTAGGTCGATCTGTGGTTGCTTCGATTGTTTCTTTAGAGCTTAGATTAACAATAGCTTCACTTGAGGGTTGTTGTAACTCCGTAGTGGCTTCATATGTGGATGAAACCGGAGTTTGATGGTTAGATGCAGCTTGAGATGGTAAGGAGGCTTTCTGTTGTGGTGATGACTTATGCTTTCTCTTTCTTTTTCTTGCCTCCTCCTTTTCTGTCTGCCTCTGAATCCTGAGAATAATTTCCATCATCTCTATCTTCCTGTCTCGAGCTCGTTCCACAGCCCTTTGGAATAGCATTCCTTCTTCTCTGTACTCATTTCCGGCTCCAACATGGATTTTGTGACCAAAGAGAATGTTGGGATCGGAGAGGCAGAACATGAAAAATCCATCGGGTCTAGAATTCGAATATCTTCGTTAGACACTAATCGGATCACTGCTTCTCTTGTCTTCCCATCGTAAAACCATTTCTTGAGGTGTGTAAGCATGACAGGCTGTTCAGGTGGAATTTGACTTTTGTTTCGACTTTAGCAGGATCAATTACCCATGTAACCATCCCTTTTCCTGTGATGCGATCTTTTGTCGTCTTTGATACTCTTCCTCGAGGTCGTTGCGGCTTGAAAACTATGAAGCCCCGATTGCATTCTCTTAAAATGAGTCATTCAAAGTTAGCTCCGATGCTGCTGTTGGTCGGATTTATCAGATCTAGCCTCCCTAGTTCTCGAATGTCCCATCTTGGAAGGCTTTCATGTCAGCTCCGGTCTTAAAATGCTGAATAACACCACCTCGTCTCTTTACGATGAACATCCCTTTGAGATTGCAGTACTTCCAGCTTATTATTCTATCAGTGACTTCAAATTTTTCAACGGTGACTACCAGATAGAAATCTGGAAGCTTTTCCCTTACTTTTCTGAACCATTATGGATGCATTGGAGTTACTGCTTCACCGTCCTCAGTTTCATAAATAGTATCATATTCCAAAACCCACTCAACAAATCTCGCTGGCATTTCATCTCTGTCAACCTCCTCCTCTTCACTTTCGTCATCCTCAGTGACGTTCATAGCCGATTCTAGGCGCTTTTTCTTCCTTTCTGCAGCCTCTGCTTTTTATCAGTAGATTCTCTGATCATATGATACATCTTTTCCATCCCATCTTGCTGAAATCTCACAAATCTCGTCTGGTCTTTAACGTATGCGTGAAGCTCTTTGTTTTTCTTTCTTTATTCCATCAGCTTCTCATGAATAACATTAGTGTTGCTTACTTGATGTTTCAACAGACAGATTTCCTGAGCTGGACCTTTCCCGATGTCTTTTTCTAGCTTATCGTACAAATGCTGAAATGGACGAGGTCGTCGAGGAGCTTGTTGCGGCATTTGTCTTGGTAGTTCCTCTGCCAAAGGTCCTTCCCCAGTTTTCTTATGCTTCTATGGGGGAGATAGACTTTGGGCTTCCGAATCGACAATCAACTGATCTGCAAACTCGTCTATCTGCTCTTGCTCGGTGGTGACCGTCACCGGTGTTTCGGATTCTGTCATATGACGTCTCTTTCTTCTAGTTTCTCTCTTTTCTCTTTCTTTGGCCTCATGAATCGCACGGAGATCCTCTATATGCTCGCGATGTTCTCTGGTGCCTCCAGCCCTAAAACTGCTTTCCATCAATCGTTCTTGAGGAGCACTATCTTTCCGTTTCTTCGAGGAGTCCCCTTCCTTCATGATTTTCTTTCCTTTATTCTTTCTAACCAACTGCTCGGTTTCCTCTTCTTCCTCCTCCACTTCCTCATCACCATCTCCTTGTCTCTTTTTCTTGACCCATTCTCTGTATTTCTCATATGCTGCTTTTACGACAGGGTATCTTTCCTCCCAATACATCCACTAATGTAACAGCACCCATTCCTCAGTTTTTAGCTCGGTAATCTGACGCCCTGTTGGCAGCTGGAACTTGTATAGGTCGCCGTCATGAGGAAGATTTGGATGTTGGTCATTGATGAGGAGCTAAACAAAACAAGGGTACATGGCCCATGTGGAGGAATTAGCATTATCAACCATTCAGTAAAAAATGAGACCAGAGATATTGAATGACTGCTTCGTGTAGAGACTAAGCATAGCAGCCGACCATTCCAAGTTTCAACCCATCATATCCTCCTTTCCTATGTGCCAAGCTCATAGCGAATACATGAAGAATGAATCTCTAGTCCTTGGTAAGCCCCTTTCTTTTGATCTCATTTTTCTCTCTGAAGTCTCCAATATACCTCATCTCTTTGAACCCATCTAGAATGTCGTCCTTCTCCATTCTGAGTAAATCATTGTTCTTGTCTCCAAGACTGAGGACTCTGTGTATGTTTTCCTCTGTAACTATGATCTTCTTATTTCTGACTGTAGCTGTGATTCTTTTAATTTCGTTTACGGTCAACACTTTGGCTGTCTTGCAAAACTCTTCGATGTGGATGCTGTAGACGATCGGATCGGCTTGTACTGCGTAGCTGATCCTACTTGAATTTATCCACTCTGCTACAACTTCAAAATCAATTGGAGGTGGGACCAGCTTGCATGGCTGATTGTGCTTTCGAGTTTTATCCCAGATAATCTCCTTCACCATTTTTGAGATCGAAAACAAGCTAAGTTAGATTTATGTTCATGGAAATATATATATATATATATATATATATATATAAGTATAAGTATATATAAATATATAATAATAATAATAATATAAAGAAATATACAAAAGAAACTGATAAATCCGCTAATAATTACGCTGGGCAAAATAGTTAAGTTCGCCGGACACAAGACTAAGCAAGAGACTTAGACACACCTACACTGATTAAGTATTATTTACGCTGCACACGACTAGCGGAATTAAACTTTGACACAAGAATGAGTCCAGCGAAGATGATTATCTACGCTAGATTGCCATTACGCCGGTTGCTTGAACTCGCGTTCAAGACTTAAGTCCGCTGGCTCAGGTTTGTGATAATTACGCCACATTCAAAATTATCTACGCTGCATTCATAATATATACGCTGACTTCAAATTTTTCTTGATAAACCCCTTAAAACCGGAAAACCAGATTCAAATGAAACTATATACACACATCAGTGACCGAGATCAATGATTTAAACATAAACAAAACATAGAACAAAGCACATTTGAATATCGAAACCATACCGATGTCGATTCTTTCAGATTCACTTAAGAGATAAATGAAAATGGATGTGGGTTTTGTTAGTGATAAGAAGAAAGTGAAGATGAATTTGAAAAAGGTTGCAAAAAAACAAAATTGAATTATATATATACATGATTACCTTCCAGCGTATTTATCAAATACGCTGGAACATTAAATACGCCGCATTGAGATGTTTGTAAGATATCTTCATCTTTAAGAAAACTTAGAAACAAATAAGCTCGAAAATTTTAACTTTTCTCAAAAGCGTGCACCTTGTTGATAAAAAATAGTGCAAGAATTTTAAAATTAAACTTAAGAGAAAAGTAAAATTGCAATCTGGATCCTGAAAGTTGTTTTTGAGTCCGGAAGCCTCCTTTTTCACATAAAGTTTATGCTAACTGACTTGAATCCTGTGACATTCCTTCACAAGATCATACTGGTAACACTTCATTCGTTTGAGATAAAAATAAGATATATAAAATGATTAAGGCACAAGAAAAACTGTCAGTATGCTTGTCCTTTTAAATCCATGCACCTATCTTTCAACATGCGATCGAAGAGCCTTTTTATCATGTTGCGGTAATATTGACAAGAACTTCAATGTTCCCCACTCATGCCGACACAGTCAGAATGTTGTGCCCGTGAGTCCCACGTCAGGACATACCCCCGCGATCAAGGTATGCGCAAAGATTCCTCATAACAGGTGACTATACTAACTTCATTCATTTATGAGATTTCAACGTTAGACAGTTGGTGTTAAGGTCAGTACTTCCGTACAGTAGAGAGACCAAGGTCTAACGAGGGCTATGACAGATACCAGATGCCGTACGAATTAAGCACTTGAATGATTCTCAATGAGAGATTCATTTGTGTATGGTTTTGGCCGCATAGGCTCTTTTAGAAAAGATATCATAGCTGTGTCTAGGTCAGCATATATCTGGATGCAGCAGAAGAGCAACTATGATATCCCCGAATGATTAGCCAATATAGAGACCCGAAATCTCAGACTTTGGCAATCTATCAACCGCAAGATTTAAGACCATTAAGCCATACGCCGCAACGTGTTACCCGCAAGTTGAACAACATTGTGGGAATTCAGAATTCTTGTGTGATCATTAGAGTTTGTCTCCGTTTCGCAGTTTACTTCAAGGTATTGCTGAATCTAACGACACGTCGTTGCTTGAGACCTTAATCTTTTTCTGTTTTAAGATCAGAACAAAAGTGTTAGCAGTTTTCCTATCATTTCTCGTGCAGGTGCCAAAGAAGAGATTCAGTCTCAACAATATTTTCTGGAAAACTTCCCCCCTTGAAATTTTATTTTCGAGAATCCATTGCTTGAAAAGAAATTTTAACTTTGCATAAAATCCTTTTGCTGGGCACATTTTATGAGATTGTTATTTATTATGAAAACCATTATTTTTTTTATTTTTAACCAAAAGTCAGTTCCACTCAAGGAAGTTCACCATTTCCAACCAGGTTACCAACTGGTTGAATCGAGCTTTATCGAAGGCTTTCGTAAATATATCAGATTTTTGTTGCACTGAATCCACTGGCACCACTTGGATGTATCCTTTCTCGTGCGCATCTCTAATCGCATGAATGCGAATTTCGATGTGTTTCGTTCTAGAGTGGTGGATAGGATTCTTCACAATCCCCAGACACGCTTCATTGTCAATGAATATTGGAGTCTTCATGATGTTGATCCCATAATCCAACAACTGATTCTATATCCAAAGGACTTGTGAACAGCAACTGTAAGCTACCGTGTATTCAGCCTGAGTGGTAGATGTAGAGACTGTTGTCTGCTTTTTGCTCTGCCACGAAATAAGAGGATTTCCCAAGAATTGGCAGCCTCCGGAGACAGATTTTCTGTCTACTTTGCAACCTGCATGATCACTGTCAGAGTGAGCTATTAGATCAAAATTACTATCTTTAGGATACCACAAACCAAGCTTTGGAGTTCCTTTGAGATAGCGAAAGATTCTCTTAACGGCAGCATCATGCGATTCTTTGGGATTCGTCTGAAAGCGGGCACAGAGACAGACAGCCCACATTATGTCAGGCCTACTAGCGTTCAGATACATTAACGAGCCAATCATTGAGCGATAGAGAGATTTGTTCACTGGCTTTCCTTGAAGATCTGAAGTGAGTTCCGTCTGAGCAGCAAAAAGGAGTGCTTGCGGATTTGCAGTCATTCATGCTGTATTTGGAAAGAATATCTCTAATATACTTAGCCTGATGAATGAGAATACCATCCTTTCGTTGATTCACTTCTAGTCCTAAGAAAAACGTGAGTTCTCCCATCATACTCATCTCGAACTTCGCTTTCATCAACTTCTCGAATTCTCTGCAAAGGGCTTCATCTTTCGACCCAAAAATGATATCATCTACGTAGATTTGAACCAACATCACATCTTCTCCAATCCTTTTTGTGAAGAGAGTCATGTCAATTTTGCCTCTTGAGTATCCACACTCCAGAAGATATGTTGACAAAGTCACGTACCATGCTCTAGGAGCTTGGTGAAGACCATAGAGAGCTTTGTCAAGCTTGTAGTATTTCGTCGGAGAATGAGGATCTTTAAAAACTGGAGGTTGACAAACATAAACTTCTTCTTTCACTTTCCCATACAGAAAGGCACTCTTTACATCCATTTGAAACACCTTAAAGTTTTTAAACGAAGCATAGGCTAAGAAGATTCTGATGGCTTCTAACCGTGCAACAGGTGCAAAAACTTCCTCGAAGTCAATCCACTCTTCTTGTCGAAACCCTTGAACCACTAATCTAGCCTTATTCTTGATAACTACACCACGATCATCCATCTTATTACGAAACACCCACTTGGTACCAATTGGATACTTTCCGTCTGGTAGGTCAACGAGCTCCCAGACTTTAAGTTTCTGAAATTGTGCCAATTCTTCCTGCATAGCTTGTACCCAACTTGAATCTTGAATAGCTTCTTCGATATCCCTTGGGACAGACTGCGAAAGAAAGGCTGTATACAGTCTTGTGTTGATGGTATGTGTTTGACCACGTGTTCGAATTCCATCTTCAACAGAACCGATGACATTTTCAATTGGATGGTTTAGATTGGTCTTGTACCCTGCATTGGTGTGAGTTTCAACTTGTTGAGGCAGATTAGAAAAATGCTCATCGACGTTGATGATTGGAGTTTCGTCTTCTTTGTGTGGTTCATCCACAACCTGCTGTGAAGAAGAATCATCATGTGTAGATGCATTCTCAGCAGATGTGTCACCATTTACTTCGAACACCGGAAGAGTAGGAGAGGCAGAGGCAGGGGTGAAACGGGTTGTAAACGGAGTAAAACCAATGTTTGTGGCATCAAACAAAGGTTCCAACGGAGTGGATTCTGCAGGTTCGGATTCAGTGATGGGTTCATTTATGCTGAAAGTGTTAAATATAATATCCACGTCATAAAACCAGTTCGGAGCGCTTCCAGTGTTAGTGGAGTTTCCTTCTTGAAAATCAACGTAGTATGATTCAATCACCATCTTGGTCCGTTTGTTGTAGACTCGATATGCCTTTTGAGAAGATGAATAGCCCATGAAGTAGCACACGTCACCGACTGCTTCAAACTTGATGAGATTGTCTTCAGTGTTGAGAAGTTTGCATGAACACCCGAACGGTTTGAAGAAATCTATCAGAGGCTTCCTTTTGAAAAGTAGTTCATAGGCTATCTTTCCCGTGAGGTTTGACGATAAGAACACGATTCAAAACATAGCATGCTGTGTTGACCGCTTCAGCCCAGAAGATTATGGGAAGCTTAGAGTCGACAAGCATAGTTCTTGCAGCTTCGATGAGAGTTCTGTTTTTGCGTTCTACTACCCCGTTTTGCTGAGGAGTCCTGGCAGCGCTGTATTGGAGGCGAATTCCCTTATCTTCACAGAAGGAGACAAACGTATGATTTTTAAATTCAGTTACGTTGTCGTTCTGATGGAGTTGACTTTCAGCTTGATCACGTTTTCAATCATGTGAATGAAGCTCTTCAGAATGGATGCCGTTTCGCTTTTGGCTTCAAGAAAGAATACCCATGAAAACTGTGAGGAATCATTTGTAATCACCAAACAATAAGATCTTTTAGCTAAACTTTTAACGCTAATTGGGAGAAAAAGATCCATGTGAAGTAATTGCAGAGGAGCAGATATTGTATTCACTGCTTTGGACTTATGAGGCTTTTTATGCTGCTTTCCTTGGGCACATGCGATACACTTTTCTGAAAAAGGAAAATCTTTCATAGGAAAACCTCTTACTAGATTTAATTTAGAAAGTTTATTTATGTTCTTAAAATTCACATGGCCCAAACGCCTGTGCCACAGCAGTGATTCTGATTCAGATGTTTTTGACATAAGACATGTCATTGGCTCATTTGATTTGGCATTCTTCATATTTAGCACGTAGGTGTTATTTTGACGGGGAACTCTAAGCATGATCATCTCTTTTGGGACGGAGTAACCGGGTTTGAGGAATAAGCACTTCGTGTCATTGAACAGCACCGCGATTCCTTTGTCACAGACTTGTGAAACACTCCTAAGATTGTAACACAGTTCTGGAACATAGTTCACATTCTCCAAAGTGAGTGCTTCTGACACGACGTCACCCATTCGACGATTTTTCCTCCCTTTTCGTCTCCGGTAAAGGATACAAAGTCAACATCAATAACTCAAAACTTGGTAAGCAGATCCTTTAGCCCGGTCATGTGCCTTGAGCAACCGCTGTCAACGTGCCAGATATACTCCATGAGCATCCGAGTCCATTTCTGAATTTTATTCTGTTATACAACAACAACAACAAGAAAATATGTACAATTAGCTAGTTTTTAGAACCCAGACTTGCTTTACATTCGTTCTATCATGATTTTGAGCAAGAGTGTTGTCTTTTCTTTTCCAAAAACAGGTTGAATCAACTATGTATTTTACTGATTTCTTTAAACTGTCAAATTGATCAGTAAAACTTTTAACTAGATCTTGACTAGGTTTAGAAAATTTCTTGCTTTTACAATGTTTCGCCGTATGTCCTAAATGACCACAACGAAAACATTGTTTTTTACTCGATCTTTTCTTCCTGGGTGCTGAGTGTGAAGATGATGTATGTGATGAGAGTCTGGAGCATCTTGAGGAGTTTGATGATGTAATGTGGCTTGAATCTTTAGCTTTCTTCAGTTTCTCTTCAGGATGATGTTTATCTCAATGTCGACTTCACTGTGCTCACTGTCTGATGAGGAAATTGATTCTTGACTTTCATCTGACCTTTCTTTATCGCTTTCTGAAGTTGTTGTGCTTGAATCTTCAGTGAAATCTTTATCAGTCTCTTATGTACCTGCAACTGATGGAACAAATTCTGGAATTTCCTCTGTAAGGAATTTTCCAAAACTGTTTTTCTTTAACTCTGGCACAAATACAGGAGATTCAAGCATAACATTTTCATCATTGAGAGCAAAATTTAGGTCATGACCTTCAACCTTGGCAAACCCTTGGTTGTGAGCCTTAAGTGTAGGCACATTGCCATTACAGTCATCCTGAATTGTCAATTTAGGCATACAGCCATTACAATCATCCATCCTAGATAAACTATTACAGTTATCTCGAATAGAAATTTTGTTCATCTTATCACAATTCCAGGCGAACTAGTTAACAGTTGAATAGCTGTCGCCTGAATAGCCTATTCCTATTTTCATCCCTCCACAATCATCTTCTCCATCGCACACATCTTCCTTACTCTCGCACAGATCTGCATTACTTTCAGAAAGGTTAGTGTTGTTTTCGGATTTATAAAAAATACTTTGATCCAAAAGATCATTTTTATTGATTAAGTCGTTCTTAGGATGAGGAGATGGCATAGGAACATAATTTTTGCTGTGCGAGGGAGGAAATAATTTTCTTTCGTTTCTGAATTTATCTTTATATCCAATTCCATACTTTATGAATGTCGGTCGTTGGCAGTTTACAATGTCAACCAGTGCTTTTTGGCTAATTTTCCATTTCTCAATAATGATTTGTAACTTATTGTTTTCGTTTTGAGATTTTTCTAGCTTTTCGGTCAAATCATTTATGATAAAATCTTTTCTGAAAACAAATTGATTTAGAGTCTGCATTTCAGCTATGGTTGAATTCAACTTTCGCTGATATGCAGCCTCATTTTCCTTTAGTTCTTGATTTATTTTCAAAAATTTTTCTTTTTCTTTAATTATATCACGGTTGAGTGATTTGTAGTGTGCCACGACGTTCAAACATGGTTTTGAGCACAACTTTGGTTTAAATTCATATGGAATGCTATTTACCAAATCCTTATCTTCGGCTTCTGATTTCATGGCGGTAGAGGATGTTCCAACCGCTGCATTCTTGCTAGTACTGATGACTTCTTGAACAGCAGTCTTTGACTATTTATCAGCTTTCTGTTGTCTCTTCTCTGAGGCAGGAGAGATGATGCTTTTCAAACCAGTGTCATCTTTTGGAATCTTGGAGGTTTGTTTTTCAATATCATTTGAGGCAGACGTGGCAGAGACAATGGTAATGTTTGCCATAGGGCCTTGTTTACTTCACCTTTTGTCTCAGTTATCTCCTCCGACCAATCATAATCTTCCACCACTAAAGCCTTATGATTATTTTCAGCAGCATTATTTTTCCTTCAATGACAATCGGCCTCCTTGTTTGGTTGATTTCGGTATTCTCGTTCTTCAGCAACGGACACTCTTTTTGAAGTGGCCCAAGTCTTTGCAGTTATAACATCTAACCTTAGATTTTCAAATCCAGCTTTTCCAAGAGCCAACCTCTTTCCTGTTTTATCTTGGAATTTCTTCAACCGTAGAGTGATCATTGCCATCTAGCCACTTCAGATCCATCTCCTCCATGTCGTCATGATCTACTTGATACATGTCCTCAGCTGTTAGGAATTCTCTCTTCAACTCTCCTGACATAAGCGCCTCATAGCTACTTAAGAAAGTATTAAAAAGAGCTACATGTTCTATGGAAATTTTAAGTACTTGAGTGTCGCTGGCCACGGTGGTCTTCTCAGAAGATGACGAGGCCTTCACAGAGTTTGCGGAAGCATTTGAATAGGATTCGACAGCACTTTGGGGATTTGATCCACATGAGGTGACAGGAGCAAGAAATGCCATATTCTTGGGGACCGAGGTTGCAGCAGCTTGCTGAGACGTCTTCTGAGAATATCCAGTTTGATTCATCTCTCGTTTCACGATGTCCATTTCAAAGGCTTTTAAAGTGTTAATCAATTCTGAGAGAGTAACTAGAGTTATGCTAGTGAGGAAAGTTCTCTTAATCATCATGCATTGAAGACTGCACTCTTTTGGTATAGAATCTAGCAGCTTCTAGATCGATGCATAACTTTCAACTGGGTTTCCCACCTTCTTCATCTTGGTCAACACCCCCAGAAATCTGCTTATGTGGTCGGACAAGCTTTCGCAACGAATACTTCCAAACATATCATATTCTTTCTGCACCATGTCTCGTTTGTTCTCCCTGAGTTCCTCATTGCCTTCATAATGGTCGATTAGAGCCAACCACATTTCATGTGCCGAGGTGTATTCTTCAAACAGATTGTTATCATCCTTTGACAGAGCCATAGTGAGAGCAGCATGAGCCCTCCGGTCACGTTGAATGAGTGTCCTATCTTCATCTGTGAATGTTGAAGGATCTTCATTGATAGTACGGATGTCGTCACGTATTATCATGGGAACATGCGGGCCCATAGTGACTGACATCCATTGAGTATAATCGGTATACTCAAAAAAAGACTTTCTCCTGTTTTTCCAGCTGCTGAAATCTTCCGAACCTTTCAACTTTGGTGGCCTTGTAGCGGTTCCAGTTTCTAGTTTGGCTTGAGCAATCGGATTGAGTTGATTGAGAGATATGATGGATGAAAGAGATCAATTACGCTGAGATTTACTGAATCAGAAAACAATTACGCTCGCAAGGAGGTAAATACGCTGGACCAGAGATTAATTACGCTGCACTTGGAAACAATTACGCTGACGGGATCGGCGATTTTGTCCT
Source organism: Scalesia atractyloides (assembly GCA_947069175.1). Classification (NCBI taxonomy): domain Eukaryota; kingdom Viridiplantae; phylum Streptophyta; class Magnoliopsida; order Asterales; family Asteraceae; genus Scalesia; species Scalesia atractyloides. The sequence goes on along the minus strand of CAMTDV010000002.1, from coordinate 58,978,580 downwards.
GCAAAAAGCTAAATCCGCTGGATATTCGAAAACAAGCAAAGGTTTAGTTAATTTCGCTGAACACCATGATAAAACCGCTGAGGATTAGTATCACTGATTTCGAAGTCGCCTTCGAGTAAATTCGCTAGACAATTACGCTGCCAATTTTATAACTCCGCTGATTTAAGAACCAGCGTAGTTGTTATCTACGCTAAATTCAAGTTAAATACGCTAGATTCAAAATAAATACGCCAACTTCAAATATATATACGCTAGCTTCAACATTAAATACGCCCAGAAGGGTTTTAGTATGAACAAAAACCCTATAATCACCCAAAAACAACCCAAAATTCATGTTTCTTTGCAGCTAAATTACCAAAATGTTTACCAAACTACTGATTAACAACAACCCAAAGATTAAACGCACCAGATCAGCCATTTTAATCCCAAAAATTTGAAAAACCATGAAACTTTGAGAACTTTTGTAAACCCTTCAAAACTTGACAAATCTTAACAGAAACTCAAACAATCAAGAGCATAAACCAAATTGTGAGTCCCAAAACAGATTCGGATCACAGTGGTTGATTGTTTTCACCCAAGCAACTATGGATTAGTTGTTTGAATGTGCAAATACTAAGAAAAACCAAGCAAAGAATATGAAGAATCTTGTTTGGATCAAACAACTAGTGTTGTATATGTAATCCTAATAACGTGTAATCAATAACAGCATCTTGATATTCGGATGAAAGCACAATTGCAAAAATCACAACACAAGAAGATCACCAAAATCTGTCCAAGAAACTTGGACATACATTCATTGTTCATAGTATTTATACAAACTGATCATCTAGCGTAATTATTAATTACGTTGGACTATTAAATACGCCGCCTACTACAAGATTCACACAATTACACTTTTACCCTTCAACATTGACTAACTAATACAAACTAGCTCAAACTATTCATAATCAAGCATCAACGGTCTCAAAAGTTCTAACAGTTCAGCATATAGATCCTGGGAGTACTTGGTTCAAGCTTATTAGGACTTCCCTTGAGGTAGATAGCATCAAATTGGGGGAAGTAAGATAGGCTTGAACCTGTTATAAATAAACTACTATTAAAACTTTATCCGGTCTTCCGGGACTGTATCCTAGCTGACTCAGACCAATATGGCCGAGGTAACATCGCCTTCACAAGAGGGGCCTACCACTTTTTATATTAATAACTTATTTAATTATCTTTCAATATTCCGACCTTGCGGCCGCTGACTCAGACCAATAGGTTCAGGGTAACGTCGCCTTCACAAGAGGGGCCTACTACTATAACTAAGATAATCTCTTAAAAAGCCCAAAGTGTGGAAATCATCAAATGATATATAAAAGAGGAGTCAGAACCAAGTGATTCTTTCTTGTCTATTTGTTTTTATTTCTTTATGTTCCTACATTTAGTTTTTATCTTTTAAAACCTTCAAAACTTTTAACAAAATTTGGTTAGATTAGACGTTAACGATAAGCCGGTATTAAAAGCTCTTATGCCCTTGGACGACCTCGGTATCTTACCATCAATATACTACGTCTACGATGGGTATACTTGCCCTAACGTGCGTAGAGTGATAGTATTATATCTTGTTTTATAAATTTAAAGCTTGATCCATGAGTAAAAAGTGCTTAAAATATAACAAAAATTATAACCACATTCGTCCACGTCAGTAAGCATAATGTATGGGCATGCATTGCCACGAATTGGAAAGACAATAACCATCGCAAGGTATGGATAACACGTCAATGATTTTACTCGCGCCATGTATGTATAAAAGGTTATGCATTCGGTAGGAGCTTATGGCTCAACTAGAGAGAGATGTGTCAAATTTGGGTATTAGATTAACCCACATTGAAATGCACTTAGCATTTTGCGTAGACGGTCATTCGAGCCAAGGGCATGTCCATTATAGGGAAATGGACTAAATTGATTTATGTCTTTTAACGGGTCATTTTGGTAAAATGTCTTACCGAAGGGTAAAACTGGAATATAAATGTTTTCCTAGAATAACCCACCATAAAGGAAGTTGTGGTGGATGTTATAATTAAAATCTTGAAAAAAAGTAGGAGGCATGAGCTAGAATGTGAAACGGCTCCTAACGGGTCAGTTGGGTAATTAGCTTCAAACCCTAAGAATGATTTGAAGAGAAAACACGTTTCAGCTGACATGGCCGGGTGGAAACCTGACCCGACCGGGTAAGTGTCACACCCCGACCCGTAGCGGAAAAGGTGATCGGGGCATGATTGGGTTATCATCAAAGCTCATGACATTTATTATAACGTTTCATATTCATTATTACAATTTAAAGGGAAACATACAATCATAATTACATCATGTCCTAAACATCATTCTAGACTTCATTGTTTTCTTCTAAGGCATTTCCTATGTTTTTCCTTGCTTCATCCGTTCACCTGTATCATGTGTAAAAATGGTTTTTAGATCAACAAAAAGTTGGCGAGTGAATCCTATGAAAAGCATTTGAACAAGTTTATTGAATTGATTATAAAATAAAGTGCACAACCACATATGATTAAATATAGATGTAAACATATTCATAAAACACTTAATATCAGATAATGCACACACATACAATAATAAATTGTTTTGAGGCACGCGTTGCTCAACCCGTCTCTCACGAGGAACTGATGGGCCTAATGAATGAGTTTTGCATACAACTTGACAATATGAAATACATGACTACAAACAATATATACATTCTAAGTTTAGATCACAATATGGTATGGCACAAGTTTAAATAAACGAGTTAATTTTAGTGACACATGACACACCCCAAAACGTGTAATTAAAAAGGGGAGTTGTAAGATTCACTCACATTGGGTGCGTTCAGTTGATGATGTTGAATGCGCACGAAGTTGGATTTAACCACGAGTGAAACTAACCTAGATAAACATAATGGTTTGGTAAATAAGCGGATTTTATTGATCAATTTTTAGTGGGATCATTGGATATATTTTTGTGAGTTTAAGGCTATTTTCTAACTTTAAAAATGTTATTTTTAAGTATTTTTAATTGATTTTTAAATAAAATAAATAAATAAAAATAATAAAAAATGTTGACTTTTTTACCGTTGACTTGTTGACCGTTGACCTGTTGACCGGTTTTATTGTGTAATTGTGTGCGCCGGGTGAGGCCCGAACCCGAGACCTCCCGTTCGCGTGCACGCAGCTCTACCAACTGAGCTATGTGTCTAACCTGAAATATTTCTGTTTTTAATTATATTTATATACTAATTGAATTAATCCGAAAATCATTTATTTTAAAAACGATTTTAATGACTCGCTCGGTGCTCTCCACAGGTCTCGAACCCGGGACCTGTGGTTTAGGTTGACACACAGTCTACCGCTGGACTGTGTGTCTAACTTGGTAAATAATCTGATTTTTATTACATTTATATACAAATTAGATAGTTTCATTTCTACCTTATATAAAAAGTTTGATAATTGCCAGAACCGGTGCGGTAGTCTGGACTCGAACTCGCGACGTGTGATTTAAACGTTCACACAGTCCACCACTGGACTGTGTGTCTATCTTGGTTATTATCCGGTTTTTATTAAACTTAACATCTATTTGCAGTGAATCCGGTTCAGTTTAAAAAAAAAGAACATTTTTATTAAGGCGAGTGTGCGTTGACAAGAATCGAACTCGGGACGTATGCGTTTTTTATTTGCACACAGTCCACCGCTGGACTGTGTGTCTAACCCGAGATATATCTTGATTTAAATTAAACATATATAATACCGAAAACTTCATCTTCTTCGTTAATCTTAACCAGAATCGATGTCCGACTGGTTCGACGATTTAATCAAGTTCTTTAGTGTGTTGTGATTAATTACATGTGAGATTAATAAAAAGAATGAGAGATTATGTGTAAGATATACCGAACAGGGCTCCTCTGTTTCGCCGGCGAAACTAAGATGACAGCAGGTTATTCCGGCGACGTGTGTCTTGCGGCAGAGTGTCTTCTGGAAGCTTGAGGTGAGTGGGGGTGGCTTCGGTATGAGCTCTAGGTGTTCTGTTTTTAGAGTGATGCACAGAGGTGAAAGGGTTCGGTTTTCCGACGAGTTGCAGAAGTGTTCCGGCGAGTGAAATTACGTCGGGAAAGGGTGTGATTGTGAGCGAAAAGGCTAACAGAAGTTAGAGGGTGTATTTATAGGGCAGAACATCGACGAATTTGGTCCGTTTTCCGTCTTGATTCGTCGTTCAATAATTTTCCGGCGGCTATGACTTGTGTCGCGGGTTCAGACGTCGGTTATAACCGATGTAATAGTTAAGGCTTCGGTTAAATCAGAAGAAACCGTCCAATCTCGGCGAAATCGTCGGGATTTCCGACGACTGCGATTGGGCGCGTCAGTTTTGAATTCAAGTTATATTTGAATTAATTGTTTTGATATGTTACTAAAGAACACAAGTGGCGGAGTGGTTTGATGGATGAGAGTTAAATCGTTGTTGACCAGGTTGACCCGGCTGACCCGGGTTCGAAACCCGGCAGCCTTGTTTTATTTTTAAACCACTATTTTTAATACTTCTTCAAATATAACTTTTATATTCCAATATACTTATTAATTATGTATCGTTTAAAATTAATTTGGGCATTAAATACGCAACGAAATTTTTAACTGATTGTTCGGTTAATAAACGGAGCGGGTTTGTAAATCCGGTTTTTGACGGATGTTACAGTATCCCCTACTTTTTAGAAATCTCGTCCCGAAATTTAAGTAGTGATATATTTGTCTAAAAGTGATGGTGTTTAGTTTGACGGTTACATATTTAGAAAAAAATAAGGGTTTAAATTTTGTTTGAGGCGGTAACGTTCCTTGTAAGGGTTGAGTACCCTGCTACAGGAATCGCTTTTTGTTGCCTACGGTAAAAATATTGATAAGCAGAGTTTATTCACTAAGTATGATTTCATGTGCAAGAGTTTTGATATGTTTGGAAAGATAAGGTTATATCTTAAAACAAAGTTTCTAATACTACAACCTACATGGAACTTCTCATAACCGCCTAACAATGCCTCTGATCCTTTGCCAAGAATACTTATATATAGGAAGTACCAGCGGCGTATCCACCATATTCTTGTCAAATTTTCATTGGTTTTATCAGTAAGTTATGATTGGTTCTATGATGTGTCTCTAGAACATAAATAAACACCACAACCAATGTACCAAGAAATTTACTAAATCCTACATGGAACTTCTCATAACCGCCTGACAATGCCTCCGATCCTTTAGCAAGAATACTTATATATAGGAAGTACCAGCGGCGCATCCACCATATTCTTGTCAAATTTTCATTGGTTTTATCAGTAAGTTATAATTGGTTCTATGATGTAACTCTAGAACATAAATAAACACAACAACCAATATCTGAGTCCAAATTCTGATAGCATACATGTTTGAATGGTGACAGTTCCTCTCTCGTTTGTTATGATGGAGAGGTTAGTTTATGTAGAAATAGAACACAATCCAATTTCTTTAAATGACGAGATGATATGAATGTTAAATCAGTGAATGTAACACAAATTTCAACCAAGACAATACTAAATCCTACATGGAACTTCTCATAACCGCCTGATAATGCCTCTGATCCTTTGGCAAGAATACTTATATATAGGAAGTACCAGCGGCGTATCCACCATATTCTCGTCAAATTTTCATTGGTTTTATCAGTAAATTATGATCAGTCCTATGTGACTCTAAAACATAAACAAACACAACAACCAAAGCTTGAGTCTAAATTCTGATAGTATACATGTTTAAATGATGACAGTACCTCTCTCGTTTGTTATGATGGAGAGGTTACTCTATGTAGAAAATGGAACACAATCCAATTTCTTTAAATAATGAGATGATATGAATGCTAAATCAGTGAGTATAACACAAACTTCAACCAAAACAATACTAAATCCTACATGGAACTTCTCATAACCGCCTGATAATGCCTCTGATCCTTTGACAAGAATACTTATACATAGGAAGTACCAGCGGCGTATCCACCATATTCTTGTCAATTTTTCATTGGCTTTATCCGCAAGTTATGATTAGTTCTATGTGACTCTAAAACAAACACAACAACCCACACTTGAGTCTCAATTCTAATAGTATACATGTGTGAATGGTGACAGTACCTCTCTCGTTTGTTATGATGGAGAGGTTAGTCCTTGTGGAAGTGAGACATAGCTCAACATCTTTAAATGATGAAATTGAAATGCGCTGAAATGTATGATGAGCAAACTTCGACCAAAACATTACTAAATCCTACATGGAACTTCTCATAACCGCCTGATAATGCCTCTGATCCTTTGACAAGAATACTTATATATAGGAAGTACCAGCGGCGTATCCACCATATTCTTGTCAAATTTTCATTGACTTTATCCGCAAGTTATGATTAGTTCTATGTGACTCTAAAACAAACACAACAACCAACACTTGAGTCTCAATTCTGATAGTATACATGTGTGAATGGTGACAGTACCTCTCTCGTTTGTTATGATGGAGAGGTTTGTCCTTGTGGAAGTGAGACATAGCTCAACTTCTTTAAATGATGAAATTGAAATGCGCTGAAATGTATGATGAGCAAACTTTGACCAAAACATTACTAAATCCTACATGGAACTTCTCATAACCGCCTGATAATGCCTCTGATCCTTTGACAAGAATACTTATATATAGGAAGTACCAGCGGCGTATCCACCATATTCTTGTCAAATTTTCATTGACTTTATCCGCAAGTTATGATTGGTTCTATGTGGCTTTAAAACATAAACAAACACAATCAACCAAAACTTGAGATAACATAAAGAAAAACATGAAACTAAGCGGTTGGAGTTGAATCTTGATTTTCGGTGAAGGGGACTAGTTGGGTGGTTTCGTTTGGGCCGTCATTATCTTCAACAGGATTGGCGTTGATGTTGAAAACTCTTCTTCTTGCTGGTGGCCTAGTGATTGGGTTTCCTTGGTTTGCTTGGTTAACTGGGTTTGATTGAGCTTGAGCGTTTATGATGTTAAACAATTGAGGCACGTGTTTCTAAAGTGGGTAGGGTCGCCACAATTGAAACAAGCTCGAACATATGGGAACATGGGGTATTGGGGTTGTTGATAGGTTTGGATCATGTTTTGAGTAGGGGGTGTGGTTTGGTTTTGAGAGGTGCGGCAAACCTTGCTCAAATGACCATAGCGTCCACAATTCGCACATAGTCGACAAGGTAAGGTAGATGGATGGTGATAAAAACAGGTGTTACATCGAGGGTGAGGTCCAAGGTATGGTTTCTTATTTAGGTAAGTTGAGTTGGGTGCTATTTGCGTGATTGAGATAGCTTGGATGGGTATGGCTTGTGAGGTTAGAAGACATCTACAAGGAATACATATCAAGAGTATGAGTTGGATGTTTTTGGGATCATGGGTTGTATTTAGGAATGAACATTCATAAAATAAATATAGAAAAATAAATCTACTACATCCATAGGATGTCTTGGGCTTTTGCTCGTAATTGGGCCTTGCATGCCGCCATACTTCACCTTCGTAATCATGTGGGCCCCCATGAATACCGGGTTTTTCATATGGTTCGCATGTGTTAGCCTTGTTACGTACACTAAAACCCGGAGAAAATCGAGAAATATGTAACGTATGATATTCGGAATGTGTCCAGGTGTGGACACGGTGACACCTCAAAGTGGGGTTAGTTCGAACGACGTTTGGTGTGGCATGCTTTGGCCTAATAGGTCATTCGTACTCTCATCGTTAGTCCCCAGGTAGGCAAACTGGTCCGTTATATTGGATTTATACGAATGCCAACCTAGACAGGACGTTCCGACTACCGGTACTTGTACCCTTACAGTTACTACATGCCCGTCGCAGAACTCACTTTGATGAGATTTGAAAAATGAAAAATGCGACAAAATCTTTGAATAACGAAAGTATGAAGATGATTTGAATATATGAACATTGAAATATGTATGATGAATGTGTAGTAAGTATGTATGTTTGACTGTAAGTATAAACAAATATGAAACAAATAAATATCATAAGTTTGCATGTAACCACATAACCAATTAAAATCTAGTCAACTATAGTATAGGCTCTAAGGGTCTAATAACCTATCCTATATCCCTATAGTCATGGCTCTGATACCAATCTGTCACACCCCGACCCGCAGCGGAAAAGGTGATCGGGGCATGATTGGGTTATCATCAAATTCATTATTACAATTTAAAGGGAAACATACAATCATAATTACATCATGTCCTAAACATCATTCTAGACTTCATTGTTTTCTTCTAAGGCATTTCCTATGTTTTTCCTTGCTTCATCCTGTTCACCTGTATCATGTGTAAAAATGGTTTTTGGATCAACAAAAAGTTGGCGAGTGAATCCTATGAAAAGCATTTGAACAAGTTTATTGAATTGATTATAAAATAAAGTGCACAACCACATATGATTAAATATAGATGTAAACATATTCATAAAACACTTAATATCAGATAATGCACACACATACAATAATAAATTGTTTTGAGGCACGCGTTGCTCAACCCGTCTCTCACGAGGAACTGATGGGCCTAATGAATGAGTTTTGCATACAACTTGACAATATGAAATACATGACTACAAACAATATATACATTCTAAGTTTAGATCACAATATGGTATGGCACAAGTTTAAATAAACGAGTTAATTTTAGTGACACATGACACACCCCAAAACGTGTAATTAAAAAGGGGAGTTGTAAGATTCACTCACATTGGGTGTGTTCGGTTGATGATGTTGAATGCGCACGAAGTTGGATTTAACCACGAGTGAAATTAACCTAGATAAACATAATGGTTTGGTAAATAAGCGGATTTTATTGATCAATTTTTAGTGGGATCATTGGATATATTTTTATGAGGTTAAGGCTATTTTCTAACTTTAAAAATGTTATTTTTAAGTATTTTTAATTGATTTTTAAATAAAATAAATAAATAAAAATAATAAAAAATGTTGACTTTTGACGTTGACTTGTTGACCGTTGACCTGTTGACCGGTTTTATTGTGTAATTGTGTGCGCCGGGTGAGGCTCGAACCCGAGACCTCCCGTTCGCGTGCACGCAGCTCTACCAACTGAGCTACGTGTCTAACCTGAAATATTTCTGTTTTTAATTATATTTATATACTAATTGAATTAATCCGAAAATCTTTATTTTAAAAACGATTTTAATGACTCGCTCGGTGCTCTCCACAGTCTCGAACCCGGGACCTGTGGTTTAGGTTGACACACAGTCCACCGCTGGACTATGTGTGTCTAACTTGGTAAATAATCTGATTTTTATTACACTTATATACAAATTAGATAGTTTCATTTCTACCTTATATAAAAAGTTTGATAATTGCCAGAACCGGTGCGGTAGTCTGGACTCGAACTCGCGACGTGTGATTTAAACGTTCACACAGTCCACCACTGGACTGTGTGTCTATCTTGGTTATTATTCCGGTTTTTATTAAACTTAACATCTATTTGCAGTGAATCCGGTTAAAAGAACATTTTTATTAAGGCGAGTGTGCGTATGACAAGAATCGAACTCGGGACGTATGCGTTTTTTATTTGCACACAGTCCACCGCTGGACTGTGTGTCTAACCCGAGATATATCTTGATTTAAATTAAACATATATAATACCGAAAACTTCATCTTCTTCGTTAATCTTAACCAGAATCGATGTCCGACTGGTTCGACGATTTAATCAAGTTCTTTAGTGTGTTGTGATTAATTACATGTGAGATTAATAAAAAGAATGAGAGATTATGTGTAAGATATACCGAACAGGGCTCCTCTGTTTCGCCGGCGAAACTCCGATGACAGCAGGTTATTCCGGCGACGTGTGTCTTACGGTAGAGTGTCTTCAGGAAGCTTGAGGTGAGTGGGGGTGGCTTCGGTATGAGCTCTAGGTGTTCTGTTTTTAGAGTGATGCACAGAGGTGAAAGGGTTCGGTTTTCCGACGAGTTGCAGAAGTTTTCCGGCGAGTGAAATTACGTCGGGAAAGGGTGTGATTGTGAGCGAAAAGGCTAACAGAAGTTAGAGGGTGTATTTATAGGGCAGAACATCGACGAATTTGGTCCGTTTTCCGTCTTGATTCGGCGGTCAATAATTTTCCGGCGGTTATGATTTGTGTCTCGGGTTCAGACGTTGGTTATAACCGATGTAATAGTTAAGGCTTCGGTTAAATCAGAAGAAACCGTCCAATCTCGGCGAAATCGTCGTGATTTCCGACGACTGCGATTGGGCGCGTCAGTTTTGAATTCAAGTTTGATATTTGAATTAATTGTTTTGATATGTTACTAAAGAACACAAGTGGCGGAGTGGTTTGATGGATGAGAGTTAAATCGTTGTTGACCAGGTTGACCCGGCTGACCCGGGTTCGAAACCCGACAGCCTTGTTTTATTTTTAAACCACTATTTTTAATACTTTTTCAAATATAACTTTTATATTCCAATATACTTATTAATTATGTATCGTTTAAAATTAATTTGGCATTAAATACGCAACGAAATTTTTAACTGATTGTTCGGTTAATAAACGGAGCGGGTTTGGTAAATCCGGTTTTTTACGGATGTTACAGTAAGGGTGCTAAGAAAGTTAGTTGTAAAAAAATATGGGACCTTATTATCCGTATTTATTAAGATAATTACTTAAACGGTTAGAGTGTTACATTAAAACTTGCACTTTCTCCATATAATAGTCTTAAACAAAGACTCATGAAAGAAGGAATACCTTGTACAACAAAATATGCACATCTCAACCACAAATAACATAGATGTAGGAATAGAAAGATGATCATGTACAAGTGGATCCCTATCCTAACCCACACGAGGAAGAGGCACATCATGCACAAGTAAATCCTTTAGTGGTGATTACAGAGGTGGTTTTCTACTGTTACTGATGAACCCATTGGTTTACATGAAGATAGTGGACACATACTTAAGACCACCATAGTCAAAAACTATTGAGATCCTTAATGCCTCTAAGGCATTGGAGGGAAAAAGTGATGGAAGTCCCTAGTACCAAGAACAAGGGGCATCAGGAAGTGTTCATGTGACTAAAAGTTCACAAACACCAACTGATACAACAACCATTAGTGTGGGAGCAGATGAGTCCATTAATTTTGAGGATGCCCAAACCCATCTGATTGAGGATTTGACAGAATAACTGGGTGTTGTAGTCTCCAAACTCAAGGAATTAGTCACCAAAATACTCCATGCTAAAGTCCAGTAGAACCAACAATGTACTAACAGCTAGCTTCCTCACTACATGAGCTTAACTGTATATCACAAATCCTCACTCCTCAACTACCACCAACCACAGAAAGCCGAACTACAATTGAGATTAAAGCCACCTTATCATTACCAACAGGGGGACTCCAAATTACCTTTCAAAATATACTTGGGCCCATGTTGCAATTCTACCTTAAAACTTTTGATGCTAAAGTATTGGTACTTCTGCCTCTTGACCATGGTTACACACTTATCTCATCAGACATGAAAGTACTGATGCCAAAAAGGGGGAGAAGGATAAGAAGCTAGATATCATCAATGCAAGAGCATAAGCAACAAGAAAAAGGTAGCTGATGCAAAGGCCATTGCTATGGTGGAAAAACAAAAGGGACCAGATGTTGGTGCAATTAAAGAATTTAAAAGGAATCAAAGGGGGTTAAGTGCTACACTAGTCAAAGCACTTTATAAAAGGCAAAGAGCTACAAGAACAAACAAAAATATCACCAAGAGAGTCAAAGTTGATATGAGACCTTCAACTATCATTCGAAGATAAAAAACACAGCAAAGCTAGAAGCCAAGAAAAGACAACCTCCTTAAGCTCAAACAGTAGTTTCAGTTACCCATGGATAAACAGCTAGAGTGAAAACTCAAACAGTTGGAGTTAAGACTCAAACAGCCGAACCAATCAAAAGTGCTTGTACTTCATCAACTTAACCCCGCTAAACAAGATCATAAAATCCAAAAGCATAGTCCGGTATAAAACAAGTTGTTGCTAACACTACTAGTAAACAATTTGGTACAAAACCAGCAGTTCATGAGAAATTAACATTTCCTGAGAAAAAAATATGCACAATCCTCAAGGAAGATGAAGCTGATCTTATAAGATGATACAGAAGATATTTCACCACCCGCTCTAACATCAACTATCACAAAAACAACAGTTATTATCTCAACAACTACACTCACTAAAATCTTTAAATAGATAACTGAACTATCCTATCGGTAATAGAGCTGAACTATCTTGAGAATGTAAAAACTATAGGCCTATCCAGGAATTTACTGAAAATCAACTAAAGATGACTGAAAAAAAAGTTCAATACATTTTGAAGAGAAGAATGAAGGAAGTTAGGTCCTATGAACAACATATGTATGACGAATCACAAATTGTTTTCACAAATAACACCTTCCAAGGATCCATCAGTTGCTAAACTATCAGAGAACAATGTCTAGACTGGCTTAAAAAATATGTTCCTTATCCAGTTAAGAATTTCTATATCTTTAACTTCTAGAGTCTTCAAAATTTGTTAGATGGGTAGAGAGGGTTAAAGGAATGATTGTTGATCCAAATATTAAAGCAACACTTCCAAACTAGAAGCTTGGAGAAAAACAAACACCAAAATCTGTATCAAAGATGTTTAAAATAACACATGAACTCATCTTGGCTGAATGGACACAGAAGAGTTCGATTTTAAGATGGAAAGGGTCCACTCTTTTAAAAGCATACATGGACTTTCTTAAGGAAAGAAAGAAGAATCTAGAGAAATTTCCTCCTCATATAAAATAGAAAAACACAGAGATCTATCTTGATGATAAAAATACGAAGTCTTTCTACTGTTTGTTATAAAATTAAGGAAATCATCTCCAATGACTCCAAGCTACTGGAAGATTATAGGAATAATCTCAAAGAAAAACATGATTATGTCAACTGTATCTTTGGGATTAATGATGAGATAAAAAAATTCTGCTAGACTGCATGCCAAAAATTACTCATGTAAAAATTAGCTTGGGTTCACTAGAACAAGATCCATACATCTTAGTGTCACTGAGATCTAAAGGGTAGCCTCCAATCTTCCTAACCCAGAGATTGTTAGAAAACAAGAACTCATGGATTATAACGTATGAAAATGTGTTCTCTAAAAGGTCAGGATGGTTAGCCTTGATGAGACAAAATCAGTGTGTAAAGGAACACTAGAAGTAATCAATTTGAAGTTCTTATCTGCAAATAAAAAGAATAAAAGACAAGAAGAGTGATTTTGGCATCAGCGGATCTAGGGGTAGATTGTTGCGTTATGTAAGATATGCTGATGATGCAAGCCAATATCCAAGGGAACCATCTTCCCTGCATGATGGAATAAGAAGTACAATTTTAGTCCAGAAGTGCCCCCCTTGAAAGCTTTACAAACAATGCCATAGATACGTGTCATAGAAATCTAATTTCATCGGTTTGGAGTTTCTTTATGCAAATTCTTATTTATGTGTCGAAGTCAACAATGCCATAGATACGTCATTGAAATCTAATTTCTTAGGTTTAGTGGAGATGTTGTATAATGCGTTGACATTATGGATTACTATCTCATAGATTCCATTATGAAGCTTTGGATCACAGTAAAACATATCATTCAAATATGTAGAAATAAAATCACCACTTAAGATATATTTAAAACCTTGTTCACGTAAAGCACAAACCAAAAGAAAATTCCTACTTAAACTAGGTATGTAGCAAACATTGTACAAAACAAGTTCTAGACCACTTGGAAGTAAAAGAACAAATTCTCCTACCACCTTTATAGCAACCTTTTGTCCATTGCCAACATGAAGCTCCAAGTCGCCATGTTTCAACTTCTTAATATTCCTTAATTCGTGCAAATCATTACAAATGTGAGAACCACGTCTAGTGTCAAAAACCCAAGACTTGTTTGAGAAAGAGAAAGTCTAAATAACAAATATACATGAAGGGCCAAACTCTAAGGCCCCACCATCCACTAGCTTAGCAAGTCGCTTTGGGCAATTCATCTTCTTATGCCTAGCCTCATCACAATGATAACAAATGGCATCATTGTAGATCAGTACTCTTTTCTTACCTCGACTTTTAGATTTGAAATCGGATGTTCTGTAACATCCAATCCTGACTTTAGTAGGTACAAGCATTTCATGCAACTCTGATATGGTTCCACCAAAGACATTTTTGTTGTAGTTCGTTATGAACTCTTCAAATTGAACAGATAACAACATTAGAATAAGATTAATTGCCATATCTTGACTAAGTGGAGAATCTAACTTCTCAAGCCTATAAATATAGTTCTCCATTTTACAAATGTGTGAGCTTATACAAGTCCCAAACTTCATGCGACATGATAGTGCTTTGAGAATCTCAAAACCCCAACCGAGTTGGTTGGAACCTTTCCTTTAACTCGCAAATCATATCGTAAGCGTAAAAGTACTCCAACTCATCCTAAAGATCTTTAGACATTGTTGATAGCATGAGGAATGAAACCTCATAAGAGTCATCAACATATTGTCTCCAAAATTTTTTAGAACTGCTTAGAAAAGGAACCGAGGGAAATGAAACTTCTAGAACATACAAATTCTTTTCATGCTTAAGAAAATTTCTCAGGTTACAAAACCATTTCAAGAAGTTTTGTTGTGGAGTTTATTTCGGTACAAAATGCACTGATGATGATTAGGATTGAAGGAAGACATCTACAAAATTCAAAATAAAAACATTCAATTTTTTCATGCTTGAGAGCCTAATTAAATAATTTATAACCCAATTGTAAAAAAAATATCAAGGAATTGAGATCCCGTTTCATCAATACGCAATGAATGGCTAAGCACTATTCCCTAGTATTATTAGGCGGGTGGGTAACGATTACCGATTATGTCAACTATACAACTCTCAGGTTTGAGGTCACAAGATGAGTGTTGTTAAGCCGTGGTACATTTAACCCCATCTATGCCCTTTAGTGAAATCACCCTAAGCTACTTAGGAATTGTGGTTCCACCTCTCACCAAAACTATAGGCCCGATGAAGGGTAATCTCCGACAAAGGGGGTTCAGATAGATAGGTTTGAGTGTCACCTATGTAGGGTGGCGCAAAAATATCAACACTAATTTGGGATTTATTTTAATATTTAAATTACCATGACGGGTTAAAATATGTTGAACGACCTGTTGCAGGCAAGTCGTGAAGTTCTAGTAAAATCCAATTTAACATTTATTTGTGATAAGTTTGAAACACCTTATAACTTTCAACACAATTCAATTTTACATACCTTATTTAAAATAGATTGGTTGTTTATGACCAACTTGATTTAGATTAATAAACTCTTTATGTCGGTTATTGTTAATTACTCTAAATAAAGCAATCAACCACAAACAAAATAAATAGATAAAGTGAGTCACTAGTTATTTAGTTTGGTTTGGTTTGGTTTGGTTTGAGCCAATAAACAGGAACCGAACCTGCTAAGGGATGCAAAATAATCATTATCTTATCGGCTCCCACTTAGTCGAAGATCTCTATCTTCACGCCCCGTTTGTCTCCGTCTTCAATCTTCAATATATTGTTTCATTCGATTTACAATTTTATAATAAACTAATTTTACGATAAAATAAACATAACTATTACAAGGGTTCCCAATAACCGAAAAAAATACAATAATACTGAATCAAACCAAAACAACAATGAACAAAAATAAACCACGGGTTCTAGGGCTTGATCTACACTCCATAACATTAATCATAAAAAAAAGCATGATCATTTGTCAAACAAAAGATTTGACACATAGAACAAAGATCATTTTAAACAAAATTACATTTAAATAAATATAAGAGTGACTCTGATACTACTGTTGGGAATCATTGTTACGTTTTAAATAAATTGTTTATTTAATAGTTAATAACACCTACTAAGTTTAGCGAAACCATGTATAGTTTTTATGTTAAAACTATCCTACTATGAGTCCGGTTACATTAGAATAAATAATAATCAAGCATAGAGAGCTTAGGGTTTTATACCTTTGACGAAAATCAAAGACCGACACTATGGAGCAACAAACGTTCAGTTAGAAAGCATGTTCACGAAACCCGAAAAAACTGATTAAACACTTGAATGAGACAACAACGATGTGCGTTGCCATGGGCAGTATGGGGTGGCAGACCGGTAGTGGCCCGATGCATCTTGCGGCCAGTGGCAGAGCGACAACAGTGGTCGCATGGGCGGGGAACGGTGGGGTTGTCTAGGGTCTTAGGTTTCTTGGATCATTAGGGTTTGCAATTAAATCTATTTAGATAATAAAGCTAAGTACAATTAGCACCTCTCCTAACTTGCACCTCTTTCTCGTAATTAACACTTAATTACTTGACAACCCCTAGTTTTATTATTTATCAAATAAATATATAAAAATCGTTATGTTTAATTATATCACAAATAGCTAATTTATCAAAACCTTAATCGCGTTAATTGTTCCACTAAACAATTAATCTGTATTCCCTTTAATTATATCTCCATACAATTAACTATCTTAATTAAATCTACTTTTGCGAAGTCATATTTAACGTTTAAATATTACCACTTGTTTGTTGTTCAGAATATAACTCTTTGGATCGTATATCGATAGTAACGTTAAATTATTGATGATTAGAGATCCAATTTCCATCAAAGTTTTACATTGATTTGTTTATCGAGGCACACCATGGTCGATCAACGGTCCGATGGTCCAATAGGACGTGGTTCTTCTATTTCTTAATTCAACTTAGCGATTTGGTCATAGCATCGACTATATTGCTCCTATCCAATATTTCTTGTTTCTTTTGCTAAAGAATCATATTTAACATTTGTATAACATTTTCATATTATTATAAAATAGGTAATGCATTGCATAGTGTTGGACAATCGATGCACACTTGAATTGTGACATAAATGTTAGTTTGTTGAATCCCGTTATTTGTCTATTTTTCATCAAACGATCTATACACAAGTTAACTGTGGACCGTCTTTTCAACAAATTCTATTCATGTCTTTTTCTTTTATTATTAGATTTGTTTTTTTATCACGATGAGAGATTTGAGTACAAAAATATGAGTATTTATTTTTACGCATTCAACATTATACATGGAGAAGGAAGCCCTACCTATGAATTTATCACTTATAAATATGTGATCAACTTGTCTCTATGTATGTAATCACATAAGATTAGGTGCTTCACTCATGCCATCATTTATTATGTCTTGAACACCAAGATTCATAATCTTTAACACTAATTTTATGCAATTAAAAACTAAATTTCTCTTCTTCGATTTTCAATATAAAACAATTGATAAGTAACGGGCAAGTTTATAGATTACAATTGGATTTAGTAGATATAAAAAAAATTATATACATGTTAAAGCAATCCAAATGATGCATCTTTGTCCTTTATCAAATAAAAGAAACGGTTTCTTTTTCTCTTGTAAATTCTGTAGATATCTTTTTATAAGAAGAAAATGAAATAATTATTATGCCAATTGATTTCACAAAACGAACATAGTTTAAGACTCTAAAAACAAAACATTGTTTATTTTGGATAATCAAAAGAAAAAATTATTTATGAGATAAATAAAAAGGGTATATTTTAATAAAAGCTAAGCATCAAGTGAGATTCATATTATTATTTACTTAACGATTTGTAATAGGGAAAATATATTTAAATATAAGTCCCTGTCAAAAGTTGACAACTTTGACTTTCTTATACTATGACTTGTACAAAGAGTTCACTTTTTTCCATCCACAAAACAAAATCACAAAAATCATTCTAAATATTAATAGTAACCTTAAACGTATCTCATCCAACATCAATTTTGTTTTACATTTAGAAACACCATAAAAGATAGTTAAATTAAGGTGTTTGTTGGGTAACAAAAGTGGATGCCTAATGATCCCTTGTTTGGATGATAAGTGAAATCAATAACTTGTGTTATTAGGTTGTTATAAGTGTGGTCGATCATTAACCACATAAATGTCCCTATGCATTTAGTAAATCATCAATTGCAAAGATCAAAGATAACAGGCAACAACAATAGTGATGATAATCAAGCATACAATGGCCAACAATAGAAAATCGACAACAAGGCATGGGGATTAAAGCTTAAACTGATAACCGACAACATGAATATGTTGAGAACTTAGAGAGATCCTAAAATATTTTTTAGTATCATAACTTGGATTATTAAAATGAAGCGTTTATAAATTATGATGTTTACATAAAAGATATTTTATACAACATTTCCTAAGTTTGTATAATAACTAAATACCATAGACATTTTGCAAATTAATGGTTTTAGTAAAATTGAATTTGAATTTTGATAATGTCTAGTAGATGGAAGTCTTTAAGTATTCTTTGTCATGGAAGACACAAATTGCTTAAAATGGTTTAATGTTAAAAATCAAAGTGGAAAACATCAAAGATTTTTACAAAATACAAAAAGAAATCTTACCATAATGATAAAACATCATATATTTTGTATATAAGTCATATGAAGCTCGCTTAAGCTTCGAATTATGGTGCAAGTACGTGAAAATGGGATTGGAAAGACGGATTTGACAACACACAACATTCACAACACTAAAAGACAACAAAAAGCCGTTCCAGGCGACCCAATGCGGGTGGATCAACCTTGGATGTAGAAGATTGTTGTTTCCTTGTTTTCTGAGTTGTGTATATAAATAGAAGTTTTACAAAACCATTTTCACCACTTTTTTTCTCTAATTCTTTAATATTCAAACATTATTTTGAAGAGAGATTGATGATAAAAAATCAAAGAACAAAAAACAAAAAAACTGTGCTACAACTTTCTATTTTCCATTCTTGTGTTGTAATAGTTATGTGATCAGTACCATTGTATTAATGATAATTTTGTGAGGGGTATCACAGTAATTGTTAGTGACTTGTGAGAGAGGTGATGACTACTTTTTGAGATTAGTGAAACGAAGATGGTGAGCACAACCTTGATCTAGTGAGTCGTATAAGGTGATCACTACCTTTGTCTTGAATTTCTTGGTATGCCAATGATATCTTCCATTTAAAGGAAACGCTTAGGAAGCAATTCTTAATTGGAGAGTCAGGGAGACGACGTAGAATGAAATAGTTAACATCCATTGTTTTTTAGGTAAAGGAAAACGCCCGACAAACTAAGTATTATGATATGGTTCATGGGAAATAGACCCAATAGTTCACTTTTGAGTTGGCGTCGATTTCCCGCCAACCACTATCTCAACTATCAATTAACGAATATCATGTTTTCATGTAATTGTCACTAGGATATGTAGAAATAGAATCACGTTAGCTAGGGTTTTAATGTTTTCACGTTAGCTAAGGTTTTGGCAATGTCACTAAGTGGGCTTGTCTCCAGTTTGGGCTCGTCCCCAGTTTAAATGGGCTTGTCCCTAATTTATTTGGGTTTGTCCATAGTTTGTTTCATTTAATCCCAAATTGATCTCAACAGATTTTGGAGTTTTGGAATTCCCAAATTGATTCTGAAAGGATCCTGGATCCTAAAAAATTATCTAACGATGACTGGTTTGTTTATACAAAGGTAGTTTTTGAGGATATAGAATCCTAACTTGGGTTATCTGGTATGTTTTGTCTTTAATTTTATTTATCTCATTGACTACACCCTAAACCCTTCAATTAAGGATTTATGGTCCATGATCATATATGTTATCATATTTTCTCTAAAAGCTGTTATGATAGAGAATTGATATACTTTCGACAATCTAAAATTCTCCAGTTTTATAAAATAAAGCTAATGATAAACATAAATATCAGAACAACTTTTGAGAAATAAAAATACAATACAAGGTATAGTTAAAAGGTTATAATTTTCATTAAAACCCTATCAAAAGGTTGTCAACATGATCAAGCCAAGTTTCTACCAGCAAAACATGGCCCGTCCACTTGGGTTGATGCAGGGTGTCCATACGAATTGTTCTTAAGATGCAGGAAAGTAAAGGCGAGGGGTGTAAAGGCTTCATCCTCCATGAAAAGAAGGACCCATCCACCTTTTCCACCCCATTGTTCTAAGGATCAGTGATCCTTAACCTAGAAAAGTATTGTTCAGGAATTACAAACCATAAATTGTTTTAAACAAAAAACACCATCAAATAAAAGCCATAAATTCTAAAAAAAAAGTGGGCTCATGCCTCGTCTAAATTATCCTTCATTGGGCTCAGCAGCATCACCTGCAGCTTCACCAGACCTCCTTCACCACCTTCCTTTACCTCCTTTGCCCCACTTGGACCAGCCTCCAGAGCCTTCACTTGTTCCGGTTCAATATCACCGCCTAGCTCAAGAAGAGTCTATTTCCAGCTAGCAACATCCCAGGCAGACCGGTGGAAGCCAGGATCTAAGGCCTCTTGTGTCACACCCCGACCCGCAGCGGATAAGGTGATCGGGGCATGATTGGGTTATCATCAAAGCTCATGACATTTATTAAACGTTTCATATTCATTAATACAATTTAAATGGAAATTTACAATGATTGCTACAACATGATCTAACTACAATCTAAACTTCTTTGTTCTCTTCTAAAGCATATCCTATGTTATCCTTGCTTCAACCTGTTCACCTGTATCATGTGTAAAAGGTTTTTGGATCAACATAATGTTGGCGAGTGAATCCTATGGAAAACATTTGAACAATTCATTTAAATTGATTATGAAATATGTGCACAACCAAACATGAGTAAAATTAGATGTAACTTGATCAACAATCATAATATGTTAAATGAAAACACTCATGAATAATAATGGAACAATTAAAGGCACGCGTTGCTCAACTCGTCTCTCACGAGGAACTGAGGGGCCTGATGAATGAATTGCATAAACATGATAATATGAATAACACAACTACAACAATATAAACTCAATGAAAACACACATGAACAATAATGAATTGAATTGAAGCACGCGATGTTCTACTCGTTTCCCACGAGGAACTGATGGGCTTAATGTATGAGTTTCATGTAATTTGACAAACGGAATATAAGTAAATCACAACAATAAATCAATCTAAGTTTAAGTCATGATGTGGTATGGCACAAGTTTAAATAAATAACTTAATTATTTCATAACACATGACACACCCCAAAACGTGTAATTTAAAAGGGGGAATTGTAAGATTCACTCACAGTGGGTGCGTTCGGTTGATGACGTTGAATGCACGCGAAGTGGTTTTAACCACAAGTGAGATTTAACCTAGATAAATCGCATTATGGTTTGGTAAGTAAACGGATTTTATTTAACTATTTTAGTAGGGTTGTTGGGTGCATTTTTGTGAGTTTGAGGCTATTTTCTAATCTTAAAAATGTTATTTTTAAGTATTTATAATTGATTTTTAATTAAAATAATTAAATAAAAATAATAAAAATATTTTATTTTTTTTCTGCTACAGTTGACTTTGACTTGTTGACTTTGACTGGTCGTTGACCGGTTTTGAGGCATATTGTTGTGCGCTTGGTGAGGCTCGAACCCGAGACCTCCCGTACGCGTGCACGCAGCTCTACCAACTGAGCTACGTGTCTAACCCGTTATATATCCGATTTTAATTTCATATATACATTAATTAGAATTAACAGAAAATCATTTTATTTTAAAAACAGTTTAAGCGGACCGGTTTTGCACTCCACAGGTCTCGAACTCGGGACCTGTGGTTTAATCTAACACACAGTCCACCGCTGGACTGTGTGTTCAACATGTTATAACATTCGATTTTTATTATACTTAAATACTAATTATTTATTTCCTTTTCTGCCTTAATTAAAAAGAGAAGATAATTGTCCGAGTCGGTGCTGAAGACCCGACTCGAACTCGTGACCAGCGATATAATCAAACACACAGTCCACCGCTGGACTGTGTGTCTAACTTGGTTATTATTCCGGTTAACAATATATTTAACATATATCTGTGGCGATCCGGTTCAGTTAAATAAAAACTTGATTTTTATTAAGGCAGCGTGTACGAACCGGGATTCGAACTTGAGACCTTTGCATGATTAACGTCTTATGTGCACACAGTCCACCGCTGGACTGTGTGTCTAACCCGAGTAAAATCCTGATTTATAATATACTTATATGATTTAGAAAACGTCATCTTCCTCGTCAAGTTTGAACCAGAAATCGGAAAATCGGCTGGTTCAAAGTTTTATCGATTTATTAGTGTTTTACAGTTAATTAAGGTATTATAAAAGTGAAACGGAGAAGAAAACTGGGCGGAGAAAGTATACCGACAAGACTCTCTGTTTCCCGGCAGAACTCCGGCGACAGAATTCACCTCCGGCGATAGGTTCCTTGCAGCAGCAAGTCTCCGGAAATCTTGGAAAGAGTATGGGTAACTTCAGTAAAGGTTTAGGGGATTAGTGAGGTTCAGAAAATTAAAACTCGGTTTTCCGGCGAAAAATAGGAAAGTTCCGGCGAGTGGAATTATGCCTAGAAAAGGTGTGATTTTTTTGAGCGAAAGTGTTTGTCGTCGATTGTGGGTCAATTTATAGGAGAAAACGAGATGTATTTGGTCTGGTTTTGAACTGTATTCATCAGTTAAAGTTTTCCGGCGGTTTTGAAAAGTGTCGCGGACTTCAAACATCGGTTATAACCGATATGTGGTTAATGGTTTACGTTATAACGTAAATTGGTGTTAAAACTCGCGAGAATTCCGGGATTCCGACGACTGAATCGTTTGGGCGCCGGTTTTGAATTTGTAAAGTCACTATATCAATTAAATGATTCTATTATTCATCAAACATAACAAGCGGCGCAGTGGTTTGTGTGTGTGAAGATAAGTTGCATCTGATTCGGTACAGACCCGGGTTCGAAACCCGGCAGATGTATTTCATTTTTATTATGCGATTTTTGATAGTTTTTCAAAAACTAAATATATATTCGCGTATAATAATTGATTACGGATCGTTTAAAAATGTTTTGGACATTTAATTCGCAACGAAAATTTTGACTGACTGTTCGGTTGATAAACGGAGCGGGTTTGGTAAATCCGTTTTTGACGGATGTTACATCTTGGGCTATTTTAATCCGTGCCTATAGGATAACCCGAGCAGCACAGACTTAGCCTCCTCGGTAGTCTCCATTTCAGCCTTATTGGCTTGATCTGCTTCTTTGGGTTGTTGACCTCCTTTTCAAGCTGAGAGATCCTCTTGTCTTTAGCGGCGACGATAGAACGGAGGTCAACCAGGTTTCCTTCAGCTTCAGCAAGGCATCTATCTTGGTAAGCCTTGAGGCGGACAAAGCCCTATTGATTACATAACATGGAAATCAAGATCAGTGATCCTCTACAACAGTCAAGAATAATTATGAGGATCAATGATCCTTACCTCGTGACAAATTCATGAAATTGCCACTCAATCTAAAGGTTGTCCTTTTCAGGCTCAGAAGGCTTCTTCCTCTTGGATCCTACCTTAACTCGGGTGGTCATTGTCTTTGGCTCCGGTTGGCTTTGGCCTTTGGCCAGCTCCTTCTTTGAAGAAAGGGGGAGATCATGCTGTCAATCTCATCTAGGCCAAACTTGGTGGCCCACTTGCTGGTGGATCTCGGAGCACCTGTCCATTTAGCAAACAGATAAGTATCTTTATTCCTTTTTACATACTTCTTATATAATCATATTGTATCAATGTCTCCAAGTACTTACTTGACATTGTGTAGGAAACGGATGTCGTCTCTTCTAACTCTTTTCTCTTTGGCTTGAACGTCCTGATGCTTGAATCCAAGCCCAGAATGCAGCAATTCTTTCCTTTGTTCCAGGTGTGTCGGCAAGAGAGGCAAAGTTCTTCACTACATGCAAATAAAGATAACCGGATTAGTCAAAAGTGAAATAACAACTCTCTATAGTCTCTATCTAATGATCCTATATCCTACCCTTTAAGGTCCACTTTGTTGGGAGTTTATTACCTAAAGGAATAGAATTCCTCCTCATAAAGAAGAACTCATTCTTCCATGAGGTGTCAGTTTTGGTGATCTTAAAGATCGGGAGTGGCTGATGGGGCTTGGCTTTAAACAAGAACTGGTGGGATCCATGGGAAACAAGGGAGTACAGGTGTGAGAGTTTAGAAAGATTAAAGCTCAAACCCTTGTTTCTGATGATTTACTCCACAATGTACAATCCTACCATAACATGGGCATTGCTTGACTTAGCACAAACCAGTAAGGGTGAAGAAACGTTGGGTCAAGTCAGGGAATGGATAGGTGTACCCAATCTGAAAAGGTATGGCAGGGAAGCACACCCAAGTGGGTGAAACAGTCACTCTTGATGGAAGAATCAAAAGGACGGAAGATTGTTCCCGAAGGGAAACAAGTATATAGACGGTCAAGTTCAGGATCAGTGAATCTTCATAACACTGATGAAGGGTTCGCCAAAAGGTTCTTGCTTTGTGGTGTATCATCGTTATCCTGGCTCTTATTTGGTGAGGATCGAGTAACCATTTCGCTCATGATCGGATTGAGAGGAAAGAGAAGACAACAAATAAAGGATTGAGAGAGAATGGAAGAATACCTAATAGTCTCTGGAATGAAGATTTAAATGAGGGATTCTTGATCTTAAATGGTTTTTCAAAATCCTATCTCTATCCTATATAGATGTTTGTTGTAGGCAGTCCCATCGTTGACGTCAGAGATAGTAACGGCTAGTTACTTGGTGCAACGGCTAGTTCTATTTTAACGGAAATATGGCAGATTTGATATTTGTCATATCCGCCATATTTAGGGGCAATTGTTAGGGCATTGATTTTAATACTTGATCATGTATCCTGAGATTTATCCTTGATCATTGATACTTAATGGATAGTGCAGGAAGTCTGAGGATCAAGGATCCTTATTATCACCTATGTTGGTTAACAATTGTTCCCTATATTTTTTAGCTTGTATCTGTAGGTACTTGACGAAGTGGACTTGGTCTATCCTGGAATATCGCAGAATATGCTTAGATTCAAGAACATGCAAGTGAAGCAATAGCCGTTATAGGTGATCGTGAAAGACTTACATATCTTTCGGATAGTTAGTTAGTTGGATATTTCTGATATTAGGGGATTTTGAGCTTGAATTAGAACATACAATCCATACACTTAATACTCTCAAGAACTGCTAAGAAACACCCATTAGAATTCAATTGTAACAAGCTCAATATCATCCAAAGTTGTAACCTTTTTATGCAATATAATTGGTGATCGGTAATTTCCATCACCCGAGGTTTTTTTATGCCGGAGATCTTCTAAAGATCAAGGGCTTTTTCCTTATACAAATCCTTGTGTTCATTGTCAATTACATTTTATTCATTGATCATTCAGTTATTTAAACATTCAAGCACACTACCTCACAAAATCAAATTTGGTTACATATCCTTAGATTGATTTTTGACCAAAACAACGATCATGTTCGATTTCATGTTTTGTCACATCAGTGACAAATACCTGTTCTTCCGGTTACCCCCTTACACATCAGGAACATGAACCTTGTAAACCCTAACATCATCACTCCAAATTCAGTATCAACCGTCATATGTTAGGGTTTAACATGTCCCATTCAATCTTATTCCTATGGTAAAATACACTAATTCTACATATTTTCTTCCTAGGGTTTGAACAAAACCCTAAATCGCATTAAATTTAGTCAGAATGGGCGCATTAGCCAATAATCGCAACAAGCTGTCGCATCATCTCAATCTAGTGGTGAACGGAGTGAGTTTGGATTTAGTGTGTGAACGAGTGATGGAGTTCACATCCTGGATTTGTTTGGGGTTTGTTTAAATTTAGATTTGGGTTTGTTTGGCAGCAATGGAATTATGTGGGTGGTGTGTGTAAGGGCAAGTGGTGGTGGTGTTGATCCTGATGTTAGAGAGAGAGAGGAAAATTGAGATAGAGAGCGAGATTATTGTGTTGTATATTATGGGTATTTTGGTCAGATTTATTAGTATAGGGTAAAATGACCAAAATACTCTTATGTGGGGTTCATTTGGTCAAATTTAACCATAAAAAATAACTGAGTCGGTCAAAGGACATAACGTGCAAGAGTTTGCAAACATCAATTTTGTTTTTTGTACTTTTTGAAGACAAATGACACACTTTGTATCTGGTGTCGACATAAAGAACAAGTTTTGTAATTTACTCAATATTCTAAAATGATAATTAAAGATGATTCATGAATGTTATATACGAGCATAACTTTGTAGTACATGAGGAGAAAAATAAGAAAGATAAATAAAGAGGTAAATTGTTGTTTTAGTTAATTCCAAACGGTAAACCAACGTTAAACCCATCTTTCACATCAGTAGTTGTAAACCAAACTACTAAATCTTAAACCTTACGAATTTGCTAGTTTGCTTCGTTTGGACCATTCGATAAACTCAACAATTTACTTACACCCCTAAGTTTAATTCAGAAACTTGGATCATAACATGCCTGTATAACAGAAGCTAGAAAAACTTATAATCAAGCAATTATAAATATCTAGGTTAGTTTTTCTGAATAAAAATATAACATCTTGTAATAATTATTACCAAACAGATAAACACAATGTCTCTCTTGTGTTCTAGTGGAGAATGCTTTTTTACAATGGATATTCAAGTTCAACTCTTATTTGTGTCATATGTGGTGAATATAGGCAATGAAAGATTTGAATTAGGCTTTGTGTGAGGTTGTCAGTTTGATTTCCAAGGCAACCCGGGTTTCGTCCCACCGTTTTTACGCCAGAAAGTTATGCTTTTGTGGTGGTATAACGACTGTCTAATGGCAGCCGACAGTATGGTTTTCTAGGAAAACGCTCAAGCCAAACTCTGAAGCTAGCGTGGGCCCGATTAAGACAACATAGTTTCGTCAGAGTAGGACAACAAGACCCTCGATTTTAGGAAATGCGATAGTCTAAGCCGTTAAAAAAACACATATAGCGTGTTTAATTTGTATGTTTAAGAATAAAATGGATAGGAATTTATTTGGTCGGTGGATATGGAACTTAATGTTAGAGCTAAACCAGATCAAAATCCCACAAAAAGTCGTCTTGTCTCATGCATTTTTTATTTAAAGAAATTCAAATTCTAAAGCAAATTTATGCGAAAAGAAATAATTACACTTGTTATTTAGTATACTCTTTACAAATAGCCTTTATCGTATAAAATGTATAAAAGACATAAAAATTAAAAAAAAAACACAGTAAGATTTTTATAATTATTTACTCGTAGAGTATCATCAAATTACATACAAATGATCTTCTAGGGTAATTTTGATCTTGTAATGTAATTTTCAAATTACTCTACAAGTGTTCAAAATTACCTACAAGTTTATCAAAAAAAATACAATTCAAAATTACACTACAGAATCATTTGTAAAGTAATTATGATACTCTACAAAGTTACCTACAAGATCAAAATTACATTACAATATCAAAATTACCCTATAAGACCATTTTACAAAATTACCATTAAGATCATTTGTAGGATAATTTTGATAATTACTCTATGAAGAAATAGTTACAAAAATCCCACCACGTTTTAAAAATCTTCGGTTCGTACGTTTTGTAAGTTAAAGGGTATTGGTACTTGCTATTTTGTCTACTTTTAAATATATATATAATTGGTGGTTTATATAATATATTAATAGTTTTATTATGTGAAATACGAACATTTATCTACTTTTTTTTGAACTGCATAATATATGGACAGTATTTTTCAACTTTTCACTGTTAGAACCCAAAAAGTCTTGCAAAAGGGTCTATGAAGGTGGCATGGACTTCGTGAATCAGATCTGTGGCATCTAAACTTAAATCCAATATCTATTAAAATTGCAATATCTTTTAATAAAGAAAGTTATATAATTAGTTATGTATAAAAGTTCTGTATAAAATTACACAACATTTAGTAAATTTTATTTTAGACTTTTATTTATTTATGTATCATAAAAAAAATAATAGCATTAAATGAAAAACTCAGAAATTCCGTAAATTAAGTTTTGAGTTCTTATCTGCTTAGGTAAGTTCAAATATCATCTTGAGTACCAACCCCATATTATTGATCATGGTCTTATGTTTTAAAGTCTATAATCAAGTTCACATTCATTTCAATGTTCAACTCAATCCCTTTTATCTTTTCAAAGTCAATAAATTATGACACCAGTTTTCTTTATCAACCCTTTACAACTTCCAACATAAAAAGATAGCCAAAGTGTGACATAATGATATTCTTTTAGAAATAAGAAACACAAATCAATGACCAAGAAAAAAATATTACAATTTAAAGTTTGTCAGATACAACGGTAATCATTAACCGGTTTCTTACAACAACCTACATAATAAATAATAAAATAGAAATTAGTTTTTATGATTCATCGCCAATAGTAATCAATGACAGAACATGAACGGATTTTAAGAATTAGATTTTGGATAAGTATCGTTCTTCAATCGTTGCCTAATGATGACAGATTGGCGACGAAAGATCCATTGGTTAACCGTAAATTTTGAAGATAAAATTTCGGATAAGACTTAATTCATGGTTCTTCCGTACCTTTGATATACATATACATGTGTGTATCAGAAATGGTTATTATATATACTCTTTAGGTGTCTTCGATTTTGGTGGAAGCTAGCTTGCTGGAATTAGTGTTATCGAAATTAAAGTTGACCACATTTATCCCAAAGAAAGTTGGTAATGTATGTCGGTTTTGCAATGTTGTCATGGATCATTCATCCGTATTTGCAGCAATTTCATCCATGTATTGGAGTGGGTGGTTTCTAAATATTTGGGCATATTACTGCCCCAAAAATGGTTTCCACTTATGTGCTCAAAATGTTTAAGTACGAAAATCACTAGCGCACATCATTTTATAATCTCTACAAAATATGAAAATGATCATTTTTTATTTGTTTTTATTTATTTATTTTGATACTAGAAAATTATTTAATCTACAAGAAAATATTTGTATAATCTAACGACTTAGTGTGACACCAAAAAAACTTGTTATAATCTAATGACTTATTGTGACACTAAAAACAAAACATCAACACATTATAAGGCCCTTTAATGATAAACTAGTGGAGTTCGCTATCTGACATAAGTCATTACCATCTAAATGAATTGTTTCAACATAAAACGACTTAGTATAATAACCTAAATGACTCGTAATCATGATGACTAGATCAAGCGTAGGTTTGTGGTAAGCGGGTAAGTTTAGGTGGTTTGATATATATTTACTATGTTTTTGTAGCATTTTTAATATAATGTTTGTTGTGTTGTATTTGTCTTATGCAGTTTTTTTTAAACCCACATGTTTCCTATGGTCCCTAAGGATAAGCGATAACAGACATACCACTTATCATGTTGTAAGGCCGCAAACCCGGGTAGCCTCATAATTGGATCATTGCATCAAAATATAATACTTAAACATCAAATCGTCATCAAATAGCAACGGAAACATCAATCTTTATGTAAATCAAGTCACAGAAATTTAAACATACATCAAAATAACATATAAAGTGTGTTCAAACAAACTAGGTTGACATGACACGAATTTTGGAGGTAGGGTAACCTTCATTTCATGTTGGGACCTTCTATCAAGCGCCAACCTGCTAATCTAATATGCATGTTAAAAAGTTAGCTAAATCGAGTTAAGGGTAATCACGATCCGGTTTCTCGTTTTGAGCAAAATTTTATGAACCAAACCACTAGTAACGACTTTTGAATTTTGTAAACCAAAAACAAACCATAGAACTCTTAAACCAAACTAAACCGTCACTACAGTTTGGTTTCGGAGTTTGAGCTCATTCCACCTTATTTGCCAATAAATAAATATTAGAATGAAAAAAGAACAAGTTGTCCAAATTCATGGATAACATAATAGTAATCAACAATGCTTAAATCAAGTTGTTTCAAGTAAGTTGCTATCCACAAATTCCACATATCACAAAGGCAGTCCAAACAGGCAAACACATAAAAAAAACAAATGCCCAGATACATTAAAATAAAGGTGCTGACTTTTGTTGTTGTTGCATCCAAACTTCAAACTGTCAACATTCAAGCCAAATGAAAATAAATTAAACTTGTGCATTAAGAACATAGTGTGAAAAACATGAGAAGCAAGTTACCTATCAATAGATATGGTCTATGCAAATATTAATGCCTGCAAAACCTAAAATAGAAGTCATATTTTGTTAGAACTGAAAATACATAAATAATTATTTGTTAAAATTACTAAAACTTACCATTTTTAGTTTCTTTAATTTCTTCGGTTCCTTTCTACATATCTGTGTAGTCAATTTTTAAAGTCAGCCCAGATCCAATTTTGTGTACATACAAGCGCTTGCACTATGGAAAGGAACAACCAACACATCTCTTGAAACTTTTGCTAAAATCTTATATTTTTCTCCAATTATCTTCCCCCAATGTAACAAGTTAAATGACATATACACTGGTTCTTTATTATTCGTCAAATATCGACTTAGCTCACTTAATTCACTCGTTGTCTAGTTTCCAAATGTGACTTATATTTAAGCATAAGCCTCTCTTATATGCTAAGACTCTTGCTAATCCCACCCAAATTGAGGATCATAACCTTTTAACCCCCCTACACACAATTAAGTTTAATATATGAGCACAACAACGCATATCCAAGTATGGAGCATCCAAAATCGCATTTCCCTAAGTTTTAATTTTATTTTTTAGAAAAAAAAATAGCCGTATCATTAAAGCTCGCATTATCCACATTATTGTAAAAACTCTCTCAGTACCCCCATATAAATAAACACCTCTCAATCATTTTACCAATTATGTTACCCCTAAGATTAGAAATAACTTCAACGTATAAAATCCTTTTTTGCAAATTCCAATCTTGATCAATGTAATACACTGTTAAAACTATGTAATTGATGATTTGACATAAGTTCATGCATCCATTGTAAGACAAACAACGCATGAGAATTAGTAAAATCTCTTTTTAATTCTCTTTTTCATCGACATATAATAATAAAATTTATCTAGCAAACGTAATCCAACTAGGTAACTCTAACTCAGGGTTAGAATACACTATATAAATTACGAAACCCTTCTTTTTCAACAAACGTAAACGACAGTTCATCAATAACTATTATTATAGCAACAAGTTTACCTAATTCTTTTATGAAATGACCAGACGCTAATTTTCCACCGCCCCCATTCCTTGAAAACTAAAGTTTTTTTTTTCATCTTCGTTTACATTTAAGAGGCTTAAAGTAGTGCTAGTACCATTCCTAGTTGATTCATAAACATTGGAATTCTTACCGTGCTTACATGTGGTACGAGCAACTTCAGGTGGAACTGAAGGAGGTTTGTTAGAGTGATCCCATACAATTGACTGCTTTCATCCCTTTCTTATTGTCATCTTCAGTTTGCTCCAAATCCACATCATCGTCTTTCTTAGCCTCACCCATATCTTCATCATCTCAATAAGAGTGATATGCTCCACCCCATTACCATCACCAATATTTATGGAAGTACTGATATCTTCCGTTTCCATTTCACAGTTACCTGCATAAATCCAATAAAGAACATCAAGCATAAAGATAACATGAAGATATGGTGTTCGTGGTTTGTTGGAAACAACTTGATCAAAACCGCAAAACACACAGTCGATCACAACTCTTTCTTCTTTATTACTAATGAACCCAAACAAAAACAACCAAAGAATTACATACCATAACACATCTATTTACATTAAACTAATTACTTGCTAAACAAGTTATCCTAAACCAATACAGACTCTAATACTTAACTAAATAATAAAATAACTAGATAAACATAATATTTTAAACTAATAATTATCTCTAACTATTTAATTACTCTTTCCTATATCAAGATTAATCCTTCATTCACCCCTTAATCTTGATATGCATGCTTATTCTTCAAAATAGTGACGTATCATACTCTTCGCCCAAGTTTGCTACTTCTTCTATTGACTCCTTTTTAGGACATTCACTTGCATAAGGACCTTTTTCTTGACAATTATAACATACGATAAACCTTTTATCCCTTTGGTATCGTCCTCTTCGACCACGATCACTTTGACTAGACCATCCTCGTCCACAACACTTACAACCAGACTCTTCATTGTTCTCATGACCATCGGTTTTAGAGTCTTGTTCACTGGTATTAGAAATTTGACCATTAGTTTTAGATAATAATCCCTTTTACTTTGACCTTATCACCCGACTCATCTTGCTATTTGATTCGTTCCTCATAGGCCTTCAATCTGCCTATTGCTTCTTCAAATGACATGCTCTTGATATCTGAATACTGCTCAATAGAAGCAACAATTTGAAGATACTTCTTTGGTACAACATCTAACAACTTTCGAACTATCGCTTCATCATCAAGACTTAACCCAAGACTTCTATATCTTGAAACAAATCCGCTTATCTTTCAAGCAAAGTTCTCTAAGAATCTGTCTCTTTCATTCGAAGCTGCTCGAATTCTCTCCTTAGCTAGCCAATCGAGCCTTTTGAACACTGTTAGCGCCAAGAAATCTTACTCGTAAAGCCTCCCAAATATCTTTCGCACTTTGGTTTTTAGCAACTTGTAAAAGTATGTCTTCTGGTAGCGCTTGATAAATAACTGCCCTAGTAACTTTGTTTTTTTTCATCCACGACATCACTTGTTACTGGATCAATCACCTCCCAAAGTTTGTCTAATACCGACTCCATCAAGATAGTCCAAGTGTTGTAATTCTTTAACGTCAATCGTGGAACTTGAAATGAGGTATTATTGTTTTCTCGTATCTGAACAATCCCTGTATTAACTGGTTCTTCTCCTACCATCTTTGACACCTTTTTTTTACTTTGATCTAAGAATTAATTAATCCGCCGTTTTCGCCTATAATTACTTTCCTGGAGATCTGATCACCGAAACTCTTTCAACTTTGGTTGCTTCACTAAGATTGCAACCTACCTTCACGCCTCACCGTCGATTCACTCAGATTTCGACCGCTCTACTCGATTCACTCAGATTTCGAGTCTCCGTATCTACTCGATTCACTCAGATTTCGAGTCTTCGTTCTTCTCGTTGTTGATCCACAAAGGTTTTCAACTTCTTTCTCCTTGTCGAACTATGAAGGTTTTTGATTTCTTTCTCCTTGTCGATCCACAAAGGTTTTCGACTGAATCGGTTGATTTGCTTTGATTCTTCTTGCTCTCCCTTTAGACCGTTACACGCTCTGATATCAATTGTTGGAAATAATTCTCTCTATCGATCCACAAAGGTTTTCGACTTCTTTCTCCTTGTCGAACTACGAAGGTTTTCGATTTCTTTCTCCTTGTCGATCCACGAAGGTTTTCGACTACACCGGGTTGATTTGCTTTGATTTTTCTTGCTCTCCGTTTAGACCGTTACACGCTCTGATACCAATTGTTGGAAATAACTGGATCAAACACACAGTCCATCACGACTCTTTCTTCTTTATTACTAATGAACCCAAAGAAAAGCAACCAAAGAATTACATACCATAACACATCTATTTATATTAAACTAATTATTTGCTAAACAAGCTATCCTAAACCAATACAGACTCTAAATATTTAACTAATTAATAAAATAATTAGATAAACATAATACTTTAAACTAGTAATTGCCTTTA
This sequence comes from Scalesia atractyloides, assembly GCA_947069175.1. Classification (NCBI taxonomy): domain Eukaryota; kingdom Viridiplantae; phylum Streptophyta; class Magnoliopsida; order Asterales; family Asteraceae; genus Scalesia; species Scalesia atractyloides. The sequence goes on along the minus strand of CAMTDV010000002.1, from coordinate 58,944,897 downwards.
ACTATTTAATTACTCTTTCCTATATCAAGATTAATCCTTCATGATTCAGTAGAAAAGTTAACAAATTCTAGGTACGTACGTGATTTCAACATAATAGTTAACAAAAGCTAGGTACATAAATAATTTCAAAAGAAACATAAGTGATTTTGACATAAACAAAATGACTTAACATCAGTTAACAAAATATATCTTTAGATTATAAGGCTTGTTACATGTGTTCTTCCTTCTTTGACCTTGAGTTCGTGTTCTATGACTGGTGGGAGAAAGGAACGGCTAGGCTTTGAAAGGATTTGATTTTTTTACGTCCGAACATATGATTAGTTTATTGGGGTTTTAAAAGCTAGCATATAGGTTATACAGATTTGATTTTATATATATGTGTGCATATATTCTATGAAATATTTAAAAAAACTATTAAAATAAAATAACACGGTTCGGTCCAATTTTATATGGTTGGTTTTCGCTTTGACCTAAATCAAACCGTTTGCTACGGTTTAAATATATTGAAACCGACCGACCGAAAGATTAGTAAAAAGCAACCAACGAAACCAAACTGATGAACGGTTTGGGTCATTTCACGGTTTTAAACGAATTGTGAACACCCCTACATTGAGTGAGTGCTAGTTTTGATAACACAAAGAGAATACGGTTTAAGTAAAATTTTTAGTAAATATCGTCAAACCATATTTTATCATCAAACTTGCACATCAATGTTAAACGTAAATAAACCTCATTTTGTGAAGCGAACTTCACCATCAACCAACTACTGATTGTCACACCCCGTATTTCCAACCAAACACTGGTGCGCCCGGGTGGGAAATATCGTGACTTAAGTTGATATCATCAGAGTCAATTAACACAGCACAACGGAAGTTTTGGAGTTTAAATTACTATTACAAACCAAATGTTTAAAGTACAAAAATAATATACAGACGACTTGTTATGAAAGATCCACAGGCGGATCGTAAAATATACAAAAATGTGTAACATACTTTGGGCAGATCTAAGGATTTGCAAGATCCTCTTATATCACTACCAAGCAGCTTCCAGCCTATTTCGTATTGTACCTGCAACTTAGTCTTTTGAAAATACGCCAGCTTTCGCTAGTAAATACACTCAACTGACTAGTTTTGAAAATATTTCAAAAAGTTGATTTAAGTGCACAGGGCACGAAAAATCTTTTATAACTTGGGAAAGTCAACCTTGTAACCTTGTTAACAGATTCACTTGTTTGTCAATACATATGGGGCCCAGTACAGAGACCGAGACATAATTAACGTACACACCACTTACGAACCCACGAAGGAGTTATCCCCAACTTGTGGGTAAAAATAATTTAGCATTCGCATATGTCAGGTGTATGCCTACACCCCATTCTTTGGCCGTGGCCATTAACTAATGTAATGAGCCAATGATATCCAGGACACGGTCGTTAACCTCCAATGTTTAAGTTATCAAACAAAACTGATCAAAACGGAATATGTAGATTTATAGCCACAATCCAACATTCGATTGATCCCATTTCCGACCAAGCGGTAATAGTTTACCGTAACCCAGGCCCGTATAGGGGAAATAAGTCAAGAGTATCTACCTGAGCTAGTCTTGATTTAAAAATACAAGATTTAATATCTCAGCCGTATTCAAAATGAAATAAGTGCAGATAGCATTTACTGGAAGGCTCTAGTATGGATTATGGAATAAGCTAACCAATTAGATTGCTAACAATCTTATTTAAGTCATAGACTTAAACCGACTATCTTAAAGGATCAAAACGGTATAATGTGCTAGATTAAGCGATGATTGGATAGAATGTAGTTTAAACCCAATAAGTACTATGACTTGTATAATATGGGTAAACCATAAGCATTCTGGATTTTGAGATTAAAATGATAAGGTTAAACCCGTTTGTATATAAGCGATATATCGGGTAACTGGATGAGTAATGAACAAGTTCTATATGTCATTATACTTTAAATAAGTTGTAATACCAGTAGGATATCAACTTATATGCCCGTTGAGGTTTTAAAACGAAACTACGCCTCATTAGGCGTTTTGACCTTTATGTGTCGTATAAAAGGAACTCGCATGTATTCTGATGTTATGATCATAAACATTCTAGAAAATACTTAATTTGTGATATATTATCAGTAATAAGTCACACATAATATGTTAATCAGATTAACGTATCAGTAGGTAATTCATTTGCAAGTTCATTGTTGATTAAAACCTTGTTTTATGTAAAAAGGGCATTTAGTCAAAATTGACATTTTAGCGGAACTTGTGCATAAACTCAGATTATGATTATGATCATGTAATATAACCTTATAGGGTTATGCAACATTGTATAACGATCATAATGCGACCATAAGTCAGAAGTTAACTAATCTAAGTCGGGTCAGAATTGAAAGTCAAGCAGAAGTCAAACTTCGTGACCTTCGGTTGCGAACCGACCCTAGGAATGGAATTGACAGCCGAACAGTTCCACTGTTCTAATAATTATTACCAACTTGTTTAAGTGTCAAAAATATGTTTACAACATATTTAAACTCATATTATAATTTTTATAAAATCTGACCCGTTTGACTTTTTAAAACATAAACTTCGACCCATCAATTGACCTAGTAAACGTGATCCTTAGGAGGTGCCCTTTTAAGAGATTAATACCTTCCTAATTATGATCACTTAGCCATGTTCATTTTGAACAATGGCTGGACCATAATGGTCCTAACCGAAAGTCAAGGCATTTGTCGAAAATGCTTGACTTTTGCTATTAGAAGCCTATAAAAAGCATAGATGGAACACTTACAAGTGATCAAGGGAAACTTAGAACTTAAAGAGAAGCTCCTAAATGGTCAGGAACTTCCAAGAGTGTAATAGAGAGGAGAAAGAATGAATGAGCAAAGAAATGAGGTGAACTAAGTGGCTATTTATAGTGCAAGAGAGTGTGTGAAGATGATGCCAAGTGTTAGAAGTGTTGTAGGATCTTCACAGTGTCTAGCAAGGTATCAAGAGCTGCAAGAGTGTGACATTTTGTAGGAAAGGTGGCATCTTGATAGAATTTTAGGTTTTGAACATTTTAGTCCCTCAAAGATAGTCTTGTGTATTGTCATGAATTGTCCCTTGACTTTTATTCCATGACATAATGACACAACTAGTTCTTTTCGTTCAATACGAGGTGTATTGAAGAAGACTACGAATAACCGAACGTTAACGGGTGTCACACTAAATGTTTTTACGACTTATAAGTGTTTACTACTTAAATGTGAAAGATACGAATACTTATGGTTTTATGGGTTAAATGACCCAAACTAGTAAGGTTAAAGGTTCGGTAAAGAACCGAAATACTCAAAGATGGTAAATCAATAGATATCCCGTCAACCAGAAGTCGTTCGGGTCGAGAAACAACTTGTTTAAATAAGACACACGAAAATATTAAAGTCTAGGGGCCTTTGGGTCGAAAGTTTAAATGAAGAAAAATAAAGACTTCAGAGGCCTGCCGTAAGCTATGGTCGCCAGACCGCAGCTTACGGTCAGTTTAAAATTAAAACAACAGCCATAGACCGTAGCCTATGATCCTAGACCGTAGGTTATGGTTAGGTATAAAAATTTTTGTGAATTTTGGACATGTTCGAGTGGCTAAGTCATTGAGGTATGATCTGAGGGCATGTACACGTGTCAGTTCGAGTGGCGAACTCATTGAGATATGATCCGAGGGCATGTACACGTGTCGGTATATTACCGAACACGAATTTTTCGAGGTGTTACATCCTCACCCCTTTAAAGAAATCTCGACCTTGAGATTTTATTCAAAAAGATGGGTGTACTTTTGTCGCATAATGGACTCAACCTCCCATGTATACTCGGGGCCTCGAAGGGCATCCCACTTAACCTTTACAATAGGTATAAATTTCTTTGGAGCTTTTTAACCTGTCGATCCTCGATCAAAATTGGTTTCTCAATGAACCTCAGGTTTTATCAATTTGCACATCTTGATGTGAATTACTAGTGACTCATCGACTAGACATTTCTTTAGATTTGATATGTGGAACACATCATGGATTCCACTAAGCTCCTCAGGCAGCTTGAGCTTATAAGCTACAGAACTGACACATTCGATTACCTCGAATGGTCCAATATATCTCGGGCTTAACTTGCCCTTCTTTCCGAAGCGCATCACACATTTCCAGGGTGATACCTTCAATAATACTTTGTCTCCTATTTGGAACTTAAGAGGTTTTCGCCTCTTGTCTGCATAACTTTTCTGCCTATCACGGGCAGCTTTAAGACGATCACAGATTTGTATTATCTTATCTGTGGTCTCTAGGACAATCTCAGGTCCAGACAATTGGGCTTCCCCAACTTCAGCCCAACAAACAAGCGTTCTATATTTTCTCCCATACAAGGCTTCAAAAGGAGCAGCCTTGATGCTTGTATGATAACTATTAATATAGGAGAATTCTATTAGGGTAAGTGGTCAAAAGTTTAATCTTGTGCCTAATGATTGTTGGAAACTTTTCCAAAAGTGAGATGTATATCTAGTATCTCTATCAGATACAATAGATACTGGCACACCATGTAGGGACACAATCTTGTCCACATATAGCTTTGCCAATTTATCAGAATTATAAGTCTCTTTAATTGGCAAGAAACGTGCTGACCTAGTCAGCCTGTCCACAATGACCTAAATCATGTCATTGCCACGTTTGGTCTTAGGTAACTTGGTAATCAAATCCATAGTTACCATTTCCCATTTCTAAGTGGGAATTCAAGTTGTTGTAGAAAATCCTGAGAATTTTTGATGTTCGGCCTTAACTTGCGAACACGTCAGACACTTAGCTACATAAGTGGCTATGGATTTCTTCAAACCCATCCACCAATAAATCTTCTTAAATCTTGATACATCTTGTCACCACCTGGTGAACTAAGTATCTTGAATTATGTGCTTCTTGGAGGATTTGATCTCTAAGTCCTCCAAAGATTGGAACCTAGATGCTGCCATTAAATCTAAGGATTCCATCTTTTCCAGGCACTAACTGATCAATAGTTCCGCCTAATCCTTCATTAGAAATATCAGCCTCTAATAGGGCTTGCTTTTGTATATCTAATAGCATCTCAGTCAAGCTATTTCTGAGCTCAATGCTCTTGCGTTAATCCTTATAGGCTTAACCCTTTCTTTGCGACTTAAGGCGTCAGCAATGACATTTGCCTTGCCGGGATGATAGCGAATTTTGCAATCATAATCATTAAATGTTTCCATCCAGCGGCGTTGTCGCATGTTCATATCCTTTTGATTGAACAGATGTTGAAGACTCTTATGGTCAGTGTATACAATACCCTTTGTGCCATATAAGTAATGTCTCCACAACTTAAATGCAAGTACAACAACACCCAATTCCAAATCATGGGTGGTGTAATTCCTTTGGTACACCTTAATTGTCATGATGCATAAGCAATTACTTTGCCTTTTAGCATTAGCACACATCCCATGCAAGTGTGCGAGGCATCACAATAAACGACAAATTCCTCAATACCCCCAGGTAGAGATAACACACGGAGCATTGCTCAACTTGTGTTTTAAAATATTAAAGATTCTTGTTGTTTTGGACCCCAGTCAAACTTGACATTCTTACGGGTCAAGGTAGTTAAAGGAGTGGCTATCCTCGAAAAGTTCTCAATGAACCTCCTATAAAAACCGGCCAATCCTAAGAAACCACGAATCTCCGATGGAGTTTTGGGTACTTCCCAATTCATTATGGCTTCGATCTTAGCGGGATCCACTTAGATACCACACTCACTTACAACATGTCCAAGAAACTGGACTTCTCTAAGCCAAAACTCACACTTAGAGAACTTAGCATAAAGCTTCTCTTGTCTTCGCAATTCTAGGATGCACCGAAGATGTTTCTCATGATCAACATGATTACGAGAGTAGATAAGTATGTCGTCTATGAAGACAATGACAAACTTATCTAGATACGGCTTGCAGACTCTATTCATGAGATCCATGAATGCTGCAGGTGCATTTGTGAGCCCAAAAGGCATCACTAGAAATTTATAATGACCATAACGGGTTCTGAAGAACAGTCTTGGGAACATCCTCACTTCTAACCTTCAGTTGATGATATCCTGATCTCAAATCGATCTTAGAGAATTTAACTAGCCCCTTGACGTTGATCGAACAAGTCATCGATCCTGGGCAGAGGATAATGATTCTTGATTGTTATCTTGTTTAGTTCCGGTAATCAATGCACATCCGCATTGAACCATCCTTTTTCTTAACAAAAAGAATAGGAGCTCCCTAAGGTGAGGAACTAGGCTGAATGAAGCCTTTCTCTAAAAGTTCGTCTAATTGTATTCTCAATTCCTTCATTTATGTCGGTGCTAACCGATATGAAGCTCTTGCAACAAGTGCCGCTCCTGGTACCTAAACTCCACTTGTCTATCTGGAGGTAGACCTGGTGTAATTCTTCAGGGAAAACATCGGGATATTCTGAGATAACTGAATAGTCTTCAATCTTTGGCTTTGGCTCGTTAATAGTTACTTGTGCCATGTAAATGACACAACTTTTCCCCAGACACTTGGATGCCTTAAATAATGATACTTTTTATGGCAGTGTGAATCTCCAAGAATGGTGAGCATTTCACCAGATGGGGTTTTAACTTCAATGAGTTTCTTATCACAGGTAATGCGGGCTTGGTTATGAGATAACCAATCCATGCCTAAGACTACATCAAACCCCACCAATTTCATTGGCAGAAAAGAGATAGGAATAGAATGATTCTCAATGGATATAAAACATCCATCAAGAATGGAAGATGCTGTTTCATTGGTTCCATCAGCAAGTTCTACCTCATAAGTTATGTCTAGAGTCCTTATGGGTAAGTTTAATAGTTTGCTAAACTTATGGTCTACAAAGGACTTATCTGCACCCGAATAAAAAAGAACTCTAGCATATACGTCATTAATGAGGAATGTACCTGTTATGACGTTGTTGTCATTAACAGCCTTTTAGCATTCATTTAGAAAGGCACTTGCATTTGCTTTCTTAGCCTCTCCAGGCTTTGCATCGTTACTTCTAGGGTTCTTAGGGCAGTTAGGCTTAATATGCCCCTTCTCATTACAGCCGTAATAGACTGCATCTTTAAGATTTTCGCACTGTAGGGTCTTATGCCCCTTTTTCTTGCAGAAACCCCGCAAGGTTTAATCTGTGGGTCAGCATTGCATTGTCCCTAATACCTTGCGGTTACAGGTCTTGCACAAAGGTTTATCATTAGACGTGTGTTGGTTTTTTTAACCCAAAATTTCCTCTCTTTTTGAACTTTTGGGGCTTATTATCCTCCTGTTTCCTTTTCCCGTCAGTCTCAGTCTTGATGACTTTTGTCTCACTAGATCTAAAGTGAGAGAGAGAGAGATAGGTCAACATAGACCTATAAGTACTAGGCTGAGCAGCCTTTACCAGGCCCTTAATCTCGGGCGCTAAACCATTAATGAAACCGTAATGCATTCGGGTTCAGGAGTGATTAGATAGGAGACTAGTCTAGATAGGGAGTTGAAGTCAGTAACATACTTCCGACAGTCCAGATTTTTCATCGTAAGAGTCAAAAAATATGACTCTATCTTCTCCACCTCATGAGGCGGGTAATATGTCTCCTTGACAAGGTCAACAAACTTGGAGGACCCCAAGTTATACGGGTGTACTTTACCTGTTGACTTGACATTGCCTTCCACCAAATTAGGGCATCACCCTTGAAGGATTGGGATACATACTGTACCACATCCTTATCAGCGCAACCGCTGATGTCCACTATCGTCTCCATTTCATCTAGCCATCTCAAGGCTTCTACTGCTCCCCTTTCTCCATTAAAATCTCTGGGCTTACAGGAGACAAAGTATTTATAGGTACATCCATCTTTAGAACAACGGGGCCTATCATTAAATTCTAGTTTCTTTCGTTCACTCTTCGCATTTGAAGAGTGAACGGAGCTCTGCTTTCGAGCTGATGATGGTGGAATAGATAAAGGTTTGAGCGAGTAGCGCTCGACTCCTTAAATTTTTCCATGGTCTTTTCCATGGCCTTTCCAGCAGCTGCATCAATGCGAGCTTGGAAATCATTGATATTAATGGCTATGTTTTCGGCATTGTTATAGTTAATATCTCGGTGGCTTCTTTACGCCTCATCCGAGTTAGCCATTCTTGAAGCTTTGGTTCTAAACACCAAGTTAAACTTCACTTTTAGCCATGGTATTAATAATCATATTGGCTATAAAACTTGGATATATAAATCCATTGCCTATTTAAACTAGTGTGCATATAATCACAACTGTTAGGCTTAACATTTCTATGTGTTATCTATATTTGGCCTAGGTCTCAAAAGGACCATCAAAGCAAATTACAATTTGGACATAGTCCATATATATTTTAGACAGTGGATCTTAATGTCACAACTGCCATTGTCATATGAAAATTTTAAATAGATCACATGGCTTGTCTCATATGACATTTAAAATATGGCCCATAGGCCTTATCCTTATCCCAAGGATATTAAATACAACACACTAGCTTGTCACTTAAGGATGTAAAATATGTCACTAAGACCCGTCACTATGGACTTATTATTATGGCACATAGGCCTGTCACTATGGACATATAAAAATACGGCACATTGTCGTGTCACTATGGACATAACTTTGGGCAGAGGGTCATATTAACCACAACTTTCATTATCATATTGACAATTATAACATGGCCCGTAGGCAAAATAATATAGTAGATCAATTAAGATCTCCTAAATGTTAAGATAGATAATCATCGCACTGATGATATTAGTCATGATCTCATTGATCATATAGACTATGAGGCTTGAGCATAGCTCACCACCTTGGACAGGGAACTATAAGGTTACAATTGTCATTGTCTTAATTAACAACAAAATATTACTCAAAGGCAAATCATCACTAATGGATGTAAAATCATGGCTCATCACTACATCACTAATGGATGTTCAATTATGGCCCGTAGGCACTTACATCACTAATGGATGTTCAATTATGGCCCGTAGGCACTTACATCACTAATGGATGTCAATTATGGCCCGTAGGCACTTACATCCCTAATGGATGTCAATTATTGCCGTAGGTACTTACATCACTAATGGATGTCAATTATGGCCCGTAGGCACTTACATCACTAATGGATGTCAATTATGGCCGTAGGCACTTACATTACTAATGGATGCCAATTATTATCATCGCATTGATGATATTAGCCGGGATCAAATTTGATTACATAGGCTATAAGGTTAGGACATAGTCCATCACCTAGATGGCTCTTGTGGTTCCTCAAGTCACACTACCAAGAGTATTAACATTAATTGAATGTTAACATAGGATTATCTTAATGGTCAATTAATAGTCACGGTCACACTGACCTTAACGACTTGGAGGCTTGAACATAGTCCCCCACCTCTGGATAGAAGGATAATTCTTCCTTAACTATCATGATAGAAGGCTATTCATCCTTAACTATCATTTATAATTTGGCTAATTAATATGGACCTTGCCATTTGGCTAATCAAAACCATTAAGATCTTTTGGAATTATATAGCGGATCATAAATTTCGAGTTAAAATCGAGACGATCGCTTGAAGAGGAATGAATACATATATTTATAATTCCAAAATATTTCATTAAATGACAATAGGAAATTACAATACTAGAAAAAAATAAATAAAACTAATTGTCCATGCAAGGACTTAAAGAAATAACATGTCCACGCAGGGACTAAAGAAATAACAATGTCCACGTAGGGACTAAACATAATAATAGAAAAGACTTCACTCATCCTTCTTTCCCTTAACCAACTTGGAGAGCTTCTTGAAGAACTTATTCGTCTTCTTCTCCGTCTTCTCTGCTTGTTGTTGCATTTCCTTCATCTGCTCTAAGGCTTCATTAATGGCCTCAAAGAGTGGCGGAGGTTGTGGTTGTGGTTGAGGTACAACAGGATACTGGTACCCAAAATTTGGGTATCCAGTAGGTGGATAAGCAGGTGGAAAGGAGAGGGGTAAAGTGTATTATGCATGACCGCTTGCATATAAGGGTCATGTGATAGTGCTTGGTAATTACCAGCGTAGATGGGTTAAAAGGATCATATCCAGATGTATCTGGGTATGTAGGGATAGGGTTATTAAAACCCAATGGTGGTGGTTGAACCACAAGTGGTGGTGTCAGTTCCACCATAGGTGAAGTATTGGAGGGTCCACCCATTTGTGGGTCCTCGTGAATGGTATGGTAGGTTTTGGGCAATGGTGGTAGCGATCCCAACCGTTGTCCCACACATACCGACATACGTGCTCTGTGTTTCCTCCTTGATGGCTCAGGTGGTGGCTGAGGTTGCTCCACCGGTTCCATTTGAACGTCTTCCTGTGTAGGAGGCGGTGTTGGAGAATAGTGCAAAGGAGTGTTAACAAAAGTGAATTGTCTCCAATATTGTCCCATTTATTAGGACCTTGGTAAGGTGATCCAGCGTAAGAGTTCAAACCGCTAGATATTTCAATAGTGTGTCCGTGCGATCCTGACGGTGGCATCTCCGGGTCGGAGTCCTCGTCCATAGGGTTTGGTTAATACAACTGATTCTAATCAGCTAGGGGTATGTTGAAGTAGTGGTTAGGGTTAAACTCATCATGATATGAATGAGAACGATGAGAGTGATAAGAATGGTGTGAGTGGTGAGAATGGTAAGAATGGTATGAGTTTTGTGTATGTGTAGGTGAATGTTCTTGCGAGTTAGAATGTCTCGCTAGTTGCCAAGAATCTCCAAATCCTCATAAGGATTTGGGTGATGGGGTTGTGAAAATCAAGTCAACCGAATATGTCCAGATGGTCCTCCCCTCATAGGTCCTTTACTTCTTCCTCGAACTCTTGGCGGCATTTTCCTAATAAAATCAAGTCAAAACAATAATAATAAATTAATAACGAAATGAGTAATCCTAGGTCAAAGCCTAGACTCGGAAGTCTAAGGAATGTGCTATTGTGTAATTTTGATATTAAACACAAAAGGCTAGTGTTTAATTCTCTCAAACGTTGTCTCTGATACCAACCTGTCACACCCCGTATTTCCAACCAAACACTGGTGGTCCCGGGTGGGGAATATCATGACGTAAGTTGATATCATCATAATCAATTAACACAGCACAACGGAAGTTTTGGAGTTTAAATTGCTATTTCAAACCAAATGTTCAAAGTGCAAAAATAATATACAGACGGCTTGTTATGAAAGATCCACAGGCGGATCGTAAAATATACAAAAATGTGTAACAGACTTTGGGCAGATCTAAGGATTTGCAAGATCCTCTTATATCACTACCAAGAAGCTTCCAGCCTATTTCATATTGTACCTGGAACTTAGTCTTTTGAAAATACGTCAGCTTTCGCTGGTAAATACGCTCAACTGACTCGTTTTAAAAATATTTCAGAAATTTGATTTAAGTGTACAGGGCACGAAAAATCTTTTATAACATGGAAAAGTCTAACTTTTAACCTTGTTAACAGATTCACATGTTTGTCAATACATATGGGGCCCAGTACAGAGACCGATACATGATTAACGTACACACCACTTACGAACCCACGAAGGAGTTATCCCCAACTTGTGGGTAAAAAAATTAAAAGCATTCGCATCTGTTAGGTGTATGCCTACACCTTGTTAACCCCCAAGGATATCCAGGACACGGTCGTTAACCCCCAATATTTAAGTTATCAAACAAAATGATCAAAACGGAATATGCGGATTTACTAGCCACAATCCAGCATTCTATTGATCCCATTTCCGACCAAGCGGTAATAATTTACCGTAACCCAGGCCCGTATAAGGGAAATAAGTCAAGAGTATTTACCTGAGCTAGTCTTGATTTAAAAATGCAAGATTTAGTATCTCAGCCGTATTCAAAATGAAATAAGTGTAGATAGCATTTACTGGAAGGCTCTAGTCTGGATTATGGAATAAGCTAACCAGTTAGAATGCTAACGATCTTATTTAAGTCATAGACTTAAACCGACTAGCTTAAAGGATCAAAACGGTATAATGTGCTAGATTAAGCGATGATTGGATAGAATGTAGTATAAACCCAACAAGTACTATGACTTGTATAATATGGGTAAACCATAAGCATTCTGGATTTTGAGATTAAAATGATAAGGTTAAACCCGTTTCGGTTAATTTTCGTAAACTAGTTACATATACTTAACCGTACGCATATAAGCGATATCGGTAACTGGATGAGTCATGAACAAGTTCTATATGTCATTATACTTTAAATAAGTTGTAATATCAGTAGGATATCAACTTATATGCCCGTTGTGGTTTTAAAACAGAACTACGCCTCATTAGGCGTTTTGACCTTTATGTGTCGTATAAAAGGAACTCGCTTGTATTCTGATGTTATGATCATAAACATTCTGGACAAATACTGAATTTGTGATATATTATCAGTAAGAAGTCACACATAAGTGTGATTTATGGTTTAAGACCAAACTATGCACCGAAAGGGCATTTCGGTATTTTAAAAGCATAGTTTACCATATTATACTAAAACTAGTTTATGATCAGAATATTAACATCATAATCACATTAGCATATCAATAGGTTATTCATTTGCAAGTTCATTGTTGATTAAAACCTTGTTTTATGTAAAAATGGCATTTTAGTCAAAATTGACATTTTAGCGGAACTTGTGCATAAACTCAGATTATGATTATGATTATGATCATGTAATAAAACCTTATAGGGTTATGCTACATTGTATAAAGATCATAATGCGACTATAATTCAGAAGTTAACTAATCTAAGTCGGGTCAGAATCGAAAGTCAAGCAGAAGTCAAACTTCGCGACTTTCGGTTGCGAACCGACCCAGGACTAGAATTGAAGAGCCAAACATGATCCCACATGTTCTAATAATTATTACCAACTTGTTTAAGTGTCAAAAATATGTTTACAACATATTTAAACTTAGATTATAATTTTTATAAAATCTGACTCGTTGACTTTTTAAAACATAAACTTTGACCCGTCAATTGACCTAGTAAACGTGATCCTTAGGAGATGCCCTTTTAAGGGATTAATACCTTCCTAATTACGATCACTTAGCCATGTTCATTTTGAACAATGGCTGGACCATAATGGTCCTAACCGAAAGTCAAGGCATTTGTCGAAAATGCCTGACTTTTGGCATGCCTATAAAAAGAAAAGAGCAGAGATGGAACACTTACAAGTGATCCAAGGGAAACTTAGAACTTAAAGAGAAACTTCTAAATGGTCAGGAACTTCCAAGAGTGTAATTGAGAGGAGAAAGAATGAATGAGCAAAGAAATGAGGTGAACTAAGTGGCTATTAATAGTGCAAGAGAGTGTGTGAAGATGATGCCAAGTGTTAGAAGTGTTGTAGGATCTTCACAAGTGTCTAGCAAGGTATCAAGAGCTGCAAGAGTGTGACATTTTGCAGGAGAGGTGGCATCTTGATAGAATTTTAGGGTTTTGACACTTTTAGTCCCTCAAAAATAGTTTTGTGTATTGTCATGAATTGTCCCTTGACTTTTATTCCATGACATAATGACACAACTAGTTCTTTTCGTTCAATACGAGATGTATTGAAGAAGACTACGAATAACCGAACGTTAACGGGTGTCACACTAAATGTTTTTACGACTTATAAGTGTTTACTAGCTTAAATGTGAAAGATACGAATACTTATGGTTTTATGGGTTAAATGACCCAAACTACTAAGGTTAAAGGTTCGGTAAAGAACCGAAATACTCAAAGATGGTAAATCAATAGATATCCCGTCAACCAGAAGTCGTTCGGGTTGAGAAACAACTTGTTTAAGTAATAAACACGAAAATAATAAAGTCTAGGGGCCTTTAGGTCATTTGATGATAGTTTAAATGAAGAAAAATAAAGACTTCAGAGACCCGCCGTAAGCTACGTCGCCAGACCATAGGTTACGATCAGTTTAAAATCAAAACAGCAGCCTTAGACCGTAGCCTACGATCCTAGACCGCAGGTTATGGTTAGATATAATTTTTTTTGTGAATTTTGGACATGTTCAAGTGGCTAACTCATTGAGGTATGATCCGAGGGCATGTACAAGTGTTGGTATATTACCGAACACGAATTTTACGAGGTGTTACACTGACATAAGTAAAATAGGCTTACACCGATATAAGACTCTATGCCTGCTGCATCGACGTGCTCACAAGACCTCATCAATGTTGCTAGCAGAGTTTCTAACCATCAATCATTTAACATCAATCATCAATCATCTGAACTTACAACGTTAATCTATCAATATTTAACATATAACATAAATTAATTATAATCATGTAATGGTCAGCAAGTTCTTTAGAGAGTATAAACACTTGAGGTAGCATGGATATCAACCCAAAATAATAAAAGGAGCGCAACTAGAACTCCTGATAGTTAACTTCCAACCTTCAATGACATACAACTCTCACAGTTGAGTTTTATCAACTAGTCAAAGATTCATATAAGTCATATTAACTTTTACTCTTAAAATTTGGCGAATTGTAAGGCTCTCACATGCCAACAAAAGGCAATCTTCCCATGTGAGTAACAATTTGCCACATACATACTTTTTGACACTCAACATTACACTATTTGTAACGATCAACACATTTCGGAATATACTTTTCTTAGGTAGAACCATATCATTATCATTTCGCTAAACATACTTCTCGCTTGGGTTGGCAAAAGGTACGTGAAGAACCCTAGCTCAATCAATAATGGCGAATATGATAGACCTAACTCTATTTGACATCAAGATCCAAACTTTATCATTGGAAATGTGTTATAATCGATCCATAGCATCATTCCATATTCTAAACATAAAAATCATGAGGCTTTTTTACATAAAACACACACCTTATCATGAGAACCTTAACCCGACCTCAAAACACCTCAAATCCGACTTGAATCGGACTCTCCACACAGTGAATGCTCGTGGATGATGTAGACTTGAGTTGTGACTACATGTTAAGGTATCATTATCTGGACACCCGCTTGAGAGAAGAGAAAACCAAGTCCTCTCACACTCACATTCCATCGTTGCCCCTCTCTACACCAGACCACTACCTTTGTTGGTATAGCTGCCTACGGTTTGTTGTCCCCCACTACTAATCAGGTCAAACGGTTGACCAGAATTATGAGGAGATAATATAAAATCAAGGGTTGGGTCCGTTGTTAAGTTGTAGTGTTTCGTGAGTCAAGGCTAGCCTCAGTCATTGCTATGCTGGGGATCACCTAAAGTTATTTTAACCACCTTGATACACCAAGTATAAGGTAAAGTTTGAAACACCATATATGTTTTGTATTTTATTTCATTATCTTGTAACGGGACTCCAGGTGTGTGGTCTTGAGTTGATCAAGACTAGTTTATGTATGCTCTTCTCTTGGCTTAAAATGTTAAAACCTATGCATCAAATCCAACATAGGGAGCATATATACAGTAAATGGTGTTTTCCATTCAATGAAAAATTGCACAAGGACTAGAAAAGGGGTGCATGCATGCACATTCTTTAGACACACGACCCACCCTAGATCCTATAGCCATAATGGGACAAGATGATTATTCAGTACATGTTACTTTTATTTAACCTAATTTATTGAAATTTTGTTTTATATAAATTTATGGGTTATTTTTATGAAATTTGTGGAACACGCGTTGTTGGAGATCCCCATCAAGGGCTAATAAGGCCAAGAAACGAGCACCTTTTGCACACACCCGTCCCTCAATGTACACAACGTCGATTATAGATGGTATTTTTATTAACTTGTTCTACATTTGTATTTATTCGAATAACTAATAAGTTAATATATTGTTAAAGATTGTTACATTGCGATGTTCCCCCACTTCTTTCAAGGTCTTTGAGAGGTTCCACTAGACATGAGGCCTGGGGAGTTTTCGGCACCACCCATTGATCATGTAGCGTACGTTACTTCAGAGGTGGCTAGCAGTGGTTAGTTTATTAACTTATTTTACTTGTTTAATGTTAGTCATAGTATATTAGCTTGTGTGGGTTATCACTCGTGGACAAATATTAGGATAATTTGTGAGTTACTAGAGACATACAACGACTCCAAGCTAAGTGCTAGACCTACTAGTGACCCATACTTGTAGAAGCAAAATATTGAAGGCAAGAAGAAGGCCAACCTCTTCAGATTTTTGACTACTCGAATCCTTATGTCACTCGTGGAAGATCTTACCCCCTAATCCTTTTGTAGAGACGTGTTTTTATTTGAGGTTATTGTTTTTGCTTTTAAACAAAGTACTCATAATTTGTAAAATGATTGATGTTTGTAAGTAATTGCTTTAAAAGAAAAGATGGAAGCAATACATAGGGAGTGGGTGGCATCAGAGATGGAGTGTAGGCACAACTAGAGGTTGAGCATAACACTTCAAAAACCTCTGATACAACACAACTAGCTAAGCTACGAACTTGACTATGCAGGACATGGTGAATACCGAGTTTAGGCTTTTATGAGTCATTGGTCTATTGGGTAACTTGACTACGTAGAACGGGGTAAAAACTACTACTACTCCCATCCAATACTAGATAATTTTTTTCAACATTATTTGGTATATTGTTAAACATTATGTTTGTAATGAAAACGTTTATTTACTTGGAACATATTCTTTATTATTAGGGGAAATTACAAGAATGTCACTTGACCAACTACCATTACCAAAATGTCACATTCAAGCGTCCATGGATGGGCACGTGAACCATGGAAGGCATCTGTTTGCCATTTATTGCGTCCGTTTAAGGGCATGCTGACACGTGTCCGACAAAGGTGATGCGTCGACGGCTGACGCATCAAAGCCAAAAAGGTGGTTGATGCGTCTGGCTTAAAGCTTAGCTGATGCATCCTTTTGTTCTTGTTTTGGTTGGTTTATGTGGCTTGGCTGCCTCCAAGTGGCTTGGCTAACTCCTACCATTGGCTTGGCGGACTCCTCCCATTGCAAATGAATATTAAATATTTAACAGAAATTATATCAAAAAAATATTACGTACAGACAAGATCACACTTACCGCAGCGCCAATGGAAACAAATACCATTTCAAAACGACTCTCATCACCGGTCAATATGTGTGTCATTGTTCCTGGATTTGCCCTCTCAGAATTGTAGCTATATAATGGGAGTTCGACAAAAGAATTTTATGAAGTTCCTTGCAAAATTTGTAACGTGTAACATTTACCATGCCAAGCTTGCAAGTAAGATAAATTGACTTGTAAATTTGTCTAAAATCTTTAACGATATTAGTAGCTCAGTAAACGCGCAGTCATCCTTTAATTGTTCTTTTACGTGACTTCCCACAACCTTCGGGTTTTCTTGATGCAGACGTGGATGTTTCTGCGTCTTCGAACTTGTATGTTTATAGTTAAAATATTTTACGTAAAACACTTCACTAGATTGCCGACTACATGCTCTAAAAAGCCACTCGAAGTTGTCAATTACACATGATACGACATAACTAGTTTTTGATGACCTATCTACTTTATACGGAAACATTCTTCAAGACAAAAAGGTATCTCAAAAAATCAGGATAGGAAATATTATTGTTTGGAATTTCTAAAAGACGTCTAATTGAATCAGAATCTACGACATATTCCACGTTGTTAATAATAACTTTCTAGTTCCACTAAGGTAAACAATAAATCTAACACCCATAATTATTAAGGGAAACTTAATAAAGACTTGAGAAGTATATTGGGTGTAAAAAAAAGATAACAAGACAAATGAAAGATGAATTCTAATTTTATTGGGTCTCAACTCCTTTAAAACGTGATGAAGAATGTACGGAATGTTATTGAGTCAATCTGTACATTTAAGGCGTCAACTTGGACTTTAGATGCGTCGGTTGTACGGTTGTATGGTTGAAAGTATGCAGACCACTTCCATTCGTCAGCCAAACCACTCTAGCGCGTCGGGCTGACCCTTAAATGCGTCGGCCTTGTAGTCTAGTGCGTCGTCGGCCATTACGCACTAAGGCGTCAGCTAGACCACTCGAAGGCGTCGGCCAGACCACTCTAATTTGTCGGACTAACACCTTTTTGCCTCAGCCAGACCACTCCCAATGCATCCCCCCTGACCACACAACTGACATCTCTATTGCGTCAGCCATAGAGTTACACATACGCAAGTCACACATCATTGACACAAGCCGTGTAGGAGACGTCGATACTATGCGTCCCAGCACCTCATTCATGGACGCTTGAAAGTCACACATGGACGCCTCTCATGGTTCAGGCGCCACTCTATGGACGTTTGAGGGTGACATTTTAGTAATGTTGGTTGGTCAAGTGACATTCTTGTAATTTCCCCTTATTATTATCACAAATTATGTATTTTTTTAAAGAAAGCAAAATACTTTTATTTGTTATAGCATTAGTTATATCATAGACAGAATAAACGGTATGTGAACACCAAAAATGGTTGGCAGTGGTATAAGTATGTAATCAGTGATATGTTGGTAACTATCCACTAGTATATTATCAATTAGTGATACATTAAAAAGTTTCAGTCAATGATCCATTTGTGTGAAGTCTTTACCAGTGAATATTTGTTAGTGAAAATCCTATGATTTATATTGTATCTTTCAATTAGCATAGAAGGCTTGACCAATAAAAAACTATACGAGATAAACTTATAATTTCTTCACCAAACAAAAGTTACAAATCCTTATGTTCCGTAAGTATAAATTCACCTCTCCTTCCTTGAATCTGATGCAGATGAGAAGAAAGAAATGATCATGATTTGGGAAGTGTAAACTAACTACACCATTAGGTGAAGATTCAAATGAATGGGCTTACAAACACTTGTCTATTTTACAAGCTTGATATATGAAGTAGTCAGCACAAAAGGTGTTACCTTTGACTGGCCGATACACTATCAATGTATCATACCTTAAGTTTCATTCATTGATCAGAATGAGTAATGTGGCTTGCACTTAGAAAACCTTTGAGTCCAGTGGTTTAAGGCAGCGAACACCCCTAGTGACCATGGGGTTCCAAAGAGGCATCAACCTAGTGGGGTCAAGGGGTAGAGCCCATGGCAAAAATCCATCGGAGATTGTTTCGAATTTGCATGGTTGAAGTGTTGCATGCCAGCAGTTAGTTGTTACCGATCATTAGTGCTATTTGAGATTAGCAACGACTTAGCCCACTAGTGGCATGTGCAATACTACTCTTTCTTGATGTAACCGCCAACTTAATAAATGCCAATAGTTATAACCGCCAACTGACACACAATTACACAAAGAGTGTTGTGTTGTTTCAACTTATCGTTGTGATGGTTCCCAATTATACGTAGAATGTCTTTTGTTGATTTCTGACACACTTTCATAAGCAAACTTGCAAATGTTTTTCTGCTTTTTGAATTATTTGACAGGTATCGTTACACGATTAATAGGAAGATGCAACAATCTTTAAGTATACTTATGAATTTTCAGATTTGTTAGAAAATAGAGAGAAAAACCAAAAGACTACAAAAGAATTATGAAGTGATCATTAAAGCTTGAATTGAACATTAGATTTTGTTCTAGATCTACAATATAACCTACCTAATTTTGTATGACTTTTCACTTTCGATTTGCTTCTTTATTTTATTCATAGGATAGAGATGGCGGTGGAGAACTGATGTAGAGCTAATGAATTATGTATTGTGATAAAAAAACATGAACTTGTAAATCCCGATAATCCGGATCTGTCAACGATATCACAGATCACCAAGGATGGGCGGAGTCCAAACTTGGTGATATTCAGGAAAACCGAAATAACGAATAACAACACGAATCAACTTTAACACCTTGCACACGATTTTATTACTTGAACAACCAAAACCGTCTGGTACAAGATGAAGGCTCTCGCTAGAGAAATCCCAAAGTCTTCAAAAGTCTTGACCCTAGAAATGAATAAGCTTAGCTTATATACCCAGGGTAAGGCATGTCCCTCATGGGCTTGCCTATGGGCTTGTCTGGCCCACATGGCCTATGGCTTGCCCAAATGACCTCTAAAGGTCCAAAACTAATACAAACTAACCCAGTTAATCACCATAGACTGTTGCGTATATTTATGCTTCAGTCTCACACTTCTAGGACCTAACAGACAGACAAAGAAGGAAGTGCATCAACGTCACTCCACGAGCAAGGGAATGTGTCTCTTCAATGCCCAAAATTGAAAGAGTCAAATTACACCCAATAGGCAGTTATGATGGAAACAATCTTGAAGGCATATAGTCTTGGGAAACAGTTGTTTCAATGGAAGTGATAAACGTAAAGAAGGCGCATTCGACGAAAGCAATTATCTTCCAAACGCTACCGGAAGATGTTTTGATGCAAGTTGCACAATACAAAAAAGCAAAGGAAGTAAGGGATGCGATCAAAGTTCACTATCTTGGAGCAGATATGGTTCAGAAAGCACGTCTACAAACTTTGAGGAGCGAACTAGAAGTATTAAAGTTGGATGGGAACGAAACAGTAAGTAGTTTCGCAAGCAAGTTGGGTGGTATAAAAGCCAAATTTAAGACTCTCGGTACCACCATTAAAGATAAGAAACTTGTAAGGAAACTACTTATCTCCATTCCAAAGAAGTTTCTACCCATCGTGGCAAATATCGAACAATATTCAGAAATAGACAAAATGCCATTTGAAGAAGCAGTGAGAAGAATAATAGCTTTTGAAGAACGTCTCAAAAGTCAAGAGAAGCAAGAAGATAATAATCAAGGAAGACTCATGATGGCAAGTGCAAATAATTAGTCTGAAAGTTGGCATTATGGAAAGGGTCGTGGTGTTCAAAACCATGGTAGAAGTCAAGGACAAGGATCTTTCAAAGGAGGAAGAGGACGTGGAAAAGATATGGGTCCAAGAAACCAAGACGAGAGCAAGTTCAGATGTTATGAATGTGGAGAACTTGGTCATTTTGCAAAAGATTGCACCAAATGGAAGGAAAAGGAGAAAGACATGCAACAATAAGCCAATCTCGTGTTGGAAGAGGAACCAATGCTACTGCAAGTCAAGCAAGTTGAAGACCTTCCTTAAACTATATTTAGTTTAAGGGGAAGTATTGATATTTAAACTAAATATAGGGGTCGTTATGTAATTAGTAGATAGTTAGTTTATGTTATAATTAGATTAGTTAGCAAGTGTGGGGACTAGATGTGACAAAGTGAAAGATTGAAACCTACATCTAAAGGAATCGACATCCCCTACGGACGTGACTCTTTAGAAAGGACGACAATCATCAAGAAGAGGCGAAGCTTCATCATCAGACACATCGATTCAAGAGGAGACACAACCATTCATCGTACCTATTCATTTAGTATATATAAGGTTCATGTATGTCAATTGTAATCATCACTTTTCATTCAATACAAGCATGTTTATCATTCTTTTGATTCTCAATTCTTTATATTTAAAACATGTGATTCGCATGTTCGATTACCAACAACATGTGCAATACTACTCTTTCTTGATGTGACTGCCAACTTAATAAATGCCAATAGTTATAGCTGCCAACTGACATACAATTACACAAAGAGTGTTGTGTTGTTTCAACTTATCGTTGTGATGGTTCCCAATTATACGTAGAATGTCTTTTGTCGATTTCTGACACACTTTCATAAGCAAACTTGCAAATGTTTTTTCTGCTTTTTGAATTATTCAACAGGGATCGTTACACGAATAATAGGAAGATGCAACAATCTTTAAGTATACTTATGCATTTTCAGATTTGTTTGAAAATAGAGAGAAAAACCAAAAGACTACAAAAGAATTATGAAGAGATCATTAAAGCTTGAATTGAACATTAGATTTTGTTCCAGATCTATAACCTAACCTACCTAATTTTGTATGACTTTTCACTTTCGATTTGCTTCTTTATTTTATTCATAGGATAGAGATGGCGGTGGAGAACTGAGGTAGAGCTAATGAATTAAGTATTGTGATAAATAAACATGATTAATGCGATATGTGGAACTGATGTCCGCCAATGATTGTGTGTTACTTTGCCAAGTCTATCTGATTCCTTAGATTATCATATTTTTTAAAACTTTTTTAATGGAAGAAAAAACCAGAATAATATTATTAAAAACATTATAATAATGATCATCATGATAATCTGCTCTTTCCCCTTCTAAGGAGACAACGTTGATTAGAAAGATAATATAGTTTATTAGGGACATCAAGGTTAAATAATCTGTTTTTTTTTTCGTAAATATTGACCCACCAAGCTGTCTATTTACACATCAAACTCTAGCTCTGTCTACGTCATGTATAGAGTTATACGCAGCGTATATAAACCTTAGAATTCTGTGTTGATGATTGCTGGCTAGACGTTGAAATCCATGCATTCTATACGCTGCGTATAACTATGTACGCAGTATATATATACCCTAATTGTGCAAATAGAAAGCAACAATATGCCAATAGTTTGGCCTTTTTTTCTTAGGTTTTGGTGATAGAACATGTCTTCTTAGGCTTTGGTGATAGAACATGTCTTATATTTTTTTTCTTATTTTTATTACAATACTCAGTTTTATTCGTTATATATAGAAAACTAAGTGCAAACAACTAATAAGCACATACTTATTAGTAATACACAATAACTTAATTAAATCACTATAAATATAATGTATATCCACTAATAAACAAACATGAGGGTGGATAAAATATTTATGATACTATTATATATTCACTTATAACACATATTCATCAATAAAAAAATTATTGATTCTTTTAAATATGTGTATGGCTGTTGTGTTTGACTTACTACAATCAAAGTTTTTAAGTTCGATTTTATTACATGTGACAAGACACATGAACCCCCCATAGGCCATAACTTTATTTAAAATGACTAAATGATTGGAGGTGGCCACTTCATCTTTTATGCTTTGTCGTAAATGAGCTTCTTATCCTAATCATTTGATTAATTAAAATATATAAAGGTCAAATAAAATATGCTTACATTAATTAGTCAAACTACTCTTTAGCCACCGCCTTCTATTACTTAATTAAAAGGTTCTATGGAGTCTTCTGGATTGGATCAGTGCTTGCAACATCATTAGTAATTAACAAAAGTTGTTAATTAGTTTCATGTTTTTCAAAATTATCTAAAACTTGTATCACATTAGTATCGTAAAAGTTTTCAGTGACTATTTATGTTAACCTTGGTTAAAAGGTCACGTTTTAGCAATGAAAAAAAAAATATGCAAATCCCTTATTTTCAGAAAAGTTATGTTATTTTGTATGGAACTAGTGATAATATTGCGAACTTCGCGGATTGGACAAAATACTATATTCGCATGGTATTGACAAAAAACATTATAAGTTTATGATGATCATTAATCCATGTTTATTTGTTCTAGTGTAGTGCTAATACCCATTAACTTCACATACAGAATAATAATAAATTATGAAAGAAAAAATATAGCTAGCATATTTTTAAAAGTTTGAATACTATTTAATATACAAAGTTAAAAGTCTATTTTTAACTGAAGATGGTTTTTCTGAACTCAACTACAAATAAGAATCAAGATAGTTTTTTTTAATTCACATGTCCACTATGGTGAAGAATATGAAAAGCCTTAAAAAATCAACAAAGTCAACCAACAAATCATGAGATAAATGGTTACTCGTTACCTGTAATAACTTTAAAAGCAAAGTCGGCATGAATCCAACAAAACAAATACCAATCCTGCAGTAACTTGGAATTGAGCTTTGAATATTCATTTTAAGTATACAACATCCCTTAAAAAATGTGCATCCATTCAGTGTTTCAGTTCTAGAAAAATGTAAGTATGCATCGCAATAACTTCAATTTGATCAAAAAACTTCCATATCTCAATTATGGATATTCTTTTTTTCTTAATTTTTAAAGAAGCAAATGAAGATATTCACAAAATCGCCCATCTCATTTTTTATAACATAAATATTTTCATAATTTTCCTCCCTCCCCCTTTTCTCCCCTTCATTAACCCTAATTCCACCCACATCTCATTAACCTTAAGCTGCAACTCCAACTCACCCATACCATCTTCTTCAATTAACTCGCAACTCCACTGTGGTTTTTTCCTACAACTCCAACTCATCACGAACAAATCAACCATTTATTTCCCTCCCCTTTAGTTAAATTAGAAACAATATATGATGAACCCCCTCCCCCCCTACCCGACCTACGTACGCCGGCAACATCTCACCACGAATACCATTTCCGGCCACCCTTATTTGACACCATACCGCCTTAGGGACTAAAATCTTAATTTGAAATGAAAGAAACTCTCATTTTTTTGGTTCCATTTATTAGCTTTATGTAAAAAATAAAAAATCCAGAACTACAATTAGATGATAAAAAAGAAGGTAATAATAAGCGATATGGAATATCATATAATAAAATATATAAAAAATACAAAATTATAGTTTTACCTGGCCAGTTCATCACCTCAAACAATCCGAGAGGCCTGTCAAAAATCTGTAAGAAATCCAACAAATTCAAGTTATTAGAAAAGGTAAGATTGATGTTTTTGAATTTGCAATAGAACTTCGGTTATTTGCATAGGGTGTTCGGGTTGACGTTTTTGAATTTGTATTGGAACTCGGACCGATTCAGGAACTTCATTTTTTGCAATATCATTGATTAAAGAACCATACTCATACATACGAATTAGAAGGTTTCATGTATTCCGAATAATATTTCTCATGACTTTGGAACCTTTTAAGACAAAATATAACCCAAATCATCCCTAATTGTGGGTTAAACATGTCAAAATTATATACGACTAAACAACATGAACATACCTTTATAAAGAGATTGAGACTGATTATTGTCGTTAGTGTCAATCAAAAACCGAAATAAACTATGTAGATAGAATAAGTCGGTATCGAACCAGAGGAGTATTGTGGAAAGTGTTATGGATTAAGCATTGATTAACTAATTGCAGAAAGTATAAATTCAATTGGTTTGGTTGTTTGATTAGCTAAAAATTACTAAAAACGGAGTTTATAAACAGATGGAAAGAAAGTGATTCCTCCAAGTTTCAAATTCGAATTGGATTCAAGTTATTAGTTTTAACTGAGAAAACCACATAGACATGATTCAGATAGTTAATTAACTGATTGTGATAAACGAGGACTAAGTATATTAACAACGAAAGGTTATCACACAATTATCAATTGAAGATTACCAAACCCAATTCTATCGAATATATCCCAATTACTAGAACTCTCGGGAATTGAAAGAATAAAAACTAGGTTTTAAGTAAAATCAATCGTTTACAATCAAGATAATAAATCCCTATGCACAAAAACATCGAATGCTTAAATTGCTAGTCTCAATTAAAAAGAAAAACTCAAAACAATTATCCACTTACAAGAATCCTCCCACTCGGAGGAAGCCACGAATGAATTAGCCTCTCAGTTGGTCACTTAATCATCAAACACTTGAGAAACGGTTGACTTCATGACTTTGATCTTTGATTCGGTAAGAATGATGATGATTGAGGTTGAAAGCGCCCAAAATCCGCTCCTTTAATCCCCAATTTCGTCCCCAAAGTGTCTCCCTTCAATTAGGGTTTTAAAACCCTTTTCATACCTTCAAAATACACAATTTGCGCGCCGCTGGCCTGCTCCCACTGTAGCCTACGGTCTGATGGCCGTAGGTTATGGTTGACACCTGCTGTTCAATCTTCACTGGACTGTAACACCCTTTAAAATCTGTCCAATAGTATAGTAACATGTGTTGTATTTTAAATATAGTCTATTAAAGACCAATAAGGACTAAAGGCGTCAACATGCTCAAACTAAGCCTCTGAGTGACGGTCCGATGTCAACATGCTTAAATCATTAGCCTCTGAGTGACTGATATGTCAACATGCTTAAAACTTGGCCTCTGACTGATATGTCAACATGCTCAGCCTCTAAGTGACATCGGAGTCAACATGCTTATAATAAGCCTTTGAGTGATCCTTTGCAAAGTCCTAACTCTCATAGTGCCATTTGTTGGACGAGAGGGTTCAGTTTTGTATATATGTGAAAGTTGGAATTAGGAGGGATTAAAAGTGTCAACATGTTAATTTATACCTCTGAGTGACCATTTAACTAACCGAGAGCTCGACGATGTCCGAGCATAATCCCGGGTATGCCATGTATTGGCTATGGAAGGCTAAATATGCCAAAAAGGTGTTTTAGGATGTTTTTAGAAGCTTTATAAAGTTAAGGGGCTAAAAGTGTCAAAGTTTGAAACTGGCCTTAGGGCGGTCGCGGGCCAGTGAGAGACCAGGCCTGGGTCTCCGCGGGGCGCGAGAAGCCCTCTACTGCAGAAAGTTTTTCTTAGCTGCCACACAAAGCTCCAAAAACCATTTAATCGAAACTATGGCTTCCCAAACAGCTATGCCACGTTTTGGGACACTTGTAACCTTCCTCTTACACCCCTAAACACCTGGCATCACCTCCTTTAAGTTCTCCAACTATAAATAGGTGCTCAAGTTCACCATTTCAACTTGCACCTTTCTCAATTTCCTTTTCGACCTCCTCTGGAAGTTCCTAACTGAAAGGAGCATCCAACATAGTTCTTTTGCACCCTAGGAATCACTTGTAAGTGTTCCTTCCTTGTGCATTTTCGTTTATAGGCTTTTATAGCCAAAAGTCAAGCGTTTTACGAAAAACGCTTTGACTTTCGGTTAACACCATTATGGTCCAGCCATTGTTCGTAATGAACATGGCTGTGTGATCGTAATAAGATTGGTGTTAATCTCTATAAAGGATACCTCCTGAAGATCACGTTTGCTAGACCAATTGACGGGTCAAATTTATAATATTAAAAAGTCAAACAGACCATTTTTCAGAAAAATCATAGATTGATATTATATATGTTATGAAACCTATTTTGAAACTTAAACAAGTTAGTAATAATTATTAGAACATGTTCTGCTCATCAATTTCAGTTCTAGGGCCGGTTCGCAACCGAAAGTCGCGAAGTTTGACTTCTGCTTTGACTTTCGATTCTGACCCGATTTAGATTAGTTACCTACTGATCTAAAGTTGAATTATGATCGGTTATATTACATGATCATAATCAGAATCCAAGTTTATGCGCAAGTTCCGTAATTATGCAATTTTTTTCTAAAATGCCCTTTTTGCATAAAACAAGGTTTTAAATGATAATGAACTTGAAAATGAGTTTCCTAGTGATGTAATATTATAAGTAGGATTATTTGGGATATCAAACCAAGTTATAAACTGAGTTTTCAAACAGGTCCTTAAACTATGTCGATAAATGACGATTTTAGCCCTTGTGGCTTATAAAATGGTTTTAATCAAATATTTTCAAGATAAATCATTTACCTACTGATATGTTATATTAAATAACACATCTAAAACATTTTAATCTGACTTTAACATCAGTTTTCGTAAGAATCGCATAAAGACGTCATTTTACAACATAAGCGCCGTTTCGGTGCATAATATGGTTTTAAACCATATTATTGACCAAGATTTGATACCTACTGATTTTAATACTCATGGTTATAAACTTAAATTATATTCAAGTTCCTTTTATATGGTATGAAATTACAAAAATGCCCTTATGAGGCATAGTTTTAATTTAAAACCATAACGGGCATAAAAGTTTATATCCTACTGATATTACAATTTATTTACAATATAATGGCATAAGAACTTGTCCATGACTTATCAGGTTACCGATATCGCTGATATGCGTACGGTTAAGTATATGTAACAAGTTTACGAAAATTAACCGAAACGGGTCTAACCTTGTCATTTAAATGTCAAAATCCTAAATGTTTATAGTTTATCCATATTACACAAGTCAACGTACTTGTTGGGATTAAACTACATTCTATCCAATTATTGTTTAATATAGCATTATACGTATTTGATCAAGTATGCTAGTCGGTCTAAGTCTTTGACTTAAATAAGACCGTTAGTACTTAATTGGTTAGCTTATGCCATAATCCAGACTAGAGACATTCCGGTAAATGCCATCTGCACTTAGCTCATTTTGAATACGGCTGGGTTATAATCTTGAATTTTAAACAAGGTTAATGCAGGTAAATACTCTCGACTTATTTCCCCTATATGGGCCTGGGTTACGGTAAATTATTACCGATTGGTCGGAAACGAGATAAATCGAATGCTGGATTATGGCTAGTAAATCCGCAGATTCCATTTTAATCTGTTTTGTTTGATAACTTAAACATCGGGGGTTAAATTACCGTGTCCTAGATATCCTCGGCTCATTACATTAGATAATGGCCACGACCTTAGCGCGGGGTGTAGGCATACACCTGACAGGCGCTCAAATTCAAATTACCCAATACGTTGGGGATAACCCCTTCGTGAGTTCTAAGTGGTGTATATTTAATCATGTCTCGGTCTCTGTACTGGGCCCTGTATGTATGGACAAACATGTGAATCTGTTAACAAGGTTGCAACGCCAACTTTCCCAAGTTATAAAATGATTTTGTGCTGATACGCACTTAAAACAGTTTTTGAAATGTTTTCAAAATGAGTCTGTTGGGTGTATTTACCAGCGAAAGCTGACGTATTTTCAAAAGGCTGAGCTTGCAGGTACAATACGAAAATAGGCTGGAAGTGCTCGGTAGTGATAGAGGATCTTGCAAATCCTAGATCTGCCCTAAAGTCTGTTTTATATTCTTTCTTTGTACATATTATGATCCGCCTGTGGATCTTCTATTACAGCCTGTATATTATTTTGTATTTCCGATTATTTGGTTTGTAATAGTAATTTTACTCCAAGACTTCCGTTGTGCCGTGTTTAATTGACAATGATGTTAGCAACTGACGTCACGATACTCCCCACCCGGGCCCACCAGTGTATGGATTTGGGTTGGAAATCCGGGTGTGACAGATGGTATCAGAGCCAACGTTTGAGAGAATTAAATACTATCCTTCTTGTGTTTAATCTCAAACTTACACAAGCACATTCCTTAGACTTCCGAGTCTAGGCATTGACCTAGGATTACTCATTTCATTATTAAGTTATTAGATTGTTTTTGAATTGATTTTTAACAGGAAAATGTCGCCACGTGTACGAGGACATAGTGGGAGAGGAAAAGGTCCAATGAGAGGAGGACCATCGGGGCACATCCCTCCTCAACCTCACAACTCAGATTCCTACCAAGAATAAGGAGATTCATCTCCTTGGCAACCAGGGAGACATTCTCATAGACACTCACCCCCATATTCCCAAAATTCTTATCACTCTCACCACTCATATCATTCACATCATTCTCACCATTCCTATCATTCTTACCATGAAGAATTTAACCCTAATCATTACTTTAACATGCCTCCAGCCGATCAAAATCAGTTGGGCCAGCCAAACCCTATGGACGAGGACTCCGACCCCGAGATGCCGTTGTCAGGATGCGCATCCTATAGAAATCTCGAGCGATTCGAACTCTTATGCCGAATCGCCTTACCAAGGTCCTAATGAGTGGGACCAATATTAGAATCAATTTACTTTCGCCAATACTCCTTCCCGTCACTCCCAACCACCTCCCGTGCAAGAGGATGTGCACATGGAACAGGTGGACCAACCTCAACAACCACCTGAACCACCAAGGAGGAAGCGTGGAGCACGTATGTCGGTACGTGCTAGACAAAGGTCAGGATCGCTGCCACCTTTGCCAAATTCCTACCCCACAATACAAGAGGACCCACAAATGGGTGGACCCTCTAATGTTTCACCTATAGTGGAACCAACACCAACACCTACGGTTCAACGACCACCATCGGGTTATAGTAACCCAATCCCCACATATCCAGATGCGTCTGGATATGATCCTTTTAACCCATCTACACCGATAGACTATCAAGCATGGTCGCAAGACCCCTACATGCAGGCAATTATGCACAACGCACTTTACCCGTCTCCTTTCCCACCTACTTATCCACCGACTGGATATCCAACTTATGGGTACCAGTATTCGGTTATGCCACAACCACAACCACAGCCTCTGCGACCACTTGAGGCCATTAACGAGGCCTTAGAAAGAATGAAAGGAATGCATCAACAAGCGGAGAAAACGGAGAAGAAAACGAACAAGTTCTTCAAGAAACTCTCCAGTTGGTCAAGGGAAAGAAGGATGAGTGAAGTCTCTTCAAATACTATTAGTCCCTGCGAGGACATTATTATTTCTTTAGTCCCTGTGTGGACATTTTTATTTCTTTAAAGTCCTTGCATGGACAGTTTATTTCAATATTTCTGGCATTGTAATTTCTATTGAAATTTAATGAAGTACTTTTGGAATTATATATATGTATTTCATCCTCTTCAAACGAGCGTCTCGATTTTACTCAAAATTTATGCTCTGCGATATAATTCTAAAAAATCTTAATGGATTGATTATGCCAAGTGGCACAGACCACACATTGGCCAAGAAATGATAGTTAAGGACGAAAGGGTCTTCTATCAGGATAGTTAAGGGAAGTTATCCTTCTATCCAGAGGTGATGAATTAAGTTCAAGCCTCCAAGGTCGTTAAGGTCCAACATGACCGGGACCATTAATCAATCATTAAGGTACTCTTATGTAGCATTAAGGAATGTTCATACTCTTGGTAGTGTGGCTTGAGGAACCACACTAATCGTCCAACGTGATAGGCTGATATGCCACATGTATGTCCAACGTGACAGGCTGATATGCCACATGTATGTCCAATGTGACAGGCTGATATGCCACATATATGTACAATGAGACAGGCTGATATGCCATAATTTACATCTGTGTTTATGATAATAGGAGCTGATATGCCATAATTTCGATCTTTTATGATGTAGGCTGATATGCCACATATATGTCCAACGAGACAGGCTGATATGCCATAAAATTACATCTGTTATGATGTAGGCTGATATGCCATAATTTACATCTGTTATGCTGTGGGCTGATATGCCATGAATTTATATCTGTTATGATGTAGGCTGATATGCCATAAAATTACATCTGTTATGATGTAGGCTGATATGCCATAATTTACATCTATTATGATGTGGGCTGATATGCCATGAATTTACATCGTTATGATGTAGGCTGATATGCCATAAATTACATCTGTTATGATGTAGGCCAACGTGCCCAATTTATATCCAATGTGACAGGCCAATGTGCCTAACTTTATGTCCTAAGTGACAGGCTGATATGCCATATGTATTATGTCCTAAGTGACAGGCTGATATGCTATATATTATGACCAAAGAGACCGGCCGACATGCCAAATTATTATGTCCATTAGTGACAAGCCTATGAGCTATATATATAATTGTCTATATGACAATGACAGTTGTGACAATGTGATCCACTATCCAATAAAATATGGACTATGTCCAAATTGTAATTTGCCTTTGATGGTCATATTAAGACCTAGGTCAAATATTGTTATATTAAGCCTAAGAGTTGTGATGTTATTCACACTAGTATAGGCAATGGATTGTTATATCCAATATTGAAAGCCAATATGGTTGATATACCATGGCTAAATGAAGTTTTATTGATATATAGAAACCAAGGCTTAAAGATGGCTAGCTCATATGAAGCACAAAGTAGCCACCGGGATATTGGCGCTAATAATGATGAAAACAGAGCCATTAATAATGACGAATTCCAAGCTCGCATTGATGCGGCTGTTGAAAAGGCCATAGAAAAGCTTAGGGAATCGAGTGCTACTCGATCCAAGCCCTTATCTATTCCCCCATCTTCAGCTCACAAGGAGAGCTCCGTTCACTCTTCCAATGCGAAGAGTGAACCAAAGAAAATAGATTTTGCTGAAAGGTCCCGTTCTGTTAAAGACGGATGTAACCTATAAGTATTTCGTCTCCTGTAAGACGCAAGAATTTAACAGGGAGAAAGGAGCCGTGGAAGCCTTGAAATGGCTTAATGAGATATCAAGCATTGTGCTGATAAGGATGTGGTCAAGTATGTATCACAGTCCTTCAAGGGCGATGCCCTAATCTGGTGGAAAGCCATGATTCAGTCTACAGGTAAAGTGCACCTGTATAATTTGGGATGGTCCAAATTTGTGGACCTTGTAAAGGAAACATACTGCCCACTTCATGAAGTGGAGAAATTAAGATGTCTCTTTCCATGAAAAACCTAGATTGTCGGAAATATGTTTCCGATTTCAACTCCTTATCTAGGTTAGTTTCCTATTTGATTACCCAAAACTCAAACGCATTGCACGTTTTATTAATGGGTTAGCTCCTGAGATTAAGGACATGGTAAAGACTGCTCGGCCTAGTACCTATAGGTCCGTCGTTGACCTGTCCCTATCCCTCACCCTTGATCTAGTGAGGCAAAAGTCATTAAGACTGAAACTGACTGGAAAAGGAAGAGGGAAGACGACAACTCCCAAAGGTTTCATAAGAAGAATAAAGGGAGATTCGGGTTCAAAAGGAACAAAGATAAGTCAGGTGTAACACCGACATGTAAAAATTGCAACCGTAAGCATTATGGATAGTGTAGTATCGATCCACAAACTAGACCATGTGGTATTGTAAGAAAAGAGAGCATAAAACCTTCGAATGTAAGGATCTTAAGAATGCCGTCTGCTACATATGTAATGAAAGGGGGCATATTAAATTCAACTGCCCCAAGAACCCCAAAGTAATGATGCAAAGCCTAGAGAGGCCAAGAAGGGGAATGCTCGTGCTTTCCAGATGAATGCTAGGGAAGCCGTTAATGACAATAATGTCATAACATGTACATTCCTCATTAATGATATTTATGCTAGAGTTCTTTTCGATTCGGGTGCGGATAAATCATTTGTTGATCATAAGTTTAATAAACTATTAAACTTACCCATAAGAACTCTAGATAAAACTTATGAGATAGAACTTGCTGATGGAACGATAGAAACAACATCTTCCATTCTTGATGGATGCTCTATATGCATTAAGAATCATTCTATTCCTATCTCTCTTTTGCCAATGAAACTTAGCGGGTTCGATGCAGTTTTAGGCATGGATTGGTTATCTCATAACCAAGCCCGCATTGCCTGTGATAAGAAACTCATCGAGATTAAGACCCCATCTGGTGAAATGATCACCATCCCCGGAGACTCACACTATGGACTGCCAGACAAGGTGTCGTTATTTAAGGCATCCAAGTGTTTGAGAAAAGGTTGTGTCATCTACATGGCACAAGTAACCATAAACGAGCCTAAGCCAAATATTGAAGATTTACCAGTTATCTCGGAGTATTCTGATGTATTCCCAGAAGAATTACCAGGTCTACCTCCAGACAGACAAGTGGAATTCAGGATTGATATTATACCAGATCAGCACCTGTGGCTAGAGCTCCATATAAGCTAGCATCAACGGAGATGAAGGAGTTGAGGACTCAATTAGATGAACTCTTAAAGAAAGGCTTTATACAGCCTAGTTCCTCGCCTTGGGGAGCCCCTAGCCTCTTTGTTAAGAAGAAAGACGGATCAATGCGGATGTGCATTGACTACCGAGAGCTAAACAAGTTAACAATTAAGAACCATTATCTATTGCCTAGGATCGATGATTTATTCGACCAACTTCAAGGGGCTAGTTACTTTTCTAAGATTGATTTGAGATCTGGATATCATCAGCTGAAGGTTAGGAGTGGGGATGTTCCTAAGACAGCCTTCAGGACTCGTTACGGTCACTTTGAATTTTTGGTGATGCCTTTTGGGCTCACGAATGCACCAGCAGCATTCATGGATCTCATGAATAGAGTCTGCAAACCCTATTTGGTTAAGTTTGTCATTGTCTTTATAGATGACATACTTATCTACTCTCGTAATCAAGCTGATCACGAGAACATCTTGGTGCATCTTAGAATTGCTAAGGCAAGATGAGCTTTATGCCTGATTCTCTAAGTGTGAGTTTTGGCTTTAGGAGGAGAGTCCAAGTGGATCCCGCCAAAATTGAGGCCATAATGAATTGGGAAGTACCCAAGACCCCATCAGAGATTCGTAGTTTCCTAGGACTGGCTAGATACTACAGGAGGTTGATTGAGAACTTTTCAAGAATAGCCACTCCTTTAACTACCTTGACCCGTAAGAATGTTAAGTATAATTGGGGTCCAAAGCAACAAGTATCTTTTGAGGTTCTTAAATACAAGTTGAGCAATGCTCCTGTGTTATCTCTACCAGAGGGTGTTGAAGATTTTGTAGTCTACTATGATGCATCGCACACCGGCATGGGCTGTGTGCTAATGCAAAAAGGCAAGGTGATTGCCTATGCATCACGACAGTTAAAGGTGCACGAAAGAAATTACACCACCCATGATTTAGAATTGGGTGCCGTTGTATTTGCACTAAAACTCTGGAGACACTTCTTGTATGGCACAAGTTGTATTATATACACTGACCATAAGAGTCTCCAAATTTGTTCAATTAGAAGGAATTGAACATGCGAAAACGTCGATGGATGGAAACGCTTAGTGACTATGATTGCGAGATTCGCTACCATCCAGGCAAGGCAAATGTAGTTGCTGATACCCTAAGTCGCAAGGAACGGGTTAAACCCATAAGGATTAACGGCAAGAGCATAGAGCTCAGAAATAGCTTAAGTGAGAAGCTATTAGATGCGCAAAAGCAAGCGTTATTAGATACTAATGCTCCTAAAGAAGGATTAGGCGAATTGTGGATCAGTTAGCGCCTGGAAAGGATGGAATCCTTAGATTCAATGGAAGATTCTGGGTTACAATCTTTGGGGGACTTAGAGATCTAATACTCCAAGAAGCACATAGTTCAAGATACTCCTGAAGGAGGTGACAGAATGTATCAAGATCTAAAGAAGAATTATTGGTGGATGGGTTTGAAGAAATCCATAGCCGTCAGGGCTTCTATAACAATTGGAAATTCCCACATGGAAATGGGAAATGGTAACTATGGACTTGATTACCAAGTTACCTAAGACCAAAAGTGGAAATGACACTATTTGGGTCATTGTGGATAGGCTGACTAAGTCAGCACATTTCTTGCCAATAAAGGAAACGTATAATTCAGACAAATTGGCTAAGTGTATGTGGACAAAATTGTGTCCCTACACGGTGTGCCGGTATCTATTGTATCTGATAGAGATACTAGATATAACTCTCCTTTTTGCAAAATTTTCCAACAATCTTTAGGCACACATTAAATTTTGTACGGCTTACCATCCGCAAGACTGATGCTTAAAGTGAAACGTACTATCTAGACACTGGAAGACATTCTTAGGGCATGTGTGATTGATTTAGGTGGAAGTTGGGATGACCATTTACCCCTAATAGAACTCTCCTACAATAATAGTTATCATACTAGCATTAAGGTTGCCCCTTTTGAGGCCTTGTATGGGAGAAAATGTAGAACCGCCAGTGTGTTGGGCAGAAATTGGGGAAGCCCAACTATCAGGGCCAGAGATTGTCCCGGAGACCATGGAAAAGATTGTGCAAATCCGTGAACGTCTCAAAGCTGCCAGGGATAGGCAGAAGAGCTATGCTAACAAGAGGCGTAAACCTCTTAAGTTCCAAATAGAGGACAAAGTCATGTTAAAAGTATCACCCTGGAAAGGTGTGATGCGTTTTGGAAAGAAGGGCAAGTTGAGCCCAAGATATATTGGACCGTTCGAGATAGTCGAATATGTTGGCACTATAGCTTATAAGCTCAGATTGCCAGAGGAGTTTAGTGGAATCCATGATGTTCCACATCAGTAATCTTAAGAAATGTCTAGCTGATTAATCACTAGCAATGTCGCACAAAGATGTGTAAATTGATTAAAACCTGAGGTTCGTTGAGAAACCGATTTCAATCGAGAATCGACAGTTTAAGAAGCTCTGAAGAAAAATGATACCCATAGTAAAGGTTAAGTGGGACGCTTTTAGAGGTCCTGAGTATACATGGGAGGTTGAGTCCACTATGAGACAAAAGTACCCCCATCTTTTTGAATAAAATCTCGAGGTCGAGATTTCTTTTAAGGGGGTGAGGATGTAACACCCTAAAAAATCATGTCCAATAGTACAGTGACATGTGTTGTATTTTAAATATAGTCTATTAAAGACCAATAAGGACTAAAGGCGTCAACGTGCTCAAACTGAGCCTCAGAGTGACGATCCGATGTCAACATGCTTAAATCATTAGCCTCTGAGTGACTGATATATCAACATGCTTAAAACTTGGCCTCTGAGTGACTGGTATGTCAACATGCTCAGCTTCTGAGTGACATCAGAGTCAACATGCTTATAATAAGCCTCTGAGTGATCATTTGTGAAGTCCTGACTCTCATATGTACCATTTGTTGGACGAGATGGTTCAATTTTGTATATATGTGAAAGTTGGATATTGGAGGGATTAAATGTGTCAACATGTTAATTTATACCTCTGAGTGACCTATTAACGAACCGAGAGCTCAACGATGTCCAGGCATAATCCCGGTATGCCAAGTATTGGCTATGGAGGACTAAATATGCCAAAAAGGCGTTTTAGAAGGTTTTTAGAAGCTTTATAAAGTTAAGGGGCTAAAAGTGTCAAAGTTTGAAACTGGCCTTAGGGCGGTCACGGGCCGCGAGAAGCCTCTACTGCAGAAAGTTTTTCTTGGCTGCCACACAAAGCACCAAAAACCATTTAATCGAAACTATGGCTTCCCAAACAGCTATGCCACGTTTTGGGACACTTGTAAGCTTCCTCCTACGCCCCTAAACACCTGGCATCACATCCTTTAAGTTCTCCAACTATAAATAGGTGCTCAAGTTCACCATTTCAACTTGCACTTTTCTCAATTTCCCTTTTCTACCTCCTCTAGAAGTTCCTAACTGAAAGAAGCATCCAACATAGTTCTTTTACACCCTAGGAATCACTGGTAAGTGTTCCTTCCTTGTGCATTTCGTTTTAGGCTTTTATAGCCAAAAGTCAAGCGTTTTACGGAAAATGCTTTGACTTTCGGTTAAGACCATTATGGTCCAGCCATTGTTTGTAATGAACATGGCTATGTGATCGTAATAAGATTGGTGTTAATCCCTATAAAGGGCACCTCCTGAAGATCACGTTTGCAAACCAATTGACGGGTCAAAGTTATAATATTAAAAAGTCAAATAGACCATTTTTCAGAAAAATCATAAATTGATACTATATATGTTATGAAACCTGTTTTGACACTTAAACAAGTTGGTAATAATTATTAGAACATGTTCTGCTCGTCAATTTCAGTTCTAGGGTCGGTTCACAACCGAAAGTCGCGAAGTTTGACTTCTGGTTTGACTTTTGATTCTGACCCGATTTAGATTAGTTACCTACTGATCTAAAGTTGAATTATTGTCGTAATATAATGTAGCATAACTCTCTGAGGTTATATTACATGATCATAATCAGAATCCAAGTTTATGCGCAAGTTCCGTAATTATGCCATTTTTTACTAAAATGCCCCTTTTGCATAAAACAAGGTTTTAAATGATAATGAACTTGAAAATGAATTTCCTACTAATGTAATATTATAAGTAGGATTATTTGGGATATTAAACCAAGTTATAAACTGATTTTTCAAACAGGTCCTTAAACTATGTTGATAAATGACGATTTTAGCCCTTGTGGCTTATAAAATGGTTTTAATCAAATATTTTCAAGATAAATCATTTACCTACTGATATGTTATATTAAATAACATATCTAAAACATTTTAATCTGACTTTAACATCAGTTTTCGTAAACATCGTATAAAGACGTCATTTTACGACATAAGCGCCGTTTCGGCCATAATATGGTTTTAAACAATATTATTGACCAAGATTTGATACCTACTGATTTTAAAACTTATTTTAAACATATTAACAGTAGGTACATGTTATAAACTCAGAATCCCAAATAATTTATAAACTATGTGTAAAATGACCAAAATGCCCATTCGGTGCATAGTTTGGTCGTAAAAGATAAAATACACATATGAATGATATCCTACCGATGTTATATCATAAATAAACTATTTTCCATAATACTCATGGTTATAAACTTAAATTATATTCAAGTTCCTTTTATATGGTATGAAATTACAAAAATGCCCTTATGAGGCATAGTTTTAATTTAAAACCACAACGGGCATAAAAGTTGATATCCTACTGATATTACACTTTATTTACAATATAATGGCATATAGAACTTGTCCATGACTTATCAGGTTACCCGATATCGCTGATATGCGTACGGTTAAGTATATGTAACAAGTTTATGAAAATTAACCGAAACGGGTCTAACCTTGTCATTTAAATCTCAAAATCCTAAAGGTTTATAGTTTATCCATATTAAACAAGTCAACGTACTTGTTGGGATTAAACTACATTCTATCCAATCATTGTTTAATATAGCGTTATATCTATTTGATCAAGTACGCTAGTCGGTCTAAGTCTATGACTTAAATAAGACCGTTAGTACTTAATTGGTTAGCTTATGCCATAATCCAGACTAGAGACATTCCGGTAAATGCTATATGCACTTAGCTCATTTTGAATACAGCTGGGTTATAATCTTGCATTTTAAACAAGGCTAATTCAGGTAAATACTCTCGACTTATTTCCCTTATATGGGCTTGGGTTACGGTAAATTATTACCGCTTGGTCGGAAATGAGATAAATCGAATGCCGGATTTGTGCTAATAAATCCGCACATTCCGTTTTAATCTGTTTTGTTTGATAACTTAAACATCGGAGGTTAAATTACCGTGTCCTAGATATCCTCGGCTCATTACATTAGATAATGGCCACGACCTTAGCGCGGGGTGTAGGCATACACCTGACAGGCGCTCAAATACAAATTACCCAAGACGTTGGGGATAACTCCTTAGTGAGTTCTAAGTGGTGTGTATTTAATCATGTCTTGGTCTCTGTACTAGGCCCTATATGTATGGACAAACATGTGAATCTGTTAACAAGGTTGCAACGCCAACTTTCCCAAGTTATAAAATGATTTTGTGCTGATACGCACTTAAGACAATTTTTAAAATGTTTTCAAAATGAGTCAGTTGGCTGTATTTACCAGCGAAAGCTGACGTATTTTCAAAAGGCTGAGCTTGCAGGTACAATACGAAAATAGGCTGGAAGTGCTCGATAGTGATAGAGGATCTTGCAAATCCTAGATCTGCCCTAAAGTCTGTTTTATATTCTTTCTTTGTACATTTTATGATCCTCATGTGGATCTTCTATTACAAGCCTGTATATTATTTTGTATTTCCGAACATTTGGTTTGTAATAGTAATTTTACTCCAAGACTTCCGCTGTGCCGTGTTTAATTGACAATGATGTTATCAACTAACGTCACGATACTCCCCACCCGGGCCCACCGGTGTATGGATTTGGGTTGGAAATCCGGGGTGTGACAGGGACTGTAACCTATGGTCCCACCGTAGGTTATGGTTGGTAGATTCCTTCCAAAAATGTTTTCTTCATAACT
Source organism: Scalesia atractyloides (assembly GCA_947069175.1). Taxonomy (NCBI): domain Eukaryota; kingdom Viridiplantae; phylum Streptophyta; class Magnoliopsida; order Asterales; family Asteraceae; genus Scalesia; species Scalesia atractyloides. The sequence goes on along the minus strand of CAMTDV010000002.1, from coordinate 58,905,411 downwards.
ACTTCATTTTAGCTCCGCTTTACACATCGTTTTCGCCCACGTCTTCGTAATTCAACCCTCTATCATTCCATCTCTAAAGATATATAATTCCACTCCATTTGTTTTCCTCAAAACACGTCCAATCTTCGTGTTTAACCTACTAAACACCATTTTCTTGTAGTTATCAATTTCACACATTTAAACACATAAAAACTCATAAGGCTAATCACTTAAACATGTTAAACACCATTCCAATCCCAATCCATCACATCCACACACTTATCTTTTTTCGTCCTGAAAAATTATTTGCAATGGAATCACAATCAAATAACTGGATTTCAAATTACTCAGTTATCTTATTAACAAGTCTGCTCACACATTAACTAAGTTTGCAAGTATAGTGGCCACTCAAACCCAACCGCCGGTTTCCAAGCTCTTAATGATAATTCATTAAATTCAATTGCATTGTTTCTCTGTGGGTCTAACACTAAAAAACCATACCGCCACTTACTCCCGTTTCAAGCTTATGAAATTATTATCTTATATAACAAACTTTGATGTATTTCCGATTAGAATATGATGGATAATGAATGATGTATTTGAGCTTCGACATGCTTTTGAATACGATCCACTTAGCGGACATACCCCACCCGAGTCTCCATCCCAGTGGTTAATGCCATAAATTTCACATATTTTTTTTCTAACTCCACCTAGAGGGTATGTACCACATAAGTCACCATCCCCGTGGTAATACCATAGGCTTTGTCAATGCAAGCTAGCTAAATATAATGGATAGATGGAATTCTTTTTTGGGCGCCACCTTGTTTCAGATTTATTCTCATAAAAAGAAACAAGTGTGCCATTTATTGGAATACATATAAACTTTTAATTTATAACGGAACCCCTTATACTCTCTACAGTTTCAGCTTTGCTATAGCTCCTAAGGCGAGAACCCACAAGACTCCTAATATTTTAGTGTTTTATATCAATCCTAAGGAACCTTTCAACCGGCTGAGCCTACCCACATATCCTAAATTAGATGTGTTTTCGACTGTTTTATCATCTCATATGTATAATAATTAAAAGCTAATAATCTGATTATACCTATCGTTTTCCGTTTTTGTGCAAAATCTTACGCGACATGTTTCAAATGTTCAAACATTTTCAACTTTTACCGATTTCAACCTATTCAAGCAATTGAATCATTAAACCTACCAACCCTATCTCGAGTTACCGCATCCCCACACTTGGGATCCATTGTCCCAATGTATAGTGCAATTCATAATACTAACTCGAGATATACCACCTACAAACTATGAACGGATGAAACCTACTCGACTTAACAGATAACACCATTCCCGAACACAAAAACTTCGCACCACCAAATACACAAAAACAAATAAAACACAGGATGGATAAACACATGCACCTGATCATGTGCCTGTAACTATGTGGTTGTGCGTTCCAACCAGAATAGACGTATCCCATGGATTCTTTGATATCTCACCGGGGATATTGCCAAACATCCCCACACTTGAATCATTGTATCCTTGAGGATTGATGTGTAGAAACCTATCACAACACAAACACACACCAAACAAAACCAACCAAAGTACAATACTCTACATCCTCGAGTTGCCTCCCGAGAGCGCTAAATTTTAGGTCTACAGCCAGACCGTACTTGACGTGCTCAAGGTGGTTCAGATGAACCCTTGCTTTCTCATTTCTCTCCATACCACTCCATCCAATTTCTTGGGAGGTTCACAGCTTCACGCTAATTAGGGTTAAATTCAGCCCGATCACCCCATCTAATCCCACCATCGGGTGGTTTTCCTTCGTCCACTCTCCTGCTCACACTAGCCTTCTTTGCCTGATTTCCACCATTCTTCAACTCAGACCTGGACAACTCAACACCACTTGCAATTGACCTGAGTGTGCTAACACTTGAAACTTGTTCGTTAGTAGCAACTATGTGACTTAAGTCATTAACAAGATCATAATAAATGGATTTTAAAAACACATTAAAGTACAACTTACGATTCTCGTAGCTCATGGTGACCATTCCGTTTCTACAATCGTTTGAGCTTTTGTAGTATACAAGAATGGGCGACCCAACACTACCTACGGCTGCTCGTAAGTCTTCGACGGTGTGTAGTCGATCACCATAAAATCCACCGAGTAGTAAAACTCGCCTAACTGTATCACTACATCCTTCACAACCCCTCGGGATTGCTTCCAGCTCGCATTCACGAACACCACCATGCTATCAATCGCGTGTAATGGACCAAAGTTGTACTGGTCGTACAGGCTACCTGGGAGAAAACTCATCCCTGCTCCGTAATCCAACAATGCTTTATGGATCTTGAACTTCTCAACTCGAATCGGGATAACTGGTTCCCCTGCATCACTTCCACCACTCTTGACACTTGTTTCATTCATACTTGCAATCACATGAGAAACATAAGAGGTTAAAGATTATCGTTTAATTCATTCTTAGGAACGAAACTACCCTGCTGATTGGTATGCTCTTCGTGTTCTTTGGGTTTGTTTGCGTATCACTGGAAAGTTTCCCATTCTGTTGCTTCAATGCTGCTACCTCACTAGACAGCTGCCCCATCTGTGTGGTCAGTGATTGGATGGCTTTGTCCCGCATCTCATCTTTTTACTCCCCAGCGTCATCCAGTTGATTCCTCTTCTGCATATCTGCTTGCATCTCCTTTAGCATCTCCATCATCTCACTACTTCCCTGACCACTACCCTGCTGATAGCTTCTTTGATAACCAAAATTGTTACCCCCTTGATGATTAGCCTGATTATGGGGCTGGAAAAATTGGCTATTACCTTGAAATCCTGAGTATCTATTCCCATTACCTGGCAGCGTATTCACTTCATCATACACACCTATAATGCTAGGGCACTGATCAGCTATGTGCCCTAGATCTCCACAATGCTCGCACATCGGGAACTGTCCCCCGACCTCAGGTGGGTTCTCTACCGCTCTCACTACCGCGTGTCTATCTCTTCTTGAAGATTGAGCTTTCCTTTTTGACGTACTTGCCATTTTCTCCAAATAGTCCCAGTCCACATTCTCATAATTTGTGCCAAAGGTGCCACTCGGTATCGAACTAAGATCCCATGCATCCTCTGGTGTTAAGCCCTCATCAAAGGCATTGAGTAACTCCCACATTTGTATGCCATGATGTGGGCAGTTCTTCAACCACATCTTGAACCAGTTGAAGGACTCGTGAAATAGCTCATCGGGTTGTCGCTAAAAGTTCCTGATATCTTTTCGAGCATTGTTGGTCCTTTAAGGCGTATAAAACTCATCTAGGAATGACTGTTGCATCTCGGGCGAATTAAAGATAGAAGCTGAAGGCAATGAATGGAACCATTGTTGTGCCTTGTGTTCAAGTGTGAATTCGAAGAGTACCAGTTTTACATCATCAGGTGTAAAGCCTTGAACCCCGATAGTGTTGCAACGTGCATCATAGGCGGCTATATACGTATACGGCTCTTCTGTGGCCAGCCCGTGATACTTAGGCAAACTAGAGATGGACTATGCTCTAACCTCAAACGATCGACCATGTAATTGAGGTATGACAACCGGAGATGGTTTGTTAGCAATTGTGGGTTTGAAATGACTTTCGACCTCCCGTACTGGTCCTCGCTTGTATCTTCTCGGAATGCCCTCGGGTTGGTTGACCGGTGGAACCAAGGTTCTCGGGAGTGGCCGTTGCGGAACATGTATCTGTTGCACCAGTATTTGCTGAACCGGTGGTGGCATTGGGATGTTTATCGGTCGTGCATAGCCATATTCCTGATTAGCTGGGTCGGGTGGATAACAATATTGTTGGTACCCAGCTGCTCCCTGAGTTTCTCTTTCAGCAAACCTAAACCCTGTATTATGCCCTTCAAAACTCCTCGTATTCATCACTTGCCTACTACCTTGGTTACCCCCGTAATTCTCATACTCATCATATCCATCCTCAAATTCTCCTAAGCCATCTCCTTGGTCAAACATTGAAGCTTTGAAAGAGAATTGATGTGGTTGAGACGACTGATAATAAAAGGGTTGGTTTGGTATAGGTGATATGGTTGATGAGCTCAAGGGTTGAGTTTGGTTCGGTGGAATAGGGTTCTCATCTTGAACTATTCTCACATACGGTAAGGAGTGTTGAGTGGTAGTTGGTTAGGTGAAGGGTTAAGTGAAGGGTGGTTGTTGAGAAGATGAGGATTGATATGGCAATGGTGGTGGAAGGTTATCCAGATTAGGAAATGGTGGCAATGGAATTGGTGGAATTTGGGTAGCGGTGGTTTGGGTGGATTGTGGTGGTGGTTGAGATGGTATGGTGGTGTTAGGCGATGGTTGTGTAGGAGTTGGTAAAATTTGTGTTTGTGAAGCTGTTTGCTTATCTTGATTTTCTGATGTATCCACTGGTTCGGATGTGGTTGTTGGAGATTGCAAAATTTTGTTCTCTCTATGAATGACTCGGGTTTTTCGAACTGTCTTCTCAATTTCTGGGTCAAATACTAGCGGTGAAGACTTCCCGGACTTCCGAGTATGATGCATGCAGGTCCCAAATCACCTGCACAAGCACAAACAAGAAAAACCTCGCGTAATTCCGAAAAAAACAAAGTAAACACTATTTTTGAGTTTTTAGCTATTTTTCTAAAAATACTTAAAACAAAGCACTTTGCGCACGACTCCCCGACAACGACTCCATTTTGATGATTCTCGCTAGTGTCAATCAAAAACCGAAATAAACTACGTAGATAGAAGAAGTCGGGTATCGAACAAGAGGAGTATTGTGGAAAGTGTTATGGATTAAGCACTGATTAACTAATTGCAGAAAATATAAATTCAATTGGTTTGGTTGTTTTATTAGCTAAAAATTACTAAAAACGGAGTTTGTAAACAGTTGGAAAGAAAGTGATTCCTTCAAGTTTCAAATTCAAGTGGATTCAAGTTATTAGTTTTAACTGAGAAAACCCATAGACATGATTCAGATAGTTAATTAACTGATTGTGATAAACGATGACTAAGTACTTTGATTGATTAACAACGAAAGGTTATCACACGATATCAATTGAAGATTACATAACCAAATTTTTATCGAATATATCCCAATTACTAGAACTCTCGGGAATTGAAAGAATCAAAACTAGGTTTTAAGTAAAATCAATCGTTTACTATCAAGATAAAAAATCCTTACGCACAAAAACATCGAATTCTTAAATTTCTAGTCTCGATTACAAAGAAAAACTCAAAACAATCATCCACTTACAAGAATCCTCCACTCGGAGGAAGCCATGAATGAATTAGCCGCTCTTGTTGGTCACTTGATCATCAAACACTTGAGAAACGGTTGACTTCATGACTTTGATCTTTGATTCGGTAAGAATGATGATGATTGGAGGTGGAAAGCTCCCAAAATCCGCTCCTTTAATCCCCAATTTGTCTCCAAAATGTCTCCCTTCAATTAGGGTTTTAAAACCCTTTTAATAACTTCAAAATACCAATCTGCGCGCTGCTGGCCTGCTACCGCCGTAGCCTACGGTCTGATGGTCGTAGGTTATAGTTGACACCTGCTGTTCAATCTTCACTAGACCGTAACCTATGGTCCCACCGTAGGTTATGGTCGGCAGATTCTTCCAAAAATGTTTTCTTCATAACTTCTTCATTTTAGCTCCATTTTACGCACCGTTTTCGCCCATGTCTTCGTAATTCAGCCCTCTATCATTCCATCTCTTAAGATCTTTAATTCCACTCCATTTGTTATCCTCAAAACACGTCTAATCTTCGTGTTTAACCTACATAACACCATTTTTTCATAGTTATTCAATTTCACACATTTAAACACATAAAAACTCATAAGGCTAATCACTTAAAATGTTAAACACCATTCCAATCCCATTCCATCATAGACCACTCTCTAGAAAGTGATTTCTCAACAACTAAGTTAAGATACTTATCATAGATTGCATATAACTCATTGAGATCTTTAGATGCTCACATTTCATTAGAAAACTTAGTCCATGATAACTTCAAACCCTTAAACATAACATAATGTTACGAATCTTTAAGAAAATGGTTCATTCATTCCAAAGAACTTGGCATTCCCTTTTTCATCACTACTACAAAGTTCAGATTAATGTTGTAGACAATACTTGGTCACATAAAGCTATGTCCTAAAGGTTGCTTGCGTCAATATGATAAATTCAGCATATATAAGCCATCAAACAGATACACAACTTTACAATACTAAAGTCAAGGGGTGTCAAATTGTCGAAGATAATCCAATGCATTAAGACTAACAAACCAATCAGAATCACAATCAACATTCAACAAATGGCTTTTATAATATATAGGGCTCAGGTAACCATCACAACCTTTGAAAATGAGTAACATATACACCAAACAATTTCAAAATTAACTTAGTATGTACCAAAACTTCAATTTTGAAAATAAGGAGGCTTAGATTTCTCATCATAGCCTTTGAAATGCTACCTCATGGCATTCATTGGCACAATCCACAAGTCTCATATCACCCCAAAAACGTTGCAAAACGGTCTCTGGAAACGGATGGTTCTCGCATCCCTAAAATTAGAGATTACAACAACAAGGTAATAATCGTGAACAGAGTTTGCGTAAGATATAAAAACTTCCATTCATCCTAACCTGGTACACTTAGGCTTAGAGTCTGCGAAATAAGGAAACCACGATGGCTGCATGAGATGTTGAAGGTGTTCCCCTACCATCTTTCAACCCTGTCACACCAAGGTGGGATCTTCAGTAATCTTTTCTCATACCTCAAAACTCATCACAGCCCTTTAGCTTGACCTATACCAATTGTCAAAGCATTTGTTTATAATATAAAATAAAATATTGTGCATGAATATTTATATATCCAGAAAAAACAACTTGTCTACTCTATGGCCTCCACATATTGGTCAATATAGTAACCAACTTTCTTTCATGATACTTTTGTTAAGAGGTGTGACTCTACACCTAGAGCATCATGAACTCTAGAATTATATCCTGAACCCTTGCCATATCCTGATGCTGACAATCCATTATATAGTCTATTTATATGTAATCAAAAGGAGATAATATAGTATTACATGACAGAAATGATGGAGTCATGAAAATTTTGAAATAAATTCAAATTTTAACCAATAAATATATAGATATTTTTATCTGCAATCAAAAAGAAAAAAAATATAGCATCTTATAATAGAAATAATCAGTGTGTTTAGAACTTTAAAGATCAAAAGAGCCATATAAGAGCTTTTAAATTTACTCTAGAAAGATATTCACTTTCTGCCCAAAAACTTTCAAAGTTAGGGGATTTTACCCTTATTCACGTATTTAGAAAAATAAGGGTTCATACAGGTCCAAATCCATCCCAAATCTACATAACATTTTAGTAATGTTCTCATAACACAAAAGCTTACAACACATCTTCAAAAGAATAAGGAAACGAAAACAATAACCCTTAAAAACCCTAAAATCGGCAGGTTATATTACAAAGACAAACAAATTGAAAAATAAAGAAAAAAATATGAAGCATACTTGTGTAGATCTGAACGCTTAGAGACAACATCGATTGAAGGGAGTAATCCTTAACCTAAAAAACATTCACAAAAATGGGATGAACGAAGATAAAACAAATAGACATACTCGTAAAAGCATCATCCAAAGTATCCTAATCGAGTGAACGGAGAGCGGTGGAGACCGGAGATTGGAGGGGAGGGGAGAGATGGAGAAACTTCTTCAATGGAGAGAGAACTAGAGAAGGAAGATTAAGAAACCCTATCTTCAATGGAATTTTGTGTTTGTAAATGGGTTAAAAGGTTTAAATACCCTAGAACAAAAAAGAACCCGAACATGTAAAACGGGTCCGCATGACCCATGCACCAAAGGGAATTGTGTTTTAAGCGGGAAAAACAAAAAATGAGGCTCTAGATGGAGGACATGTGTCCCCTAAGTATAAACTTTATTAGGTAGGATAGATCTACTTGCTTAGTAGTAAGAGCATCTCTATTTCAGAGGCTCCATGTCATAGTTGCTAGGAATTGGCTCATGGATCACAACCCCTCTACATATTTTACTCTCATCTCTTCTTGTCACAAGAATGGTAGATGTTCTTCATGGTTTGTCATAAAAACTACTGTGATTTCCTCATGCTATACAACGGGTACTCTGTCAGTATCGGTTCAGTTTATTTATGATGTTGGCATCAGCTATAGTAACCGAAAGAGAACCCAAAAAATAAGGTCATGATATGTTTGAAATAGTATCAAAACATGGATCAGAAATGATAAAAACGAATACGGGTACACATTTTTGATAATATGGTATGACAATGGTACTGAAGTTGTTCGTTCAGAATTGGTTTGATTCGTCACGATACCGGTACAGTAGCAACACTCGTATAGATTACAATACCAGTTGAATACTTTATTTTAAATACAAATTATACCGGAATATAAATGTCATTGTGTATTGTTTTCTTAAGCTAGTAAATGCATCTTATTAGAGAAAATTAAATTATATATATTTAAAAGGTTTTTATTATTTTCAATATAAAGGGTGATGTTGAAACTAAAAAGAAAAATGATGTGACGTTGTGAATAGTGTGTACCATCGACCTTCTTGATAAATATATTATATAATACGGACTACTACTTGTGTTAGTGTACTCTTTTCCGCATAATCATCCATAGATGCTCAAACCCCTCTATTAGAGGTGCTCTAAGATGTTTAATTATCATAGGAAGTTATTATAAAGTTTATGAAATTCTTGATGTGGTTAATTTCTAATTATATTGTGTTTTTATGTCATTATGAACGAAAATCATTAACTTCACAGAAATCACATAAGAAGAAACTTTTATCAATAAATCCAACATTAGATGCATACATCATAGTACACATATTCGGGTTGGAACTTGTAAGTTAGTCATTTACCACCTGGATGGTTCTTGATTTCTTGTATAAAAGCCACAAATCTTTTGAAACGTCACAATCCATTCTTTTCTTTTACCGAATACATAAACGATGGATAATCCAACAAGATATTGGACGTATAGAAAGATTTTAACCTCCACAAGATTTACTATTTAAATTACACTAGTTGGTTTTTCCACCGGGTGTTGCAGCGTGGATCAGCATGTACAAAATGTATGACGGTAACAACAAGCAGATAACACATATTAATACTTAGATAAAACAAATGGCACAACAATAGTGTTAGGATTTGAGTTTGATATTGATATTGTTGTGAATATTTAAGATGAAATCAATGGAAGTGAGTAAACATGTATGAATAGTGCGGCGAAAATAGTAAACTTTGTATTCCAACAATAGGAAGATTGCTTTCACTAACATGCTTTTATAAATCAATTGTTTATGTGCATGAAAGATTACAAACTCCCCCTCAGCCTAAGATCACTCTGATTTGCTCGTACACAAAATGTCAAGATGAAGTGATAGTGATAAATAAAACAGTACACGCACTGTTCTATTTATAGTACAGAGCAAACCTCTGAGCATCTTATGCTGATTGACATTGAAACTGACATGTAACCAACTAAAATAAACTCTAACATCTGCTAAGCTAAACACTGCTATAAACTATACAATACAAAGTCTGATAGAAAACACTGATGAGACATCCTCTGTTGGGCTTCAGCAGAGCTTTACCTTGGAAGACCTTTAGCTCTAGTCTTCAGTAGAGCTTTCCCTTGGTAGACCTTTGGCTTTAATCTTCAACAGAGGTTTGCCTTGGTAGACCTTTGGCTTTAGTCTTCAACACAGCTTTGCCTTGGCAGACCTTTAACTTTAGTCTTCATCAGAGCTTTGCTAGGGAAAACCTTTGACCTTTGTCTTCAACAGAGCTTGGCTTCAGTAGATCGTTTTATTATTATTAAGGATCAGACCTTGTAGAATATTTTGGCTTTCTATCATCTGTTCTTTTATAAGGTTCAGTTTCCAATAATCTCCCCTAGAACAGATGATGCCAAAACTAAAACTTTATTCCTGATCTTTATTCCTCATTAATGATTCCCTTATTTGTCTTTTGAATTGAAGTTCAAAGTCCAGGGAGATCATGTCTTCAATATCCCTTTCAAGCTCAAGATTCATTAGATCTTGGAGGTCAGCTGCATCCAGACCATATGCATCCTCCATTCTTATCTTGTCAGCTCTATCATCTGACCTGAGCAAAGTCAATTCATGGGTACCTGCGGATGACTTTCATTTTAGAATTTTTGAGTCAGATGGTTTTCTTGGGAGAAGAGTTATTTGTGATGAGTTTGGTGAAGTGGGTCTATTAACAAGTCTTGATATAGATTCCCTGAGCTTATCACTTGCAGCATCATATGATAAAGAAGTTGACATTTAATTCCCTCTTTTCTTTGTTCTTCATATCTCTGTTTGATCTTCTTCTTCCATCTGCTTTTGCCTTTTTACTTGGTTTAAGGCAATTGTGGGTAAGACAGAGGTTGAAGATGGTCTTTTAGAGGCATAGGTCTGTTGAGGGGTAGTGGTTGTTGGTGAGTAGTCTGGTTTTCTTGGGACAGAAGGATCTTTCTTTCTAAGCTCTTTCGGCCTTCTATAGGTATCAACAACTTTTGCCTCAGACCACCTTGCAATTTGCGTTGTTGTTCCATATTGTGCAGCAACAAGCTCAGCCTTCATCCTTTTGATTTTCACGGCATGGTCTTCTTTTTCAAGTCTAGTCTTTTTCCAAATAGGTGGAGTAGGCTTTATCAAAGGGTCTTTGAGCATGGCTTGTATTCTGTCAATTTCTTCTTTGAGCTCATTTGTAGACCAGTCTTTGAATTGAGCTCTTGTTACTTTGTAAGGCTTGTGCTTCATTATATGATCAAGGTAGTCTTGCTTCAAATCAGGATCATCATTGGTAGGCTTTTCTGACATGGACTTAATCAAATCCTTAGCAAAATCTTCAATGTTTCTCACTTTGCTCAATTGAAATTGCATGGATCTTTGTAAGCCATGTCATCCTTACCTTTTGACAGCTCCTTTGCAATGCTCTCAGCTTGTCTAGCCTCCAGCATCAGATATTCATCCAGATTTCTAGGCTTTCGATACCCATGAAGAGATGGAAATTCCTCTTTGTTTTGGATCCTCTATCTTATAGAAAGATTCTACTTCACCTTTCACAGCATAAAGTTCCAAAGGGTATAAGGCACCCATTGGAAGAAATGATGATGATAGGTGCATGGGTAGAAATGAAGTTTCAGAATATGACAATGATGAGGATGGTTGTGAAATAGGCTTGATGATAAAGGGAAGGGTGATTGAATATCTTCATCATCATCACCAATAACAAAAGTTTTTCTTTTGCGTTGGAACTTGACTTTGGGTGATGGTAGATCTTCAGGAATTCTTGGTGGTGTGGATAATGTTTGAGTTAAAGTGGGAAATGTGAGTAAAGAAGAGGTTTAGGAAACATCTGTTGGAACATCTGTTGTTCCAGCATCTGCTGTACAACATCTTGGTTGTTTTGTGGTGTTTGGAAGAGGATACAACAAGATTAGCCTCAACAGTGGTTTTAGAAATGCTGACGGTTGTTATCTAACTTTTCTTGCGGACTTTCTTTTTCTTGAAGTACCAACATCTTCTTTTTCCATCTATTTGCCTTTTTCTTCTTCAATCAGCATTGAGTCTTTAGCTTCCAATGTATCTTGTGTCATTTTGCTTATCATCAGCAATCTTTTCAGCTTCTTTATTTAGGGTCTCATCAATCCCTTTTCCCAAAGTTGCATCAGATGTTGAAGCAATGGTTTCTATAGTTTCTTTTTTGTTGTTGAACCTTTGGTTTAGCAACTAAATCAGGCTTCAACTTCTCAGTGAGTCTTTCTCCCCCTTTGGCATCATCCTTTTTTTTCTTCAACAAGAATTGTAATCGGGGCAGAGCCAGCTGTCTTTAGTAATGGTCTTTGATGGCTTTAATGTCTGCTGAGTATCTTTGTATCTAGCCTCAACCATGTTTCTGATCAGCTTCATATGTGTTTCATGTTGAATGTCTGCTAAGTTCCTTTGAGCTAGGATTATAGTTGCACAATTCTCCATAGTTCATCAGCACTTTATGGTTGTGATGGTTGATTTTGGGAGTTTTGTAGGACTTGCTTCATCATGGTTTTGAGGACATCAATTCATGATTCCATAGAAGACATCCTCTCCGTCAATTCTTGGCATTTTAATTTTTCACCTAAGTTAATAGGATCATCTAAATTCCTATCAGAGGTAGTTGTATTTGGATCATCAACATGAGGAACCTCAATGTTTTCAGAACCAAATTCCCCTTTGTCTTTGTACTTGGGACTTCCAACTGGGACAGAGGTTACTACTGTAGCCTCAGTAGTTGTTGCCTTCAAGGAAGTCTTACTAATGTAACCACGTCCAACTGAAACACTGTTGTGTCATCAGTTGTAGTGGCTGCTTCACTTGAAATACGACCAAGAGTTACTTGTAACTCAAGGGGTATAGTCCCCTCAATTGATTGTGGGCTAGCATATAGAGTTTTCTTAGACTCAGTCAAATGTAGAAATTGATTCTCTTTAATGGGTGAGTGAGAGGGACTGATGTTTGTCTGAGTTTCTCTATTGCATCAAGCATAGGTATAAATGTGGGTGGTATTGGAGAAGTGGGTTGTGGTGTTGAAAGAGACATTGCCCTGGGAGAGGGCCTGTGGAAGATTGATTCAAGTGAATGAGCTTCATAATGTGGTGTCCCTGTGGATACAACTTGTTCCTTTTGTGAGGAATCAAGAGGTGTTTAGCTAGGTAGAGATCTTTGTTCCAACTACTGTGAGGAAGTAGCAGCAATGGTTTCAAGTGACTTTTGTGTTGTCACAGGTATATTCTCTGGGATCTCATCTTCCAGAGTTACCTTTTTTGTTTTCTTTTTGGGGGACTTTTTGGATTTGGAAGGTTTTCTTTTGGTAGACTCTAGTGGGGGTTACACATCACTGGTTATAGTGCCATGTTCACCAGGAGTAGTAGGCTCAGCAACAGAGGTTTGAGCAGTGGATGTGTTAGTATCTAAAATTGGCTAATTCCCATTTGCTTGTGTTTTCAAAACCATTGTCTTTTGGTTTGAGAGTCTTGTAAAAGTTTCATGCTTAAGGCTGCCAATTTCACAAATGACACCTTGTTGAAAATCGGTTTCAGAAACTTGTTTTTGAAGATAAAAACTCAATAGCCTAGGGTGTATAACAATACCTGGGAAAAATTAAACTTAGATTTTTCAAAAAGCATATCCCAGAGATACTGAATATTTAAAGGTATCTCATTAAATGCAGTTGTCTTGGCTGACAAACATAACAATAAAGTAAGGAAAAAGAATTTCATGTCAGCAGGAAATTCAGGTTTATAGATGGTAATACCTGCCATTTGACCTTCATAACCATGCTCAATGAATTCATCGTGTAAATCCTTCTTTGAGAAGGAAGTGGGGTCATTTAGGTCATTTAGACCAAATGTGGTGGAGATTGTGGATGGTGAGGTCTGGACAAGGGACTTCCCAATCTTTGACGTAATAGCAAATGGCCTTTATTCTGGATCTCAACCTTAGAATTTGCCCAAAATTGTCTAAGTGTCCACATAGATTAGGAGCCTTTGCTAGTAAAATATCCTTGTATGATGATGTTTGTAGAACATCCATCGTTGCATGATATGCAGCATTATTATCGGTTTTCTCAAAGATAGGAAGGTAGTTGTGGGGAGTTTTGATGATAAGATTCATGATTGAAGAGTGAGTATTGAGGATTTGGAAGAAGATGGGAGTAATGGAAACCGTTTTGGAGAATTTTTGAATTCGAGACGGCAAGTAGAACTCTGTTTGGATAAAACAGGGTTTAGAAAGTGAAAAGTGAATGCTGACGTGGCAACGGTTTTCAAAAGATCTGATGGCTATCATCCGTCCACGTGGTAACCTCTGTTAGTAATGGAAGACAGTTTTTCGGGAAACCTCTTCTGGATACCAGCAGTGGTTCTAAATAGTGGAATGAACAATGGTGATTTACACTATCAGAGGATAGATTATTAGTGGATTAGGAAAAACAATGACTTCACCAACAGTGGATGTAGAACAGAGGATGCACTTTTAGCAACGGATAGATTTTCAAGCCAAGCAGAGGTTTTGAGAGACAGTGGTTAGGAGCAGACTTTAGAGATTTATTGAAAATTTTCAATTATAGCTATTTTTAAGGATGCATTTTTTACTTTCTGAAAACATTTTGATGCTATTTACACATGGAAAACAAAATTTTGTTTTTATTCCATGTTTAGCATACCAATCCTAAGATCAAACTATCAAAGGTAGATGTATCTATTGATTTGGATTAGAACATCTGCCACTTGATCTTTACTGGGAATATGATGTAGAGAAATTAAAATTTTTTCATAGCAATCTCTCACAAAGTGATGTCTGATGTCAATGTGCTTTGTGATTGAATGGGAGACTGGATTTTTTTATAATGTTTTCAACTGCTTGACTGTCCAACATGAGAGGAGTCTTCAAAGTAGTTACACCAAAATCCAGCAATTAATTTTGAAGCCATGGGAGTTGAGCAATGCAGCTTGCAGCAGCAATATACTTAGCCTCTACTATGGATGTTGATACTACAGCTTGCATTTTGCTCTTCCAAGACACTAAGCAATTGCCTAGGAATTGACAGCCTCCTGATGTTGACTTCCCTGTGGTGTGGCATCCAGCAAAATCACTATCTTAATAACATGAAAGCTCAATATTTCCATTAGCTGGATACTAGTTACCAAGTGTGGGAGCACCTTCTATGTATCTGAATATCCTTTTTACAACAATGAGATTGGACTTCCTAGGTGCTGACTGGGATCTGGCACAAACACATGTTGTAAACATGATGTCTAGCCTTGATGCAGTTAGGTACAATAAAGAACCTATCATGCTTCTATATAAAGTTTGATCAACCAAGTCATCTTTGTCATCAACAGTGATAAGCTTTGTAGTTGCCATGGGTGTGCTACATTGTTTGCAATCATTCATATCAAATTTTGTAAGTAGTTCTTTGACATGCTTCCTTTGATGAATGAATGTACCATTTTTCATTTGCTTTACTTGAAGACCAAGAAAGCATTAGAGCTCACTCATAGCACTCATTTCAAACTCTTTTTCCATGAGTTGTCTGAACTCCTCACACATGGCAGTGCATGTGGATCCAAAAATTATGTCATCCACATAATTTGGACGAGCATCAAATCTTTTCCTCTCCACTTTAAAAACAATGTGTTATCAATTTACCTCTTGTAAAACCTATAGATAAGAGAAAAGTGGAGAGAGTTTCATACCAGGCTCTTGGTGCTTGTTTCAAGCCATACAAAGCTTTATTAAGCTTGTAGACATGATCAAGATAAAATGCATCTTCAAAGCCAGGAGGTTGACAAACATATACCTCTTCTTTGATCTTACCATACAAGAATGCACTTTTGATATCCATTTGAAACACCTTGATATTGTGGTTGGCAGCAAAGGCTAAGAACAATCGGATGGCTTCTAATCTTGCTACAGGAGCAAAGGTTTCATCATAGTCAATGCCTTCTTCTTATCTGTAACCTTGAACCACAAGCCTAGCTTTATTCTTGACAACTATACCCTTTTTATCAGTTTTGTTTTTGAAGACCCATTTTGTGCCGATTAGACTTACATCCTTTGGCAAGGGTACAAGTTCTCGTACTTGTTGTCTTTTAAACTGAAGGAGCTATTCTTGCATGGCTTCTACCCAACTGTTGTCTTTTAGTGCCTCTTAGTACTTGACAGGTTGTGTGAGAGATAGGAAACCAGCAAAAAGACAAATGTTTTGGGATTGACTTCTAGTGAGCACCCCTTCATTGATGTTGCCAATGATTTGATCAGATGGATGACTTTTCAGGTCAATTAGATCTCCCTTATATGGAATAATGGCATTTTGAGGTGAATGCTGCAGATGGGAATCATCTAAGCTAACATCTTTTGGCAATTTTGAAGAGCCAACATCTGTTTGAAATTGAGTTGGAGGTATGGAAACATGTTGAATTTTATCCATAGAGGTTGGACTTTTGTCAACAGAGGTTAAATTTGATGAGCTGGCTGAGGAGTGAGGATCAGCAGTGGCAGAGTTTTCACAGTTGTTTGTAACATATGTTTTTCTTATTGTGGAAGTGACTTTATATTGTGGCATCACAATGTCATATCCATAGTCTTGTCATGAAAATTGTGGTGTACCTGTAGGGTTAGTCTTGACAGACACATCATCAAATGTAAATTTATCTAGATCAAACAATTATGTAGGGTTTGCTGGGATTTTTAATCAAGAAAGTTGATTGAACTTTACATTTAAGGTTTCTTCCACACACCTAGTCCTTAAATTAAAGACTCTATAGGCTTTAGCAGTGGTTGAGTATCCAAGAAAATAACCACAATCTACTTCGGCTGCAAATTTTGAAATTGAATCTCTTAAGTTCAAAATAAAACATGAGCAACCAAAGATTTTAAAGTATGAGATCAGTGGTTTGATCTTATACAAACTTTCTTAAGCAGTTCTTTAATGCCTGGGGTTTATCAAGATTCTGTTTTACACATAGCACGTAGTGTTTACAGCCTCTACCCAAAAGGTTAAGGGTAAACCTGAGTCTACAAGCATTGTTCTGGCCGCTTCAATCAAAAATTTGTTTTTTTCAACCACCGCATTTTGTTCTGGTGTTCTTGGAATGTTGTACTGCCTTACAATTCCTTTTGACACACAGAAATCATCCAACTCTTTATTTCTGAACTCTGTGCCATTGTCACTCCTGAAGACTTTTACTGGCAGGTCAAATTGCTTTTTAACTTGTTTCACAAATCCCTGCAAGATGCCTGCAGTCTCATCCTTGGAGTGCAAAAAGTAAGTCCCAGTAAATCTAGAAAAATCATCAACAATAACATGGCAATACCTTTTTTTGTTTAAGGCTCATGATTTTTGCAGGGCCAAACAAGTCCATATGCAATAATTGTAAGCATTGACTTATTTTGGACTCACCAATGGGCTTGTATGAACTTTTATGTTGTTTGCCTTTTAAACAAGAAAGACATTGTTCATCTCTTGTGAAAATTTTTTATGGTAGAGCTCTTACAAGGCCTTGTTTAGAGAGTGTGGTGATAGCTGTCAGATTTGTGTGGCCAAGTCTCCGGTACCATAGTTCGGTCTCTTTGTTAGAGGCAGCTGAGAACAGGCATGCATCAGTCATTGGATTATCCTTCAACATATCAACCACATACACATTGCCACTCCTATGAGCAACAAGTTGTGCTTTTCTCTTAGCTATGATTTGATCAATCTTTTTAACCACTTCTGGCCCAACAATCTGACAAGTTTTCTTAGTGAAGAATGACCCATAGCCTTTGTCACTCATTTATGAAACACTAAGAAGATTAAATTTCAGATTGTCAATAAGATTGGCATTTTCAAATTTGAGTTTCCCAGCCTCAACAGTTCCTGACCCAAACACCTTCCCTTTTGAATTAATACCAAAGGATATATCACCCCCTCCGTGATCCATGAAGTCTTTGAGAAGGGCTCTATATCCGGTCATGTGCCTGGAGCCTTCACTATCTACATACCATAAACTATCAAGGCAAGTAGAAGTTCCCTGCACAGTGGTAATTAATTAGCTTAGGTGGGTTTCCAAAGCCAAAATGGCTTTAGAAAGGGTCACAGACATGTCAGTCTCACATTTAGAAGAATGGTCAGTGGTTTGAACAGATCTTTGTAACATCTGTTGAGACTCTTCTCCTATCAGATGATAGGAACCATGAGGATGCCTATTTACTCTTGGTTTTGAGAGACTTTTGTAAGAGGTACCTTTTGATACATTGGTTGGCCAAATCCTCTTGGGTACTTGTTGGCAGGTGGTACATTTGTTACCTACACCTCTCTGGAAGTAGAGGTTTTGTCCAGAGCTTTAGTAACAGATGTTTCAACATGCACAAAGTTCTGTTTAGACTTTCCTTTTGAAGTGCTAGTCTTTGAACTCTCAAGTGTTTTGGATTTATACTCATTCTTTTTCACATCAAAGTTTCTGAGATAAACACACTCTTGATTTTTTTGATTTGTTTTATTACATATTGTGCAGTTTGGAGAATCAATGATCACACTTGTTTTGTTATTTGTTGGTGCATATTTGTGAGAACAGCTTAGATTTGGTCTTTGGATATCTTGTAATTAGTAAAACGAAAAACAGTTAGCAGGTTTAGTATTATAGTAGTTGATTAGAAGTGGTTGGGCTAAACCAGACCCACATAATAGGGAGTGGTAGGAGAATTGGGCCTAGACCAATTTGCAGCCCATGTGGTTAAAACCTAGCCCAGTTGCACACATGTCTCTATATAAAGAAAGTTTTGCATTAGGGTTATGGTTGCTTAGTTAGTCACTTCAGAGAGAGTTGAGAGAGAATTCGTAGAGAGATTAGCTTGAACGAATTTGTGTGATCTAGATTGATTGTAATCGTTGTGATAGATAATCAATAAAGATCGGGTTTATTGTGATTGTTGTTCCTACTTGTATTTTTGTGATAATCTGATCTAGAGGATTCCGCACTCTAGATTGGATAGACGATTCTGTGAAGATCCATACGGATTAGGGGACCTACAATTGGTATATGAGCATTAGGCTCTTGTTTTGCTCGATTCGGAATCGTTACTGCAGAAAAATTTGGGTTTTGGGACGTTTTGACAGCTGTTCTAGGGTTTATGCTGCTGTTTTGGATAAACATCAAGGATTTCAGATAGAAGACTTGCACCTCGGATCATAAGTGAAGCATCTCAGATCAGAAAATTTGCATCTCGGATTAGAAAACTTGCATTTCGGATCAGAACAATGCATCTCGGATCATTAGTGTTGATCTCGGATTGCATCTCGGATCAAAACAAGTGTATTTTGGATAAATTGAGAAGCATCTCAGATAAACTAGGATGCATCTCGGATCATAATAGTGCATCTCGGATTTTTGGTATTGATTTCGGATCATCTCGAATACCATCTCAGATCACTGTTCCGAATTACCATCTCGGATTGGCATCTCGAGTCACGGTTCCGAATTTCCATCTCGGATTGTTAATCCGTGTTTACTGTTTCGAATTCGGTACTATTCCAAGTAGAACTCGAAAAGGTGTAAAGTTAACCAGCTGACGTAATCGGAGAAAAACATTTTCGGACACAGAATTTGATCCGTAAACAATTTTGACAAACCGACTGCACGGTTAGACTCGTGTGATTTTTAGGACAAAAAAAGCACGAAAATTCCTAAAAAAGGTCTCAGGCATTATACATCATTGGATTCGTATTGTCGAGACAACGATACAATTTGGTAATCACGCTTTTCGGACAAATTATTAAACGTGTTTAGCGAGCCGATTCGGTAAAAATGTCGAATATGTCAAACTTGAACGAATTGTTGAGAATGGAGTATGAGGATGGATTTCAGTCGTTCATAGAATATCAGGACACACAGATGTGGACTTGTATTCAAGATGGGTACGTAAACCCAACTCATGACTTTGAAGGTAGACAACGTGTCACTGCCTATTAAACATGTCAGAGGCTGATAAGAGAATGTATGAGTCTGAGAAGAAGGCTTAGCTGCAATAAAGATGTCGTTACCTGATGGCATCAAACATACATTCAAGCGTTACACTACTTCGAAGGAGATGTGGGATGCTCTAGAGAAGAGGTATGAGGACAATCTAATGTGAAAAAAAACAAAGTTGACTTGCTGAAGAAGCAATTTGATGTCTTTAAAGGCATGAGAAATGAGTCCCTTGAAGATTTCATCACGAGATAGTATCATCTAATGTCAGAAATGGACAATTATGACATAGAGGGATACTCAAATGTTGAGATAAACGATAAGTTGCTAGATGCTTTACCTGCCAAATGAGATATTTATACTCTTATGATAAAGGGTGAAACTGATTATGAAGATAAAGATTTGGAAGAGGTTGTTGGGAAACTAAGAGCTTATGAGCTCAACATGAAGAAGAAGAACAAGGAAACTGGATATGATCAGGTTCAAGATCCGGGAATTTATAAAGGGATTCCATCTTCATCTTCCAAAAATGCTTCAAGTGATTCAGCAACTACGTTTATCTCATGTGAAAATGAGCAGATTGTGACAAATGCTGATGGTGATGTATATTTTGTAGCTGCTTCAGGAGGATCGTCAGGGACAAAGAGACAACAAGCTAGCAATAATAACAATAGTACAAGGTCTATGCCTCTGAGTGTTAAGGCTGCTGAAAATCATCTGGCCTTGCTTGCTTCATTCGTTGCTTCATATGAGAACTACATTCAGGGAAGAATATCTGATCCTACTACTTTTGGTGAAGATTATGATCAGATTGACCCTGATGACCTAGAGGAGATGGATTTAAAATGGTGGATGGCCATGATCTCTAGAAGAGTGAAGAGGTTCATGAATAGGACGGGAAGAAAGTGTCATGGAAAGAATGTAAGTTTTGACAAGTCTAAAGTGAGGTGTTACAATTGTCAAAGTACGGACATTTTGCTAGAGAATGTCAAAGACCTAAGACTGAATCTCGTTTTAACTCATCATTTCCAGATTCTCCTGGTCATGGATCAAGCAACAGGGATGCACCAACTAACACTGGTTCAATAGCCTTGATATCTACTGCTAGAGAAGGTTCTTATGATTGGAGTGCTCATCTAGAAGGCGATGACAATGCCACACAGGCGTTCATGGCTAAGATAGCCCCAGTTCATGATGCAGAAGTAAAGGGTGATGCTGAGGTAGAGCAAGAGACTGTAGCTGAAAAAGTTGATGATGATCAGATGACCGAAAACATGAAATCTGATGTAGAACAGAATGTTGCGGATAAGAAGATGGCTGCAGATTTTGTTGCTTTCATGGCTGATCTAAGCAAATCAACATGAGAGGTACATTCTAACTCTGGTAGTTATGTTTGCTTAAAATGTCGTGAACTACAAAGTGAAGTTGACAAGTTAACAAAAGGCCAAAGCTTAGTAAATGAGCTGTCTAGCGTAAAAGAGTCAATTTTTTTTTGTAAAAAGAAATGAGTCATTATATTCGAATAAAATTAAATTTGATGAAATAAATATTTTAACCTGTAAACTAAATGAAAAACATTAAATTATTGACTTAGCTCATGAACGATGAGTGAGAAAACAAAATAGATTTCTAAAAAATGCAAAGAGTTGTCAGAAGCACAACTGATAATTTGTGAACTTGAAAAGAAATTGAATCAATTCAGAGATTCATCTTTGTTATGGAACACATGATGAATGGCTTGAAGAAAAGTAATGACAAGACAAGTGTGGGCTTCAAAGGTTTCAATGAAATTCCACCACCTCTTGGTCATGATATTCTTTCTTGCCAGACAAAGAAGAGCTAACAAATTGTGTGTCAACTACACCTAGTAGTTCCACATCAGGGAATGTTGATGTGTCTGAGCATGCCAAGAAGGATAATAACAGGTAAGTGGTTTTGAAAACAAAGAATGCACATCCTAAGAATAAGAAACAATTTTTGTTAAAAAAGTTGATTTTGTTAAAGGGAGTGATATGAAAGAAGAGACCATTGTTATTGAAAGAGAGTCAAATGTGCAGTTTGCTAAAAATAAAAACATAGAAAAATCAGAAATTGAGCAAACTAAACAACATCCTTCAAGGGCATCATCATCATCATCATCATCGTCATCATCGTCACTTGATGGATCTAAACTAGAGACTTCAATTAAGAAGTCATCGGCTAGAAGATCGTGCTTCAAATGTCACACTAAGGGACATGTAGCTAGCTGTTGTCTTAACAAAAAGAATGAAGCACAAGTGACTGAGAGAAAGAGAGAAAAATCACCAGAAAAGATTGGTGATGGTGAGCAGTAAGTTTCTAACTCGCCAAAGACATCTGCTATCAAGCGACATAGTGTTGCTGTTGGTGTAGATAAGGCTGAAAAAGGAACTCAACAAGTTCCTTATTTTAAAGAAATCAACAAAGGTTTCAGCCTAAATCTACATCAGGCAGATTTGTGAGACCTAGAAGTAGTTTACCAAGAATGAATAACTTTATTGGTCATTCAAGTAATTTCAGAAGGCAAGGTCAATATCAAACTCGATATCAGAATGTTGGTAGTCGAATTTTTTATAACAATGGCTTTAGAAATTATCATAATCGAAATTCAAGGAATCAAAACCAAAATTCCAAAGGTCACAGAGTCCAAACATGTATAGGAAACCTCAGGACCAGAGACCGAATGGAAATCAAAAACCATTTCATCAACAGGTCTGAGATCCAAGACTTCAGTTAGGAGTGATGGATATTGGATGGATTTTCCGGTGGTTGATGAATCTGGAAGACACAAGACCATTAAGGCTTGGGTCCCCCAATCTAACTATTTTTTGTTGGGTTGTGCAGGAGCTGCTAAGGAGGATTATAAACTTGTGGTATGCTGATAGTGGCTGCTCCAGGCACAAGACGGGGGATGCGAGGTTGTTGACTGAGTTTGAAAACATAGATGGAGGTTACGTGAATTTCGCAGGTGCTAAAGGAGGGCACATTACAAGTCGAGGAAAAGTGACAAATGGGAAGATCACATTGGACAAAGTGAACTATGTCGAGTAGCTTAAACACAATCTGATGAGCGTTTAACAAGTCTGCAACAAGGGTCACTCGGTCCACTTTACTAAGTCTGAAGCTTTGGTGTTGATACCGGGTTTGGTGATACCGGATAATTGGATAGTAATGAGAGCGCCAAGGAGAAACGACACTTATGTCATGGACATGGGTGCTGAGGTTCTTCCTCTGTGGTGGCGTGTTTATTGTCAAAAGCCTCTGAGGCTAAGTCAATGTTGTGGCACAGACGCATGGCCCACATCCACTACCAAAAAATGAATTATATTATTAAAAACGGTTTAGTGAAAGGGGTGCCAGTGCAGAGGTTTCACGTGGAAGATAAATGTCTTCCATGTCAAAAGGGAAAACAACATAAGAAACCTCACAAGTCCAAAACAGTAAATTCCATAGATGCCCCTTATGAATTACTTCATATGGATCTATTCGGTCCAGTGAACGTAAGGAGCATAGGTGGAAAGTACTATTGTTTAGTTGTCACAGATGATTACTCACGGTATTCATGGGTTTCTTTTTAGGTACAAAAGATGAGACAACGGAGATGCTGATATATCTTTTTACAAAATTGGAAAATGTCCATGCTACACGGATCAAGAGGATTAGGAGTGATAATGTCACGGAGTTAAAGAATCAGATTCTGGATCTCGATTGTCTTCGCAAGGGAATTGAACATCAATATTCTGCTCCTTATACACCTCAATAGAATGGAGTCTTTGAGAGGAAAAACAGGACGTTGATTGAAGCTGCTAGGACTATGCTTTCTGATTTAAAGCTTCCAGTTCTTTTCTGGGGAGAAGCTATGAACACAGCTTGTTATGTCCTAAACAAAGTTTTGATGGTTAAACGTGTGACAACTGGAAATAACTGGTAGTTCTGTACATGTAATCACTAATTTCATATCATAATCTCATGCATGATTACGTAATTTTAATTCAAAACTGAGACGTATGTTATTAGGGCAAGTAAATCTGATCATAACATATAATGGTTTCCGATACAACGAGAAACAGACCAAAACAATGCCCTAAAAGTGTTGGTAGAAAGTGTTGGACGCACTAATTGCGGTGACACCAACCGTGTCGGAAAACCCACTGAAACGAATCAGAACAAGGAATAACGGCATGTCAATGTCATACCTGAGTCCATATACAAATGAAAACACATATTTGTGAACAACTATTACAATAATACATAACTTTCTGGTATAACGCCTAAATTGCAAAATTGTCCGTTTCGACCAAAAAGGCGACAACTGGCGATTTGTTCGCAAGACTAATTCGGAGGATTTCGGATGTCGAGATAAGAATAAAACAATGCTAAACACCCTAAAATAATGTGAGAATAGCAAAAATGCGCAAAACACATCGTTTCCGGTCATTCGTCAAACACTGCCAATTCGACCGGAAAGCGGCCGATCGTCGAAACGACGAATAATTTAGTGGCTGATAGCCTCATCCGAGCGTCTAGTGAACTAGTTAAGCATTATTTGGAACTCAGAATCCATTCATCTAACATGAGGTCACGGAAACACAACTTTCGGAAAAGTTCGACGGCGGATCATAAAAGTGCCGATATCGATCGAATGGTCGAACGGAAGATATCGGCAACCCTAATTCATCGTGTATTCGTCTAGCGAACTAGTCATGAATATTTTTGGATCGGAAATGCACTAATTTGACACCATATTAGTTGTGGTAATCGAAAACCAACGCTTCCGGTAATAAATATCTAGTCTTTTTATTAGCGAACACTTCGACGATGAACGATCTAGCGACATATCCGTCATCCAAAACTTATTTTGGAAGTCATATGGATTAAATGCCATATAATTACACCCTAAATACAAGTCTTATGCTTAAGATGCTAGAAGATTAACCCTAATCACCCCCCCCCCATATACACAGCTACAAAGTAGGTCCCACCCACTTGATTTTGTTGAAAAATGGTGATCTTAAGCATGGTGTTAAAGATATTGATGTAACATGGAAGATGTGAGTAATTATATATGTTGAATCTCATGATTCTTACCATTCATTCACCAACAATTCACAACATTTTCCTTTCTTTTCCCCCTTGCTCACGGAAACAACAACCCCACCATACACCACCATTGTGCCACCCTTAAACACCACTTTATACGCCCTTTGAAGCTTAATCAAGACCTCTAAGGAAGCTTGCATGGATGGAGCTCATTAGGGCCTTCTAAGGAGCTTACTTTTCTTATAAATCTTCAAGAAGCTTGTGCATCCATTGTGAGCTAATCTCCTCCATAATCTAACTTATTTTTATACTTAGATTATTAGTGTACGAGTTAATCATCTTGAAAATCAAGAAAAGATAAGTTAAAAACCCTAAAACACAACATAAGAATAACACTAAATATTGTATATTTTGTGATGATTATATGCTTATACGATGGTTAGATTGTATATTGAAGTTGTTTATGTTGATATTATGATATAAAAGTAAGATGATCTTGTGTGATTTGGTATAAAAATAAGGATTTAAACATGATAAGGTTTAATCTAAACAAGATCATCACTTCCATCATCCATGTAAAATACTACAACTTAAAAATAATTTTTATACATAAGAATAATTTTTGTAAGAAGTAAACATATGTATTTAAGTTGTAATCACATTAAAAATGTGTAGTAATCAAAGGGTTACATGCATGAACTTGTTTAAACAACATACTAAAGTATTGTTTTGAAAAGAATAACAAACATTAAAAACCCTCTTGATTTACTAGAGTTTTTAAAACAAAAGTCATGGATGATGATATGTAGATTATGTTAAATAAATATTAGATGGGTTGTTGATGATGATTATAGTTTAAACAGGTGTTAAATAAATCCCACGAACAAGTTGGTTCGCGCTAGCAGACAGAACACTTATCCGTACGAAGCAAGCTGCTCGTACGAAGATCACTTATCCGTACGAAGCAAGTTGCTCGTACGAAGAACACTTATCCGTACGAAACATTGGTTTGTACGAATAATCTTCGTTATTGTTTGTTTTTCGTATTTCAGATTTTCAAAGCTGTGTGCTTTTCAAATATTTTCAAAATTGTAAATTTTTAAGAGGGAACTGTTATTTTCAAACTTTAAACCTTTCAATTTTTCATAATCAAGAAAATATAATGAGTTCTAATCCGTGGGATTGGAGTAGTTCAAGCTCAAATCAGGAGTCTTCGCAAAGCTCCACAACATCATGGGTTAAGTCTTTGATGCTTCAACATACAACTATGATCTCTGCAAATCAGTGGGTATGTGTTGCGAATCAGAATCAAAGCATCCAAACTCTGTTAATGAGCGAAAGTGAAACATGGAGTAATAACCGTCCGCCGAAGCTAAACCACATGAACGATTATCCTTCGTGGAAAAGTCGTTTTCATACGTATGTTCTTGGACATAACACAGAATTGTGGACATGTTTTACTACACCCTATAAAGAATCACTTAAAGAAGCCGGATCAAATCCAACCTCCTTAGCCAATCTAGACGAGAGTGACAAGAAAGCATATGATCTAGAGAAGAAGGCGTTTGCTATCCTCACACAAGCTCTTCATAAAGTCATTTACCATCAGTTTGTGTACTGTACAACCACGAAAAATATGTGGGATACTTTGGAAGCAAGAGGAGAGAGTAATGCTGCTACCAGGAAAATTCGGAATCATCTACTCAAGAAGGAGTTTGATGGTTTCATGTTTATGGAAAATGAAACATTGAATGATATGACCACACGGTTTTATCATCTGCTCAGCGAGATGTACTCTTACAAAGTGTTAGCAGCACACAAGAAATTGTGATGCGATTTGCTAATGCTTTACCACCGAGATGGGGTCAATTTATTGACTATTAAAACATACAGGTGTTTTGGACTCAATTAGTATTTATGAATTTGTGCAGAAACTAGAGAACAAGAATGAAGAAGAACTCCGGAAGGCACAATGAGTCACCGTTCCATAAAACCCTGAGATGTACTTCGGAGGTATTAATGCAGGTACAAACTCAAGCCAGCAACCGAAGCTACAAACCGCATTTGTGTCAAACGTAAACCCCTTCCTACCACAACCTGTTCAATCAAGTCAGTCTGCAGGCTCAAGTACTCAAGCTTATGGACAAGCATTTGATCCGAAAGCCTTCCTTCCACAACCAAGAGATTTAGCACATCAAGCTCCACAGCAAGCTCCTCAACAAGCTTTGTATGGAAACAATTGTCAATCTGCAAATCCCAACACTGTCAAACTTGACACGTCTCATCTCTCTAAATCAGCGTAGAAGTTGCACAGGAACATATGGAACTTCTAAACACCATGGTCAGTGCTTATTGTGGTTTAGTTGCAGGTCAAATAGGAAACATCAATTTGACAAACGATGGCTACCAACAAATTGACCGAGATGAAATGGAGCCGGTGGGCATTTGCAAGCGCTGTGAGAAGAGAAATGGACTACATGCGTAGAACAGAAACGACCAGTTTGGAAAGCAAGAAAGTTAAAAATACGGCTTTGATAAAACTGCCATAACTTGCTTCAACTGTGGAGAAAGAGGTCACTTCAAACGGGAATGTACAAGACCCTACAAGGAAGGAAATCACAACCCTTTCGAAATCAGTCTCAACTACCCAACACAGCTCAGTTCAACAATGAGAGAAGAATGGTAGCTGTTGGCAACTCTAACAATACCAATCAATCAGGACCTTCAAACACACATAGAGCTTTGGTAGTTCAATCTGATGAAGGATGCGATTGGTCAATACAGTTGGGAACTGAGAACAACGGAAGAACTGCATGTTATGCAAAGATCGTCGATCAAATCAAACATGTTCACAGCATCAACACTCCAGATAATGATGATACTTCTGGGTATGCTGGTAGTTCTGATGAAGAGTGTTCAAGTTCAGGTGGTTATGGATCTGATTCTGAGATCGGAAACGAGAGTGATGCTGAGGTTATCAAGTTGCTGAGTGAAGCTGAGATGATGAAGTGTGAAAAGATGGGTATGACAGGAAAGAAGAAGCTGCAGTGAAGGAGACAGAGACACTCTCTACAGATGGTGCAGCATTTCCACATCACACTGCCTTTATGGCAAATGTTGGAGGTTCTACAAGTCAGGTAAATTCTGATCCTCCTACAGTTTGCAATGACTGTGGTGAATTGAAAATAAGGTATGAAACAGTCAACAGTCATAATAAAAACTTAGTTGTTGAACTATCAAGGTGTAAAGAGGCGAATTTGGCGCTAATCCGAAATGAAAAAGAATTCAAATCTGTAATAGAAACCCTTAAGAAAAGCGTTTCTGAATTGACAAAAATAGTTTTGAATAAACAGACAGGAATTAACAACTATATTAATCTCCTGGAAGAAACTAAGAAAGAGTTAGCCATTGCCAAATGCGAATATGATTCGATCAAGCTCAAATTGGAAAGTTACTCTAACTCCCGTTATGTGCTTGATCATATCATTGATGTTAAAAAACTAAAGGGAGATGTTCAATGCATAGGGTATAAGTCTTGTCCACCACCGATGAAGCACAACTATACCAAAATGCCTGATGAAGAGGAGATGCCTCGTTTTGAACCCTCAGTACCTCTGAATCCTGAAGAATTTGCAGCAGTATTAGGGTTCAAAGAGACAATTTCTCTCAAGAACCAAGCAAGCCAGAAAATTCATCGTCTGATGTTGTTCAAAGTCCATATGATGAAGAGGAAAATGATACAGCAGATGATGAATCAAGAAAAGATGATCAGGATCAGCCTCTTGATGAAAGGAAAAGAGTAGAACTTTCTGCTACTTCTAGTACTCAATCTGTTGAGATCCAAGAGACCGTTCCTAAGAAATCTGTCAAGACAGAAGTGTCGACAGATGAAGCAGATAATGTGTTGTATACATTGGTTGGAGATAAGAAAATCTATTCGAACAAA
Source organism: Scalesia atractyloides (assembly GCA_947069175.1). Taxonomy (NCBI): domain Eukaryota; kingdom Viridiplantae; phylum Streptophyta; class Magnoliopsida; order Asterales; family Asteraceae; genus Scalesia; species Scalesia atractyloides. Next base: position 58,876,820 of record CAMTDV010000002.1, on the reverse strand, counting down.
GATTTTCCAATTAAAAACGTAAATCCACTCTCTATAGATCAGGTGTTTGAAAAATCAACAACCAAAGTTTTAGAGAAGAAAAAGCCAACCAAATCACAACCATTATCCACTTCAACAGAAAAGCAATGGAAGCGAGTTGAAAAGCCTAACGTATCACAACCAAAGGTTGAAGCAAAAGGCTCTCGCTACAAGAAAAAGCTTAAGAATGTTAAATTTTTGAGTTCCAAGGGTACCGATAAATTCGAAACTTTTCAAGGAAAATCTAATATAGATTTTGTAAAGAAAGTTAAGATTTTGAAAAGAAGTCAAAACAATTACACCCAACACACGGATGGATGTAATGAAAATGAGCCCGGTACCTCAAGACCCACAAGTTCAACATCAAGCCAAGAAACACGATCTCCTAGGTTTGTTGAAAGGAGAACATGTTTCGAATGTGGAGAGTTTGGCCACATTATAAAAGATTGTAAAAATCCAGCCAAACCAAGATTTGTGAAAAGAACCCCGCACGAACCAACGTGCAAACGTAGATCTGTTTCTCCAACACAAGATAAATGAATTATTAAAGATCAAAAGGAGAAACAAAAACGTAAACAAGTAAAAGCAATTGAAAAAGCTTTAAAAATGGATTCTTCAGAAAAGAATCCAAGATCTTCAAAGTTACTAACCAGAAATTGTTAAAACTGTAAATAATAGTCAATCTGGTAAAAATCAACGATCTTGGAAACAGAAGACCAGTAATGGTTCAAGAGGAGGAACTCAGTTTGTCAATCATCAAGAAATAGAGATCACATTTCTTGATGATAAGGGACGACCCAAGACTACTAAAGCTTGGGTCCCCATCTCAAACTAATCTTGTTTGTGAAATGTGCAGGGTGTTCCAGGAGTAACTGTAAAAAGTCATTGGATTGTTGACAGTGGAGCATCAAGGCACATGACAGGCGACTTGCGGCTCCTGTATGATGTGAAAAGCATCAGGGGTGGTTATGTTGTTTTTGCTGGTGATAAAGGTGGTTACATCATTGGGAAGGAATGGTCTCCAATGGTATTGTGAGTTTTGATAAGATCAATTACGTGGGCAAATTGATCACAATCTTCTTAGTGTTTCTCAAATCTATGACAAGAAGTTCATGGTACATTTTGATGGTATCAGATGTTATGTGCTGAAACCCGGATTTAAGATCCCAAGGAATGGATTCTCCTGTCGGCTCCAAGAATTAACGACTTGTATATTCTTGATATGAATCAAGCTATTACAACGTCTGCGCAAGTTACATGTTTTGTCTCCAAAGCCACCAAAGCTTTTGACAAATCTCGTTTTGATTATCTACTTTTGGTAAATGGCATCAAGGTGAAAACCGAGTAACTCAACCATGGCTAATTATTTCTACATATTTTTCTAAAAATCTAAAACTACAAAAAGATTTTCCAGTTTTCTTAGTTTTATATTTTAGGGGGAGAAATTTTCAAGAAAATACAAAAATATGTCTTTTTACTTTTTTACCTTCTATATTTAAGGGGGGAAATTATAAAAAAAAATACAAATACAATAGAAAACCCAAAAATCAAAATTGAGTTTCTTGGATAGATAAGTTGAAGATGAAGAAATACACCGGTAAATCTGTCAGAAATGGTTAAAAGCATAGAAAGAAGATTGATAAGTAGCTTTACTTATGATGTATCGGTAGGCTCACAATCAGACTAAAATGTGTAGGTTGATATAAACTTAATAGACTACAAGTTAAGTAGGAACCATTCATTGGCATATGGTCTTGGTACCGAAATTTCGTTTAATAGAGTGCCGAGGTTCTGAGATATACGGTCTTTATGCTGACTTATCATCTGGGTATCATGGTTGAATCTTCTATCTGAAAAATAACAATGACGCAAGTCTAGAACTTCCATGATACCATACATACATGTACATACTGCATACGACCATCAATAAGTGATAAAATATCACAGCTTTATGCAGGAGCTAAGTTCGTCTCTTTGTCGGTACAATGGTACTAACCTGTTCATGGACTTACTCATGTGCCCTGCATGCATATGAAAATCAAGTTCCTCATCAATAAGTGATTTAATCACATAGGCTTGTAGTCAATCAAAATAAGTGAGTATCTCACATCATATACGTCAAAGAGATGATAAAGCAGTATACTCACCGGTAAGATTTTCTCTCGTGCATATCTTGATACAGGAATGTGTCGTGAAGTGGTTGAACACCGGCTAGTAAGTATAATTCATACCTTAATCATTCTCCTAATCATGATTACATCTGATAAGTTTGAGCTTATATGGACAACAATACCGATAATCATAGTTGAACACTTACCTATTTAATTTTGAAGTTTAAACCATATATCGTTTTTGACAAAGATAAAGCTGTATGATTCTCTTAACTTGAAACTCGAAGACTGTTCAATAGATAAATAGTTTATCTATAAATATTTGATTTTAAGTTTAGTTTACTTAGTTGCTTATAAATATTACTTTTGAAAGTTAGCCAAAATTGAAACTCGAAAGTTTTCTACCAAGATACGCCAGAAAACCATTTGTCTGATATCACAACTTCATAAAGTAATATCTTGCAACAAGTAACCATCAAAGAAAACCAAAATCTGAAATTCATACGAGTGTGTATATCTCGTACGAATAAACCTAGTCAAGTGATTGACCTGGTCTCTTGTTTTTCTCAAATCAGCTGCTGGAATTTATACAAGTGTGTGTATCTCGTTCAAGGAATACATTCATACGAAAAATTGTAATCAGTTTTTCGTGTGTATTCCCTGATAAATTTGTGTTCCAATTATATTTGTCTATTGAGTACAGATTAAAACAAAGAGAACATAAACGAAAACCAGCAACGAAGAAATCTGACAAGTCAGAAGAGGAACAAGAATGATTTGAAGTTTCTTAGAAGTTTGAAGACCTGATGCTCAATCAGTGGATAGCAGATCTTCAAGGGGAGTTTGTTGATACTCCAAGCCATTCAAGTGTGAAGACCAAAGACCGAAGACCAAGCAACATCCAAGGGGGAGTTTGTTGATACAGTTTTGTGTCTGTCGCTTGTTCTTAGTTACATTTGTAATTGTACGGTCTTTGCTCAAGTGTCTGTATAAGTTTGGTCATGTCGAGCAAATCTAGATACCCTTCTATCTTGGTTTCGTACGACATTTTAGTTAGTCTGTGTTAAACGGGTGCATGTATGCATACCGTTGAGTCTTGTGTACGTCATGTCTGTGACACGTTCTCCAAAGTAAGCATTCTATGCGATTTAGAATGTTCCGTACGAGCCACATGCTCCGTACGAAGGAATCATTGTAAACAAGTTGGTTTACATGGTTCGTACGAACCAATTGCTTCGTACGAACCATTCGCTTCGTACGAACCAATTGCTTCGTACAAGCCTCTTTGGAGCAGTGCTTCGTGGGTAATAGAATGTTCCGTATGTCTGGTAACGTGCTTCGTATGAATGACCAGCATGGACACCATATAAGCAGACATGCACCTCTCAGTCAAGGTGCAGTTGGTTGTTCAACTTGTTGGTGAGCTGAACAGTTAGCATCTCTGGAGCAGACGAAGACACAAGAACACAGGCAGTTTGTTGAGTCGTAGAGCATTGTTTGTATATGTTTGTACTTTTTCTCATCTCTTAATCAAGATAGTGAATCTTTGGTTACCTCGTGTTCTTACTTTGCTTTGGTTTGCATGCATACTTGGATTCCGCACTCGTGTGTGTGTTGCATGAACAAGGAATAGGTTTAACTTGATCCTCAGGTGGACCTACAAAATGTTCATGTATCTTGTTTAAGTGGAAAAACAATACTGGTAATCATCTTGAACTGCTTTTCATGTATCTTGTTGCTGATATGATCTTCTTCCCGATGATTCTCATAAAAACAGAGTTTTTATTATTTTGTTGTTTTTTACTTTCAGAAAATATAAAAATCCAAAAAGTTTTTTTTCTTGAAAATTCTTAATGTATGGAATATGGTTGTTCATGGAGGAGTTGTTACCGATATGGGGAGACGGTTTTAGGAGATGAGCTCAACATTTTAAAATCTTGCAAGTTCTGTGTGCTTAAAAAACTTTGAGTGTGTGGCTTAAGTTGAAAATTGCTTATTCTGTGATACAGTTTTACCATCTCTTGAATAATAATAATAATAATAATGATGATGATGATGATGATGATGATGATGATGATGATGATGATGATGATGATGATAATGATGATGATAATAATAATAATAATAATATGTGATACACTTGCTTAATCTGTAATATTTTTTTATGGTTTTTCGAGATGTTTGTTTTATTGTATACCGATTGGTAGTGTGTTGCTGAGAAGTTTCGTGAAGAGGAGTTTGCTTGGATGCATGGTAGAACTTCCTTTCTAAATTGCAGAGAAAGTTGAAGAGTTTAAAGATTGCTATTCAAGTGCGAAACTAGAGTTTACTGAAACGCTAACGATTTAGAAGATTTGGTGATTGGATGCATCAACTTAGGGGGAGTCTGTTACTGACAGAAGCTATTAAAGCTGAAGCTATCAAAAGACCAAAGACGTTGAAGATTGCAAGATGACTGAAGATAATGTTGTTTTATGAAGCTATTATTAAGGGGGAGTTTGTTGGTGCATATTTGTGACAACAACTTAGATTTGGTCTTTGGATATCTTGTAATTAGTAAAATGATAAACAGATAGCGGATTTAGTATTGTAGTAGTTGATTAGAAGTGGTTGGGCTAAACCAGACCCACATAATAGGAATGGTAGGAGAATTGGGCCTAGACCAATTTGCAGCCCATGTGGTTAAACCCTAGCCTAGTTGCAAACCTGTCTCTATATAAAGAGAGTTTTGCATTAGGGTTATGGTTGCTCAGTTAGTCACTTCAGAGAGAGAGTTGAGAGAGAATTCGTAGAGAGATTGGCTTGGACGAATTCGTGTGATCTAGATTGATTGTAATCGTTGTGATAGATAATCAATAAAGATCGGGTTTATTGTGATTATTGTTCCTACTTATATTTTTGTGATAATCTGATCTAGAGGATTCCACACTCTAGATTGGATAGACGATTCTGTGAAGATCCGTACAGATTAGGGGACCTACATTAATGTCATAAGCTTTTAGAAGAAAACAGTTTTTAGTAACATGTTATTCTTTTCAAAGAAATCACAAAACAGGTTTTTGATCTTTTCTTTCTTTTTCCTTTTTCAGACTTTTTGTCAGCAGATGTTGTAGCATCTGCTGGTAAATCTGTTATGGGAATGATTCTTGCCTTTGGTGCTATGACACCTTCAATGGTTGAAAACTCCATTGGTTTGAAATTCTCAAGGATATCACATTCATCAGACCATGTGGGTTTTAATTGATAATTCTCAACTTCCTCAAAAGTTGAGGATCCCTTATGTCTTTCTAAAACAATTTTGTTTCATTTTTGTTAGTGACCTTGATTTTTTGACCAGATTGATTTTTTAGAACAATTTCAACCATACCAGAATCATTTCCAGTAACATTTTCAGAAACTTGGTCATTTTTCTTGAAACCTATGCTAAATTTTATATTACTTTTGACCTGGTTCTCTAGCATAATCTCATAACCTTTACAGGATTCCACGCATTTTTCACAAGTTATTTGAGTGGATTCCAACTCCGTTTTGCAAACATTATATTTTCTATCATAGTTTGGAGTTGGTCCTTGGTTATGCTAGCTTCATGTTTTAAGCTGCCTGTTCAGATTCTTTTTCAAACAATTTTGTTTTTAACTCTTTTAAAAGCTTTTCAAACTGTAATTCATCATCCAAAATCTTATTCCTAAGGTTTTCATTTACCTCTTTTATGTTAGCAAAAGCTATGATGCATTTATCTAAACATCGATCTTTTAAAACCTGGGGAGATACCTTAGTAGCAGCCATCATGGCACAGTCACACTCACCTTTACACAAACAGTTGCATCCCACGCTTTAAACATTGGTTTCAATTCTTCATCAACATTTTCTTTTATAGCATATGTTTCATCATGAACATCAAACACAATAGATTTAGACTCCACTTCCTCAAGTTCAACACCCTCAACTATAGACTCTAGTGCCATAAAGCAAAAATCATTTTGTTTCTTTTCAGTGTTAGCAACTAGAGGAAAGTTTTCGTCAGTCAGATCCTCAGGCAAGCTACTCCAATCAACAAAGCCCTGAGTAAAAAGCTCTGTTGATTAACCTCTACCGGAGCTGTGGTTTGAGTAACTTGTGTAGGTTGCATTTGAACATGAGGAGCTGGTGCTTGAACATATTGAATTTGAGGAACAGTGGTTTGAACATATTGCACAAGAACAATGGTAGTAGGGTGTGCAAAGTGAGCAGTGTTTTGCATATGAGGAGCAGGGGTATACTAGGAATAATGGACAATATTTTGAGTGTTTTGAGATCTAGGGCTAGGATGTGATAATTGGTCCAGATGTTTGAGACCTACATTCTCTAGCAAAGTGACCTAGCCTTTTACACTTGTAACATTTAATCTTTGACTTATCCGGCCCAACTTTTAACCCCCCCCCCCATGCAACCCTGGAAACTTTCTACCAGTTCTCTTGTAATACTTGTTGGCCCTAACACTTAACAAAGCAAGCTGATGCAAAATATCCATCTCTTCCAAATCTGTAGGGTCAAAATGTTGAAGGTCATTCAACTCAAAGGATAAGTTATCAGAAGTTTGGTTTTCCCCATTAGGGTAAAAGCGTAATTGGGTGTGTAAGAATCAGAGCTAAACTACCACTAGAGGTTATGTCAATGAAATGATCATAACTCTGATCCTTACAGTTGCCAAAGGCTTCCTCTTGGCCAAAAAGTGTTGTACTACCGAATGCATAGTCATCAGCCACCTTTCTAGACTCTTGTAGCTTCTTTTTCTAGTTCAGCTCTCTCTCATAAGTGAAGAGCCTACCATAAAGCTGAGTTAGACTCATCTCTTTGAACCCAACCGAATTTCTAGTTACAAAAGCTATAGTGTCCCACTTGTCTGGAATGATCTAAGAAAACGACTATTTAAAGTCGAATTTGCAAACTCAACATTAACCAGTTTAAGCTCAGTAGTGAGACAACTAAATCTTTTAAACTGTTGGGTTAATGACTCTCCTTTCACATGACAAAACATTTCATATTTTTATTCAAAACCTCTTTGTTGTTTTCAGTTACTTCCTCAGTCCCACCGAATTTCTCTTTCAAAGCATCCCATAACTCCTTTGCACTGTTGCAATGCAGAGGCCAGAATGTTAAATGCCTTTGCATCTAGCTCGATATTTTGAAAATCTTGCTCGGAGTAATTTCCAGGACTCTTTAGTACTTGGACTTTAGGGTCATCTGTACTCAGAATCATTGGAATATGAGGTCCAAAGATGACCGACTTCCAGCAACCGGTGTTTACTGAACAAGGATATGACCCATCCGTCTTTGCCAGGTATTAACTCAGATCTGACAAGGATCGGTGGTTTAAACATGTTGCCGTTGTTGTGAGGATCTTGTGAATTTTGAGACATTTGCGATTGTTTGTAAAACAGGTTTTTGTTTAATCTACTTTGAACCTAAATAAACTTTTACTCTGTTTTCAATCCAACGAGCAAACGAATTAGCAGTGAGAGTTGATCTTTTCAAATCATATTGATTGTTAAATCAAATTCGAATTGACCAAGCTCTGATACCAATAGTTAGCATCTGAGTTTGATATTGTTGTAAATGTTTAAGATGAAATCAATAGAAGTGGATAAAAATATATGAATAGTGCAGCGGAAATAGTAAACTTTGTATTCACAACAATAGGAAGATTTCTTTCAATAACATGCTTTTATAAATCAATTGTTTACGTGCATGAGAGATTACAAAATCCCCCTCAGCCTAAGATAACTCTGATTTGCTCATACACAAAATGTCAAGATGAAGTGATAGTGATAAATAGAACAGTACACGCACTGTTCTATTTATAGTACAGATCAAACGCCGAGCATCTTATGCTGACGTTACATTGAAAGTGACATGTAACAAACTAAAACAAACTCTAAATCTGCTAAGCTAAACACTGCTATAAACTATACAATACAAAGTCTGATAGAAAACACTGATGAGACATCCTCAGTTGGGCTTTAGTAGAGCTTTGTCTTGGCAGACCTTTGCTTTAGTCTTCAACAGAGCTTTGCCTTGTCAGACCTTTGGCTTTAGTCTTCATCAGAGCTTTGCTAGGGCAGACCTTTAACCTTTGTCTTCAACAAAGCTTGGCTTTAGTAGATGTTTTATTATTATTAAGGATCAGAGGTTGTAGAATATTTTGACTTTCTATAATCTATTCTTTTGTAAGGTTAATCTCCACTAAATAGTAATCACTCCGTCCTAAAATTAAATGGTTTTAAAATTTGAATATGCTAAACAAAAATATCTAAATGCTAATAAAGCAAAAGCGTATAAACTATATTATAGAAACAACAAAAGTCTATATTATAGAAACAACAAAAGTCAAAACTTGAATAACTTAAGAGTGTTTAAATAATGACCATTTCTCTCACCTATGTAATTTAGACGGTATGTAAAAATGTAAATAAAAAAAACAGAAATTATGAAACTTTAAAGAAATGTTTAATTATTTTAAGATATAAAAATGTATATTAGTATATTAAGAATAAACAAAATAGAACAAAATAATAATATAATATATGTTATTAGAAAGAAGTCATTCAAAGTTTCCTAAAAATCAATATTAAGAAAAACAAAAAAGAATAACTAAAATAATTAAATCCACTATTCTTCATGGTTGTAGTTTAATATAATACAAATACAAATACAAATATAAATAAATATAAATATAATATGATAATATAATATATATATATATATATATATATATATTATATATAAGTGTTAATGTTAATAAAAGCAAAATTTATAAACCAAAATGTTAGAAACAAAAAAGTCAAATTTGAAGTGACTTTGAGTTTCTAAATTAAACATAAGGCTTTGGGGTGTGGGTCAGTAAAGAGGTTCGTAAAGCCTACGCGGCCCCTTCCCTCGTCAACAACCCCCCCCCCCCAAGTGTGCTCGGTGCCATCAGGGTTCCAGCCCCTTCTTCTCCGAATGCTTTTTCTTTTTTTATTCAATTTTTTAACCGTTAATCAACGACCCTTTATTAAAAAAAAATCAATTAATTATTAATTTGTATCCTATATAAACCGTCTTTTTTATACCTAAAACCTCACCACTCTCCATCTTTATACTCCATCTTCTATATTTTATACCACTTCATCTAGAGTTTAAAAAAAAAAAAAACTAGTCGCCATGAGTTCTTACTCGGACGAGGAAAATGTGGGAAACTATATGCTCAGCATGATGCTTGAGATGGCAAAAATTATTGCCTAGATGGAACAAGATGGAAAAGGTACGTAACAATCAAGAACAAGAGCCGATGCGTTAAATAGAGATCGCGACTGTATATTTTTATACACTTTATACTTTTTAAAGTATTTAGTTTTAAAACTTATGTTATTTATTTATTTTATGATTTTAGTTTGTATTTCTAGATGATATTTGTATTTAATTTTTATTGTATTTTTTTCTAGAATTTTTATGCAATGTTTAATTTTATTAAAAAATTTCGTATTATTATAAATAAAATAAATTAAACGAATAAAAATATATGATTTATAAATAAAATACATTAAATAAAAATTATAAAAAAAGGAAAGGTAAAGGGAATAAAGGGGGAACCACACCTCACTCTTAGGTGATAGTAGTGTTGTGGAAGGGAGGGTGATGTGAAGCTTATGTAGACTTAGAGGAAGAGAAAACCACTAACTCATAGCCTAAGAGAACATTCCTATCATCTACATAACTTAGACAGTTTATGTGAAAATGTAAAACTTTAAACAAAAACAATACTTAAAAGAAATAAATCTACTATTCATTATGGTTGTAATGATGTTAATAGGCACATACTTAGAGGCCATGGTGGACCTAATTTTATTTTTCACCAAGGTCGGTCGAATGTTGATTAACTTTACATCTGAGTATTTGTTCGAGTCAGATCAAATTATATAACAAATAATGATTTTTCTTTTTAAGTGGTAAAACTAATAGCTTAATTGAAGTAATCATGACCATAAAAATATTATGTATCGTACAATAATCACTTTTAAATAGAATAAGTAAAATACTTGATAGAATTTATACTATTTTTTATAGCTTTCACTTTTCTTTTCACATAACATATATGTATTTAATCTTTTCAAACTATATTCAAAAATCTTCGAATCAGCATTCAAAAATATGGGGTTGGTAAAAAAAACCCATTATATACTTTACACATAAAATATAAATATTATAGAGTCGGTTGACACCGTACCTTATAGTAGGTCCGTTCATACTTAATAGCAAGATGGAAATCAAATTTTTATTATTATTTTGTATGGTATATTTTTTACAGTTCATTTCATTATTAATTTTTCCAAAAAAAAAAAAGATATATGTGTTAATATTGTTTGCGAATTTTTAGTTAATATTATTTGTTATTCCACATACTTTTATGATAAAATTTGACACTACAAAATAGAGGTAGTATCACAAAGTGTCAAATCCGTAGGTGATTCGATGGTGAAGATGGATACTGACAAAAATTCATTAATAACAATCGGTCAGAATTTTGCTAGTGGCTGGCGACAAATTACCAATGTAATTACTTAGGCTAGACGGTATGGGGTTAGTCCCCGGCCGTCGAGGACCGGCGACGGTCCAAACACCGTGCCTCCCCCACCGTCTCCGTCTTGATCGTCGGCTTCTAGCCGTTTGGGACGATCCAAAAGATGACAAAATCTTCCCCCCAATGCATTTGACCGTTTCAATTAAAAAAATTCAATTTCTAAAATAAAAGGTAACGGCCATATTTACAATAAATACCAAATTTACTCCCACTTTTATAAATATTCCCACCTTTTACACCATTTTCACACCTTTTCACCACATCTCTCTCTCAAAATTTACCATGTCTTCACCTTCTTCCATTTCTTCATCTTCTTCGTCTACGTGGTATTCATCATCTTCGGAAGAGAATGACGCATTTTTTGAAAACATGATTATGTACGTGGCTCAGATCTTCATGCGGATGATGAAGCGTCGTCCCAACGGCTAACTAGACGACCAAAATTAAACCGAAACAAAGAAGGTACTTCACTTTTTTTTTCGTATGTTTATTTAAATTTAATAATTGAATTTTATAATGAATTTGATTTACTTTTCGTTTTAAATATATAGCCGCACACGATAAACTAGTTGCCGATTATTTTGCCGACGAACCTGTGTACACGGACGAGATGTTTCAACGTCGGCTCCGAATGAGTCGTCGACTTTTTTTACGTACCGCAGACGACATGGCCCAATCTAATCCGTTTTTTTACACTGCGATACGACGCTAGGGGGCTCAGGGGAATCAGTACTTTACAAAAGTGTACAATCGGCCATTCGCCAACTGGCATATGGGTACGCACCCGATGCATTGGACGAGTATTTAAGAATGTCCGACAGAACCGCACATTTATGTTTGCACAGGTTTTGCGAATGGGTGATCAAATTATATAGCAAGAGATACCTGCGGAAACCAAACGCAAACGACGTTCAAAAATTATACCAAGCACACGAACAAAGACATGGTTTTCCAGGAATGCTAGGGAGCATTGATTGCATGCACTGGTCGTGGCAGAACTGCCCTGTTGCCTGGCAGGGTCAGTATACTCGGGGAGATCATGGTCATCCCACTATTATTCTATAGGCCGTTGCGTCACAGGATTTATGGATCTGGCATGCTTTTTTTGGTCTACCTGGTTCGCTTAGTGACCTTAATATCATATACCAATCGCAGATATTTGATGATGTAGTGGCGGGAACAGGTCCAGACACAAGTTTTACAGTTTCAGGGGTGGAATACAAGCGGGGCTACTACCTTGCAGATGGAATATACCCAATGTACTCGACAATCGTTAAAACTATTCCGCACCCGACAGACGATAAAAGAAAAAAAATTGCGAAGTATCAAGAGGGTGCGAGAAAAGATATGAACGGGCTTTTGGGGTGCTACAAAAAATGACATATCATTGAACATCCAGCACGTTCGGCTACACCAAAGAGGTTACGACACATTATGTACGCTTGTATCATTCTTCATAACATGGTTATTGAAGATGAAGGTAGAGCGATAGCGAGTACGACGAAAACGCGTCTACCGGAAATTCTGTTCCAGTTAGTTTGGAACAACAAGATTTGAACACGTTCTCTCTACGTAACGAGTTCACACATCATAACCTACAAGCGGACTTGGTGGAGCACATTTGGAACAACGCTCAAAATGAACCAGACGACCACATGCAGGACGAAGATTAGCAGCTTTTTTTAGTATTTTTATAATCCTTAGGATTTTTTAAGTTTATGGTTTTTTTTAAGTTATTAGGTTTTTTTTAAGTTTATTTTTTTTAAGTTTATGTAATGTTGTTTAATATAAATGAAAGTATTTTCCCAATTTATTTGTTAAATGTTACAAAAAAAGAAGACTTTAAAAAAAATAATAATAAAGTGGCGGGGTAGGATCATCCTCCCATTTCCACTAGTTTTGTGGGATGGACCGTCCTCCCAAGGATGGTGACGTGGCGGATCATCCTCCCTTGGAGGATGGTCACCATACCATGTAACCTTAGTGATCACCGACATCACCAGCTACCTCTGCAAAATCTTCCTAGGTGCTTGTTTCCGACAGAAATTTGTGATATTTTAGGGACACAAGTTTTCTCGTAATCCGAAGCTGAGTTAAATTGATTTAAATATACAAATTTTATAAAAAAAATATTAAAAACAAAAATATATTATAAATGTGGAAACTAATTGCAATAAAATTGAATACTCTAAATAAACCAAATAAAAGTTTTCAAACAATGGGAAAATATATATATCAAATACTTACACATAAATCTAAGATATTAGACTTTATCATAACTTTAGACTATTTGAAATTAAAAACATGATCATGAGAAAGAGTTAAATACATCTCATAAACACTATACTAAGACTCTTAAGACTTTTAATTAACTAAATTTTGTAAAATTTAGTATTTAAATATATAATTGTCAACACATGTCGGTTTATATTTTCGAGTTTCATAATACTTCATAAATATTAAACATTTCAACATGTTATCGTTGATTAGTTTCGTAAAGACAAAACAAAGTGCGGAAGTTTGAGCCTTGATCGTGTTTGGTTCCACAGGAGCTTGATCGCCATCCGGTGCCTTAAACCATTACTTATATTTCATAAATTATGAAATACTTTAGTTATGAGAAGTTTATAACATATCTAATTATGCCCGAAAGCCAAAAATAACAAAATCAACAAATTTTCAAAATTGCCCGCTTTAAGTTACAGCTCACGGCCGTAGCTTACGGCAGGTTACTTCTATTTCAACAAGCAGACGTCTATCATAAGCTACGGTAGGCTGCCGTAGGTTACGGCAGGCTGCTGCAGCATTTCTAAGTTTGTCGTTTTTATTACGAAAACCTCCGTAACTTGTTCGACTTTCATCCGTTTCACTTGAAACTTGTTTCTAAATGTCTTAAAATGTTTGCCTACATACTTAACCTGAAATCCTTAACCCGGATTCACAACTTTTATGAATTACGCAATACATATATTCATGTTATGAAATCCTTAACACGGATTCAAGCATTAAGCTTAAATCTCACTCCTTCTTTCCTTACCTCCTATTCCACACTAAGACTTTTATTTATCTTTCACCACAACTATATTTGTGGTAAATTTGTTATATTAAATCATACATTCCGAACTCTACTCTTCGGTTTGACAATTTATGAAAAAAACATGTTTAGAGGCATTAAACCAAAAATGGTTATGCCTTTCACTTTTATACATCCGATAAGGTCAATCTTATTATTGAACTCATTAATAATCTGCCATTAATGATTGTATACCCGATTCATCATCCGGGGATATTTTAGTCAATTTTAGTCCTTTTAACTGTGAAGGCATTTAAAGGCCTGTTTTTGAGCAAGCGAACACCTTTAACCGTATTCCTTTTAAAATTCATTATGTTCTTAAAAACATAAAGGTCTCCCATGTTTAATGTTATAAACTCACTCAAATGCACTTTTCACTATAAATTTGTCTTCAGCTCTAATGGTCGTTTTACCCAAACACTAGATATATCTCACTTGAGGTGATCTAGTGTTCACCCTTTACTCAACTAACTTTTGTTGTACCGCAAACCTCATGGCATACCACTAAGCTCGGGTCATAGTATTGACCGTTTTAATACCTTGCATTATTAGTTGCTAATTAAAATCATCGTAAGCCATACACTATTTTTCCTGTGAGCAATAAACTCGACAAGCAACCATTATTCATTATTGTCAAATGGTGAGTACATCGCCATTTGACCCGTTTGGTATAAATGACCATTTAACCGACCTCTTGACTTAATTTTATTCCTTTTACAAATTATGAGTTATGCCATAAAGTAACTTTTCAAAACCCCTTTTTGTTCGTCAGCGCATGATCAAATTACCATTTTACCCCTTTACCATCAAATATGGTTTCTTACCATTTCACTTGTTCCGACCCGTATCGATTCGCGTCGGAACGTCGTATTTCAAAGACTCATTTCAATTACTAGATTACCTTATTCTTAATCAATACATAAGTAAATGTTCTACTTAAATGATGTAAGCTTAACTTACCTTGCATCCGATTATGCTTTTTCCCGTGTACTTGATCCGTTTGACTCGCTTCTTCCCAAGCTTCCACCTAGCTTGTCCCCAAACTATCATTTGTCATTCGCAAGATGGTTAGATTAGTCATCGTTTAACATGATTATCCCATCTTACGCATTTTATATCAAAATTACCATTTGATCTTATTATAGGTCAGTTTGACTTTTAAAAGTCAAATGTCTATTATACATTCATTATGCTAAAACTAAGGGTTTTCATTTCTATGTAAAACCCATTTCATCATATTATTATACATTCATCTGAATACCTAATATAATCAAGTTTCACATAAACTAGTAGACAACATGATCTCAAACACTTATTAACATTAGCATAACATCAATTTAATCATATCATACAAAACCCATTTCAAGTCATGTATGAACACTTACTCGAATCTCTAATTTGTTCAAGTATCTTATATATACATACAAGTACAATGATCATGGACACTCATATATCATCAATTTCATCATATAATCAAAACCCGTTTCATAATTTACTTGTTAATCACTTACAAGAAATTTTACATCAAATATTTCATAATCCCTTTATGTCTAACAAATCAAGCATACATATACACTTAATTTCATCTTTGTATCATAATCCAACAACCAAATTGCAAGTATTCTACCTGTCTCAAATCATGACTTTCACCAATGTACGTTTTTAAACATACCTTACGATCCCCTAGTTTAGGTGATTGATAATTCATGTTCATGCACGAATTTGAGTTCCAATATTTCTTCACTTATGATGATTTTGGATGAACTAAGGTTGCTCCCTTTTTCTTTTCTCCTGAAGACCGAGATACACACACACACACTATGTGTGTGTTATGTCCATTTTTTTGTTTTAAACTCAGGTTATAATTATGATCATGTAATATAACCTCAGAGGGTTATGCTACATTGTATTACGATCATAATACCATAAATCAAAAGTTAACTAATCTAAGTCGGGTCAGAATCGAAAGTCAAAGTAGAAGTCAAGATTCGTGACTTTCGGTTACGAACCGACCCTAGGACTGAAATTGATGGATCAAACATGTTCCCACATGTTCTAATATTTATTACCAATTGTATAAGTGTCAAAAACATGTTTATAACATATATAAACTCATATTATAATATTTATAAAATCTGAATCGTTTGACTTTTTAATACATAAACTTTGACCCGTCAATTGACCTAGTAAATGTGATCCTTAGGAGGTTCCCCTTTAAGGGGTTAATACCTTCCTAATTACGATCACTTAGCCATGTTCATTTCGAACAATGGCTGGACCATAATGGTCTTAACCGAAAGTCAAGGCATTTGTCGAAAATGCTTGACTTTTGGCTATTAGAAGCCTATAAAAAGAAAAGAGCAGAGATGGAGCACTTACAAGTGATTCAAGGGAAATTAGAACTCAAAGGGAAGCTCCTAAATGGTCAGAAACTTCCAAGGTGTAATAAGAAAGGAGAAGAGTGAATGAGCAAGGAAATGAGGTGAACTAGTGGGCTATTTGTAGTGCAAGAGGGTGTGTGAAGATGAAGCCAGGTGTTAGAGGTGTTGTAGGATCTTCACAAGTGTCTAGCAAGGTGTCAAGAGCTGCAAATGTGTGGCATTTTGCAGGAGAGGTGGTATCTTGAAAGAATTTTGGGGTTTTGACACTTTTAGTCCTTAAGATTAGTTTTTGGATTGTCATGAATTGTCCCTTGACTTATATCCAATGACATAATGATACAACTTGGTCTTTTCGTTCAATACGAGATGCATTGAAGAAAAGTACGAATATACATACGTTAACAGGTGTCACACTAGGTGTTCTTACGACTTATAAGCGTTTACTAGCTTAAATGTGAAAGATACGAATACTTAAGATTTCATGGGTTAAATGACCCAAGCTAGTAAGGTTTAAGGTTTGGTGAAGATGTGTGATACTCAAGAATGGTGAATCAAAAGATATCACCTTAACCGGGAGTCGTTCGGTCGAAAAATGACTTGGTTATGCAAGGAAAATGTAATAATAAAGTCTGGGGGCTTTGGGTTATTATTTGAAAGTTAAAATGGTGTAAAAGTGAAATTATAGTGACTCGACGTACGCTACGGTCACCCGATCGTAGCTTACGGTTGGTTTAAAACCAAACCAGAAAGCCAGGACCGTAGCTTATGGTCCGGGACCGTAAGCTACGGTCAGGTTTAAAATTTATATATATATATATATGTATATATATATATAGTATATATATATATATATGGAAATATTTGAGGAGTTGAGTAGCTAACTCATTTGAGGTATTATTCGAGGGCATTTACACGTGTCGGTTTATTATCGAACACGAATTTTACGAGGTGTTACATCCTCACCCCCTTAAAATAAATCTCGACCTCGAGATTTATTCAAAAAGATAGGGGTACTTTTGTCGCATAGTGGACTCAACCTCCCATGTATACTCGGGGCCGCGAAGGGCATCCCACTTAACCTTTACAATAGGTATAAATTCCTTTGGAGCTTTTTAACCTGTCGATCCTGGTCGAAATTGGTTTCTCAGTGAACCTCAGGTTTTTATCAATTTGCACATCTTGATGTGACATTGCTAGCGACTCATCGGCTAGACATTTCTTTAAATTAGATATGTGGAACACATAATGGATTCCACTGAGCTCCTCAGGCAGCTTGAGCTTATAAGCTACAGAACCAACACATTCGATTACTTCGAATGGTCTAATATGTCTCGGGCTCAACTTGCCCTTCTTTCCAAAGCACATCACACCTTTCCAGGGTGATACCTTCAATAATACTTTGTCCCCTATTTGGAAATTAAGAGGTTTTCGCCTCTTGTCTGCATAACTTTTCTGCCCATCACGGGCAACTTTGAGACGATCACGGATTTGCATTATCTTATCCGTGGTCTCTAAGACAATCTCAGGTCCAGACAGTTGGGCTTCCCCAACTTCATCCCAACAAACAGGCGTTCTACATTTTCTCCCATACAAGGCTTCAAAAGGAGCAGCCTCGATGCTTGTATGATAACTATTATTATAGGAGAATTCTATTAGGGGTAAGTGGTCATCCTAACTTCCACCTAAATCAATCACACATGCTCTAAGCATGTCTTCCAAAGTTTGGATAATACGCTCACTTTGTCCATCCGTCTGTGGGTGGTAAGCCGTACTAAAGTTTTTTCTTATGCCTAAAGATTGTTGGAAACTTTTCCAAAAGTGAGATGTATATCTAATATCTCTATCGGATACAATAGGTACTGGCACACCATGTAGGGACACAATCTTGTCCACATATAGCTTTGCCAACTTATCAGAATTACAAGTCTATTTAATTGGCAAGAAATGTGCTGACTTAGTCAGCCTGTCCACAGTGACCCAAATCGTGTCGTTACCACGTTTGGTCTTAGGTAACTTGGTGATCAAATCCATAGTTACCATTTCCCATTTCCAAGTGGGAATCTCAAGCTGTTGTAGAAGTCTTGACGGTTTCTGATGTTCGGCTTTAACTTGTGAACAACGTCAGACACTTAACTACATAAGTGGCTATGGATTTCTTCAAACCCATCCACCAATAATTCTTTTTCAAATCTTGATACATCTTGTCACCACCCGGATGAACTGAGTATCTTGAATTATGTGCTTCCTGGAGGATTAGATCTCTAAGTCCTCCAAAGATTAGAACCTAGATTCTGTCATTAAATCTAAGGATTCCATCCTTTCTAGGCGTTATCTGATCAACAGTTCCACCCCAATGCCTCATTAGGAATATTAGCCTCTAATAGGGCTTGCTTTTGCGCATCTACTAGCTTCTCATTCAAGCTATTTATGAGCTCAATGCTCTTGGCGTTAATCCTAATTGGCTTAACCCTTTCCTTGCGACTCAAGGCATCAGCAACGACATTTGCCTTGCCGGGATGATAGCGAATTTCGCTGTGATAATCATTATGTGTTTCCATCCAATGGCGTTGTCGCATGTTCAATTCCTTTTGATTGAACAGATGTTGGAGGCTCTTATGGTCAGTGTATATAATACACTTCGTGCCATATAAGTAATGTCTCTACAACTTTAGTGCAAATACAACAGCACCCAATTCCAAGTCATGGGTGGTGTAATTCCTTTCGTGCACCTTTAATTGTCGTGATGCATAAGCAATCACCTTACCTTTTTGCATTAGCACACAACCCATGCTAGTGTGCGAGGCATCACAATAAACGACAAAATCTTCAATACCTTCAGGTAGAGGTAACACAGGAGCATTGCTAAACTTGTGTTTTAGAATTTCAAAAGATTCTGATTGTTTTGGACCCTAGTCAAACTTGACATTCTTACGGGTCAAGGTAGTTAAAGGAGTGCTATCCTCGAAAAGTTCTCAATAAACCTCCTATAATAACTGATGTGCGTGAATTAAATATATTTTATTTCTATGATTTTCATTCACACAAATTAGGTTTTAAAAATGATTTTTACTTAAAACCAACTACACACACAAAGGGGCAAGTGTACCCGTCAGGTGGTAGTACAGTCTGTCGGTAAGAACCGGATATCAGTCCGTGGACTCAGTGTCTCAATACTAGATCTTTGTTACTTTTAAACCTGGTTCAATGGGTGATTGATTTCTTGACTTTTTTAACTATTATGAAAAGATAACAATTAACTATTTGAATTACTAGAGAACAATAATTAAGAAAGGTTGCTTAAATTAAGTATCCACTAACAAACATATGACAACATTTGAGGAATATCAATGGTGATGCAAGTTCTAGATTCAACTAAGTTTCCATTCAAGGTTTCCTATTTTTATAAATCTTGGGAAAATTATAGTGAAACAACATTTTAATCACCTAAGATTCATTCTTTTAAGCTCACTTGCTAAGTTGATGTTAATCTTTAATAATGAGTTAATTGTTTGTCAAAACTCCTAACTCTACAAATTAAGGAAAACTAACATGAACAACACATTAATCACCCTAACTTGGTTTCAAGTAAATGACATCTTCAGCATGTTCTTGATATGAATCACAAGCATGGTCATGCTAGATAACAACCTTGGCCTAAATCATCAATCTAAACATGAACACAAACCATAGAATCCATATAAACATTCATATGATCTTTCCAAATCCAAATGCAAGAATTCATACTCATATTCAAATCATCATTCTAATCATGTTAGCAATTACCATTCCTAGTTTCATACGATGAATCAAATCAACAAACTAACAAGATTCAACAATCATAATCTCTACATGGGCTTTCCAATACTACATGTAAATACTTATGACCAAACATTCAAGAATAATGACTTTAAACATGAACATGCATTCCAAGAACAAGATCAATTATCATCATGAAGATTAACATACAACAATCACCACATCTATTTCCATATTGTCAAGTGTTCATTAGCTTCAGCAAAATTCAAGCAACACAATTGTTTAGCCTAAAAAGCTCATAATAACTAAGACAAATGCAAAATAATATAGATTGTGCATGAATAACAAGTGAAATACTAGAGGTTAAGACAAGATAATTAGTGAAATGAGTTGAATATCAAGTGATACAACCTTCCTAAAGGCTCCTTCTTCAATCCCCAAGCTTCCAAGATCAGCTTCTTGAGAGAGAAATTCACCCAAATGCTCCAACTTCCTTCAAATGAGCTGAATTCACGTATTTAAGCTACTGGGCATTTGGCACGACCATGCCACTTTCTGGCACGGTCGTGCTTGGTAAGTGGCAGGTGCCTTTCTGAGTTGTTGACCAAGTTTGATTCCAAATCCGGAAAGATCCCGCTAAAATTTCCCCGAGGTGCACGACCATGCCATAGTGCAGCACGGTCGTGCTTATCGATATCGTACTCGGAAATGACTAAGTTGATCTTGGAAACTAGTTGATCAGGACTTGTGATTGCACACGCATGGTCGTGCTTGGGGTTGGCACGATCGTGCCAAGTGTTGGACTGGCTTGGTTTGTGCAGACTGATGATAGTGCTGGTGATAGTGCCGGCTTCTGAAGGCTTGGCACGGTCGTGCCATATCTAGCAGTTTGGCTGAAATGTTCCATTTTTGCTCCAATTCGCTCCAAAAGCCTTTGTTTCTTCACCACGCCGAAGCCCGGACCTGTATTTTCACAAACAACTCAAATGAGTATCAAGATCAATGAAAACACAACGAATTTCCACATTAATGGGGAATATTTGATGTTTAAAAGATGTATAAATTCTTATACATCAATAACCGGCCAACCCTAAGAAACTACGAATTTCTGATGGAGTTTTGGGTACTTCCTAATTCATTAAGGCTTCAATCTTAGCGGGATCCACTTAAATACCACGCTCACTTACAACATGTCCAAGAAGCTGGACTTCTCTAAGCCAAAACTCGCACTTAGAGAACTTAGCATAAAGTTTCTCTTGTCTTAGCAATTCTAGGATGCACCGAAGATGTTTCTCTTGATCAACTTGATTACGAGAGTAGATAAGTGTGTCGTCTATGAAGACAATGACAAACTTATCTAGATACGGCTTGCAGACTCTATTCATGAGATCCATGAATGCTTCAGGTGCATTTGTGAGCCCAAAAGGCATCACTAGGAATTCATAATGACCATAATGGGTCCTGAAGGCAGTTTTGGGAACATCCTCACTTCTAACCTCAATTGATGGTATCCTGATCTCAGATCGATCTTAGAGAAGTAACTTGCCCCTTGAAGTTGATCGAACAAGTCATCGATCTTGGGCAGAGGATAACGATTCTTGATCGTTATCTTGTTTAGTTCACGATAATCAATGCACATCAACATTGAGCTGTCCTTTTTCTTAACAAAAACGATAGGAGCTCCCCAAGGTGAGGAATTAGGCTGAATGAATCATTTTTCTAAAATTTCATCTAATTGTATTCTTAATTCCTTCATCTTTGTCGGTGCTAGCCGATATAGAGCTCTAGCAACAGGTGTTGCTCCTAGTAGGATATCAATCCTAAACTCCACTTGTCTATGTGTCGCATTCGCTTGTCGGATTTATTAGTCGTTTCATCCCAATTGGGTGACGATCACTTGCACCTAAGCCTGGCTCAAGGGTCAAATGGCATTGACCATCCCTCACCATCGAGTCACAACTACCATCTTTAGTAGCAACCACCACATTTTGTGTATGTTGCCTAAAACGCTCATTCTCATACATAGATGAGATAGTGTCTTATGGTATTCGTGCGCGCTTGCGCGATCGTAGTCCATAACTAGATTGTTTTTCATTTGGACAATTCTTCCGCTTCTATGACTTCATATGTCATTTATGCGTTGGTTTGTCTCATGCTTCCCGTTATTCCGTTTACGCCTACTTTTCATTACAACCCGTTACTCGGGTTCTTTATCCTAATGTTTTAACGCTCGTTACCTAGTTTGCGTTTCATTTATATCCACTCATGACCCAATACATGGGTTCATTAATATTTCGTGCTCCCATTATTTGGTTTGCGTCTACATTTATATTTAATTACGTCCCATTACCGGGCTCATTATTCTTTTGTTTTAATGCTCCCGTTACCCGGTTTGCGTTTACATTTATGTTCAATCACGTCCCATTACTAGGCTCATTATCCTTTTGACCCGTTTGACTTGTTCGTGTGAAATCAATCACTTATGAAAATCAAACCTTATTCCTTACTTGACCCATTTGACTTATTCGTGTAAAATCCATCATTTATGAACAATCAGACTTTATTCTTTATTTAACTCGTTTGACTTGTTCGTGTGAAGCCCATCACCTATGAATAATCAAACATTATTCTTTATTTGACCCGTTTGACTTGTTCATGTGAAATCCATCACTTATGAAAAATCAAACCTTATTCTTTTTTTAACCCGTTTGACTTGTTCGTGTGAAGCCCATCACTTATGAACAATCAAACATTATTTATATTTGACCCGTTTAACTTGTTCATGTGAAGTCCATCACTAATCAACAATCAAACCTTATTCTTTATTTAACCCATTTGACTTGTTCATGTGAAGACCATCACTTATGAACAATAAAACATTATTCTTTGTTTGACCTGTTTGACTTGTTCGTGTAGAATCTATCACTTATGAACAATCAAACCTTATTCTTTATTAGTTAAACTCCTTTTTAACTCATTCCATTAGCATCGTCTTTACTACATCGGACGTATATGTGGTCATTATAAGAAGTTCATGGTATCATGTGTTTGCTACTTACTTAGCCAGGGTAAGCGATTAACACATGGTACGCGTGACTTTATTATAAATATCACATTAATCCCCATGTAAGTAAATCCTTGGTTCATGTCCATATTTCTGATTTTATTTGGTAAAACCTTGTTTACTTGTTATTTAACAATTATTAGTTTTTACCCTTTTTATCTCTAAACATATACAATGTTTTCCTTTTTATAAAACTTTTATGCAACCATATTTATCCATGTGATTGTTACTTTTCCTCAATAGAATCTTATTGAGAATTTCTACTTGGATGGTCACCCCATCCAAGTTTTTAGATCTGAACTCTTTTATATTTTTATTGTTCACGATTGTGAATGATGCGTATTACCCGCCCAATTTCTCTAGGGAACATCATCATGGATGGGTATCCATCTGTTTTCCCATGCTTTAATCCCGTATGCAACCGTCGTTCATTACGTATCATGTTGGTGCATAATGTCTATTGCCTATGTCTAGGATATGTTTTAATGTTTATAGAGTTTCACGTCAATGTTTATGGGTTAAAAAGTAATTTTTATATGTTTTTACACTATGCTTCGTACAAAAGTATACATGTTTCGTACGAGTATCTTACTCGTACGAAACACAAGACCGTACAAAATATAGTTTGTTTGTTTAGCATGCACTTCGGTACAACTCATGTCGACCTATAAATAGGGAAGTGTTGTGTTAGAGATAGTGAGTGATTTGTCAATTGGTATGGCGAAGCTCTGCCAGTTTGTTTACTTACGTCTGTATTTGAACGTCATTAATACAACAGAAGCAGTTAAACAGTTAGTACTATCTTGTTTGTCTTGTCTACCTCTCTAGCAATGAATTCCGCCTCTGCTAGTTGAGCGAGATCAGGTTGATTGCTCATTTCGGGAGCTCGATCCCCGTTCTCAAGTGGTATCAGAGCCATGAGATCTGATCTACAGACAGTCAACAAATAGTTACAGGCTACTAGGTGTTCAGACTTGGATATATCTTCATCTTCATCATATTTCTGACCTATACTGGATTTTGGACAAATTTTGAACGAATTCATGGACAAAATGGACTAATATTTTAGTAATTCAAGTTAATCTTCAATCTAATAAATCCATATCATAATTCAGACTTAAAATTGAACTAAATCATGTTGAAATCGATAAAATTTTCAGTTTGGAGACTAGTTATTTCGTACGAGTTTCGCATGAAAATTGACTTAACTTTTTGTACGAATTAATTCAAAAGTTCATACGAACGAGTGCTAAAAGTTCACAAAATCTTACAAATTTTCAGATTTCAAAGAAATCCGTAACAATTTTAAACTCATACGAGTATCTTACTCGTACAAAAGGATTTGATTCGCACGAGATATTATTTGTGAGAAAAATCTAATTGTTTTGTGAAAACTTGTTTCGTACGAGCAATTGGTCCGCACAAAGAATTTTATTAATCTGATCAGTTTGTCTTCGAGAAGTGTGTTCTTAATTTTCACATGAAAAATGTCTGAGGAATTCTACAATGCATTCGCCACATCAGTTGTTACCACTGCAGCAGCCCAAAATATCAATCTAGAGAATGAGATGGGAACAATGACAAAACCGCCAAAGCTTATGAATCTAGAAGATTTTGATAGTTGGAGTGAAAGGTTTATGAACTGGGTTCAAGCTAAACACTTTACTTGCTGGTTTGCAATCGGGCAAAATATATCGCACCAGTTGGTGAAAATGGGCTTGAAAAGACCCTTGCTCAATTCTCTGATTTTGAACGTGAAAGGTTTATCAACGAAAAGAAAATGATGAATATTCTTCAACAATCGATTAAAGAAGACATCTTGGCTTTACTGCAACATGATGATGATGCGCAATCTTTATGGAATGCTCTTCGACTCAAGTTTCAAGGTAGTGCGCAACTTCGCAAAAGCAAAAGGGCGTTATTAAGCAAAGAGTTCGATGTATTCACATTGATTAAAGGAGAAACGGTAAAGCAACTGATTGAGCGATATTGTCATTGGTGGTTCATATGAAGAGAATGGGAATTATAAAGACAAATGAAGAGCTTGTTGACAAACTAGCTGATTCTCTACCACAAGGTGAATGGTCGACTTACTTAACCATACTAAAGAATGGAGTTGAGTACAGCAATTTCTCGCTGCCTCGTTTCATCGAAAGGCTGGAGGGTCATGAATTAGAGATGCAAAAGATGGCAAAAAACAACATTGTTCAAGTGCAACAAGATGTTAATCTTTATTTCAAAAACAGTTCTGCTGCTCAAATCCAAGCGCCAAAGATTCAAACCGCTTTCAGTGCATATAGTTCACCAAGCACACCACCAACTCAGACAAGTGGCTTCCAATCATTTCCAACAGTTGATCCAAATACACCTTCAAGCCAACAATCTTCTTTCGGGACAAACCAACCTCAGAACAATCAAACTACTTCATCATCCAATGCAAATCAAAGAGTTTTGCAATGCAACATTGTCGTTGACTTTCAGAATGCGCAAAATTTTGACGAAAAGACAGCAAAACAACATCTGTCTCTACTTGCTTCAGTTCTTGAGTCGTATAACAGTCTTGATGCTGGGAAGATCGGAAATTCTAAAATGATACTTGAAGATTACGATCAAATTGATCCAGTTGAAATGAAGTTGATAGATATAAAATGGTGTATGGCTTCAACCGTTCGACGTGCACAGAGATTTATGGAAATCACTGGTAAAGAAATTTGGGAGGTTTGGATGGAAACTTGGATTTGATAAATCCAAACTAAAGATAAGGCATTGGTTGTTACACAAGAAGATGAAGGGTTTAATTGGAACAAGTTTATTTCGAAAGGAGAAAGTTTGGCGTTGGTGGCTGAAATTATCGAGGAACCGGAAGAAGAATCGGGGGCATCGTTTGATGAAGGACCTGATGATGACGATTATTACTATCATACTTCATCAGAGGAGGAGGAGCTTTTGAATGGTCCATTCAAACATCTTTTGCCAAACGATGTTTAAAAAACATTTGCAGGATATTTCGCACCTAGCCAACATTCAATAGATGAAGAGCAAAAGAAACCGGTTGAAGAAGTTAAAGCTGATGAGAAAACGGAAATGTTGAACGAAGACATCATTAAAGCTTGCATGGCCAATGGCAATGAGGTAAACGAGTTAACATCTGAGAGTGTGAATAAAAAACCTTGTTTAAGTGTGCAGAGCCGTGTGGTGAGTGTCTTGTAAAAGACAAAAGATTTGCTGAATTGCAAAGTTTAACAGACAATTTGTCAAGCGATTACAAATCCACAAAGGAAGCTTATAACAAATTGAGTGCGTCTATTAAACAATATAATAAAGCACTCAGAGAAAATGACGCAACACTTATGATGCTTAAAGCAACAATGATGGATAAACAAATGGCTATTTATATTCATCTAAACACTATTGCAGAGCTCAAAAGTGAGCTTGAGAAAATGAGAATTGAAACTAAACGGGTTAACAAATTGTTAATCAGTTACTCCAAAAGCTCATACGTCATAGACCACATTTTACCAAAAATCAAAAATTCTGAAGAATCTAAAAATGGTGAAACAAAAAGTGCTAGTTATGATCGAGTTCCACCACCTATGTGGAACAGTTATGCATGCAAAAATCCATCTCGGCTGGAAAAGGCGCTAAATCTTAAATTGAAAACCGAACAGCTGCCTGCGGATATCGATGTAACTTACACTAAAAATGATGGTGAATGTGACTCTGAAGTGGTAAATAATGCGGTTGAAAAAGTGTTAAAAAATGAATCTGAAGTGTCTGAGTCTGAACAATCTGAGAAGTCAAAGTCTAATGATATATCAGAAAATAGTTTAAATGTTGATTCCAATGTCATAGTTTACAAAATGAAAGGGTCTGATAAACTATTTTCGGATGAGGACTTTCCAATCAAGAATGTTAAAAAAGGATTGTGTAGATAAAATGTTCAAGCTTATGGAGGCAAGTCATGATGATTTAGATAAACATGATGCATCTTTCTATTCTAAATCAAAAACTGACAATCCGGCCCTACCATCGTAAAAATGGAAATTATCCGGAAAACAAACAAGCAGGCTTGGGTTTCCAGAAGCAACATAAAACCAACAGGTCCTAAAAATTGAACTTTACAAAGAAAATCAATATTGTTTTTTGGGACAACAACCGAGAAAAAGAAGGAGGTCATCGGAACTCAATCAAATGATGATTTTCTTAAAGAAAAAGAGAAACAAAAACAGAAACAGGTTTTGGATACTCTGTTCATAAGGACAGCAGGACATGTTTTAAATGCAAACTAGTTGGGCATAACGCACTATATTGCTCAAAAGAAAGTTCAAAACCAGTTTCTTATCAAAAAAGTTCACCAAGGATGAAAAACAAAAAGCACCCATCATGCTGAAACAAATTCTTAAAAGAAATAATGAATCTCATCAAAATGTTAAACCAACTATTCAATTCTCAATCTAAATTTGAAATTGGTGAACCATCACACAAAATTCAACAAGTAGATTCAAAATTTTATGTTAAAAGGGCTAAACCACAAACACATAAATGGGTTGTTAAAGTTGTCAAAATCAAATCATCCAAGGTTGAACAAAGACCTTCTGTTCCAAACAAAACTGAGCTTAGAAAGATTGATAAAAACAAAGTGGGTCCAAAATTTGACATTCCGAACCCACCCAAGACCAAACAGGCTTGGGTTTCTTTGTTTAAGTAAGTTGTGTTAATCATGTGTGCATGGGCTCCAATGTTCGATATTATCAAAATGTATCATGGATAGTGGAGGTCTCGCCACATGACAGGAATGCATGCGTTGCTTAACGATGTTAAAGCTATTCGTGGAGGTTATGTAGGATTTGCTGGAACGCAGGGAGATAGAATTGTCGGAGAAGGGATTCTCTCGAACAGAGTTGTATCGTTTGATAAAGTGAACTATATTGCTGAACTAGAGAACAATCTGCTTAGTATCTCGCAAATTTGTGATAAGAAGTTCACGACACATTTCAATGATAAAGAATGTCTAATCTTAAAACCCGGTTTCTGGATTCCAGAAGAATAGATTTTGAGGCGAGCTCCGAGAGAATGATTTATATGTTCTTGATATGAGCATCGCTTCTACCACGTCAAAGAAAGTTCAATGCTTTGTTTCCAAAGCTACCGAGAAAGATTAAATTTTATGGCATCGAAAAATGGGGCACATTCATCTTCGAAAGATGAATATTCTTGTGCATAACGACTTAGTGGAGGGTGTTAATCTGAAAAGTTTTCATCTATCTGATGATTGTCTTAGCTGCAAAAAGGGGAAGCAGCATAAGAAATCACAACAGAGAAGCTGTTGAATTCGATAAAGTTACCACTAGAAAGGCTACACATGGATCTCTTTGGGCCAGTCAATGTCAAAAGTATTTCTGGAGATCTATACTGCCATGTCGTTACAGATGATTATTCTCGTTTTTCGTGGGTGTTCTTTCTGGAGAGTAAGGATGAAATGTTTGAAACTCTTATGATCCTCTTCAAAAAACTCGAAAATTTATATCATTTGCCCATTAAAAGAATTCGTAGTGATAATGGAAAGGAGTTTAAGAACAAGAATATGCAAGAGTTCTGCAATGAAAAGGGGATTCTTCATGAATTCAGTGCCCCCTATACTCCACAACAAAATGGAGTAGCTGAATGAAAGAATCGCACACTGATAGAACTGCAAGAATAATGTTAGCTGATTCGAAATTACCAATCAGTTTTTGGAGTGAAGCAGTAGCATCAGCTTGCTATACCCTAAATCGTGTGTTGACAGTTAAGCCTCACAAAAAGACTTGTTTTGAGTTACTGAATCAACGAAAGCCCAACTTAGCATTTTTGGAACCTTTTGGATCGTCTTAGACCCGGCTGGTAAATTTGGAGCCAAATCCTTGGAAGGTTTCTTTGTTGGTTACGCTACTCCTCAAAAACGTGTTTTCTTGCCGAGTCTGAACCAAGTAGTTCTAGCGCAACATGTAGATTGTCAAAGATATACAACGCCTACGAAGAAACCTAGGGATCCATGGCTGTTTAACTATGATGGTTTGTGGGGTTTGATCTACCAGATGTGCCAACAGAAGAAGAACTTGTTATGTTATTTCAACAACATTAGTTATCTAATCAAGAACAAGTTCCTAGACCATTGGTGATTTCTACATCATTACCGGTCAACATGTTTGATGTCGGTCAAAGCTCTTCTGTTCAAATTCCTGTTCTCACACCAAATGTTAATACTGCTGAATCATCTGCCCAGCCAAATGCAGATGTTGATTCTGATCGGGTACCAATTTTCGACGATGGAGGATCCAGTTCTGATGAAGGATCTGAACAGATTGAAAGCTTTTTGAAACAACAGGCTGATCAGTCTAATGCTAGGAATAAAGCTTCTTCATCTGTACCGGTTGTCAATGAAATTCTAACAAATTTGCAACCATGAGTAGATGTTTCAACTGAAGTGGTACCAAGAACACTTTCATATCATTCGTCATAGAATATCATAGGCAGCTTACAAACTGGAGTGCAAATTCGAAATCAAATCAATAAAGATCTAAGTTGTTTTTATACTAGTATTGCTCCACTTCAAGCTCGATTTTCTCATAGTTGTTTTGTTTCTCAGGTTGAACTGGGAAGCTGGAAAGACGCGTTAAAAGAAGAAAGTTGGGTGGATGCAATGCAAGTGGAGTTGCTTCAATTCCAAAAACTTGGAGTCTGGAAGCTTGTTGACCTGCCAGATCATCACAAAAAGTTAACACAAGATGGGTCTTCAAGTGCAAAAGAGACGATCGATGAGTTGTGGTACGCAACAAAGCTCGACTGGTGGTTCAAGGTTTCATCAGCAAGAAGGGATAGATTATACCGAAGTCTACGCCCCAGTTGCTCGTCTTGAAGCGATTCGCATATTCTTGGCCTTTGCCTCATGGAAAGGGTTCAATGTGTACCAATTAGATGTTAAATATGCTTTCTTATACGGAAAAGTGAAAGAGGAGGTGTACGTCGGCCAACCACCAGGGTCCGTTGATCCAACGCACAAAGATAAAGTCTACCTTCTGAATAAAGCCTTGTACGGTCTTCATCAAGCCCCGAGAGCTTGGTATGAAACATTATCAAGTCATCTTCTAGACAATGGCTTTATCAGGGGAACAGTAGATTCTACCCTCTTCACAAAGGAAGTAGATGGGCATTTAATTATCGTAAAGATATATGTGGATGATATTATCTTTGCATCGACAAATGATAAGCTGTGTAAAGACTTCGAAGAAGTCATGAAGCGCAATTTGAAATGAGCGCAATGGGGGAGGTGAAGTTCTTTCTAGGGCTTCAGGTCGATCAGTTGCCTGATGGTATTTTTATTCATCAAACGAAATATGTTCATGACATATTGGAGAAATTCAATATGACAGGAGCTAAACCAGCATCTACCCCGTTAGCTCCAAATCACGGCATTTATCCAGATCTTATTGGAGAAAGAGTTGACGAAACTTTATATCGCTCCATGATCGGATCCTTGATGTATCTTACAGCTTCTCGGCCAGATATCATGTATCCAACGTGCATGTGCTCCCGTTATCAGTCTAATCCAAAAGAGTCACACATGCTTGCTGTTAAATGCATAATAAGATATCTTAAGGGTTTTCCAAGCACCGGCTTGTGGTACCCTAGACATGATGATTTTAATCTTGCAGGATACTCGGATTCTGATTTCAGATGCTGCAAACTGAATACAAAGTCTACAACGGCCAGATGCCAGTTCTTCGGAAACCGTTTGGTAACGTGGCAGTGCAAGAAACAAATGCGGTTGCTCTCTCTACTTGTGACGCTGAATACGTTTCGGCATCCAGTTATTGTGCTCGAAATCTCTGGATACAACAACAGATGAGGGATTTCGGTTTGCAATTTCTTGATACGCCTATATATGTAGATAATCAGGCCGCGATTGATATCACTAAAAACTCATGCCAACACTCACGCACTAAACATATCAAGATTTGACACCACTTTATCCGTGATTGCTACAAGAAAAAGTTGGTGCGAATTGAGAAAATCCACACTGATGACCAAAAAGCAGATTTTATACCAAAGCATCTGATAAAACAAAGTTTAATAATTTGTTAAAGCTAAATGGTTTTAAAAAATATGATCTCAGGGGATGTATTTGAGGTTGAGTTTGAGGATGATGACGATCTAATGTGAATTTTTCATCGGTTTAAACGTTTTTTTTTGTACATTCTTTCTTATAAATTCTTAAAAAATCCAAAAATATGTTTTTATTTTCGGGGAGAATGTTTGAGGAAAATACAAAAACATTAAAAAGGCAAAAAGAGTTTTGTGTAAAAGAGTGATCATAGTAAATTAAAAATGATAGTCACATTATGCTAAAGAAATGTATTGTTTAAAAGTGATTAATCAAGTCTTACTATGGATATGCCAATAGACTTCACTCGTTCAGTAAATTGTATTCAAGATATAAACCTAAAAAGCAAAACTGAATAACTTGTGGATTAACTTCTCTCGGATATATGGACTTAGTATTCTGAAATTTCGTTTAAGAGAATGCAAGATTTTGCGATAATAGGTCTTTATATTTGATTGATATCTGGGGTATTATTCGAGTTCTTCTGATTTTGCGGAAGCAATGGCCTAGAACTCCTATAATATTTTCGCATTATTTCCCCAAAAGCTGCATGAAAATATGGTTATGTCTTAAGCAATTACGACATCTACAGTTCAAAAGATTCCTTAATGGAACACCACCTAAAGACGAGCCTTCATCTCTCTGTTTGTACGAAAGTACTAACCTGAGCTCTCAAGGTCTCGCATTCACCCTATATACAGATACCAATTCGATATTTTCACCTGTAAAATGACATTCTGGGAATCTCGATACGGGAGTATATTCTGAGATGGGAAACACAGTTATTTCATGTTTCTAATATTACATTAACATATCTTGAAACAGTTGAGAAACGAGAAGAGGTTTAAATGGACAAATATATTGGCAATCTAGGTAAATTTGTTTAAAAGCTTAAAGGGTGTTTCTAGATTAATGGTACTAATGACTTGTATATATGCTTGAAATGATCCTCTAAAAACGCAAAATTCACAAAATATGTTATTGCTTTCGAAAAATATCTCAAAACTCAAAAAGATTTTCAGTTTTTCTTAGCTTGATAGTCTTATTTTTGTTTACCAATGATAAAGACAACGACGGTTAGATTCATAGCAACTTCTTGCTGAGGGAAATCTGGAATCATGGGTTAAAAGTTAATTTTTATCAAAAAGATTACATGAATGTCAATAAAGTTCATTAATTTGAAACTTTACATGTCAAAATAAATCTGTTTGGTCAAACATGGTCAACCAATGTCATTAACTTGGACTTGGTAGGCAAATTGGATAACCAGGGTCATTAACTTGGACTTGGTTAATCAAGTGGGTTTTAAAAACAGATAAAAATAAATAAAAATGAAAAATACAAAATATAAAATCGAAAAGTTTAAAGATTTTCGGTATTGATTCGTACGAAACAAAATTTCATACGGAGATCATCATTTCGGTGCGAAACAGGGTACATTTTGTGCGATTCAATTGATTCGTATGAAACTAGTTTCTAGTATAAATACCCTTCGATTCGCACAGAAATAAGGTTACCACTTCAAGTTTACTGTTGAGCGATTTAGAGAATTCTGTGCGAACTGATACTGAAATCTTCATTTCTTGGTTGTTTCTGCTTTCGATTCACATTGTTGAGGTTGATTGGCACACCTCTATCAATGGGAAAGGTAATTTTGACAAAACATGCTGTTATAATGCCAAAATTTGTATAAATCGGATATAGAACTTAGATCTAGGGAAATTGGACCGGTAAAACTTAAAATTGACTTCAAAATCGTTAAAATCAGCTCTAATAACCTTAAAATCGACTATCAATTTGTTAAAATCAACAAACTTTGAGTTCGGATTATACTTGGACATTTTGGGACGACGATGAGTTTTGTACGAGGGAATTGATTCGTATGAAAAATTTGTCATGTTACTTGAAGTTTATTTCGTACGAAACAATCGATTCATACGAAGAATTTTTAAAAGCTGATTTTCAAAATTAAATTGTGAGATCAATTCGTATGAAAGAATTGGTTCGTATGAAGTAAAGTTTGAAAAACAAAATGTTTAATGTTCAAAATAGTTCGTACGAGGAAAATGATTCCCATGAATGAAACTTATGTCAAACTTACAATTTTGGTTAAGTGTTTGATTCGTACAAACATATGTTTCGTACGAATAATTGAAAAAAAATCTTGAATGTTTAATATTTTAACGGTTGTTATTCTTATGTACACGCCAAGAAATCTACGTTCTCTCTATTCCACAATATTTGTTGTGTCACAGATGCCTCGATTCCGGAGATTGCAGCACATAGAGATATTTTTGATTTTCTAACACGGATCCGAGTGACCAAAGCCTTAACAGACAGACACACAGCATATCTTTCTCATGTAGAATATTTTTGGAATGCAGCTGAATACAGTATTGAAGATAACGCCATTCTGTCAGCTGTGAAGATTGATGACGTTGATATTCCGGTGAAAATTATTGAGGATCTAATTCGGAAGGTTTTGGATTTTAAAGACAATAAGGACGATCCGACAGGGTTTTCTGAATACATGGTAAAGGGATGTTTTTATCGAATGGGATATACGGTATTTGTTAACACTGCACCGTTCAAGAAGGGAAACCTGAGCGCACCATTTAGATATCTCGCACATATCATAGCTCATGGTTTAAGTCATCGGAAGGGTGGTTTTGAAGA
Source organism: Scalesia atractyloides (assembly GCA_947069175.1). Classification (NCBI taxonomy): domain Eukaryota; kingdom Viridiplantae; phylum Streptophyta; class Magnoliopsida; order Asterales; family Asteraceae; genus Scalesia; species Scalesia atractyloides. The sequence goes on along the minus strand of CAMTDV010000002.1, from coordinate 58,843,002 downwards.
TTTAGTTGATTATCAAATGCGTATGATTACAGCATTAGTTTTGAATCTTCCATACAACTTCTAAAAAGTCATATTCACTTAAATGGTTCAAAACATTCAGAAAGAAAAGTTTCTGCAGTATCCGCGATTTATTCAGATGTTGTTAGATTTTTTACATCCTGATTTGAAGAAATTACCGAATGATATTCTAAGGCTCGAACATATAGATGTCTCGACATTGCGTAAGATGAATGTGCATTTAAAGACTGCTCCAGTGGCAAAACCAATGTTTGGTGCGATTCTCAACAATGATTACGTATCGCTAGCACCAGGTAAATGGAGAAAAGATGAAAGCAGCGATGATGAAGAAGAGGTTAAAGCATTATCTTTGTTTGTTGCGAAAAGGAGCCCATGGTTTGTAAAAGATGGAGGAAAAGGTGTGAAATCCAAAGCTACATATTCATCAGTTCATAAAGAAAAAAAGAGAAAACTACTTCTGCAGCTGGAAGTTCGGGTCTTAGAGACGAACCAGATGTTGAGGAAACTGTTGAAGATATGGCTGAGGAGATCGAGCGTCAAGCTTTTGGTTCTGACAAAGTAGCTGAAGAAGTTCTATCATCGAGTACTGATTCAGAAGATAGACGCCCTGGTGAGAAGAAAAGAGCAGAAAAGTTAGAGAAGAAACGACAGGCTGAGTTAAAGCGCAAAGTAGAGGAACGTAAACGTAAAGCAACAGGCGAGGATGATACGACTTATGTTCCATCTGAGTCTGACACTGAATCTATTCTTCGTACTCCAATCAAGAAAAAACAGAGAAGAATGAAGCGACCTGCTGCTAGAGTATCTCCAAATGTTATTCTGAAAGAAACTGCTGCTGAGCTGATTGATGAAGAAAATGTGGAAGAACCGTCACAGCATATTCCATCACCACCACAACCTGTTCAGCCAGAACCAAATCAACAACAAACAGTTTCTCAACCACAGCCAGCTCAACAACAATTTCAACCAGAGCCAGCTCATCAACAACCGCAACAACAGCAGCTTAGCAACAATCTCAACCAGAGCCAGCTCAGCAACAACCGCAACAACAGCCAACTCAGCAATAACCAAAACAACAGTCACTCAACAACAATCACAACCATCTCATCCGCAACAATCTCATCCAACACAGCAGCCATATGAGTCACAATCATTTTTTGATGAGATTGGTCTAGATGATTTACCAGGAGGTGATGAATTTTGATTTGATGATCCAAGAGTTGATGATTTGCAAAAACAGGTTATGATGAATGTTGTAAGGATAGCTGAATTACAAGAGCAAATCAATGAGCTAACTATTGAAAAGCTCGAAATGCTGGAACGGATCGGAGGGTTGATTGTTGACAAGCAGCAGTTAGAAGCAATGTTGGCGAGTATTGTATCTGAGAATGAACGGTTGCGATTACGGATGGCAGAAAACGAAGAAGAGCGTTTGAGGAACGATAGAAGAATGGATGTGTTTGAGAAGATTTGGAAAAGAAATTGGGTTTGAATATTTCTGCTGAGATAGATGAGATAGAACGAGTAGAAGCAAGAGAGCGGGTTGCCGAAAGGGAACGTTTATCTAAACAACAATCTGACGCACAAGGGAAAGGGAAAGAAAAGATAGTGGAGGAACCTATGATTGACGAAACTGTGCCAGAAGCTGAGTTTGAGCCAGTGACATGTTGGGATATTGTTGTTTATGAAAAACCGATAGGACGGCCAACAGATGTGGATATTGCATCGCTTGATATTACTCAAAGGCATCAGGATTGGCTGTTAAAGAAAAAGATGGGGAAAGAAAGTGAAGAAACAGCTGAAGAGATTGAAAAGGAAACAGAAGTAGAGGATGTTGATGTTGATGTTATGGATTCTAGTAGTTCGGATGATGATGAATAATGATGATAATGTTGGTGGTTCTGGAATTTGTGTAACCGATTCAAATGTTAATGAACCAGTAGATCTTTCTGAGTATCTTGATGATTCTGCGAATCAAACCACTGAAGAAGAAAAGACGAACAAAGCCGATGAGTTTGTTGATGCTCAGCAGGCAGGAATTTTCACAGAAAATGTTATATCTTCTGTTCCTGTTGTGGCAAAACCGTTTGTTATATCTTGAGCATGACGTAGAGGAGGGAGAGTTTGTTCACAGCTATTCAAAGGAAGAAATAGCAGCAATGCTTGGCATTAGTGAAGAGAAGTTTGATTTTGATTTCAAAGACGAACTAAAGGAGATAGATGTTTTTGAACCAAACGCATATGTCTTCGAAGAGGTTGAAGATGCAAATATGTACGATAACGTTGTCATGGAAAGTGATTCTGATGACGATACTAATGATGCCGATCAGGGTACAGATGATTCCCCAATGTTTACTGATTTATTCGCAGCAGAAAGTTCAGAGATGTTACAGAGAAAAGTATCTGAAGCTGCTAAAGAAGGAACCATTCCTCAGAAAATGTCTAAAGCTGAAATTGTTGAACAAAAGAAGAATGGTTTCGCGAGAATCCAGTTGAGCGTAAATTTAAAAGACCCCTAGCATTCTTTACTAGAGATGCTGATATTTCTCTAGGGGATATTCTGAGCTGGGGATGGATTGAAGAACTTAATGTGTATACGATAAAGAGGGAATTTGGTATCCAATACTTTAGATATTGAGCGACATCAAAACATTGCCTTATTGGGATATAAAGGAGCTTGTTCAAACAAAGATGATAAATCTAAAGATGAGGTTTCATGACCAAAGGCTTTGGAGATTGATTAAGTTTGAAGCTATGCACCGTTTTACACATTGGAACCTCATTATCCTCGTCGCATTATTAAAGTTGATCTAGTAACGAACGTGAAAGATGTTACATTGATTGTGAAAAAGCCGCGTGTGATGAAGAACATGCCTCTGATTAAAATGGAACAAGATTTCTTCAAGATATTCAAATGGTGGCACTATGATTCGAGTACAGGTGAAGCTGTTATTTGTGTGCATCCAGATGATGACTCTTGGAAAATCACTGAGGAATTAACCGAAGCCTTCATAGCGCACAAACGAATATATGGTCTATGGCGAGGCATTCGAGTACTAGACCCAATGTGGCTCGTCAAATATTCAAAGAAGGATATAGAATGTTTATTCTACAGTAAGATAAGTTTTGAAGAGAAGGATAAAGAACAAGCACTCCAATTTCAGAAAATCGTTAATGTGTGTTTTACAAATGATATACATTCTGATTCGGATTGGAAAACAACTTGGAGGAAGCTTGAAAAGAAAGAGACAAAGAAAAAGGAGGAAAATGAAGTTCGAATTGCAGAACATACAAGAATAACATCTCTAAGGAGCTTTCAGTTTGTAAACCGACCTCCTCCAACTGATCAAAAACCAATTGCTTTTGAGGAGTGTCGTAAGCCAGTAAAGAGATTTTTTGGACGTTAGAGTCAAATCTAATTGAAGAATTTTGAAGACTATCCAGACTGCGGCAACATCCAAGGGGGAGTTTGTTGGTGCATAATGTCTATTGCCTATGTCTAGGATATGTTTGTAATGTTTATAGAGTTTGCACGTCAATGTTTATGGGTTAAAAAGTAACTTTTATATGTTTTTACACTATGCTTCGCAAAAAAGTATACATGTTTCGTACGAGTATCTTACTCGTATGAAACACAAGCCCGTACGAAATATAGTTTGTTGTTTAGCACGCACTTCGGTACGAGTCATGTCGACCTACAAATAGGGAAGTGTTGTGTTAGAGCTAGTGAGTGATTTGTCAATTGGTACGGTGAAGCTCTACCAGTTTGTTTACTCGCGTCTGTATTTGAACGTCATTAATACAACAAAAGCAGTTAAACAGTAAATACTATCTTGTTTGTCTTGTCTACCTCTCTAGCAATGAAGTCCGTCTCTGCTAGTTGAGAGAGATCAGGTCGATTGCTCATTTCGGGAGCTCAATCCCTGTTCTCAGTATCTGTTGCATACTACTAGTTATACCATAATTCAATGTGTGCACCTTGGTGATATTTGCGCTCATGGACTTTCATTGCTGTTCCACTTTTATTCTGTCTCATTACTTAATTTAAGTCCTTGGTGAGCATGCCCTACTTGTCATACTTCGGGCCATTCCATCATCATATCAATAGATCATTAAACTCTCGCCATCCTCAGATGCGAGCATCCTTCGATTAGAACATTCACAAAATATTATTAACATTGAAGTTATTAAGCGCCTGTACTGTAGTACCAGGCTTTCTATAATACTTCTTAACACAAGTAATTCGCTAGATATAGCGGTCTTTTATCAGTTTATTTGGGGTAACGTGCGTTCACACGATAGCCCTATGTGTTATTTACAACACTTTAACCATGCTAGACCATTAATATTTATAATAACTTAGTGGATCATGTGATCAAGTCTCGAACCGAACACATTTGATCATTAACCTTGAGCTCTTATTACCAACTTGTAAGACCCTTACTTAATTAACTGGAATTTTATAAAATTTAGCATTTAGATGTATAACTCTAAACACACGCCCGTTCATATTTTCAAGTTTCATAAGACTTCATAAGCATTAAACATTTCAACATGTTATCGTTGATTAGTTTCGTAAAGACAAAACAAAGTGCGAAAGCTTGAGCTTAATCGTGTTTGGCCCCACGTTGAGCTTGATCACCATCCGGTGGCTTAAACCAATACCTATATTTCATAAATTATGAAATACGTTAGTTATGAGAAGTTTATAACGTATCTAATTATGCCCGAAAGCCAAAATATAAAAAAAAATCAACAAATTTTTAAAACTACCCGCCGTAAGCTACGGCTCACTGCCGTAGCTTACGGCAGGTTACTTCTGTTTCAACCAGCAGACGCCTACCATAAACTACGGTAGGCTACCATAGGTTACGACAAACTGCTGCAGCATTTCCAAGTTTATCGTTTTTATTACGAAAACCTTCGTAACTTGTTCGACTTTCATCCGTTTCACTTGAAACTTGTTTCTAAATGTCCGTAAAATGTTTTCCTACATATTTAACCTGAAATCCTTAACCCAGATTCAGAACTTTTATGAATTACGCAACCATTACCTGGCTTATGCGTATATTCATTTTGACCCGTTAAGGGATTTAAGCATTTAAGCTTAAATCTCATCCTCCTTTTCTTACCTCCTATTTTGAAACTAAGACTTTTATTTATCTTTCATCACAACTATATTTGTGGTAAATTTGTTATATTAAAATCATACATTCCGAACTCTACTCTTCGGTTTGACAATTTACGAAAAAGACCCGTTAAAAGGCATTAAACAAAAATGGCTTATGTCTTTCACTTTTATACATCCAGTAAGGTCTATCTTATTATTGAACTCATTAATAATCTACCATTAATGATTGTTTACCCGATTCATCGTCCGAGGGTATTTTAGTCAATTTTAGTCCTTTTAACTATGAAGGACATTTAAAGGCCTGTTTTTGACCAAGCGAACACCTTTAACCCGTATTCCATTTAAAATTCATTATGTTTTTAAAAACATAAAGGCCTCCCATTGTTTAATGTTATAACTCACTCAAATGCACTTTTCTCTATAAACTTGTCTTCAGCTCTAATGGTCGTTTTACCCAAACACTAGATATATCTCACTTGAGGTGATCTAGTGTTCACCCTTTACTCGACTAACTTTTGTTGTACCGCAAACCCTCATCGAGAGCATGACCACACACATACCTAGCTCGGGTCATAGTATTGACCCGTTTTAATACCTTGCATTATTAGTTGCTAATTAAAAGCATCGCAAGCCATACACTATTTTTCCTGTGAGCAATAAACTCGACAACCAACCATTATTCATTATTGTCAAATGGTGATTACATCGCCATTTGACCCGTTGGTATAAATGACCATTTACCCACCTCTTGACTTAATTTTATTCATTTTACCAATTATGAGTTACGCCATAAAGTAACTTTTCAAAACTCCTTTTTGTTCGTCATCGCATGATCAAATTACCATTTTACCCCTTTTTACCATCAGATATGATTTCTTACCATCTTCTCTTGTTCCGACCCATATCGATGCGTCAGAACGTCGTATTTCAAAGACTCATTTCAATTACTATATTACCTTATTCTTAATCAATACATAAGTAGATGTTCTACTTAAAAGATGTAAGCTTAACTTACTTGCATCCGATTATGCTTTTTCCCACGTACTTGATCCGTTTGACCCGCTTCTTCCCAAGCTTCCACCTAGCTTGTCAAGAGTCAAACTATCATTTGTCATTCGCAAGATGGTTAGATTAGTCATCGTTTAACATGATTATCCCATCTTACGCATTTTATATCAAAATTACCATTTGATCTTATTATAGGTCAGTTGACTTTTAAAAGTCAAATGTCTATTAACAATTGCAAATGCACAAATAGATTCAACGAACTCACTTAAGCATTTCATCAAGTACCCGGCAGATGTTATTTTTAGGCTGCCATTTTAACTAAATTCCAAAACCAAATTCATATCATTTCTTTCACTTTGACAAGCTCGAGTGATTATTAACATTAAGTTAACTTAGGTTTCATTTATCAATGCTAATTTATTCATTCACTATGCCAAAACTGTGGGTTTTCTTTCTATGTAAAACCCATTTCATCATAGTACTAGACATTCATCCGAATATCTAATATAATCAAGTTCTACATACTAACTATTAGACAACATGATCCTAAACACTTATTAACATTAGCATAACATCAATTTCATCATATCATACAAAACCCATTTCAAGTCATTATGAACACTTACTCGAATCTCTAATTTTTCAAGTATCTTATATATACATACAAGTACAATGATCATGGACACTCATTTATCATCAATTTCATCATATAATCAAAACCCACTTCATAATTTACTTGTTAATCACTTACAAGAAATCTTACATCAAATATTTTATAATCTCTTTATGTCTAACGAAATCAAGCATACATATACACTTAATTTTATCTTTGGATCATAATCCAACAACCAAATTGCAAGTATTCCAATTGTCTCAACTCATGACTTTCACCAATCTAGGTTTTTAAACATACCTTACAATCCCCTAGTCTAGGTGATTGATAATTCTTGTTTATGCACAAATTTGAGCTCCAATTTTTCTTCAATTTTGATGATTTTGGATGAACTAGGGTTGCTCCCTTTTTCTTTTCTCCTGAAGATGGACATACACACACACACACCATGTGTGTGTTATGTCCAATTTTTTTGTTTTGAAACGTAAGTTTCCTTTTTGACATCTTAGGTCCCTCAAGTTTAGTGTTTGTTTAAACCCCCATATAACACTTACTAGCAATTAACCATTATTATAACTAGGTTTAGATATTCCTAGTCAATTTACTTAAATTTATGGTGTTACAACCCGATTCAATTTAAGTCCCACTCACCCGAGCCTTTTATAACTTTTATTTACTACAAAGTATTTGTTCTCTTTAACTAGTGTTAGCTTTGATTATTTAAAATCCTAACGCTTATCCAGTTAATCTTTTACCACTGATGGTATTTTATCCTTTCTTAAACATTAATAGGGTTTAATTACCTACTTCGTGTTTAGGGTGTTACAATAATCTTAATTTTTGTGCTACTATCCACCATGATTACACTTGTTGCATATGTTTCGAGTATTAAGTTTGGAAAAACAGCATATGCATATACATGGATATTGAGGTCGTACTATTAGATGTCTTTTAACATGATTTGGCTTCCATTTTTGTACTAATATATGCTTCTAGTAACAAGTTTGGAAAAACAACATATGCATGTACATGGATATTGAGGGCGCACTATTAGATGTATTTTACATGATTTGGCTTCCTACCAATGGGTGGCACTTAATATCCTTAAATGGAAAATAGGAATCTAGATGGCAAACATGAGTAACAACCACTTTCACCATTGGCAACTCATGGATTGTTACTAGAGGTTAACCATCCTGTTAAAAGATCGTTTACACAAGATTAAATTGTTAGAAAAAAATTGAAGATTAGTAAAGAAAAAATCATAAAAACATACTCCCATCAAGGGGATTATGTTGGTGAATCCTAGTGGTAGGCAATTGTGGCACTATGCTAGTGGACAATTGTTGGATCTCAGAGAGTGTGATGTGTGTGTTTTTTAATTAAACAGTTTGAATAGATAAGAAAATTTAAGCAAGAATGGTTAATACAAACACATCATCATCAACACAGTTAGATTTGAGAATAATTGCATAATGATTTCATTCTAAAAAAATGTTTACAATACAATCAAAGGTACACAATGTACTCCCCCTCACAAGGTGCACTCTCTCTCACTAAGTTCTTATGTCTTTGGCTCTTAGTGTTACATTACATTGAGTACAATAAACTATAAATATAGGAGGAGAGAACTGCTAGTGACATTAAATGATGTAAGCGCTATCAGTTAGTAAAATTGTAGGATAGTTACATTGTTATGTTAAATTATTGCTTCTAGATATGGTAGTGAAAATAGTTGGATTCCTAAATTGATGATGAGAATCAGCACTTTCTAGGAATCCAATACCTCTAGTCTTTGACTTTTGTTGACTTGATTGTTGACTAGCACCTTGACAATCCAGCACTTGTACTTCTCTTCTCTATTCTTGAAGGAAACAGTTTTGTTCTAATAGTTTGGGTAGTTGTTTTTGGAAGCCTTCAAGGGGGGAAATGTCTAGACCAAAGATTATACTTAAACTTATTCCATCACGCAAGGAAGATGGTTCCATTGGGTTTTGTCTTTCATCATCAGCTGATCTTATATAACCCAACAATCTCCCCTAGATTTGCTAATACCAAAATCACATTTATTAATGTTTGTCTTTTATTCTTTTATTTGAGTTGATGAATTCCTTTATCTTTATCAAAGTCATTCATCTTGACTTCAGAGAAAGGTTCTCTGTCTTCACATCTTTTAATCTACGGTTAGCTTTAGATTTCTAAGTCTCTGGGTTATGGAATATTAAAGGCTAACCTTTGGATCTCTGAAGAAGAAATTAAGTTTCTTTATTTTTGAGAGATGTGGCATGTTTTTGTTTTTCAAAGCTTTTATCAAGAGAGAATAGGATTTAGATGTTTTTAGAATATGTTGATAAGGCAAAGACCTTTAGAAGCTTATGAATGATTTTTCTGTTTGAGCTACTTCAACTCTTTAAGAAGTGCTGAGTTTTGTAAACTGTTGAATGTCAGCGGTTTTTAGATCTGATTTATGGTTTCTAACTCCTTGGTCAGTGATGATACAAATTTTTGAGGAAGGATCATCATTTTAATCCTTATTTACCTACCATCTTGATCTTTCTCTACTACTTTGTGATTGATAAGAAGCTTTTAATATCAGTTGAATTTTCTAACGTAGGAAGAATACTGGCTTTTCTTGAAAGTTTTCCAGATTCTTAAAACTTTTTGAAGGTGGGATAAATGCATAGTATGATAGTTATGTTCAGTCACCCCTTTTTGGTATTAGTAGATGTTTTGGATAGTGTAAATAACACCCTTAGTAGTTGATTTTGCGGTGGTTAATTTCCTCACCAGTAGTTTGGCTTTCTATGGCTCATGGCAAATTGATATAGGACTAGTAGTTTTGAGATTTGAGCTCCTATTTAGGAGGCCAGCTGTTGGGTATATTCATGGTTCGGCTGGACTTAGCTTGAGGCATATAGGTGACCATTTACTTGAGATTGGAAACCACAACTCTCAACTTATTTCATCATTTCCAGAAGTTTTAGAAGTTGTCATCGATCAATCTAGTGAAATCATATCCCCCACAAGATGTGGTTGTATCACTAGTTTATAACAAATTATGAAGCCTTGTTAGGTCCTAGAAGTGTGAGACTGAAGCATCAAATATACGCAACAGTCTATGGTAGTTAACTGGGATTTACTGGGTTAGTTTGTATTAGTTTTGGACCTTGAATAGGTCACCTGGGTATGCCATAGGCCATTTGGGCTAGGCAAGCCCAAGGGAAGCCCATGAGGGGAATGGGCAAACCCTAGGTATAAATAGAATATTATGTCATTCCTAGGGTTTAGACTTTTGAAGACTTTTAGGAATTCTCTAGAGAGAGCCTCTATCTTGTACTAGACGGTTTTGCTTGTTCAAGTAATAGAATCGTGTGCAAGGTGTTAAGTTGATTCGTGTTGTTCTTCATCTTTTCGGTTTTCTTGAAGATCACCAAGTTTGGATTCCGCCCATCCTTGGTGATTGTGTGATATCGTTGACAGATCCGGATTAACGGGACTTACAAGTGGTAGCAGAGCCTATTAAACCTGTTTTCCAGGCTCACATCTGATATTACACGATTCTGTTCGGTTTCTGCTGAAAAACACGAAGAAGATTCAAGCATTTCGGATCAACATTCAAGGATTTCGGATTTTCGGGTTACATTTCAGACAGATTTCGGATCATTCTGCTGCATTTCGGATTGACTTCGGATTAATCTATGTATTTCGGATTGATTTTGGATTAATCTATTGAATTTCAGATTCAAAGTCGTTGAAGATCCCGAAGAACACGAAGAAGATCATCCATCTCGGATTACTGTTCCGGATTCTCATTGTTGCTGTGTATCTGATAGCATTCCGGATTCTCACTGTTGCTGTGTATCCGATAGCACAAAAATTCCTAAAATCACTATCGGACATTATATATCATTGGATTTGTATCGTCGAGACAAGTCTAACGGTACATTTTGGTAAAAACGGTTTTCGGACATTTTTTATCGTGTTTACCGGTCCAGTTTCGATTATCCGAAGATGTTTGCAGCCAAAGCTCATCAAAACTCGAGCCTACGGGATGAAGTGAAGGAAAAGCTGAATGAGTTTATCGGAGACTACAATGTTGATCCGGTTGCTAACTATGTGATGCGTTTGCTTGAACGTGGGAGGCGAAAAGAGGAAGTAAGAGATGAGTTGGATAGCGTTTTAGGAGACGGAAAAGACTCCTTTGTATCTTGGTTATGGGATCATTTACAATCAAACCAAGATCTATACGTTAAATCAACAAAGTCTCATCCTGAAGGAGTGTCCGAACAGAAATCAACAGCCCAGCAAGCAGCAATCAGCAGCCCAGCACCCCAAACTCGACCTCAAGCCCAAATGAACGCTGACAAATCAAGCTCGCCTATTAACACAGTCAACTATCTTTTGTGCACTGAACCTTGCAGGAATAGGGTTGCTCAACTCAAGGCTCTTAATTTCAAAATGACCGATGAATACAACAATGCAATGGCTCAGTGCATCAGCCTTCGAGAAAGTAACAAGTTACTCAAAGAAAAAGTTGAAGCTCAAAAGAAAGACATAGCTCAGCTCCACCTGGAGGCAAAAAGAGGAAGTAAGAGATGAGTTGGATAGCGTTTTAGGAGACGGAAAAGACTCCTTTGTATCTTGGTTATGGGATCATTTGCAATCAAACCAAGATCTATACGTTAAATCAACAAAGTCTCATCCTGAAGGAGTGTCCGAACAAAAATCAACAGCCCAGCAAGCAGCAATCAGCAGCCCAGCACCCCAAACTCGACCTCAAGTCCAAATGAACGCTGACAAATCAAGCTCGCCTATTAACACAGTCAACTATCTTTTGTGCACTGAACCTTGCAGGAATAGGGTTGCTCAACTCAGGGCTCTTAATTTCAAAATGACCGATGAATACAACAATGCAATGGCTTAGTGCATCAGCCTTCGAGAAAGTAACAAGTTACTCAAAGAAAAGGTTGAAGCTCAAAAGAAAGACATAGCTCAGCTCCACCTGGATGTAAATCAACAGAAAGTCGGGTCCATGATTACAAAACCAGATTAGATTCAAAAACCATGAAATGCGACTTGGTAAGAGTTGAGCTGGGACTTCTTACTGGAAAATATCTACAAAACAAAGTCAATATAAAAAAGTTTAATACATCCAGCAAGCTTGTTCAAGACAAGTGCAATGTGCAGCTGGCATATAAGGGGAACAAAGGGAAGGGTTTGGGATTCAATCAGGTTGCCCCACCGTATAATCACAACTACACAACAATGCCTGAAACCGACGAAGATATTGATAAAGCACAACATATGGTGTACGGCAAACCCAGTGATTATACGTCAGATACACGGGAACCATCTGGTGCTGTTGACACTTCTAATGATTCAGCTGATGAAGAGAGAGCAGACGTGAACAAGGCTCAAAGTGCGCAAACTGAACAATCTGAACCTTCTATTCTGATGAAAAGGTTCAGAGCGAGCTAAAAGAGCAAACACGAGCAAATCGGAGACGAAGAAAGCAGAACGTCAAGGACAGTCACGCTCTCCAAAATCATCAGTGGGAATTAATAGCCCTCAAAAGGCTAGTGTTGTGAAAAATGCTTTTGTTAAGCCGGTCTTCAATGGCAAATGTGAAAAATATGCTTTTGACCGTGCTCGCAAAGCTTTTGGAAAGGTTGGGGAGATTTCTGAACAAGACTTGCAGTCTAAACAAAAGAAGAAGAATCCAAAGAAATCTCCACAACAGAAGAAGGCCCTTGCAAACGACAAGTACAGACATCCAAATTCATCTTCGTCTGCAAGAAGCGTGCAAGGATATCAAGCACAGAAGGGATCAGTTTATCCTTCAAGGCCTGCACGAGCAAATCAAGATGTCTTACTAATCTCTTTATTTTTCAGAAATTGCCAAGGAGGAGCTGTTGACAATCTCTGAAATGTTGATACCGGTTGTTTTAGGGACATATTGGATAACATCTCACTGTCGCAAAAGTTCATATTCTTTTCTCGAGTGTGATGTTTCCTTTGGAGGAGATGAGGTAAAATAATCAGCAAAAAGGTCCAAATTTAAATTTACTGCTTTAATTTTGAAATTGATTAGTTTTTAATCTAATGACGGAATGGTTAAGCAAAAAAAAAACAAAATATTTTCTTTTCTTTTGTTTAAAACTTTGTACATATGTTTTCTTTATTAAGTAAATTTGTGCATAAAGTATGATGCACAAATTTTGGGGGGAAGAGAGCGATATATGTATATATGTATCGTTTGAGGGGGAGAAAATCAGAAAAAAACGAAAAACATTTCAAAAACAGAAAAATACAAAAACATTTGAAAAACTAAAAACACTGAAAGGTCTTTTTGCATCAAATGGGAATGAAATGAATATTCGTGATAAAGGGTGTGGCTAACACATGTAAGGTGTCGTAGCTGAAAAGACTAGGATCTAATGTGATGTATCGATAGGCTTAACACTCAAAGTGATTAAAAGATACTAAGTGATATAAACATAACGAACTATGTATCTTGTGGGTAACATACATCGGCGTATGATTTATGGCTTAATCTGTGTTGATAGATAGCCAACATCTGAGGTTTCGGGTCTTTATGCTGTTGAGTCATCCGGGATATCTTGGCTGCCCTTCTGTTGCATCCAAATTATATGCAGACCTAGGCACAGTCAGGATATCTTTAAAAGAGCCAAAATAGAAGGGCTAAAACCTTAAAAGAAGGAAATATCATCATGAGAAAATTCATGGAATTCAAACATACCACATAAGGTATTTGCCTAACCCTCGTCAGATACTGTTGGTCACTCTGCTGTACGAAAGTACTAACCTGTTCACCAATAATTTGACGTTGTAAAAATAAAGGATGATCTCAGTATACTCACCTACTACGATGAATTGTTGTGCTTACCTTGATCGCGGGGGTAGGTCATAGTATGGGACACATGAATATTATAGTATAATACTACCTTAAGCATATCACGAAGTTGAAAAATGGAAGTTGAGCGTTAAAGTTTAAGTGGACAAACATATTGGCAATCATTTAGACCAGTCTAAATAAGTTCGTACTGAAAAGTGTTCCTTGGTCCGCCTGAAAACGATTTTGATTCCATTGTAATTGTATAGTTGTAACTATTGAGTTAGTTTCTTTGTTTATTTGTGTTTATATTTAAAAAATATAAAAAAATTAAATTAGAAAATTCAAAAATCCATTTATTTGTTTTATTAAAAATTATTAACCGTTCTTGAAGATTTGGCTAATTATCAAAGAATGAAAGAAATTTAAATCTCGATCCGAGAACAAGTACTTGGATGTACCAAGTGTTCATATGGTACTCTCCGTGGTGCATAAGAATGTTTGCTTATAAGTTTCTGAGAATGTGCAGATCTTGATTTAGATCAAGAAACAGGGATTGCTAAAATTGAGATGCTGTTAGTTCAATTTAAGGATTTCATATGATGGATTGAGGCCGTCATATTCAAAGTAATATCAACAAGCAATTCATTTGTTTTGAACCATAGTAGACTGGTTCAGTATGCACCTTATTAAATGATTTATTGGTTACGACACCTTGTGGTGGCGTTTACACTAGTTGAAGCTTGCGCTGACATCGCTTTCACAACTCATGTACGGATTTACTTGATTATTTATTCATTTTTAAATCCCCTTGTTGGATTATTTTCTTAAATGTATTAAGAAAATGGTACACAAATTTATGGTCTATTTCAGTGTACCTCGTAACGGTTCTTTCATCACCGGTCGAAAACTTTGGGATATTTATTGTTCTTCCACGATCGACCGGAAATCATAATTATTTGTTTATTTCATTTCGGTTGAAAATCCTATGAGATTTAGATGGAACAAATATTCAGACTTACTTGATTTAACCTTTCACTGTAAACACGGTGAATTTGTTCGGTCACCGCTATTATTGAATTATTTCGATGGCTATGACGCCTTGTGGCGTCGGTATAAACTTGTAGCTTGAGCTAATCATCGAAAGTGGTCTTATTGCAACTATGTATTAAGACAATGATACACTAACTTCGGTTGTAATTCGGTGTATCCTTGCAATTCAATAGTGTTAACTTATGGTTAGAAAAGTTAACAGATCATCTTCATGTTTCTAATTTAGTTGAGCTTGTTGATTCAAAGTCTTACCGATCCAACAACCAACGCTAGTTTCCGTTGGTAGAGATTCCTATTGTTTGAAATTCTTTTACAGATTGTGAACGTCTTGGAAATCTATTTGTCGAGAATCTCATTTGTATGACCCATGTAAACTCAGTCACATTAGTGATTATATCACTACGTTTTGTTCACTTGGCACCGATTCTGAAAACATATTCAGTTGAACCAGTGGGTTCATATTGTTGTAGCAAGTCATTGTATTCATATAATTCAGACAAGTCATGATGCAATTACATGGTCATTTACCTTGGTATTATTTATACTTACCTACATATGAAAAAAACTCTAAGGAGATAACATAGTTTAAATTTCGAGGACGAAATTTTTATAACAAGGGGAGAATGTGACTACCGGCAGTTTCCGGTCTTAATCAAGCGCATAACAAACAATAATACCATTATAACTAGCGTAATTAGACGTAAATTAACTCGATCAGGCCTTTGGAAAGCCTAAGGTCGTCTACTTGATTCACGTTACGCGATTTGGCGACAATCGGGAACTCTAACGCAAAATTGAAAGATAAGCGAACTGATGCCGAACAAATACTGACAATGCCTAAAAATACAAATTTTGTACTTGTATTTGTCATACAGTTATAATTATGCGATAAATTTAAATCGTTGAACGTCGCAAAGCACTACGCGGAAGTTACGCGGTAAACCGGAACGCACCGACAACGAAATGGAAGCCACGGACTAGAGATACATCTAAATATTAATATATTATGATATATTAGGCTTCGTTTTCAAATTTTAACACTCACGGAAGAAACCAGAATGAAAAACGGATCAGAAACGACAAACAGGGCAATTACGCGATTTTTAATGCAACGAACGGATTACGTGTCAAAACCCAACCCCGGGTATAATTTAAAACGTTTTCGAGTCTA
The DNA here is from genome assembly GCA_947069175.1 of Scalesia atractyloides. Taxonomy (NCBI): domain Eukaryota; kingdom Viridiplantae; phylum Streptophyta; class Magnoliopsida; order Asterales; family Asteraceae; genus Scalesia; species Scalesia atractyloides. Next base: position 58,827,155 of record CAMTDV010000002.1, on the reverse strand, counting down.
GACGAATAAATTTTGATAAATAACAACACGCAGATCGAAAAACAGACTATAAACAGTAACCGTAGCGAGATAGAAATTTTAACAGAACCGACAGATTTACGTGTCGTAACCGACTCGCGACTCAAATTTCACGCGTATAGGCTCCAAATAAACATTTTATGATGTTCGGGTTTCGATAACGGGCTACAGAAAATGTATTGGGCTTGAAACATGTTAACGGGCCTTGGGCCCGACCCATTTGAAACCATAATATATAAACAACCTAAACTAACCCTAATCTCCCTCATTCTCACAAAAACCAAATTCTAGCCCCCCTTTTGTGCAAAGAACCCACTGCTCTCTCTCTATCCGGTTGATGGACTCCGGCAAAGATTCCGTCCGGAGCCGGTAGAACCCCGGTCGCGTCTCCGCCGACACCCCACACTCTCCCTTTCCCCCTTGACTCCGGTCACTTTCTCCGGTCACACACACACACCGCATATGTATACATGCTGACAAGACAGATGAGAGAGAGAGAGAGAAGAGAGACTGAGACAGAGAGATCCAGCAGAGGGAGAAAGCCGGCGACAGCCGGCGACGCTTCATAACAGCACAGCGGCGCCGCTGATGCGACAGTCGTGCGGCGACGGCGGTGGTTCGGCGGCGTTAGGGCCAGACAGCGGTAGTGGAGGCGGCGTTGGTGGCGCAGGGTTTTGGCGGTTCAATTTTTTTTGTTCGAACGGCGGCTGCCGCGACATCTGCAGCGGCGGCGATGGTGTTGTTCTTGGGTTTGGGTTGGAGGGGGGGGGTTGGGTCGAGGTATTAAATAGAAAAGCCGGCGACAGCCGGCGATGTCTCAGAGGCGACCCCCTTGTTCTCCGGTTCCGCTAAGGTCGGTTCGGGTCAACCAAGTTTTGGTTCAGTCAAACATGGTTCAGATTTGGTTAACTCGGGTTAAGTCACGGTTCGGGTCCGGTTCAGATCAGTTGCGGTTCATTCCATCTCCGGTTCAGGTTTCGGGTTCGACTCGGTTCGGCCTGGTTCAAGTTCGAAACAGTTTCAATAAATTCCGTTTCGTTTCGATTTGGTTCAGTTTGAATATTTAATTGTATGTTTCAGGTTCGGTTCGGTGCAGTCAACAAAAGTTAACGGGACAAACCCGGTCAACGCGGTCAAACCTGGTCAACTGTCGGTCAATGAGTCAACCCACGACTCGTAAAAATTAATTACGACGCGAAAGTTAATTATGTAGTGATTAATTAATATTTAATCATCGCAAAACCGAGCTCGACCCGACCCGTAAACGATTAATTATCGCCGCAACTAAAAGTAAATAACTAAGTCGACGTACACTACCTTCGAATAATTGTTAATTAAAATCGAACCGGCGTTAGTTAAATATACAAATCAGAATTATAATCCCGTTAAATATAAAACGGATTTGTATTCGAGAAAAACCACGTTTCAATCACGACGAAAAACCATATATATTGTTTGTTTGCTAGTTTGCAGGTTGTGTTTTGATAAATAAATCGACAAATAATATTGTCGGGATCGTCCAAAAACAGAGGAAACTCTGCCCGACTTTCGTAAAATCTGTAAAACGAAAACACGACATATTTCAAATGTTTAACGTCCGATTTCAAAAAATTGTTATAAAATAAATATCAACATATATATTTATTTTAACGACGCCTACAAATCGATCCGATAACTTTTCAACACGCGCGACTACAAGGCAACAAGTTTCGGCGATCCGTTACAATAGAAAATAATTATTTATGCTTAATTCAAACGCCGAATTCGGAAACTATATTTCAAATGTGGATAAATTATTCGAACAATGTATAAAATAAGTATATTGATTATATTTATTTCGAAACGCCACTATTTCCGAAAGCTTATACAAGGCGCGTATTATTTCAAATGACGGAATTCGAAAATCGTGTTACAAGAAAACTATATATATTCAAATGTCATGGCGTTGAATACTTTTTATAAAATAAATATAGTTATATTTATTTCTAACGTTGACGACGCGAACACGTACGAATACTTTCGAATGATATTATCACAATAGTATATTGTTTATATTCGATTCAAATGTCTAACGAAGTGCGATACGATACGCCAGACTCTTGGGTGAATACGAAATATATTATTTATACGGATATATATAGACAAGTATATATATACATCATGTCTTACGAAAACTACGAAGTAGTTATGATTTCATGAAATATAGTTATGTTTAGATGTAAACATATATTGCATGTCGCTCGAAAACTAAGACAATTCTAAGAAAACCATAGGTTGGTTAACCTTGTTAAGTCAATAACACATTCATAGAATCGTATGAGTAACGATTCGGTAGAGTTCGGTTTCACGTAGTATAGCTACGTCATTCTTAGAAACTTACAAGTTATTCCATTTTAGGAATACACTAGATTGCATGCTAGTAAGTCAAGTTGTGGAGACGACACTATGGAAATAACATTTAAGCTAGCTTGCACTGGATTATCCGGGTGAGTTCATAACCCTCACTTTTTACCGTTTTACATTTTTATAAATGTTTTCGGGGGTGGAAAGACATGCAAGTTTTGCAAAAGAACACCACGTTTTGATAAACGAAAATCATATATTTCTAAACCCATGTTACAAACAGATTTCAATGAACACAAATGGTTTACGAAAGGTTATACTAAAATTACCGATTTTCACAGCTATACAGAGCTTTTTGAAACATGCATGAGTTTTATGACTAGTGACGGGATTGTCATAGTCACAACTAGGGGGCGAGGCCCCAAAACTTTACAAAATAACATGGGCTAAGCCCAAGGACAAAATAACATGGGCTAAGCCCAAGGACAGGAAAATATGGGCGAGGCCCAATGACAAAATAACATGGGCGCGACCCAATAACAAGAAAACATGGGCTAGGCCCAATAACACAGATTTATAACAATTGGTATGTAGCTATGGGATTAGGTTATAACAGATCAGTGTGCGTAAGTAGGATGATAACAATAGTAACCATTAATCACGTAGTGACCAGGTGCAAAAGGTATAGATCTATCGAGTTTGAGACACGCTCCACTCCTGGTAAGTTAACCGATTAGGAATGCTTTTGTGATCCCAATGATGTCAAAGAAGTCTCGGTTCGGTTACTTACTTATGGCACATAGGCCAGTGTATTAGCTACATACTGACTGATCCTTAGATTCCATAGGAAAACTACAAACTACGATTTCAATCCAGTTTGCAAAGATAACAGAAAACATTTTATTACCGGTTTAAAAACATAACAGTTATATGCATGGATTTGCAAACAACATGGAAAACATTTCAATACTATTATACGGTCATGACATTTCAAATGCTTTGGGATACTATGATCCCACAAACCGGTTTTCGAAGGCAAAATGCTCAAATGTTTTATGACTCACTTGAAAACAAAAACAGACAAACTATGAACTCGCCAACTTTATGTTGACTTTTCGCATGTTCCTTCTCAGGTTATAATTACACGTATGGCACGGTTGGAATAATAGAACCCTGGGGATTCGAGTAGTTAGAGGGCGTTCATTTACTGGAAACCTTAGCCATCACGTCTGCTTCCGCTGTGCGATGAGGATGCCATTCGATCACGCCCCGACTCTGATGGAAAGGATAACATGGGGGCGTGACAGAGTGTTATCAGAGCTATAGGCTTTAGCGAATTAGGTATACATGGCTCTAATAACAGATAATTAGGTTTCTATGGAGATACCTAGGCTTTAACCTCATGTTCCTTTGGGGATATTAGATCAATAAGACTTGAATACATACAGAACACCTAGCACTCGAATATGGGTTCAAACCGTGGCCAAAAACATTAATTCAACATTATTATTTTAATCATACACTAGTGTTGTGTTTGATACATGGTACACGAGACCATTACATACCGTAGGCAAAACTTGAGAGTTTTGACGACATGCATTTAGGACCTTTGGAAAACTTATAATAATATCAATTAAATGTCTTCAAGTAGGAACCACGATTATTAGCTCGGATAAACACATTACATATATTGTCATGTTATTTTATTTACCCGATCAGGTAGCCTACGCGAAACAAATACACTAGTGGCAAGTATACGTGAAAGTTAAATGACACGATAACGGATGTTGAAGTACATCACATACGACTTTCAAGGCGCACCTTGAGGAATCACGACATTACGACGACGATGCTAGTCCCATCAACGGGAGAACTACTGACCAGAATGCGGCAAATTTATCACGTGGTCCTGTGAGCGACACGAAATAACGCTAAAGTACGTTCAAATGAGAATACATAACAGTCGGTACTTATTACAATGGTAATCACAACAATTGGCGCTACAAAAGAAGTCACATGTTTTTGCATTCCCCTACTTCATTAATGGCAACTTTGCCATATACAACATTCGGTGGTAATGTCACGAAACAATAAGTCATCACAGGCAATACCAGGTAAAGTCCGTGAATTCCTTTTGTGAAATTTCAACTTTGCATATATTGAGTAGGTTTGCACACCTCTACTCCTCATAACGGTCATTGTGTCACAGGAAATTCTTTCTTGATTAGCGAACAACTATTGCATCATTTTTTGACAAACTTATATGATACGCATGCTTTTTGCTACGCATGTGGTTAACTTGATACATGGAGACCATCAGGGTCTTCCCTTCGAATGGTCATTTCATCAGTCGTTCAAAGGTTGGTTTGCTATATTCAAATTCTTGCTTTGTGATCTAGATGACCTGCCTTATTAAAAATATTGGCTCCTTGATATCGATTCAACGAATTTCTTGAAATTGCATTCTCTTTCCAAGTTACATACATGGGTTTTTGTAGTGACCATATCGAAACTTATTCGAATCATGTATTTATTGTTGGATTGCGTCAAACCAAGTTCAATTGTTTGAACTTGCTCACTATATACAAAGTTCAATTCAAGGATTTCATATGATGGATTGAGGCCGTCATATTCAAAGTAATATCAACAAGCAATTCATTTGTTTAACCATAGTAGACTGATTCAGTCTGCACTTTATAAAATCATTTATTGGTTACGACACCTTGTGGTGGCGTTTACACTAGTTGAAGCTTGCGCTGACATCGCTTTCAGTACTCATGTACGGATTTAATTACTTGATTATTTATTCATTTTTAAATCCCCTTGTTGGATCATTTTCTTAAAATATTCTTCATATAATCGTGTATTAAGAAAATGGTACACAAATTTATGGTCTATTTCAGTGTACCTCGTAACGGTTCTTTCATCACCGGTCGAAAACTTTGGGATATTTATTGTTCTTCCACGATCGACCGGAAATCATAATTATTTGTTCTTTCATTTCGGTTGAAAATCCTATGAGATTTAGATGGAACAAATATTCAGACTTACTTGATTTAACCTTTCACTATAAACACGGTGAATTTGTTCGGTCACCGCTATTATTGAATTATTTCGATGGCTATGACGCCTTGTGGAGTCGGTATAAACTTGTAGCTTGAGCTAATCATCGAAAGTGGTCTTATTGCAACTATGTATTAAGACAATGATTCACTAACTTCGGTTGTAATTCGGTGTATCCTTGCAAATTCAATAGTGTTAACTTATGGTTAAAAAAGTTAACAGATCATCTTCATGTTTCTAATTTAGTTGAGCTTGTTGATTCAAAGTCTTACCGATCCAACAACCAACGCTAGTTTCCGTTGGTAGAGATTCCTATTGTTTGAAATTCATTTACAGATTGTGAACGTCTTGGAAATCTATTTGTCGAGAATCTCATTTGTATGACCCATGTAAACTCAGTCACATTAGTGATTATATCACTACGTTTTGTTCACTTGGCACGATTTTGAAAACATATTCAGTTGAACCAGTGGGTTCATATTGTTGTAGCAAGTCATTGTATTCATATAATTCAGACAAGTCTTGATGCAATTACATGGTCATTTACCTTGGTATTATTTATACTTACCTACATATGAAAAAACTCTAAGGAGATAACATAGTTTAAATTTCGAGGACGAAATTTTTATAACAAGGGGAGAATGTGACTACCGGCAGTTTCCGGTCTTAATCAAGCGCATAACAAACAATAATACCATTATAACTAGCGTAATTAGACGTAAATTAACTCGATCAGGCCTTTGGAAAGCCTAGGGTTGTCTACTTGATTCACGTTACGCGATTTGGCGACAATCGGGAACTCTAACGCAAAATTGAAAGATAAGCGAATTGATGCCGAACAAATACTGCAATGCCTAAAAATACAAATTTTGTACTTGTATTTGTCATACATTATAATTATGCGATAAATTTAAATCGATTGAACGTCGCAAAGCACTACGCGGAAGTTACGCGGTAAACCGGAACCACCGACAACGAAATAGAAGCCACGGACTAGAGATACGTCTAAATATTAATATATTATGATATATTAGGCTTCGTTTTCAAATTTTAACGATCACGGAAGAAACCAGAACGAAAAACGGATCAGAAACGACAAACAGGGCAATTACACGATTTTTAACGCAACAAACGGATTACGGGTCAAAACCCGACCCCCTGTATAATTTAAAATGTTTTCGAGTCTAGACGAATAAATTTCGATAAATAACAACACGTGGATCGAATAACAGACTATAAACGGTAACCATAGCGAGATCGCAATTTTAACGCAACCGACAGAATTACGCATCGTAATCGATTCGCGACTCGAATTTCAAGCGTATAGGCTCCAAATAAACATTTTACAATGTTCGGGTTCGATAACGGGCTACATAAAATGTATTGTGCTTAAACGTGTTAACGGGCCTTAGGCCCGACCCATTTGAAACCCTAATATATATAACTAAACTAACCCTAATCTCCCTCATTCTCACAAAAACCAAACCCTAGCCCCCCCTTTTGTGCAAAGAACCCCACTGCTCTCTCTCTATCCAGTCGTCGGGCTCCGGCAAAGATTCTGGCCGGAGCCGGTAGAACCCCCGGTCGCGTCTCCGCCGACACCCCACACTCTCCCTTTCCCCCTTGACTCCGGTCACACACACACACCGCATATGTATACACGCAGACACGACAGATGAGAGAGAGAGAGAGAGACTGAGACAGAGAGATCGAGCAGAGGAGAAAGCCGACGACAGTCGGCGACGCTTCATAACAGCACAGCGGCGCTGCCGCTGCGGCGATCATGCGGCGGCGGCGGTGGTTCAACGGCGTCAGGGCCAGACAATGGCAGTGGAGGCGGGAGCGGTGGCGGGGTTTTAGCGGTTCAATTTTTTTGGGTTCGAACGGCGGCAGCCGCCGCAACATCCGCAGCGGCGGCGATGGTGTTGTTCTCGGGTTTGGGTTGGGGGGTTGGGTCGAGGTATTAAACAGAAAAGCCGGCGACAGCCGGCAATGTCTCAGAGGCGACCCCCTTGTTCTCCGGTTCAGCTCAGGTCGGTTCGGGTCAACCAAGTTTCGGTTAGTCAAACATGGTTCAGATTTGGTTCAACTAGGGTTCAGTCGCGGTTAGGTCCGGTTCAGATCAGTTGCGGTTCAGTCCATCTCTGGTTCAGGTTTCGGGTTCGACTCGGTTCGGCCCGGTTCAAGTTTGAAACAGCTTCAATAAATTCCGTTTCGTTTCGATTTGGTTCAGTTTGAATATTTAATTGTATGTTTCAGGTTCGGTTCGGTTCGTGCGGTCAACAAAAGTCAACGGCTCAAACCCGGTCAACGCGGTCAAACCTGGTCAAATATCGGTCAATGAGTCAACCCACGACTCGGTAAAAATTAATTACGACGCGAAAGTTAATTATATTATTTATAATTATTAATATTTAATCATCACGAAACCGAGCTCGACCTGACCCGTAAACGATTAATTATGGCCACAACTAAAAGTAAATAACTAAGTCGACGTACGCTACCTTCAAATAATTGTAATTAAAATCGAACCGGCATTAGTTAAATATAGATCAGAATTATAATCCGCGTTAAATATAAAACGGATTTGTATTCGACAAAAACCATGTTTCAATCACGACGAAAAACCATATATATTGTTTGTTTGCGAGTTTGCAGGTTGTGTTTTGATAAATAAATCGACAAATAATATTGTCGGGATCGTCCAAAAACAGAGGAAACTCTTGGGACTTTCGTAAAATCTGTAAAACGAAAACGCGGCATATTTCAAAGGTTTAACGTCCGATTTCAAACGATTGTTATAAAATAAATATTAACATATATATTTATTTTAACGACGCCTACAAATCGATCCGATAACTTTTCAACACGCGCGACTACAAGGCAACAAGTTTCGGCGATCCGTTACAATCGAAAATAATTATTTAAGCTTAATTCAAACGCCGAATTCGGAAACTATATTTCAAATGTCGATAAATTATTCGAACGATGTATAAAAATAAGTATATTGATTATATTTATTTAGAAACGCCACTATTTCCGAAACGCTTATACAAGGCGCGCATTATTTCAAGTGACAGAATTCGGAAATCGTGTTACAAGAATACTATATATATTCAAATGTCATGTCGTTGAATACTTTTTATAAAATAAATATAGTTATATTTATTTCTAATGTTGACGACGCGAACGCGTACGAATACTTTCGAATGATATTATCACAATAGTATATTGTTTATATTCGATTCAAACGTCTAACGAAGTGCGACACGATACGCCAGACTCTTGAGCAAATACGAAATGTATTATTTATACGGATATATATAGACAAGTATATATACATCATGTCTTACGAACACTACGAAGTAGTTATGATTTCATGAAATATAGTTATGTTTAGATGTAAACATATATTGCAAGTCGCTGGAAAACTAAGACAATTCTAAGAAAACCACAAGTTGGTTAACCTTGTTAAGTCAATAACACATTCATAGAATCGTATGAGTAACGATTCGGTAGAGTTCGGTTTCACGTAGTATAGCTACGTCATTCTTAGAAACTTACAAGTTATTCCATTTTAGGAATACACTAGATTGCATGCTAGTAAGTCAAGTTGTGGAGACGACACTATGGAAATAACATTTAAGCTAGCTTTGCACTGGATTATCCAAGTGAGTTCATAACCCCCACTTTTTACCGTTTTACATTTTTATAAATGTTTTCATGGGTGGAAAGACATGCAAGTTTTGCAAAAGAACACAACGTTTCGATAAACGAAAATAATATATTTCTAAACCATGTTACAAACAGATTTCAATGAACACAAATGGTTTACGAAAGGTTTATACTAAACTTACCGATTTTCAGAGCAATACAAAGCTTTTCGAAACATGCATGAGTTTTATGACTAGTGACGGGATTGTCATAGTCACAACTAGGGGGCAAGGCCCCAAAACTTTACAAAATAACATGGGCTAGGCCCAAGGACAAAATAACATGGTCTAGGCCCAAAGGACAGGAAAACATGGGCTAGGCACAATGACAAAATAACATGGGCGCGATCCAATAACAAGAAACCATGGGCTAGGCTCAATAACACATATTTATAACAATTGGTATGTAGCTATGGGATTAGGTTATAACAGATCAATGTGTGTAAGTAGGATGATAACAATAGTAACTATTAATCACGTAGTGACCAAGGTGCAAAAGGTATAGATCTATCGAGTTTGAGACACGCTCCACTCCTGGTAAGTTAACCGGTTAGAAGTGCTTCTGTGTTCCCAATGATGTCAAAGAAGTCTCGGTTTGGTTACTTACTTATGGCACATAGGCCAGTGTATTAGCTACACACTGATCCTTAGATTCCATAGGAAAACTATAATCTACGATTTCAATCCAGTTTGCAAAGATAACAGAAAACATTTTATTACCGGTTTATAAACATAACAGTTATATGCATGGATTTGCAAACAACATGGAAAACATTTCAATACTATTATACAGTCATGACATTTCAAATGCTTTGGGATACTATGATCCCACAAACCGGTTTTCGAAGGCAAAATGCTCAAATGTTTTATAACTCATTTGAAAACAAAAACAGCCAAACTTTGAACTCGCCAACTTTATGTTGACTTTTCACATGTTCTTTCTCAGGTTATAATTACACGTATGGCACGGTTGGAAAAATGGAACCCATGGGGATTCGAGTAGTTAGCGGGCGTTCATTTACTAGAAACCTTAGCCATCACGGCTGCTTCCGCTGTGCGATGAGGATGCCATTCGGTTCACGCCCCGGCTCTGATGCGAAAGGAGAACATGGGGCGTGACAATAAGTGCCACTTGTTGGACGAGAGGGATTCATCATGTAAATATGTAAAAGTTGGACAATGGTAGGGTTAAAGTGTCAACATGTTAATTTATACCTCTGAATGACCTTTTAACGAACCGAAATCTTGACAATGTTCGGGATTACTCCCGAGTACGCCAAGTATTGGCTATGGAGGGCTAATTATGCTTATAAAGGTGTTTTAGAGGTTTTATAAGTTGAGGGGCTAAATGTGACAAAGTTTGAAAGTTCCTATCAGGCGCTCGCGGGCGCGAGAGACACTTGCCATGTCTCTCGCAGCCCTCTAGAGACCTGTATGTGCAGAAAAATTACTTGGCCTCCACACATGTTGCTAAAAACCATTTAATTCGAAACTAGGGACTTCCAAACTACTATGGCACGTTTTAGGACACTTGTAAGCTCCCTCCAACACCCCCTAACACCTGGCATAACCTCCTTCAAGCACTCCAACTATAAATAGGTGCAAAGGTTCACTACTTGAACTTGCACCTTTGTCATTCTTCACTCTATATCGCTCCTTTGGAAGTTCCTAACTGAAAGGAGCATCCAACTTAGTTGTATTTCATCCTAAAAATCACTTGTAAGTGTTCCTTTCTCTTGCATTTTTGTTTATAAGCTTTATAGCCAAAAGTCAAGCATTTTATGGAAAACGCCTTGACTTTCGGTTAAGAACATTATGGTCCAGCCATTGTTCATAATCAACATGCCTAAGTGATAGTAGTAAGGTAGGTGTTAATCCTTATAAAGGGCACCTTTTAAAAATCACGTTTGCTAAACCAATTGACGGGTCAAAGTTTTAATATTAAAAAGTCAAACAAGCCATTTTTCGGAAATATTATAATCTGAGTTTATATATGTTATGAAACATGTTTTGAAACTTAAACAAGTTGGTAATAATTATTAGAACATGTTCTGGCTCGTTAATTTCAGTTCTAGGATCGGTTCGCAACCGAAAGTCGCAAAGTTTGACTTCTGCTTTGACTTTCGATTCTGACCTGATTTAGTTAGTTAGCTACTGATCTAAAGTTGCATTATGATCATAATATAATATAATGTAGCATAACCTCTGAGGTTATATTGCATGATCATAATCAGAATCTGAGTTTATGTACAATTCCGTAATTATGCCATTTTGACTAAAATCTCCTTTTACATAAAATGAGGTTTAATCGATAACGAACTTGAAAATACTGATGTAATATCATAAGTAAGATTATTTTGGATGTCAAGTCAGATTGTATACGAGTTTACGTACAAGTTCTTGTATTATGTCAATAAAAGACGATATCGCCCTTGTGGCTCATAAAATGGTTTTAAATATACCTTTTTATATCAAATCTTTTACTTACTGATATGTTATTAAATAACATATCTAAAACAATTAAACTTGATCTTAACATCAGTTTTTACTAAATTTCGCACAAATCGTCATTTTACGACATAAACGTCGTTTCGCCACATAATATGGTTTTAAACAATATTTATCAACCAAGACTTGTTACCTACTTATGTTAAAACTTATTTAAAATATTTTTACAGTAGGTAATGATATAAACTCAGAATCCCAAATAAATTATAAAACTATGTGTAAAATGACCAAAACGCCCATTCGGTGCATATTTTGGTCATAAATGATAAATTACACATATTATCATGTTCTTATTGATATTATATCATAAATTTATTATTTTTCCAGAATATTTATGATTATAACATTATAATACATTCAAGTTCCTTTTAAACAGTATATAATTACCAAAACGCCCTTTGAGGCATAGTATCATTTTAAAATCTTAACGGGCATATATGTTAATATCCTACTAATATTACAACTTATTTAAAGTATAATGGCATATAGAACTTTTCCGTGAGTTATCCGGTTACCTGATATCGCTTATATGCGCACGGTTAAGTATATGTAACTAGTTTACGAAAATTAACCGAAACGGGTTTAACCTTATCATTTAAGTCTTAAAATCCAGAATGCTTATGGTTTACCCATATTATACAAGTCATAGTAGTTGTTGGGTTTAAACTACTTTCTATCCGATCATCGCTTAATCTAGCGTATTATACGTTTTGATCCTGTACGCTAGACGGTCTAAGTCTATGACTTAATTAAGACCGCTAGTATTTTAATTGGTTAGCTTATGCTATATCCAGACTAGAGCCTTCCGGTAAATGCTATCTGCACTTAGTTCATTTTAGATACGGCTAAGATATTAAATCTTGCATTTTTAAAATCAAGATCAGCTCAGGTAAATACTCTCAACATATTTTCCCTATACAGGCTTGGGTTACGGTAAACTATTACCGCTTGGTCGGAAATGGGATCAATCGAATGCCGGACTGTGGCTAGTGAATCTGCATATTCCGTTTTAATTAGTTTTGTTTGAAAACTTAAACATCGGGGGTTAACGATCGTGTCATGGATATCCTCGGCTCATTACATTAGTTAATGGCCACGACCTAAGCGCGGGGTGTAGGCATACACCTGACAGATGCTCATGCAAATTTTTATCCAATTGTTGGGGATAACTCCTTTGTGAGTTCATAAGTGGTGTGTACGTTAATCATGTCTCGGTCTTCATACTGGGCCCTGTATGTATGGACAAACATGTGAATCTGTTAACAAGGTTACAAGGTTAACTTTCCCATGTTATAAAAATTTTGTGCCATGTGCACCTAGAACCATTTTCAAATGTTTTCAAAATGAGTCAGTTGGGTGTATTTACCAGCGAAAGCTAACGTATTTTCAAAAGACTAAGTTTGCAGGTACAATACGAAATAGGCTGGAAGCTGCTTGGTAGTGATATAAAGTATCTTGCAAATCCTTAGATCTGCCCAAGTTCTGTTATACATTTTTGTACATTTACGATCCGCTTGTGGATCTTCCATTACAAGCCGTTTGTATATTATTTTTCATACTTTGAGCATTTGGTTTGTAATAGTAATTTAACTCCAAGACTTCCATTGTGTTGTGTTTAATTGACTATGATGATATCAACTTACGTCACGATATTCCCCACCCGGGCCCGCTTGTTGTTTGGTTGTAAAATACGGGGTGTGACAGGTTGGTATCACAGCCAACGTTTGAGAGAATTAAACACTAGCCTTCTTATGTTTAATCTCAAACTTACACAAAAGCACATTCCTTAGACTTCCGAGTCTAGGCTTTGACCTAGGATTACTCATCTCATTATTAAGTTATTAGTATTGTTTTGAATTTGATTTTAACAGGAAAATGCCACCAAGAGTACGAGGAAGAGGTAAAGGACCTATGAGGGGAGGACCATCAGGACATATCCCTTCACAACCCCATCACTCGAATCCTTATGAGGATTCGGGGGATTCCTGGCCACTAGCGCAACATTCACCTACTCATACCCAAAACTCGTACCACTCCTATCATTCACAACAATCACACCACTCCCATTACTCTCATCACTCATATCATGATGAGTTTAACTCCAACCAATACTTTAACACACCCCCAGCTGACCAAAATCAGTTAGATCAACCCAACCCAATGGATGAGGACTCCGACCCGGAGATGCCGCCTTTAGGATCACTCACACATCCTATCGAAATTTCTAGCGATTCAAACTCTTACACCGGATCACCATACCAAGTTCCTAACGAATGGGACCAATATTGAAACCAATCACTTTTTCTAACACTCCTTCCCATCACTCCCCAACACCTCCAGTACAAGAAGATGTTCATATGGAACCGGTGGAACAACCTTAGCCGCCACCTGAGCCACCAAGGAGGAAACGTGGAGCATGTATGTCGATACGTGCAGGTCAACAGTCGGGTTTGCTACCACCCTTGCCCAAACCTTACCCTACCATTCAAGAGGACCCACAAATGGGTGGACCCTCCGATGCTTCACCTGTGGTGGAACCAACACCACCACCTGTGGTTCAACCACCACCATCAGGTTTTAATAACCCTATTCCTACATATCCAGATACATCTGGATATGATCCTTTTAACCCTTCTACGCCGGCAAATTACTAGGCACTTTCGCATGACTCTTATATGCAAGCGGTCATGCATAACGCACTTTACCCATCTCCTTTCCCACCTGCTTATCCACCTACTGGATATTCATATTATGGGTACCAGTATCCTGTTATACCTCAACCACAACCACAACCTCCACTTGTGCCCATCAATGAGGCCTTGGAACGAATGAAGGAAATGCAACAACAGTGGAGAAAACGGAGAAGAAGGAATAAGTTCTTCAAGAAACTCTCCAAGTTGGTTAAGGGAAGAAAGGGCGAGTGAAGTCTCTTCTTAATCCAGTGTGACATTTATTTCTTAGTCCTGCTGGACATTGTTTTTCTTAAGTCCCTGTGTGGACATTGTTATTTCTTTTAAGTCCTTGCGTGGATAGTTTGTTTCATTTATTTCTAGTATTTTAATTTCTATCATCATTTAATTAAATAATTTGGAATTATATATATGTATTATCCTCTTTAAGCGACCGTCTCGATTTTATTCGAAATTTATGCTCTGCTATATATAATTCCAAAAGATTTTCATGGTTTTGATTAGCCAAGTGGCACAGACCACATTATTTGGTCAGTTTATAAAAGATAGTTAAGGATGAATAACCTTCTATCATGATAGTTAAGGAGAGTTATCCTTCTATCCAGAGGTGGTGGACTATGTTCAAGCCTCCAGGTCGTTAAGGTCAATGCGACCGTGACCATTAATCAACCATTAAGATACTCTTATGTTAACATTCAGGAATGTTCATACTCCTGGTAGTGTGACTTGAGGAACCACACTAGCCGTCTAGGTAAATGGACTACGTCCTAACCTATTATATAGCCTATGTGATCAATATGATCCCGGCTAATATCATCAGTGCGATGATTATGATTGACATCAATTAGTGATGTAGGGCCTACGAGCCATAATTGACATCCATTAGTGATGTAGTGCCTACGGGCCATAATTTATGTCCATTAGTAACAGGCCAAAGTGCCATATTTTGTCCATTAGTGACAGGCCAAAGTACCATATTTTCTCCATTAGTGACAGACCAAAGTGCCGTATTTTGTCCACTAGTGACAGGCCAAAGTGCCTTATTTTGTCCATTAGTGTCTGGCGAAAGTGTCATATTTGTCCATTAGTGACAGGCAAAAGTGTCATATTTTTTCCATTAGTGACAGGCCTATGTGCCATATTTTAATGTCCTTCATGACAAGCCTATGAGCTATTACAACTGTCAAATATGACAATGACAGTTGTGACGTTACGAGCCACTGTCTAGTAATATATATGGACTATGTCCATATTGTTTTTTTCCTTTAATGGTCCTCTTGAGACCTAGGCCAAATATAGATAACATTTATAGAAATGTTAAGTCTAAGAGATTTGATTATATTCACACTAGTTTAAATAGGCAATAGATTTATATATCCAAGTTTTAAAGCCAATATGGTTATTAATACCATGGCTAAGAGAAGTTTAATTTGGTGTTTAGAACCAAAAGCTTCAAGGAATGGCTAACTCGGACGAGGCATAAAGTAGCCACCGAGATACTAACTCTAACAAAGCTGAAAATGTAGCCATTGATATTAATGATTTCCAAGCTCGCATAGATGCACTGTCGGAAAGGCCATGGAAAAATTTAAAGAAATGAGCGCTACTCGCTCCAAACCTTTGTCTATTCCACAATCATCAGCTCATAAGGAGAGCTCTGTCCACTCTTCAAATGCGAAGAGTGAACCAAAGAAATTGGAACTTAATGATAGATCCCGTTCTTCTAAAGACGGATGTACTTACAAATACTTTGTCTCCTATAAGCCCCGAGATTTTAATGGGGAAAGAGGAGCTGTAGAAGCCTTGAGATAGCTTGATGAGATGGAGACGATAGTGGATATCAGCGGTTGTGCTGATAAAGATATAGTTAAATATGTATCACAGTCCTTCAAGGGTGATGCCCTAATCTGGTGGAAGGCAATGGTACAATCAACAGGTAAGGTACACCTATACAACTTGGGATGGTCCAAGTTTGTTGACCTTGTCAAGGAAACATACTGCCCACCTCATGAGGTGGAGAAGATGGAGTCAACTTTCTGACTCTCACAATGAAAAATCTAGACTGTAGGAAGTATGTTTCTGACTTCAACTCCTGTCTAGGTTAGTTTCCTATCTAATCACTCCTGAACCCAAGCGCATTGCGTGTTTTATTAATGGAATAGCGCCCGAGATTAAGGGCATGGTAAAGGCTGCTCAGCCTAGTACCTATAGGTCTGCTGTCGACCTATCTCTTTTCTCTCACCTTAGACTTGGTGAGGCAAAAGTCAGTTAGAACTGTGACTGACGGAAAAAGGAAGCGGGAGGATGATAACTCCCAAAGGTTTAAAAAGAAAGTAAATTTTGGGTTCAAGAAGAACCAGCACAGGTCTGATGATAGACCTCTGTGCAAGACCAGTAACTGCAGGCATTGGGGGCAATGCAATGCTGAACCACAGATTAAGCCCGTGTTATCTACAAAAGAAAAGGGTATAAGACCCACGAGTGCAAAAATCTTAAAAATGCGTCTGTTACAGTTATAATGAGAAACGGCATATTAAGCCCAATTGCCCTAAGAACCCCAAAGGTAATAAGGCAAAGCCTGGAGATGCTAAGAAAGGAAATGCACGCCCTTCCTGATGAACTTTAGAGAGGCTGTTAATGACAACAACGTCATAACAGGTACATTCCTCATTAATGACATTTTTGCTAGAGAACTTTTTGATTCGGGTGCAGATAAGTCTTTTGTAGACCATAAGTTTAGTAAACTATTAAACTTATCCATAAGAACTCTAGACATAACTTATGAGGTAGAACTTGCTGATGGAAGTTTAGAAACAACATCTTCCATTCTTGATGGATGTTTTATATCCATTAAGAATTATTCTATTCCTATCTCTCTTTTGCCAATGAAATTGGCGGGGTTCGATATAGTCTTAGGCATGGATTGGTTATCTCATAACCAAGCCCACATTGCCTGTGATAAGAAACTCATTGAAATTAAAATCCCATCTGGTGAAATGATCACCATCCTTGGAGATCCACACTATGGATTGCCAGACAAGGTGTCGTTATTTAAGGCATCCAAGTGTATGGGAAAAGGTTGTGTCATTTACCTGACACAAGTAACTATTAACGAGCCCTAAGCCAAAGATTGAAGAGCTTCCAATCATCTTAGAGTATTCCGATGTTTTCCCTGAAGAATTACCAAGCCTACCTCAGATAGGCAAGTGGAGTTTAGGATTGATATCCTACCTGGATTAGCACCTGTAGCTAGGGCTCCCTATCGATTAGCACCGACGGAAATGAAGAAACTAAGAGTGCAATTGAATGAGCTTTTAGAGAAAGGTTTCATACAACCTAGTTCCTCACCTTGGGGATCTCCTATTCTTTTCCTTAAGAAGAAAGACGGTTCAATGCGGATGTGCATTGATTACCGCGAGCTACGATCAAAAATCGTTACCCTCTACCCATGATCGATGACTTGTTCGATCAACTTCAAGGGGCTAGTTTTTTCTTTAAGATTGATTTGAGATCAGGATATCAACAGTTGAAGGTTAGGAACGAGATGTTCCTAAAACTGCCTTCAGGACCCGACATGGTCACTATGAATTCCTAGTGATGCCTTTTGGGCTCACAAATGCACTTACAGCATTCATGGATCTTATGAATAGAGTCTGCAAACCGTATCTAGATAAGTTTGTCATAGACAACATACTTATCTACTCTTGTAATCAAATTGATCACGAGAAACACCTTCGGTGCATCCTAGAACTGCTATGACAAGAGAAACGTTATGCTAGATTTTCTAAGTGTGAATTTGGCTTAGAGAAGTCCAATTCCTTGGACATGCTGTAAGTGAGTGTGGTATCCAAGTAGATCCCGCTAAAATAGAAGCCTAATGAATTGAGAAGTACCCAAAACCCCATCGGAAATGCTAGCTTCTTAGGATTGGCTGGTTATTATAGGAGGTTCATTGAGAATTTTTCAAGGATAGCCACTCCTTTAACTACCTTGACCCGTAAGAATGTCAAGTTCGACTGGGGTCCAAAACAACAAGAATCTTTTGAGGTTCTAAACCAGAAATTGAGCAATGCTCCTGTGTTATCTCTACCTAAAGGTATTGAGGATTTTGTTGTTTATTGTGATGCCTCGCACACTGGCATTAGCTATCTGCTAATGCAAAAAGACAAAAAGTAATTGCTTATGCATCACGACAATTAAAAGTGCACAAAAGGAATTACACCAGTCATGATTTAGAATTGGGTGTCGTTGTATTTGCACTTAAGTTGCGGAGACATTATTTATATGGCACAAAGTGTATTATATACACTAATCATAAGAGTCTCAACATATGTTCAATCAAAAGGATTTGAACATGCGACAACGCCGCTAGCTGGAAATGCTTAATGATTATGAATGCGAAATTCGCTATCATCCCAGCAAAGCAAATGTCATTGCTGACGCCTTGAGTCGCAAGGAAAGGGTTAAGCCAATTAGGATTGACGTCAAGAGCATTGAGCTTAGAAATAGCTTTAATGAAAAGCTATTAGATGCACAAAAGCAAGCCCTATTAGAGGCTAATATTCCTAAGGAAGGATTAGGTGGAACTGTTGATCAGTTAACGCCAGGAAAGGATGGAATCCATAGATTTAATGTAAGAATCTGGGTTCCAATCTTTGGAGGACTTAGAGATCTAATCCTCCAGGAAGCGCATAATACAAAATACTCAGTTCACCCAGGTGGTGACAAGATGTATCAAGATCTGAAAAAGAATTATGGTGGATGGGTTTAAAGAAATCCATAGCCACTTATGTAGCTAAGTGTCTGACGTGTTTTGTAAGTTAAAGCCGAACATCAGAAACCATCAGGACTTCTACAACAACTTGAGATTCCCACTTGGAAATGGGAAATGGTAACTATGGATTTGATTACCAAATTACCTAAGACCAAACATGGTAATGACACGATTTGGATCATTGTGGATAGGCTGACTAAGTCAGCGCATCTCTTGCCAATTAAGGAAACATATAATTCTGACAAATTGGCTAAGTTGTATGTGGACAAGATTGTGTCCCTACATGGTGTGCCAATAACTATTGTATCTGATAGAGATACTAGATATACATTTAAATTTTGGAAAAGTTTCCAACAATCTTTAGACACAAGATTAAACTTTAGCACGGCTTACCACCCGCAGACGATGGATAAAGTGAGCATACTATTCAGACTTTGGAAGACATGCTTAGAGCATGTGTGATTGATTTAGGTGGAAATTGGGATGACCACTTACCCCTAATAGAATTCCATAATAACAGTTATCATACGAGTATCAAGGCTGCTCTTTTTGAGGCCTTATATGGGAGAAAATGTCAAACGCCCGTGTGCTGGGCAGAAGTTGGGGAAGCCAACTATCAGGACCGGAGATTGTCCTGGAGACCACGGATAAAATCGTGCAAATCTGTGATCATCTCAAAGCTGCCCGTGATAGGTAGTAGAGCTATGCTGACAAGAGGCGTAACCTCTTAAGTTCCAAATAGGGGATAAAGTCATGCTAAAGGTAGCACCTTGGAAAGGTGTAATAAGATTTGAAAAGAAGGGCAAGTTAAGCCCAAGATATGTAGGACCATTCGAGATACTTGAATGTGTCGGCACTGTAGCTTATAAGCTCAAAATGCCAGAGGAGCTTAGTGGAATTCATGATGTGTTCCACATCTATAATTTTAAGACATATCTAGCCGATGAGTCGCTAGCAATGTCACATCAAGATGTGCAAATTGATGAAAACCTGAGGTTCGTTGAGAAACCAATTTCGATCGAGGATCGACAGGTTAAGAAGCTCCGAAGGAAAAAGATACCTGTAGTAAAGGTAAAGTGGGATGCCCTTCGAGGCCTTGAGTATACATGGGAGGTTGAGTCCACTATGCGACAAAAATACCCCCGTCTTTTTGAATAAAATCTCGAGGTCAAGATTTCTTTTAAGGGGGATAAGGTTGTAACACCTTGTAAAATCGTGTCCAATAGTATAGTGACATGTGCCATTATTTTATAATAAGTCCATTAAGGACTAATAGGGACTAAAGGTGTCAACATCCTCAAACTAAGCCTCTGAGTGACCCTCTGATGTCAACATGCATAAACCGAGCCTCTGAGTGACCATTGGTGTCAACATGCTTAAAGTTGGCCTCTGAGTGACCATTTGTGTCAACATGCCCAGCCTCTGACTGACATCGGAGTCAACATGCTTATACTGAGTCTCTAAATGATCCTTTACGGAATTCTAACACTCATATGTGCCACTTGTTGGATGAGAGGGATTCATTATGTAAATATGTAAACGTTGGACAATGGATGGGTTAAAAGTGTCAACATGTTAATTTATACCTCTGAGTGACCTTTTAACGAACCGAGAGCTTGACAATGTCCGGGCATACTCCCGGGTACGCCAAGTGTTAGCTACGGAGGGCTAATTATGCTTATAAAGGTGTTTTAGAGGTTTTATAAGTTGAAGGGCAAAATGTGACAAAGTTTGAAAGTTCCCATGAGGCGTTCGTGGGGCGCGAGAGACACTGGCCATGTCTCTCGCGCTCGCCAGAGACCTGTAGCTGCAGAAAATTACTTGGCTTCCACACATGTTGCCAGAAACCATTTGATTCGAAACTAAGGACTTCCAAACAGCTATACCGCGTTTTAAGACACTTATAAGCTCCCTCTAACACCCCCTAACACCTAGCATCACCTCCTTCAAGCTCTCCAACTATAAATAGGTGCAAAGGTTCACCACTTGAACTTGTACCTTTCTCATTCTTCACTCTATATCCCTCCTCTAGAATTTCCTAACTGAAAGGAGCATCCAACTTCGTTCTATTTCATCCTAGGAATCACTTGTAACTTTCCTTTCTCTTGCATTTTCGCTAATAAGCTTTATAGCCAAAAGTCAAGCGTTTTACGGAAAACGCCTTTACTTTCGGTTAAGACCATTATGGTCCAGTCATTGTTCGTAACGAACATGGCTAAGTGATCGTAATAAGGTAGGTGTTAATCCCATAAAGGGCACCTCCTAAAGATCACGTTTGCTAGACCAATTGACGGGTCAAAGTTTTAAAATTAAAAAGTCAAACATGTCATTTTTCGGAAATATTATAATCTGAGTTTATATATGTTATGAAACATATTTTGACACTTAAACAAGTTGGTAATAATTATTAGAACATGTGAGAACATGTTCGGCTCGTCAATTTCAGTTCTAGGATTGGTTCGCAACCGAAAGTCGCAAAGTTTGACTTCTTCTTTGAATTTCGATTCTGAGCCGATTTAGATTAGTTAGTTACTAATATAAAGTTGCATTATGATCATAATATAATGTAGCATAACCCTCTGAGGTTATATTGCATGATCATAATCAGAATCTAAGTTTATGCACAAGTTCCGTAATTATGCCATTTTGACTAAACCCTTTTACATAAATGAGGTTTAATCGATAACGAACTTGAAAACGAGTTTCCTACTGATGTAATATCATAAGTAAGGTTATTTTGGGTGTAAGTCAGATTGTATATTGAGTTTACGTACAAGTTCTTGTCTTATGTCGATAAATGCTGATAACGCCCTTGTGGCTCATAAAATGGTTTTAAACACACCTTTTTATATCAAATATTTTATCTACTGATATGTTATTTTAAATAACATATCTAAAACAATTAAACTTGATCTTAACATCAGTTTTTACTAAATTTCGCACAAATTGTCATTTTACGACAAAAACGCCGTTTCGTCGTATATATGTTTAACATATTATCACAAGATTATTACCTACTTATGTTAAAACTTATTTAAAATATTTTTACAGTAGGTATATGATATAACTTAGAATCCTAAATAAATTATAAAACTATGTGTAAAATAACCAAAACGCCCATTCGGTGCATAGTTTGGTCATAAATGATAAATTACACATATTATCATGTTCTTACTGATATTATATCATAAATTTATTATTTTTCCAGAATACTTATGATTATAACATTATAATACATTCAAGTTCCTTTTAAACGGTATATAATTACTAAACGCCCTTATGAGGCATAGTATCATTTTAAAATCTTAACGGGCATATAAGTTGATATCCTACTAATATTACAACTTATTTAAAGTAAAATGGCATATAGAACTTGTCCATGACTTATCCGGTTACCAGATATCGCTTATATGCGCACGGTTAAGTATATGTAACCAGTTTATGAAAATTAACCGAAACAGGTTTAACCTTATCATTTAAGTCTCAAAATCCAGAATGCTTATGGTTTACCCATATTATACAAGTCATACTAATTGTTGGCTTTAAACTACTTTCTATCCGATCATCGCTTAATCTAGCGTATTATACGTTTTGATCATGTACGCTAGACGGTCTAAGTCTATGACTTAATTAAGACCGCTAGCATTTTAATTGTTTATATTATGCCATAATCCAGACTAGAGCCTTCCGGTAAATGCTATCTGCAGTTAGTTCATTTTGGATACGGCTGAGATATTAAATCTTGCATTTTTAAAATCAAGACTAGCTCAGGTAAATACTCTCAACTTATTTTCCCTATACGGGCTTGGGTTACGGTAAACTATTACCGCTTGGTCAGAAATGGGATCAATCGAATGCCGGACTGTGGCTAGTGAATCTGCTTATTCCGTTTTAATCAGTTTTGTTTGATAACTTAAACATCGGGGGTTAACGATCGTGTCATGGATATCCTCGGCTTAGTTAATGGCCACGACCTGACAGATGCTCATGCACAATTTTACCCAATTTTTGGGGATAACTCCTTCGTAAGTTTATAAGTGGTGTGTACGTTAATCATGTCTCCCTCTTCGTACTGGGCCATGTATGTATGGACAAACATGTGAATCTATTAACAAGGTTACAAGGTTAACTTTCCCATGTTATAAAAGATTTTGTGCCATGTGCACTTAAAACCATTTTCAAATGTTTTCAAAATGAGTCAGTTTGGTGTATTTACGAGCGACGGCTGACGTATTTTCTAAGGACTAAGCTTGCAGGTACAATACAAAATAGGCTGGAAGCTGCTCGGTAGTGATATAAGAGGATCTTGTAAATCCTTAGATCTGCCCAAGTTCTGTTATACATTTTTGTACATTTTACGATCCGCCTGTGGATCTTCCATTACAAGTCGTCTGTATATTATTTTTCGTACTTTGAACATTTGGTTTGTAATAGTAATTTAACTCCAAGACTTCCGTTGTGCTATGTTTAATTGACTATGATGATATCAACTTACGTCACGATATTCCCCACCCGAGCCCACCGGTGTGTGGTTGTAAAATACGGGGTGTGACAATACTCGGTCCCATTTTTCGTTTATACACTTTGGGTACAATATGTACACTTTATACAAATCACAAATTACGATTAAACTTGTTACATACACACTCTATCCATTAAAAACATTATATTTGTTATAGATTCTAGTTACCGCATGCTATGTTATACTTGTGTTCTATATGCTCATTAACTTTGCAAGCCTACCTTAGCAATTATAGCGTTATAGGATGAATGCACCGCCCGTATTCGTATGGTATTTTTAAGTCAACTATTTTACAACCTTGTCATTTTGGCGACAATGATATGCACGATTGCGGTACACTTTGTTTTGACTTATAGTTAACACATGCTAGTATGATTACGAATAATGTATGCAATTTACCATGTTGGATATGAGACAACTTTTCAATCACTATTATGTTATATATGAAACTTGTATAACAACTTTTCAATCACTATTATGCTATATATGAAAGTTGTATAACAACTTTTCAATCACTTTTGTTGATCATTATATTAATACATGTTGCAGGAAACTAGTTGATGTTGATGAAGAACACTACATAGGGTGGATTAGAAACACACCTGGATTTAAACTTATGTATTTCGTTTCATGTCGTTTCATTATTCGCAACTTGTTGTACTTTCCCTTTCGAAACAATGTATTATCATTTTAGTATCAATGAAATTTTGATCTGATTAAATACTTATCGCAAATTAGTGTTATGAAATCTCGAGCAATCTATTTCGTGCCACCTAGATATTTTCGCCATCGGTTGGGGTGTGACAATTAGCAATTAAGCACTCAATTTTCTTTGCAAGTTCTGGCCCAACAATTTTACAAGAGCGTTTTGTGAAATATGTACCATATCCCTTGTCGTACATCAGTGGCAGACTTAGAAGGTGAAACTTCAGGTTATCAACAAGATTAACATTCTCAAATTTTAACTTTCTAGTATTTACTTCCTTGACCCAAGAATTTTTCCCTATGAGTCATTTCCAAAAGATATGTCTGATTCCCCATGAGCCCTAAAGTTGGAAAAAAATAATCTTACAACCTGCCATATGTCTTGACCCACCACTACATACAACAAACTATCAAAATGTGAGAAACCATTTTTTATAATCTCATTGGTGGAGACAAGTACCAGATTGGTAGACATTGTTCCTAGAGACTTGTTTGTTATTCTTTTAAGAATTTCATAAATAACATTTTTCTTTGAAAAGTGCTTCAAAGTCATTGGGATCGCCTATGGATGATTGTTTCTTGATATCAACTACAAAAAAATCTAAACTATCATCTGTGATTTCATCAGGCATATTGCACCACTCAACAAAGTTTTATGTGAAAAAGCTTAGATGATTTGGTTCCAGTACAGGGCAACTAGTAGTTTGAGTAACTACCAGTGAAAAAGCCCGTGAGTGTGAAGAAGATTGAGCATGTGCTTGTGTATGTGAACTTGAGCAAATTGATATTATGGTGGCCCATTAGCATACTAATATACCATTTTTTTTAAACATCTATTCGATTATTTTTCACCAAAAAACTTGCAAAGTTACATCAAAACAGAAGGTAAACGGGCAACAAGCTGCGCCGCCCCCTTTTTGAATTGCAAACCCTAACCTTCCAAAGACAAACCCTGCCCCTAGGTTGAACAATTGCTGTGGATGACCCGTTGGACCATGGTCAAGAAGTGGACCATTTGAACTGGTCCATGTGTTAAATGTGCAGTGTATTATGAGGGTGGTCTAGGGTATTTTGGGAAAAAAATTGATGTGCATTTTGAAAGCTTGAATACTGATCAGCAGTTGATTAATTCATTTAATTATGATAAGTCACACTTGGTAATGAGATTTGTGCAATATTTTTGCACTCCTTATGTGACACCATGATTTCCTGATGGGCCTGGACTTGGGGTGTATACTTGACGATTTATATTAGTAATCACAATACACAGTAGAAGATGGGAATTTAAAGTAAATTAAATAAAATACATACTAGAATTAAAGTTGAAAATTTATACAAGCTGTTCGTACTAAAAGATCCACAAGCGGATCGAATGTATAAAATAAGTCTTGAGGTTAACAAGGTCTGTTTCGTGGAGTTGTAAATTCCAATATGCCTAGACCCAAGCAGCTCCAACCTATTCTATACTTGCTAAATAACATGCGCTTAGTTTGTTAAAAATACGTCAGTTTTCACTGGTAAATACAATTAATCGACTCTTTTGAAAATCTTTTCAAATGTATTTGATACCTTTTGGTATATTATTTTTAAATAACTTGGGACAAACTATATCTCTTGTTACCTGTTTTACATTCTCGTCAATATAGTCGGGGACCGAAAACTAATTACCGATACATGATTAATCGACACACAACATTTTCAATATAAAATAAATATAGCATTAGCGTCTGCCAGGTGTATGCCTACACCTCGTGCTTAGGTCGTGGCCATTTGCAATTAAATGAGTCGGGATATCCAGGGCACAGTCGTATTAACCCCCAGTGTTTAAGTTATCAAGCAAAAAAGATTAAAACGGGTGTATTTGACTTTCTTTGACATCATTCGCCCTTTATTCAATACCCGACTAAGTGGCTAATGCCATATCCCCAGCCTTTATAAAGGCAAATAGGCTAAGAGTATTTACATGTGCTAGTCTTCACAAATCAAATATATTAGCACAACCGTAATTCAAAACAACCTAAACTTAGGCGTAATTTACTAGAGGCTTCTAGTCTGGAATAGATGGAAATATGACCCGTTAGAATGTTAACAGGTCATTAAAAGTCATTGACTTCGACCAATTAACTTAATAGATACGTATGGTTCGCTAGATTAAACGTTCACCAGATAAAATATGGTTTATACCCTTTCGAGTGCCAAGGATCATATAATATGGGTCAAATAACCAAGCATTCTGATTAAAACTGATTTTGAAAGGTTTTGAAGCGATTCGGTAGTTTATATAATTTATTCTATTTAAACTAGCTTACGCGCATATGCGGTATCGAGTGGTCGAATAGGTATATGACAAGTATATTATGCCAATATATATTCATATCGTTGTGATATCAGTTCCAAACTTGGATTACAAGTTCAATTGGTTTTAAAACTCATTTTATGCCATAAGGGCATTTTTGGTATTTTTTAGGCATAACATGCGAACTTATCAAATAACGTATCAAATGATATGATCAAAAGGTATAATCTCATAAGGTTATTCCCTATAATAATATGATCATATAACAACCTTAATACATGCTCTAAACTTAACCAAACGGGTCGGAATCAAAAGTCAAACTGTTTGACTTTCGGTTGCGAAATGAGCTCTAAGCAGGAAATGACGAGTTGGACATGATTAAACATGTCCTAATAGGTTATGTGAACTGATATGATGTCAAAAGTTAAGGTTTTGATACTTAGAAACCCATTTAGCTTAATTTGCAAAAATCTACGTTTTGACTTTTATTTTATATAACTTTGACTTGTCACTTCGCCTACTTAATGTGATCTTTAGAGGGTTCAATCACAAGGGATTGACACCTTCGTTATTACGATCACTTTGCAAAGTTCGTTTCAAACTTTGACTTGACTGAAATTGTCAGAACCAAAAGTCAAAGAAAAGTCAATTTGCTTAACTTTCAGCTAATAATTAGCCTAGGAATGAAAATAGACTGAGATAGAACACTTACAAGTGTTCAAGGGAGAATTATAACTCAAGAGAGGAGGCCTCTATAGATCAGAAGCTGTTCCAAATAGATTAGAGAGTAAAGAGTGAAAGTGCAAGTTTAAATGAGTGAAGAATGAAGCTATTTATAGTTGTTCAAGTGGAAGGAGGTTGTGCCAAGTGTAACTATCAGCTCAGGAGGGTGATAAGTGTTCTAGCAGGTGTCCAAAGGAGGTAGAAGGTGGCAAAAATCGGAGCTAAGTGGCAAAAACTGCAGGCTGCAGCTGCCAGCTCAAAGTTGACTGCTAGCGACACCCTTAAGAACTGTAAGAGTTATGGCTTACGGTTCATAAAGAACTTCTGGAGCCCCTGGTTTTCAAATGACTTCATAAGTCATAAGCTTGTGGTCCGTAAGGCACCTCCAGAAGCCAAAAATTTAGCATTAATTCATATTGGATCCCTCCATTTATCATCTTCCATATTATTACCAAAATAGTCCCTTTCGCCCAGCATATCTTGAATATTTGAGAGTTCCGGACGCGTGTTGCCATATAATTTGTTGAAATTTCCGAGGTGTCACACCTTAGCAAAGTGACGTAATATATAAGACTCAATAAATAATTCGCCAAGAATTATCTATAACCCATCTTGATCTATATCTCTTTAATTCAAAATTAGCGTCTTCAATTTGTTTGTAGAATGTTGCTTAATTGTTGATGCCCTAATGATCGAGTGGATGAGGGGCTTATGTAGTTGTTCTAGAAAGCTAGAGGGCCAAAGTGTAATTTGGAATCTTGCAAAGGATGGAAGTGAAATTTTGATCAAAGTTTAGAGTAAATATAAACACAAGTAGATTCTGGAAATAGTGGCACTCCCATATTTTAGGGTTTTCATTCTTTGTTCCCACTTATCCTAGTTTACATCTTTCATTGTGTGCTGTCTTTCCCATTTGTGATTCTAGGTTGTTACACATTGTCATATCTAAATATGGTTGTTCTTGGAATTTCTAAACCTTGTTGACAACATATTATTTAAGTAGTAGTAAATTACAAAAAAATGTCTTTTATATAATATATTGCTAGATTGTAAAGTCTGTCCTTTCCTCCAAAATTAACAAAAAACGTACTTTATGTTTTCAAACCCTTGCCCACTATATCCTTTGGCCCTAACTCAGTTAACTATGGGCCCCACATGAGGATATTTTAGTCATTCTACCTTAAATACTAAAATAAATAAACATTAATAAAACTCATCCACCCCATTTACCATTGCTCACTCTGAAAATACACACACATTTCCTCCCCTCTCTCTCTCTTTCTTTTTTCTCTCTCTCTCAACCACTACCACTAGTCACATAACCAACACACCACTCACTTCATATCTATAAGATATCATGATTCCAGATTTGATTTGGAGGGGGTTTCTGAATGGTGCGTTCTGGTCTGATTTGGAGGGGGTTTTAGATTTTACGGATCTGCGATGACGAAAGTGACGAGATGGCATTTGTGGTGCTACGGCAGTGGTGGTGCTATGGCGGAGGTACACCAATGGCGGTGGTGATGCGATGGTAATGGTGGTGCTATGACAGTCGTGGTGTGTGGCGAAGGTGATGCAATGGCATCAGTGGTGCTATAGCGGAGGTGCAACAATGATGGTAGTGACGCAATGGTGATGGTGGTGCGATGGCGGAGGTGATGCGATAGTGGATATGATGTGATGGTGGTGGTGTTGCTATGGGTTGTGGTTACACCAGATTGTAGAGAGAGATGGGGGAGAGTTAAGGGAAAACGAGTGACTTTAGAGAGAGAGAGAGAGAGCGAGAGAGGGGTTTTATGTTTATTTATTTTAGCATTTAGAAAATGACCAAAATACTCTTATGTGAGGTTCATTTGGTCAGATTCAACCATAAAGGTTAACTGAGTTAGGGCCAAAGGATATAGTGTGGAAGGGTCTGAAATAAAAAAAATTATATTTTTTTGTAATTTTTAAAGGCAAGGACGAATTTTGTAATCTGATATTGACCTAAAAGATTTGTTTTATTTAATTGTAATTGACTCATTAAGTAGATTTGTGGGTTGTTTCCATAAAACAACAAAACATCCTTTGAAATTCCACAATAGAACTATTTCGTATACCACAAAAACTACTTTGTATACCACACATAATTTTCGTCTATATCAAATATATGCCCAATACAATGTAAAAATATTGTATAATGCTAAACCACCCATTACATTGAGTTGCTACTTTTTTATAGATCGATGCATATGTATTATTTTAGTCAAATTGGGTATAAATGCAACTAAATAAATTCATTGATCTTCTGTAGAATAGTTTTAACTTATTAATTAATAATTATCAAAAGTGAAATTGAAAAAGGTTAAATAAGCAGATGTCCTCCCGATACATTAACAAGGTATCATTAATTACAAAGCAAGTTGGGCAGTAGCTGATGAAACTAGGGTAGGTTTGTAGTGCCTTGTTACAAAGCCCATTGTAAACCTTTGATTTTGGTTGACTTTCATTATTTCACACCCTACATTTTATTCTCATATCCTTTTTCAGTATCATGTAAAAAGCACTAGGTTAATTGAGAAAACATTCTGAATCACACATTTTCTCTAATCTTTTCGTAACATACACACATTTATATATATATATATATATATATATATATTTCAAGATTTGATAATAGGGTAGGGTTCTAGAATGAACACATAAAGGTTTGAGAGTGAACTGTGTGAACTAATCTGAGCCATTGGATTATATCATCTAGAGATTTTTAAACAATGGCAAGATTGTAATTATAATGTTGTAACTTCCATTTAAATTAATTGACAGAAGGATATTTACGTCTTTTGTAAATTGCATTTATTAAACAATATAATCAAGATTCCTAAAATCTTGCTAGTTTCCGTATATACAAAATACACAGTTGTTAGTGTATACACATGTGTACAGTCTCGATAATATCAGTTTATACAAGATACACAGATGATAGTTTATACACATATGTACAGTCTCGCTAACTATCAATCTATACAAGATACACCGCTGTTAGTTTATACACATGTGTATAGTCACGCTAACTATCAGTTTATACAAGATACACAGTTGCTAGTTTATACAGATGTGTACAGACTTTTGATACATCTGTTATTTTGCAGTTCACAACCTAGTCCCGTTAGGAGTTCATATACGGTTTGAATCCATGAGGGACAGTTAGTGTCCAGTACCTAGTTCTCTTAGGAGTTTCATATACGTTGTTAGCAACTGATTCTACACGAGTTTGAAATAGTGGAGAAGTAATTAAAAATGTGTGAGAGAGAGGGATAGAGAATTAATAGATGAGAAAATTAAGTGAGTTTAATTAAGAGAGAGAGAGAGAGAGCTAATGTCAATCTTACCCTTTTAATCTAAAAAATAATCAATGGTCAAGATTAGTTCACACAGTTCATTTTCAAAAGTTGTTCACAAATTATCCTAATCCTTTGATAATATACATATATGTATATAGTCAATTTTAGACTATACATATGTGTATATTACGAAAAACTTAGGGAAATGTGTGGTTCAGAATGTTTATTAAGTTTCTCAAATAGGGTGGACTTCTCTTAGGCTACTCGGTGTGGGTGACGGGCCTCCCTGGAAGACGACCCGCCACGTCAGCATCCACGTCAGAGTCCTTGGAGGACGCTCCTCCAAGGATAGAACCAAGGAAATGTGTGACGACCCGACCCCACCTAGTTTTTTTTAATATTATAGCCGTCCACCACACCACCACCATCAGCTCCATCTCCGGCCACCACTCTTACTATCGTCTTCATCTACATAACCGTCATAATCACCAAACACCACCATCAGCTCCACCTCGGCCACCACTCTCACCATCGTCTTCATCTCCGGTAAGCGTCATAATCACCAAACACCACCATCAGCTCCACCTCCAATTCACCGTCAACCTTCATCTCCGTCGAGTTTTCGCAGAAAACGGTTGCCGGCGTCTCTATTGTGAACCACAACTACCAGAAAAATTTCTTTGGTGTGGTGGTTGTGGAGGTGGTAGCGAGTGGTGATGTTCACGGGGAGGTGGATGGTGATTCTGACGGTGGTGGTTGATGTTCACGGTGAAGGCCGCAGTGGAGGTGGAGGTTAATATGAGCCCCGTCTTCAACGTCTCCTAGGAGACTTTCGCAACGACGCCGAACCACCCGGGGCGGTGTTGGGGGGCGTCGCTGGGCCAGGCCGGACCTGGACGACCCCCCACACTGAGTGGCCTTAGGATCCCTATCCTATATATACATAGAGAGAGAGGGGGGAGAGAAGTAACGTGTAGATATTAACATTCTTTTGGTTTCGTAATAAAGTTTCGTTTTGTCGTTAGAAAAGTTACAAAGCAAGTTAAATTAAATAAATTCCTTCAAGAAATTGTTTTTGAGATTTTATATCTCCATGTGTAAGGATTGTCAATTTTTGTTGTAGGTGAACTAGGATTCTAAATCATGTTAGAATCATGTGTTTTGTCAAATTTAGTTACAAATCTTGTAATTCAAATTTACCATCATTACTTACGTACCTAATGATGAAGATGTTGAAGAATTTATGAAACTTTAGACTTGATTTTTTTGCCACTACCGACTTGGTCTAAATGATTACTATAACACGAAATTATGCATTATAGCTTAATTTTAATTTTGTAATAGATTATAAGTTCTAAAAGTGTTAAGATGATAGAGAACAAAATAACCAAGAAAAATAATGGTGATTTTGGTGTTATCATCATTTTCATTTTCGTTAATCGTGATTTAGTTATGATCAAATGGAAATGAAAAAAAAATCACCAACAAACTTGATCCCTTTTGGGGGTTCGAGGGCAACGCTCCATATAAGCTCTAGGGATAGCATCCTTGTTGCGGTCTCGTATGGAAACTGATTATTGGTGGTAAGTATTAGTGGTAAGTTACAACTGATCATTGGTGTTGAGGATTTTTCATTTATGTAACTATCCAATCATCAACTAAACGCTGTAATGGTTCGTCTGTTATATAAGTTTTTTGTCTAATTCGTCACTACGGACATGATGCTCTTCCCATGCCAAAAGTAATACCACATATGTTGAACCGTATCAACGTGAATATATTATTATAATATTAAAAATACAAAAATTAAGAGTAAAATGCTAAAATCGTCCCTAAGTTCTTATCATATTTATTTGTTCCATTTAAAATGACTTTTTTATGCATTTGAGTCCTTCATGTTTGCGTTTTATTGTCATTTCCATCCAAATCAATAACTTTGTATATTTTTTTTGTTAAAGTGAAGAGAATTTTTTGCCCTTTTGATGGAACAAGCATATATCAAACCTTAAGAACGATTTTGGCATTTTACTTTTATATTTTTGTTTAGATTTCTTATTACTTGTTTCCCTTTATATAGCTTAATGTTTATTATTTTTAATAACTCATTATATTATATATGTGTATATATATATATGTGTGCGTATGTGGCTTTTTGGCAGTCACATTTTTTCTGAATTTATGTACATTTTTTTGTCAGAAGAGAGAGGAAAGAGTGTGTGAATGTGTTATATTTTTTTAACTTCATCTGTTACATATTTTATGAATTTTGATAGCAAATATTTTTGAACTCGTGAACTTCAAGTGTTGCAATTTTCAGTATTTTCATAATTTACAAAGTTTTTTAGTTTTGTGGTGCACATAACAATATGTTACATTTTAGTAAGTTTTTTTGTGTAAAGCTTACAGACATACACACTTTTGTGTTAGTGTAACGAATTCTGAAAAACGTTTTTTGTAGTCTTTACACTTGTAACGCTCCGCATTTTTCGTATTTTCCTTATTTAGAAAGTGTAATTGTATTTCTATTTTCGGAAACTTGTAATCGTATTGTATTTGTATTTCGTTTTCAACTTTGTAATCTTAGGCTATGATCATAATGAAATTCATGTTTTATGCATACATATTATACTTACAATCAATCATTAAATACGTGTTTACTTGCAAAGCGACACTTGGTATACATGCAATTTCTCATGCATACATTCACGATACACGAATTATACTTTCATACACGTTTCGTACTCGAAAACATGTTAATATATGAAATTTGGGCATAACATGTTAAACAAATGAGAGTTCAGGGGTCAAAAGGTAATAGAACAAACTTTGCTGGTCAAAAGGGGCGTCACGTCATGCGAAGCCAACCCCCTTTAATCGTCGTGTGATGCCAAGCCCCTGAATCCTCAACGAGTTGTTTCTTGCATGCAGATTGGCCAATTTCCTTCATCTCTCTTCTTCCGCAATCAACTTTAAACCTTCTTTAACACAAAACCCTACCTCACCATTATATAAACAAGCCTCCATCAACCCATTTTCACTTTCCCAACTCCTTTACACTCTCAAAACACTCCCAAATCAGTTGCAAACACAAGAAAAGGAAAATTTTTCTAAGTTCAAAAGTGAGCTTTATCTCACTTTTCTTCATCTATTCTTCCACTTCAAAGCTTGGAACACCTCTGGGAGTGTTTCCACAAGTTTACCATGGTAAACTAAGGTGGAACATCACCACTTTGAGGTTCAAACGTTCTGTTTTGGAAGTTATATGTTGTTAACTTTTCATAACTTAACTTTCTTGCATGAATCTTATATCTATCATGTTTCTAAACCCATCTATGGTTATGGGACTTGTTTAAGGTTGATTCTTATAAGTTTAGAGGTGTAACTCCCTCTTAACTTTCTGTTTTAACAAAGTTTAAGATGACCTACAAGTGATGAAACCAACCAAGCTCACCATCTTTAATATGGTGAGACTTGTGTTTTGGTAAAGGTGTGAACCATGGAAGCCTTCACTTTCCAAACTTTTTCCACCACCTCACTTGATGTTTTACTATATTATTCCAAGTAGTTTCCTATACCTAAAGTAACACAACCCCGCCGCATCTCCAACATTTTCCATGATGGGTATGAAACACCCGGGTTGATCTTACTTGGCTACTTAATGAACTTGATAGTTAGATGTACTTAATTTTCATTTATGACCAACTGTTTATCAACTAAGTTGATAACCTTGTGCTTTGGTGAATCATATAATGAGGTATACATACCTCCATGCTTGACTTCTATGATTCTCACGATGGACTAAATAATAACTTAATCTATATACTATACAATAGATATAACCGAATTCTTGATGATAACCAGATTATAGTTACATGTCATGAACATAGGTTAACTATCTTCGTTCTAAAATTCATCGTTTATGATTCTAATGGGAAAGTTAGGACCCATGAAATCACATAAAATCTTAGTGTCAAAATGAGTGTTTAAGACAAGATATATATTTTCGTATACATACTTTTTATACTTAAATTCCATATTCGAATCCTTCACCATATCCGAATACTCACACACTTCTGTTTCCCCATTGTAGGGTAATTCGGTGTTCCCATCTCAACAACTCATCAAATCTTGGTTTAATCGAAAAGCTTTACAAAACCGTGAGTGTACTGACCCCTTTTTAGTTTTCGTCACTTTAGGTGCAATACGTGTATGTTATCAACTTACATAATCACATACTTTATCTTAAACACAAACAAACAACTCGTTATACATGCTTAATACGTTATGCTAAGATTCATACATGCTAGAAACTTATTTGCAATATACTTAGTCGTTAACTTCGATCAAGCCTCCCTTAATATGTATAGCTCTATAGGATTAACTCACCGCTCATATTCTTAAGATCATGTTAAATTAAACAAAACGGTCTTGTCGTTGCTACGACACGATTACACTAGCGGGAAACTTTTGGTTGACAAGTAGGAGTTGAATGCTAGTATTGCTATGATATGTTCTAGATTACGTTTATGCCATGTGGATTCGTTTAACCGTTTTTATACTTATGCTAGTAGTCAAACTTGTATGCTCGTCAATGCTTTATGTGTTAACATGTACTTTAATACACATTTCAGGATATTGATGATGATGATGACGGAATCTAGTAGGATGACTAGAAATCCATTTTTAATTTAGTACTTATGTTGTATTTTGCATCCTTGTTTAAGTTGTTGTAATTTGCTTCCAACGATGTACTTTTGAATTTAGCAATGAAATGAAATTCATTTATTAAATATTGTCACAAGTAGTGTTATGAAGTTTCTTACAATCTATTTCGTCCCGCCCTGATGTTTCCGTCATTGGTTGGGGTGTGACAACACTTTTCTGAAAAAAGTAACTTTTTGTACTTGATTTAATCTACACAATAGATTAAATGGATTGATGGTGGAGATGAGGTTTCCTTTGTTTTCTTAACTAACCAAGGTTTTCATTGCCTAATTCCAAAACATGACGCCTACATGTCAAGTTTTATGTCTTCTCACACTTCTTACATAAAATGTCTTTTATACGGGAACCTCACCCTAATAATTTTATAATTATATATATATATATATTATGATTCACTAAAGATATTTTGATAAAAAAAACTTATTGTTTATCAAAATCCATTGAAATACCCATTAAAATTTTATACCAATTGACTCGACACGAACTGGACCAAAAATATTATTACAGAGCGATAGACAAATGACACTTAAAAATTTCCGCTCCTGGGTCTGCCATTGGTGATATTCGCATGGACATCTTTATGATCATAGTTTTTAGTCATGTGTAAGAAAGAAATTGTAAATCAAGGGATAGATCCTACTAAAAACTATGACACTAAACATGCAGATATCACTAGTGGCGGACCCAGTGCGGAAACTGTTTAAGTGTCATTTGTCTATCGTTGTGTAATAATATTTTCCGGTCTGGTTCGAGTCGGGTCGGGTCGTATAAAACTTTAATGGGTATTTCAATGGATTTTGATAAATATTATAACTTCCTTTTTATCAAAATGTCTTTAGTGAAATATATATTTATCAAAGAATTTATTAAAAAATAATAAACATTAAGTTATATAAAGGGGAAACAAGTAATAAAAAAATATAAAACAAAATTGTAAGAGTAAAATGCTAAAATCGTCCTAGGTTTGGTTATATTTGTTTGTTTCATCCAAAAGGACAAAAATGTCCATTACCTTAAAAAAACAAAGTTAGTGATTCGGATGGAAATGGAAATAAAACACAAACTTGAAGGACTCAAATGCACAAAAAAGTAAATTTGGATGGAACAAGCAAGTATGACTAAACCTCAAGGAGGATTTTGGCGTTTCACTCAACTAATATTTCAAGCTTTAAGTCTGGCAATCATGATCGACTAATCAATAGAAAGGTGGATTTGGGGGTAAAAAACTACATTCGGGTTCATATCAGTCAACTCAAATTAAACGAGTTATCGCTCTTAAAACACTTGATAACATAAAATGAGTTCAGATGGGTGAGCAACACTCACAGTTATTGTTTGTTGTTCCCACTAATGGCTTAGCGATTTACGTGTCTTTACCATGGTTAATTATATGGTTTTGATCATCATTCCACATTGAATATGGTTACTTTTGATGTTTTTGATATTTCTACAATTTGGTGATGATGGAAGTGCAATTCAGGGGATTTGGATGCGTCAAATGATAATGAAAACGAGAAAACATATCATTCAGAATGAACCTGGCTATAGACTACACCTAATTACTTAAAAATTGGAATTTGGTATTTGATATAGTGTCTGATAGGGGCTTGTGAGCGCTTGGTAACTAGTTGGGGTATAGGTTATGCCCTAGGGCTAGGTGCCGAATTAGGTGCGGAAATTACCAAAATTGAGTAGGTTTTCGAAATTACACATCCTTGAGGACTAGAGGAACGAGTTTGGGGCAATTTTGAGAGGAGAAAACATCATTCCATCATCAATTTCATCACAAATCAATGCTTGATTTTGACCCAGTCAAAGAATCCAACACACATATGAGCGTCTAATCTCCTTGTGATCAACCTGAATGTAAGGTTTAGTGATTTCCATTGTATAAACATGATTTGGTTTTGTTTTTTTAGACATGGATTAGGAATAATAGTTGTTTATAATGATTGGTTAGATTTATTGTGATTTCTTGTATTAAAGAAATGATTTGCTTTTGTTGAAATTATAAGCAATCATTAGATATTGTTTTACGAGTCTCATATTATGCAAATTGATTTCCACTAAGACAACACACCTAGTAAGGCTGAGCAGAAAGTCGAAATAACCAAACTGTAACCTAAATAACCGAGAAAACTAAACCAAAACAAAAACCGATGATTCGGTTTTCAGATTTTTAATAACCAGAAGTTCCGATTTGGTTTTTGGATAACCATTTTCAATAATCGAACCGAACCGATAAGTTACAATAGTAGGCCTAATCTATATATTTATATGTTTGAGTTTAAGTTGTTTAAGTGTTTAACCCATGCTAGTAGAAATTGTTAATTTTATTCTTGAATTTAAATATTTATAATGAAAAACATTAACATATTTATTCATAATTGAAATGATTTATTTATTACTTAAAAGAAATAACAAAATTTAATATACAAATTAAATAATCTTCGAAGTATTATAAAAGAAAAAGTCTTAATAAAAACTTTAGAGAAACATAAAAATTGATTAGAATGTTATGTTTATGTGAACTATTTAATTAAAATGTTAAAAACAATAACTTAAATGTTAACATATAAGAAAATATCTTATATTTTAATTTATACTTTTTATTTTTTGGAATTTTACATAATTTTGTTAATAAAACCAAAATAACCGAAAACCAAACCAAACAGGTGTAAAACCGAAAAAACCAAACCAAACGATTTTCGAAAACTAAAAACCGACATTTCAGTTTGGTTTTGCCCAAAAACCGACACCCCTAGTACCTAGTACCTAGCACTTGTTCCTATTCGATTATGGATTGTTAGGTCAACGATGTCAGATTCCTTTGGCTTGTGGTTATCCTTTATAAGTTTTATTAAAATTATGTCTATGAAATTTTCCAATTACTAAATCAAACAAGTTTTTCATTATTTAATAAAACACTAAAACCAAAGGTGATCCATTTTCTCATTATTTTTTACAAACAGATTTCAATTGTTATTTACAAAGTCAAAGTTAGATCTTGTTTTATTTCAATTCGATCTAAATTGAATTCAGCATTCCAAACCAATCTCAACGTTCAAAATAAATTAGGAGTAGTTTAATTAAATAATCGATTTGGCTTTAAAACTAATCACAAACTCTTCATGGATCAATCACCCGTCTAAAGTTGGCCACCACCACGACAACATTGTTGCCCACATCACCAAGCCGACCCTTTAGTGTATGTACTTTAGGCTACATCCTAGGCCTACACATATTAGGGGCCTCATATATTCAGAAAATGTATTCCGTATAAAGGGCAGGCCATCTCCTCTACACAAAAGCAACAACAAAATCAACGCAAACAACTAGGAAAATCAATAAATCATCGGAATTAAATAGTGGATCTGCTTCCTGCAAATTTTTGCGGTCGATTTCTTCGCTTATTCTGCTTTCTGATTTTGGCTTCTAATTACATCATTACCATCTTACATTAGTGTGCATCTCTGATTCTTTCTTTCTTTTGCCTACTTTTCAGTTTTTTGTTAATTAAAGATAATTATAATTATTCAATTGTTCAATAGAAGTGCCAAATCATAATTGAAGCTTCAATATGATTGTCAAAGTAGTTAATTGTTGAAGATTTAAAGGTACTATCACACCCCAATCGATGGCGGAAACATCAGAGTGAGACGGAAATGAGATTGCTCGAGACTTCATAACGACTATTTGTGATAACAATTTAACTAATTAAATTTCATTTCATTTCTAATCAAAATTACATCATTTCAAAACGAAATTACAAAAATATCGGTTCATAACATAACCTAATAAATTGTCTCACCCACCTGTTTGAGGTGCCAGAATTCTTCCTTGAGCTTTTGCAGCTCGTACGGAGGACAGAATTCCGCAAGCATGAGTTGCTTAACCTCGGCCCAAGGTAGGGCGTAGGCTTCCTCATTCCACGAAAGTTGCGCTTGTTTGTCCACTAGTCAAGGGCTCTAAACTTGAAGACTTTAGTTGCGCTTTAGGTTTTGAGGTGTTTGGGACACTCACTATTAATGAACGTCACCTCAATGCTATCGAATCACTCTAGCATCTTGGTTGCACCATCATTACCGGTGAATCTCCTTGGGTGGCAAGTGGCGAAGTTCTTGTAATTAAAGGAGGTTTTGGGTAAGCAACCTTAGAGTCAACCGAGGTGTTAGGAGAACTAATGTTCATTTGCTCACAATGTCGGGAATCACTTGGGCCATTCCTCACCCATGAAGGAGATCATTTTCTTGCTTGAGCTCAACTTGGAGCTTCTCTTTGAGTTGAGAGACGGTTTGAAGACATTTAAAAGATCGAATAAATAAAAGGATGAGACTTGATGATAAGGTGTTTGAAAATAATTAACATGTTTTAACATATAGTATATCATGTAACACGTAAGTTCCAAGTAGTTCACATAAGCATAACAAGAATTCACTTTGAATAGTAACAAGTAATGACAAAGGATTGTAAAATTAGTTTGTTCGCGCCGATTACTATTGTTTTAGATTGCGATTAAAGTGTGATTCGTGTCTTCGACTTTGAAATGAAAGAGGTATTAAACGTAAAACACATTAAAATTGATATAGCATAAAAGAAATTCAATGTAAAGACTTGGAGTGTCTCGGAACGAAACTAAGACTATTCCAAAGTGGTCGAAAATTACTTTGAGGTTGGGATGCATGCTTTGGCCTAATAGGTAGAATACTATCACTGAATTTTCAGTTAACGGTATTCACCCTTCCGGTTACTACATGCCTAAGTCAAACAAAAATTCAAGACTTTGGCGAGATTGAAAATCGATGAGTGGGACTAGTTTTCAAGATGCAGGTTTCACCCCTAACTTAATAACGTCGTTCCCTAAGTGTGGTTAATACTTACCGAACGAGATAAGGAACTAATTCCAACTCGATGATAAGGGTCCACTAGATTTGAGAATGGGAAATTCTTCATCAAGATGAGGAAATCACTCCTATCTTGATGGTACAATTTCATGAAAATCAACGAACGCGGCTTGAGGGATTTCATCAAAAGAGAGGGTTTTCAAACCTATTTTGGTGAGATTGTCTCGTTTGTGATATGAGAGTGCATTCGTATCTTCGTGTGTGTATTATAATTCGTCCTAGGCAAGACTTGTACATTTAAGACAAAAGATAAGATGAGAAGCAAAGTAGGGAGAATTTAAGTATTTAAGTATGATAACAAGAAATGGGTCAAGCATGGGACTTCCTAACTATAGACTAGGACAAAAGCATGGCATTTTTCCTAATTCCCTATAGTTATGGCTCTCATACCCCAACCGACGGCAAAAACATCAGAGTGAGACGAAAACAAGATTACTCGAGACTTCATGTTAGGATCTGAGTTTGATTGTTGTGAAAGTTTAATATGAAATATGAAGGATTGTAAAATAGAGATAATAAATGGAGCGGAATAACAAACTTTTGAATCACAACAATGAAGAAATTGTTTTCATCAACATGCTTTTATAAATATGACATGAAGATATTACAAACTCCCCCTTAGCCTGATCACTCTTATTTATTCGTACAAGAATGTCAAAGGAAGTGATGAATAGAACAATAAGGCACTGCTTTATTTAGTACAAATGAAACCTCTGAGGAATCTAAGCTGACGTCACCATACATGACATCTAACAGTCTAACAACCTCCTAACATCTGCTAGAGCCTAAATACTGTTACATTGAAAACACAAATAAACTCTGTTGATAAACATCTGTTGAGAAACCTCTGTTGAGCTTTAACCTCTTTGGTCGCAGACCTTTGCTTCATCAGACTTTGTCTTCAATAGCAGAGATTATTTTTAGTAGACTTTTAGCTTTGAGCAGAGTTTGTCTTCAACAGACCTTGTAAACAGATTTGGCTTGGGCAGACTTTAGAGTAGCAGATGTTGAGTCTTTGCCGTTGGGAGGAGCAGATCTTCAAAGCACTATTATTTGTGATCAGATGTTATAGACTATTTTGGTTTTCCAATCATCTGTTCTTTTATGGGGTCCATTAGATCCAACAATCTCGCCCCCAGAAAAGATGATGTCAAAACACTTCTTTATCCTGATCTTTATTCCTCATCAACTTTTCCCTGATTTTTCCTTCGAATTGTAATTCAAGGTCCATGGAAATCATGTCTTCAAAATCCCTGTCAAGTTCAAGGTTCAACAGATATTGGAAGTCATCTGCATTAAGACCATATGCATCATCCATTGTTAGCTTTTGAACTTCACCATCTGATCTGAGTAGTGTCAATTTGTGGGTTTTTGAGGATGACTTCCACTTTAGAATTTTTAAATCAGATGATTTTCTCAGGTGAACATTTATTTGTGATGAGTTTAGTGATTGAGGTCTGCTTACCAGATTTGTAAGTGTTTCATGTAGTTTGGCACTAGCAGGATCTGTATGATATAGCAGCTGGTTTTTCAATCCCTCTTTTCTGTATTCTTCAAACATCTCTTCATCAGCCTCAGGCATCTGCTTCTGCATTTTTGCTTGATTTAAGGCAGCTATAGATAAGTCAGAAGCTGAGGACTGCCTTTTAGATGAATGGGTCTGTTTAGGGATAACCACTGCTGGATAATCTTGCTTCTTAGGAATAGTAGGATCCTTTTCTCTTAGATGTTATAGTCTCATGTAAGTTTCAACAATCTTTGACTCTGACCATCTTGCAACAGCTCTAGCAGTACCATACTTAGTAGCAACAAGTTCTTCTTTCATTCTTTTCAACTTTAATGCCTTGTTTTGATCCACCTTCTTGTATTTCTTCCAACCTGGTGGAGTTGGCTTATGTAAAGGGTCACTGAGCATTTTTTGAATTCTTTCTATTTCTTCTTTAAGATCATCTTTTGACCAGTCTTTGAACTTCGCTCTATTTGCCTTGTATAGTTTATGTTTCATGATGTGATCAAGGTAATCCTGCCATAGTTCCTTATCAAGCTTAGGATGGATTGGCTTCTCAACCATAGACTTGCTCAGGTCCTTAGCAAAATCTTCAATCTTTCTAACCTTGCTAAGCTCTAGTGACAAGAT
Source organism: Scalesia atractyloides (assembly GCA_947069175.1). NCBI lineage: Eukaryota > Viridiplantae > Streptophyta > Magnoliopsida > Asterales > Asteraceae > Scalesia > Scalesia atractyloides. Next base: position 58,784,711 of record CAMTDV010000002.1, on the reverse strand, counting down.
TCCCTGAGCAGTCCTATTTTCTTTCCCTTTGTATCTTTCCTTTCCAATATTTTTAGCCTGTCTTGTTGTTAGCTTCAAATATTCATCTAATTTTTTAGGCTTTCTATAACCAAAAAGAGATGGAAAAGATCTTTGTGATGACTCGTCTGTTGAAAAGAATGATTCAATTTGACCTTGAATGGCAAGAATCTCAATAGGATACCGAGCAGCCATTGGGATGGGTTGTGATGGTGGTTGAGTGGATAAGAATAAAGTGGATTTTGGTGGAAATGATAAGAGTGGTGTGGCTGCAATGGGGGCAGATGATAAGGGGATTGGTGAACCTCCTCAACATCTTCTTCCACAACAAAAGTTTTCCCTTGCGTGTGAATTTGATTTTAGGTGCAGGTAGGCGTGTTGGAATTCTTGGTGGTATGGACATTAGTTGGGTTAATTTGGGAAAGGTTATCATGGCAGTGGTTGGTGAAACATCTGTTGTGCTAGCATCGATTGGTTTAGTTAGAGTGATTTGGGTGTTGATGGTGGTGGTAATAGTTCTTTTTGAGGTGGTTTTTGTGGAGATGATTTTTGTGGTGAGGGTTTTTGTGGTGAGAATTTGGTTTTGGTTGTAGCAGAGGATACACTTCTTATAGACATAGCAGTGGTTTTAGTAGGGGTGGAAATTGGATGTCTTACATTTCTTGTTGACTTTCTTCTTTTTGAAGTGCCAACATCCTCATTTTCCCTCTACATGGCCTGTTCTTGTTCAATTAATAAAGAAACCTTGCTTTCAAGTGTATATTGCCTTCTATGCTTTTCTGAGGCAATCTCTTCCGCCTTCTTGTTTAGGGTCTCATCAATCCCTTTTGCCCTACAGCATCTGATGCCTCAATAAAGGTTCTCAGCAGCAGACCCTAGTTTTTGATGTTGCACCTTTGATGATTTGGCTTGTGATGAACGTTGCAACTTTCTCAACTGTTCATTCTCCTCCTTTTTGGCATCATCATTAACTTCTTCTTGAAGTATTATGGGAGGGGCAGAACCAGTGGTCTTTAGCAAATGTTCCCTGATGGCCTTGATATCTGCTTGTGTAACCCTATATCTTGCCTCAACCATAGTCCTTATCAATTCCATGTGAATGTTTGTGGTTGATTGGTTGCACTGATTTCCACAGCTCATCGGTAATTTGCTGAGTGGAAGGTTGACTGGTAGAGTTTTGTAACATCTGTTTCATCATGCCTTTCATTTCATCTATGGAAGATTCCATGGACGTCATCCTCTCCGTCAATTCCTTGTATCTTAATTCATCACCTAACTTAATAGGATCATCTGAATCCCTACAAGAGGTACTTTTTTTGGTTCCATAATAGGAGAAGACTCCAAATTTACATAATCAAATGCCCCTTTGTCTTGGCACTAGGGAGTTCCAACTTGAACAGAGGTTACAATTGTACCCTCAATAATTGTTGCCTTCAAGGAAGTCTTATGAATGAAACCACAGTCCAACTGAGAAACTACTATTTCACCAGTTGTAGTGGCTACTTCACTTGAACTACCACCAAGAGTTATAGGGAACTCAAGGGGTGTAGTCTCCTCACCTGTTTGTGCGCTAGCAAGTTGATCTTTCTAAGACTCAGTCACATGTGGAAGTTTGCTCTCCTTAATTGGTGATTGAGAGGAACTGATTTATGTCTGGGTAGTATCAATTACAGCAAACAGAGGTATAAATGTAGGTAGAATTGGAATGCAGGGTTGTGGAGTTGAAAGAGAGATAGCCCTGGGAGAGGGGCTTAGAAACAGACTTTAAGTGAAATATCTGCCTCTTGATTTGGTGACCGTATGCTTACAACTTGATCCATTTGTGAGGATTTAAGAGGAGTTTGGATGGGTGGAGATCATTCCAGCTATTGTGAGGAAGTAACAATAGTGGTTTCATATAGCTTTGGTGTTGCCACAAGGTTATCCTCTAGAATCACATTTTGTTGGTGCATATTTTGTGATAATAACTTAATAGTTTAATAATTAGTCTCTGGGTATTTTGTATTGGGCTTAGCATTTGTGTTTATCTTGTTTAGAGTTGTTATGGGCTTGGAGATTGGCCTAGCCCAATCCAAAGCCCAGTATGCAGACGTGTAGTATATATACATGTTTTGCATTAGGGTTTTGGGGTAGTCAAGAGAAAGGTAGAGAGAGGTGTGAGAAATCTACAGAGAGTGGCTGAGAGATTTCTTGTGAGTCTTGAATTGATTGTAAACATTCATGTTGGATAATCAGTAGAAGACGGTTTGAAAAATATTGTTCGTGTTCTTCATATTGCTCATATTTCTGTGTAAATCTGATCTAGAGGATTCCACACTCTAGATCGGATAGATGATTCTGTGAAGATCCATACAGATTAGGGGACCTACAATCAAAAATTGAACTTAGGAGAGTTAAGTTAGTATGTGAGTTTAAATTTTCCTAAACCAAAAAGAGTTAAGTTAGTGCGTGAGTCTAGGGGAGTAAGTTGAAAAGTTTAAAACTTTTAAAAATCCAAAAACATGAAAATAGAAAATAAAAAATGACTGTGTGGAAAAGAAGAAATGATAGTACATTAGGAAGTTAGACTATCACACTGAAATTAAAATTAAAATTGCTTAAGTGTGATAGCAGCTTCATCATATGATGTACCGATAGGCAAAATGCATGAAATAATCAACTTACCTTGGTTATTTATTTGCTTTCAGAAAATATAAAAATCCAAAAAGATTTTCTTTTTCATGTAAATTCTTAGTGTAAGAAATATGGTTGTTCATGGAGGAGTTGTTACCGATATGGGAGACGGTGTTAGGAGATGAGTTCAATATTTTAAAATCTTGTAGGTTCGGTGTGCCTAAAAACTTTGAGTGTGTGATTTGAGTTGAAAATTGCTTTATCTGTGATACAGTTTTTATCATCTCTTGAATAATAATTTGTTAATTTGTGTTGAAAAATTCTTATGGTTTCTCGAGATGTTTGTTTTATAATGTACAGATTGTAGCAGTGTGTTGCTGAGAAGTTTAGTAAAGAGGAGTTTGCTTGGATGCATTGTAGAACCTCCTTTCTACATTGCAGACAAAGTTGAATAGTTTGAAGATTGCTATGCAAGTGCTAAACTGGAGTTTACTCAAATGCTAACGATTTAGAAGATTTGGTGATTGGATGCATCATCTTAGGGGGAGTCTGTTGCTGACAGAAGCTATTAAAGCTAAAGCTATCCAAAGACCAAAGACGTTGAAGATTGCAAGAAGACTGAAGACAAAGTTGTTTTATGAAGCTATTATCAAGGGGGTGTTTATTGGTGCATATTTATGACAACAACTTAGATTTGGTCTTTGGATATCTTGTAATTAGTAAAACGATAAGAAAAAGGAGCAGGTTTAGTTTTGTAATAGTTAGTTGTAGTGATTTGGCCAAACCAGACCCTCCTTATAGGGAGTGGTAGGCGAATTGGTCCTAGCCCAATTTGCAGCCCATGTGGTTAAACCCTAGCCCAGTTGCAAACTTGTCTCTATATAAACAGGGTTTTGATTAGTGTTAAGGGTGCTCAGTTAGTCACTTCAGAGAGAGTTGAGAGAGAATTCGTAGAGAGATTGGCTTGGACGAATTCGTGTGATCTAGATTGATTATAATCGTTGTGATAGATAATCAATAAAGATCGGGTTTATTGTGATTTATGTTTCTACTCGTACTTCTGTGATAATCTGATCTAGAGGATTTCGAACTCTAGATTGGAAAGACGATTATGTGAAGATCCATACGGACTATGGGACCTACAATTGGTATCAGAGAGTGAGTTAAGTTAGTGCGTGAGTTTAGGTGGAGTAATTTGAAAAGTTTAAAAATTTTAAAAATCTAAAAACATGAAAATAGAAAATAAAAAATAAGTTTTCACTATGTGTAAAAGAAGAAATTATAGTACATCAGCAAGTTAGACTGTCATACTGAAATTAAAATTAAAATTGATTAAGTGTGATAGCAGCTTCATCATATGATGTACCGGTAGGCAAAATGCATGATATAATCAACTTACCTTGGTGATATGAACATAACGAACTGTTTATGAGTGGGTAACACATCAGTGGCGTATGGTTTTATAACCTTAAATCTTGCGTTGATAGATTGCCAAAATCCGAGGTTTTGGGTCTTCATATCGTTATTTCATCCGGGGATATTAGGGTTGTCCTTCTGTTGTATCCAGATATATGCTGACCTAGGCACAACCAAGATATCTTAAAAGAGCTAAAATGCCAAATCCCATAAATTGAAGAAGCTCTCCTAGAGAGTCATTCAAATGTGCAAAATCCATAAATCGTACCAAAATCTGTGGTATTTGTCTTAAGCCTCGTTGGATATTGGTCTCTTTACTTAACGGAAGTACTGACCTGATCACCAATTATCTAACGTTGTAAACAAAAAAGGATGAATTTCGGTATACTCACCTCCTACGAGTAATCTATGTGCATACCTTGATCGTAGTGGTATGTCCTGAAGTGGGACACACTAATATATCAGTCTGATGCTACCTTCACATATCTCTTGTCACACCCCGACCCACAGCGGAATAAGAGTCGGGGCATAATTGGGTTATCACCAAAGCTCATGATATTTACTAATATGTTTCATATTTATTAAAGTCAAAATTACATTACAAATAATCCAAACATGTCCATACAATACAAAGAAAATAACCAAACAAAATAATTCCAAACTCTAAATCATTTTATTCTTCTAGTCCAATCCTATGTGTTTCTGGCTGCAGCTGGTTCACCTGTATCATGTGTAAAGATGGGGGTTTTTGGGTCAACATAAGTTGGCGAGTGAACCTTGTTAGACAAACATTTATTATTGATTTACTTGTTAGTTTATCAATGAAAAATTGTGCATAATCATAAATGAGCAAATGTAAATAATCAAGCAGTAGCAATTGCAATCACATCTATAACATACAATAACATATGATAGCATACATTAACATACCAACATCATACGATAAATAACATGAATGAAACTGTGCGATCAAGGCTCAATCAAACGGAGCCGATCGTACTGCATGTACTGAAAATGATAAATGTCTGTGCGATCAAGGCTCAATCAAACGGAGCCGATCGTATGTTGGCACGCCAGGTTCACGCTCATAATGTAATGGGGAACATGCTCAACGCTCATAATGTAATGGGGAGCGGCGGCCTATGAAATTGCATGTACTGAAATAATAAATTGAATCTAACAATAACCACACAAACAGTTGAAACAAGCTGAATACACAAGTTCATTATATGATGTATGCACAATGATTTAAATATAATATATAGTAAGACACATGATACACCCCAAAACGTGATTAAAACGGGGAATTTGTAAAGATTCACTCACCTTGGGTGCGTTTGATTGGAGATGATGAGATGCGCACGAGTCGGGAGAGTTGAACAACGAGAATTACTAACCTAAATAATAACGGAAAAATATAGTAAATGAGTGGATTTTATTAAGGATTTTAATGGGATTTTTAGATATATTTTTGTGAGTTTAAGGCTATTTTCTATCTTTAAAAATATTATTTTTAAGTATTTTTAATTGATTTTTAAATTAAATAAAATAAATAAAAAATATAAAAAAATTGTTTATTTTTGCGTTGACCGTTGACCGTTGACTTGTTGACCTGTTGATCGGTTCGGTCAGTGTGCATGTATGCGCTGGGTGAGACTCGAACCCGAGACCTCCCGTACGCGTGCACGCAGCTCTACCAACTGAGCTACGTGTCTAACCCGAAATAATCTTGTTTTTAATTATATTTATATACTAATTCGATTTATTCAAAATTCATTTGTTTTAAAAAGATTTTAAATCATCGAAACGGTGCCGTTAACCAGACTCGAACGCGTGACGTGCGAGTTATTGTTGTACATAGTCCACCGCTGGACTGTGTGTCTAACCTGGTTAATATTTCGGTTTTTATTATATTTAACATCTATTTGAGTTAACCCGGTTTGGTTAGAAAAATAAAACATTTTTATAATAAGAGGGTGCGTGTATCAGGGATCGAACTCGCGACGCGTATGAAATTTGTTTGCACACAGTCCACCGCTGGACCGTGTGTCTAACCCGTTCATATTACTGATTTTAAATAAACTTATAACTTAACTATCTTCGTCTTCTTCGCTCAATTTACAGTCGACTGTGTTACTAATCTGTTTCTTGCTTTACGATTATCAATCATTCATAAGACTAAAATGAAATTGCAGAGACGGTGTTGGAAGTAAACATACTGTAGGAATGATTTATCACAGAATTTTCGGCAATGCGTCGGCTCTGTTTTTTGAACTTCGACCGGCGAACAAATTAATAGTTTTGATTTAGTTAACTGTGGAATTGAAGTGATTAACAAACGTTAAAAGAGTGTTTGAATGTCCTTACCGATTCACAGATGAAATAGAGATTTCCAGAACTTTTCCGGCGAACTGAAATTATCCAAAAACAGCGTCTGAATTCGATGTCAATTGAAAGGTTTGAGTCAGAAATAGCTTAACAATTGTTAGACCACGAAGAAATTGAAAGACTTGCTGTTTTGATGAAGAATACGGTTTTCCGGCGACTTGCAGATTTTTTCCGGCGAGTTGATTTAAGCTTTCTGATGGACTGAATGTATGACGAAAGTGAAATGGAAAGTTTGTATGATGTTTCTGAGTCGCGAGAGGGGTTTTGATTGAAGTAATGCAGACATTGATTATTTTCGGTTATAAAAACCGATCATGATCAAAATTGAAGTTCATTCAAATCCGAATTGATTAGGATCGTCGGTGCACCGGTTTTGTTCAGTAATTCGCGAGTAATCAATCGTCTTTGGACGATTGACCGATTTCGGTTATGGTTTGGCATACAGGTTGTTTTCTGTTTGAATATAAGTTTCATTTGTTTCCTAGTGATAACAGAAAACAACAAGTGGCGGAGTGGTAATGTGTGTGTGTGTTAAGTCTTTGGATTTCAATTTCCGGCTGACCCGGGTTCGAGCCCCGGCAGCAACATTTTATTTTTATTTATTTTGTTTTCACTTTTTATCAAATATAATTTTTATAGTTTAGTTTGTTTATTAATTATGTATCATTAAAAATCAAAATAACCATAAATACACAACGTGACATTTATAACTTGATATTCGATTACAAAACGCAGCGGGTTTTGGAAACCCGTTTTTGACAAATGTTACAGTATCCCCTACTTTTAGGAATTTCGTCCCGAAATTTAAGTAGTAGTAGGAAAAAGATGTGGGTATTTTTCGCGCATTGAGTCTTCACGTTCCCAAGTAAACTCAGGTCCCCGTTTCGACTCCCAGCGTACCCTAACAATTGGAATGCGACTTCGTCGTAAATGTTTTTCTCCGAAGTCCATGATCTCTACAGGTCTTTCAATAAAATGCATAGATTCATCCATCTGAATATCTTCCAGCGGAATGTGGAGGTTCTCATCAGCGAGGCACTTCTTCAAGTTTGATACGTGGAATGTGGATGAATCCTGTTGAGTTCTTCTGGTAGGTCAAGCTTGTATGCTACAGGTCCTACTCTTTCGAGTATCTTGAAGGGTCCTACATAGCGTGGTGCTAGCTTGCCTTTTTGACCAAAACGAACTACTCCTTCCACGGTGATACTTTTAGAAGTACATGATCACCAATGTTAAACTCTAAAGGCTTCCGTCGTTTATTTGCATAACTCTTTTGACGACTCTGAGCCGCTAGAAGATTGTTTCGAATTTGATGGATCTTGTCTGTGGTTTCTTGAATCAATTCTGGACCAGTGATTTGAGCTTCCCCAATTTCGTGCCAACATACTGGAGATCGGCATTTACGACCATATAAGGCTTCAAAAGGTGCCATGCCGATGCTTGAATGATAGCTGTTGTTGTACAAAAATTCGACTAATGGTAGATGAGCGTCCCAATTTCCCTTGAAGTCTATAACACATGCTCGAAGCATATCTTCAAGAGTTTGAATGGTGCGTTCAGATTGACCATCAGTTTGAGGATGATAGGCGGTACTGAGATCTAATCGCGTACCCATAGCGGCTTGTACTGCTTGCCATGTTCGTGAAGTGAAACGACCATCACGATCAGAAATAATGCTTAACGGTACCCCATGTCGGCTTACGATTTCGCTGATATAAATACGAGCAAGCTTTTCGTTCTTGAAATCTTCGCGGATAGGAATAAAGTGAGCTGATTTTGTAAGTCGGTCAATTATTACCCATTGTGTCATACCCACCAGAAGTGCGAGGTAAACCGGTAATGAAGTCCATGGTTATATTTTCCCACTTCCATACAGGTATTTCAGGTTGGACCAGAAGTCCTGAGGGTCTTTGGTGTTCAGCTTTCACCTTGGAACATATAAGGCACTTAGAAACAAAAACAGCAATATCCTTTTTCATTCCAGGCCACCAGTAGGTATATCGTAGGTCTTGATACATCTTATCGGCTCCTGGGTGTATAGAGTATCGCGTTTTGTGAGCTTCATTCATAAGAGTTTCACGAAGATTGTTGTGTTTAGGAATCCATATTCGATCTAGATAGTACAGAATACCGTCAGACTTAGTTTCAATTTTAAGTTCAGCTCCACAGGACATCTCCTTTCGTACATCATCTTCCGTTACTGAAACGTGTTGGGCTTCTCGAATTTGATCTTTAATGTCAGTTATAATTTGCGAACATAGAAGACAAATGGAGTTCGCATAACCCTTTCGACTAAGTGCATCAGCCACCACATTTGCTTTGCCAGGGTGGTATCGAATTTCACAGTCGTAATCATTTAGAAGTTCGACCCATCTTCGTTGCCTCATGTTTAGCTCCTTTTGATTGAAGATATGTTGAAGACTCTTGTGGTCAGTGTATATTTCACACTTAGTACCATAGAGATAATGTCTCCATATCTTAAGAGCGAACACAACGGCTCCAAGTTCTAGGTCATGGATGGTGTAGTTCTTCTCATGCGTCTTGAGTTGTCTCGAGGCATAAGCTATAACTTTTCCTCTTTGCATTAGAACGCAGCCTAATCCTTGCCCTGACGCGTCGCAATAGACCACGAAATCATCACAACCTTCAGGAAGAGTGAGGATTGGTGCATCACAGAGTTTTTGTTTAAGGGTTTGGAAGGCTTCTTCTTGCTTGGGTCCCCATATGAAAGGTTTTCCCTTATGAGTTAAAGCCGTGAGTGGTACAGCAATGCGTGAGAAGTTTGAAATGAACCGACGATAATAACCAGCCAAACCAAGAAAAGATCTTACTTCAGTTGGTGTACGTGGCGCTTGCCATTCTTGTACCGCTTTGATCTTTGAGGGGTCGACATGTATTCCCCTGTCATTGACTACATG